>CM031580.1:2996480-3633707 GCA_018467065.1 Ephestia elutella | reverse complement strand
TTTCAATAATCATGAATCTCTTTGGTGGAAAATATGTAAAAAACAGCTCATTTATGAATATGTTTTTGATTGTTGATTTTTGAATATGTTTAATTGTTAAATTATAGGGAACTAGCTTTCGCCCGCGGCTTCGCCCGCGTGAATTTCCCACGGGAATAGTGCTTTTTCCCGGGATGAAAGGTACCCTATGTCCTTCTCCGTACTTCCAGCTATGTGTATGCAAAATTTCTGGAAGATTGGTTCAGTAGATAAAGCGTGAAGAGGTAACAAACAAACAAACTCACTTTCGCATTTATAATATTAGTTAGGATTGTCTTTATACATAAAAATATTGTAAATTTTGAGCCTGACTGTACTATACGTCAGCTACATTTTTTATTCTAATTAATGCTTTTTGATATCAAAATCGCGTGGCGTATCTTTGAGAACATTTTAATATTACCGCGGAGCAGAATGAAACTTAATTTAAAATATTATTTTTTTCATGGATTAGTTTGGGAACATTTTTTGGAGTACTTTGGGAATAACCCTTTTAAAATAATAATATGTACTGTGTGCCTCGTATTTAGATCCATAATCCGTAATCTTATTACCCACATCACACTTGTATCATAATGTATAAGTATAGTCAAATCAGAATACTTAGCCTACCGTTAGTACATGATTTCTTGATGGCCTACCTTAATCAGAGTACTTGAGAGTACCTTTCCAGATATTACGTCATAACTAGTTTAACAAAAACCTTTTCAACTTTATTATATCACCGTTGGTAGAACCAATAAATCCAGCAACGACTGACCATTTAAAATATGTTAAACGAGGTTAAAGCCTATATTTAAACTGTTAATAAAAAAGACATACGACCAAACAGAACCATCCATCGTGGCGTTTCCATCCACAACATAGGCCATTTGGTGGCCAAAATAGTTAAATTGCTCTATGTAACTCAGCTCACTATATTACAACATTTGGCGAGGCAGCCAGCGCTAGTGTCGCCATTTTGAAGTAATTTGCTATTTCACATGTAATTTTGATGATTTATTTGTGTAATAAACTGAAGGAACATACGTTCTGTATGTTCTAAAGAGGGGAAACTTCGAAGGTCGAAAGCTTGTCTTCTTTTTAAGGAGAGAGTTGAACTAACACTAAATTTACTACTGTGATGCAGCGACCCGAAGTGGATCTTGGCCTCCGACACGAGATGACGTCATTTTTTGCGTTCTTGCACCAGCTCTCGCCAGTTGTCAGCTCTGAGGCTCCGTATGTAACACTAAACTAAACTTTTATTTAATTCAGCATAGGGAATATTGCTAGAAAGAGCGAGTTTTGCTTTCATTAATGTCTACTAAGACACTGACTGTGGAATCCTCTAAAAGGGTTTAAAGGATATCTTAGGACAAAAAGGGACAACAAGCTAACCACTGACCTTCACTAGTTGGCCACAAAACATAGGATGTTTGCCTGAATCATAAAATATCATCATTATATTCATCCCTTTTAATGTCCTCACTGTTGGGGCAATTGTCAGAAACATAAATAGAAAAAAAAAAGTTGTTTATCACAATCTTTTGATCAATCAATTTGGTAAAAGAATCCTAACTAACATTATAAATGTAGTAAGTTTGTTTGTTTGGTACCTCTTCACGTTTTATCTTCTGAACCTGAAATTTTGCATACACATAGTTGGAAGGACTGAGAAGGACATAGGGTACCTTTTATCCCGGGAAGAAGCACTGTTCCCGAGGGAAATTCACGCGGGCGAAGCCGCGGGCAAAAGCTAGTAAGTTATATTTACAATTTGATCTAAGCCTAGAAAGATATTGCAAAGAAAATACCCATTATCACGTAATGAAAACCACTTTATTTAAACCTTCAAATCCAAAATGGGTTTATAAATTAGTTCCCATTTAGGTTATGTACCCTTTTTGGGACCTTTCGCAAACCGGGCACGTTTCTTATGCAGATAAGTGGAAAACAGATGTATTAGGAATAATTAATGGTAATGAAATAGGGGTCCAGCAGACCCCTATTTATCATGCTGTGGTCAGGGGGTCCGACACGGAAATCACAAATTAAGGGATTTGTAAACGCTCGTTATGCTATTAAATGGGAACGAATACTTTGAATGTTGTTAAAATAAATTGTATGTATTATTAAGCTTCCCCACCTCCTTTAGTCGTATTTCTCATGACTAAGGGTCGTGGTCATTATATGGAATGAAACTTACACAACGACTATCTTGGCAATTGTTAATGGAGTGGTTTGCGATTGCCTTCTTCATTTTAACCACTAGCTGATAATCATCAACCAGAGTGCAGGTCCTCACAATGTTTTCTTCACCGGAAGCAAGTGGTGGTCGATGAAAATTACCATACAACTCATATAGCACGGGCAGGTATTTGAACCTGAGTATAATTAAGTTTCTCTCTCTCTCTCTCAGCCGAAAGACGTCCACTGCTGGACAAAGGCAATTAAGTTTAATTACAGTAAAATAATATTTATCTATTTAGCTTTTATTTTACCTGCACAAATAGTAACCGGCTTTGATCCAAAGAGCGTTATGGTAATGTCAACCTTTGGTCAGAGAGAGAGAGAGAGAGAATTCAATAAATCTGAGTGCAAAAAGTGAAACCGCTGAACGCAGAAACTTCTAATTTTGCATTCAGGATCTTTATATAGCGTTCGTGAGCAATAAGAAAAGATTTTGGAAATTCCACCCCGAAGGGAATGAAAGAAGAGAAAAACTAAGTTTCTTAAAATTAAGTAACAAATACAGTTTCATCTCATCTCTCAGCCGAAAGACGTCCACTGCTGGAAAAAGGCCTCCCCCAAGGATTTCCATAACGACCGGTCCTGCGCTGCCCGCATCCATGCGCAACCCGCGACCTTCACCAGGTCGCCGGTCCACCGAGTGGGAGGCCTACTTAGTTTACTTCTATTTAAATATATATTTTTCTATTTATATTTATTTATATCGTGTAAGTAAACTCCATTTGTTCTTACTTGACCTATTATGTAAACAATCTTCACAGAACTTTTTTGAAATTTTCTTGAAAATAAATCAAATATTAGTTCAAAGAACATTTATTAACTACGGAAGTAATTTCCTGAAAAGTCTATTTTAATTTACTTATATTGTTGTAAAATCATACAAAGATTAAGATTGGTTACATAATAGGACAAGTAGGAAAAAAACGGAGTTCACATGTATATTTTCTTTGACTTTGGTCGCAGAGTAATGGAGTGGTACAGTGAGGCGAGCCCAGCTCAATAACAGCAAACACCAAGAGACTTGCATGAGCGTTTATTATGATAATAAAGTCATACAAAGCCAAGAGAAACAATACAATTAACAGGATGAATTGTATATCGTCCAGCCATGACGATAACCCGAGGAAGAAGGAAGTAGCTAACAAAGTAGCTAATGTCAAAAACATACAGTGTTGTCATACATCAAAAACATGATTAAGGTATACCATTCATTAAATAGGGTTACCATATAAATAAGCATATAAAGGTCGACATATTTCGTTGTTATTCAAAATGTACGTTTACTTGCACCTAATTCTTTAGAGTACGAGGAAACTTGAACTCACTGAAACTTTCTTAATACTCCCAGATGGAGTATCGGATAATTAAATTCGATTCTGAAGTAGAATTGGAATAGTTGTAAACTTGAGTAATAGTATCTTTCCTAGAACGCTGTAGCTAAAGCGAAAACATTAGGTTTAAGACAAGTATTTAGATGTTCAGTTACTGTTCCTAGGAATTCAGTGTACAATTTAAATACCTTATCTGAAGAAAGAACTCTTTCTTGGCCATTTTTAACAAATTCATATGTTAAAAAGGGATATATTAGAAGCACCCATAACTGGCGAGCTTTTATGAGAGTGATGAGTGTAGAGGCAGCGAGAGAGATCTGTAAGGATCGTAGCAAGTGAAAATCGCTAGTCTCTGCCTACCGCCACGGGAATAAGTCGTGATAATATGTATATATTTATAATCTTACCTATTAATAGGTATTATAAATGCGAAAGTTTGGATGTGGTGTGTGTAAATGTTGTTGCTCAATCACGCAAAATTGACTAGACGTATTAATAAAGCTTTGTATATGAGTAGCAAAAAACCCCGAAAAAACACGTAGAGCACATTTTAGTGAGCGTAGTCAACCATAGAAATCTAAATAATCGGCATTTTCTCGACCAAACTTTTTTAAAACAAAGGTTAAGTTATAATAGCATGTTCTTACACATATGGATCTTAGTTATATATCTTTGATAAGTATATGTTTTGGGAACTCGAATATGTATTTATCAACCGGAACCGGAGAGCATGAAGAGACTGATGAGTGTAGAGGAAGCAAAAGAGATCTGTGAGGATCGTAGCAAGTGGAAATCGCTAGTCTCTGCCTACCTCCACGGAAAAAAGGCGTGATAATATGTATGTATGTATAATAAAATTGCATATACATATGTACGTAAGTATAATAAAATGGGTCGGCGATGTAAAGAATGTTGCTGGCAAGAACTGGATTGCAATGGCCCAGGATAGGTAAGGGTGGCGTAGACAAAAGGAGGCTTATACCCAGCAGTGGGTCATGGAAGGCTGACGATGATGATAATAAAATTGCATTGCATAGAAAATACGAGTTTACTCCATCGAGTTATGTAGTTTACACTCGTATTTTCTATGCAATGATTGTGATTTGAATGCTTTTCCATGATAATATTGGCAGTCAAAACGTAAGAAGAAAATAATATCCCACTCTACCCGTCACATCAGCTTTGTCAATAGCAATTTCAGGAAGTGTCAGTCAAGGGTGAGCGCTCGCACCCTGTCAATCAAACGTGCGATTTCGCACGAATGTGCCAATATAGGTAATTTCCTGGAGAAATGTTTTTACAAGTTACTCGTTGCGTTATACTCTTCAGGAATTTGACTGACATAATAATATTGAAAAAACATTCTTGCAATCTGACTTATAGCAAATCCTAACTATTTATCCTAACGCATTTATTATATGCGAAAGTGAGTTTGTTTGATTGTTTCTTACCTTTTCACGCTTTATCTACTGAACCAATCTTCCTAAAAGGGGTTGTTGCACAAATGTATGGGGAGCCGGCTATATCATTAAGCACCTATCTAGACTTTTCATTTTTGGGTCAGTATCAATGCTTTATAAGTAAATCCAATAAATTCGTAGCATTTCTATGGTACATTTAGTCAACAAAATCGTAATGAAGGTTAGGCGAGTTCCGTCAAAATGGCCGACACCCATTATGATTTGACGTTGACGCGCTTCATTTGACAGGTCCGATTTCGGGTACGTTCAAAAATGTACTTTTACTACATACGTGCCCGCGGGAAAGAATTGTTTATATTATTTATGTGAAATACACATATGTTTTTGTGATATTGCATGTAACATGTGTTAGGAACGTTTACTTTAATTAATTTTCTAAAATATAATGAAAATATCGAGCATTGTATCTGATTTTCTGTATCATAATTTCTGAACGTACGTACGGGCGCCATGTCAGTATGGCCATTATACGACATTATTCGATATTAAATGTATTTTGTACCGTAACAAGATCACGAAAAAACAAATAGATGATAGTCTTAATCGGTTTTTGATATTATTTCTGATTTTTGGGGAACTGCTCATGATATAGCCTGTTATGGAACATGCCCTTTCGCATTCACATAGTTAGAAGTTCTGAAAAGGACATAGGGTGTCTTTCATCCCGGGAAAAAGCACTGTTCCCGTGGGAAATCCACGCAGGCGAAGCCGCGGGCAATAGCTAGTCCTAATCCTATCCTAACTATTACTATAAATGCGAAAGTGAGTTTGTTTGTTACCTCTTCATGCTTCATCTACTGAACGAATCTTCCTGAAATTTCGCATACACATAGTTAGAAGTACTGAGAAGGACATAGGGTACCTTTCATCCCGGGCAAAAGCAATGTTCCCGTGGGAAATCCAAGCGGGCGAACCCCCGGGCAATAGCTAGTACTATAATAATATAAACTCTTATAGTTCCAACTGTACACTGTATTAGTTCTATTCGTCATCACTAGCAGATTTAGGGGTACAAAAAATCTTGGATTCGCAGTTTTCATCATTTTTGAAAGCAATTAAATGCCCTAGAGCCATCTCACAGGATATTTGTAATCCCAATATTCCCAAGAAAGCAAAGCAACAGGACACAGCGATCATTAATTTCGTTTAAAACAAGTATATGATATAATTCAAAATGTCGCAAGACGTGTAAACTCACGAACTTCAAAATAATGGTTGTTAGAAATCAAACTAACAACACGAAACAGTCAAACAGGACTCTTCCCTTGCAGCTGGCAACACGAAACTTAAATCTCAAGTTATATTCATTCAAAATTCAACCTTAACAACACATAATTAAGATTGACTTTAAAAGGAAATCTGAAATGGAAAGTGTTGAGCTGTATACATTCAAAACTCGACCTATTGTAACTGAGTTAGGATTGACATTGATATAAATTGTGGCGAAGAAAGCGTTTCAATATTTCATGTCGTCTACAAATGTTTCTCGAATTTTGATCTCTTAGTTGTTGAAAATAATCTTCTTTTATGTAAGTAAAAATCCATTACAGGTCTAAAATACTTTGTTAATCAGTATACTGCTACTGGTTATGCGGGTTGGTGATCCATAAAAGCTTTTCTAAAAAATATCTACTTACTTACATACAACATACATATTATCACGCCTTTTTCCCATGGGGGTAGGCAGAGACTAGCGATTTCCACTTGTTACGATCTTTACAAGTCTCTCTTGCTTCCTCTACACTCATTATTCTCTTCATACATCCCTGTTTAAGGAGGTCCGCAATCTGGTCGGAGTGTGTTCTTCGAGGTCGACCCTGACCAACGAGGGTCCTGGCGACTCGACCCGGTGCTCACTCGACCCGCGGGCCGATTCGCCGGATTTTTGAATTTTATTTTTTTTTCTTCCGGCGACTGGGACTACTCACAAATTTAAAAAAAATTCTATTGTTTTAGCCAAAGAGAGTACAGTCAGGCAAAAAATGTTGACGGGAATATTTGAAAAACAGAACTTTATTAAAAAATATCATTCCCGTAGGTGTAATTATGATTATATTTTTATTTTAATATTGTTAAGACTGATTTTGGGACATATAATTACTTAATTATAATACCATGATTTTTGAATTTATTATACAACATACTACATACTTACATGAACGATAAATCAAAGGGCATTTTGTGCCATTTTATATCTATATCGTACTTAAATAAATAATATTTTTAAATCAAGTTACGTTTTTTATTTATTCCCTAAAATATTTTTTGCGTGACCTTACTCTTTTAGGCTTGAACAATAGATTTTTTTTTTAAATTTGTGAGTAGTCCCAGTCGCCGGATGAAATAAAATATAATTCAAAAATCCGGCGAATCGGCCCGCGGGTCGAGTGAGCACCGGGTCGAGTCGCCGGGACCCTCGACCAACTCTTCCATTCACCTCTGCTTTATAAATACCTTTCGTCAAACTACTTACTTACTCCTTTTATTACAGATGACTGCAGCGCTGCTCCTGATAAAAAAATTGAAAGTAATAAATATAAATAATTTTAATAAAGAAAATATAAAAATTTCTACAGGTACCAATTTGCCTTTTCGAAAGTCGGTTGATACCAGTAAAATATAATATGTATTTTATTAAGAAAACCTGAATTTTGTGGTTGGTATTTCTATCAGATTGTTGTAAGAGGAGTAGGCAGGAGAATCATCCTAATCCTAACTAATATTATAAATGTGAAAGTGAGTTTGTTTGTTTGCTACCTCTACACGATTTATCTACTGAACCAATCTTCCTGAAATTTCGCATACACATAGTAAGAAGTACGGGTAAGGACATAGGGTACCTTTCATCCCGGGAAAAATCACTGTTCCCGTGGGAAATTCACACGGGCGAAAACTAATAATATTAATAACACTCAAATAACTCCTCACCATCTAACTAGAACGAGACAACAGTTAGTTTAGCAGTTACTGAATTAACGAGGTTACACAATAAATCTTCCGTTTTGCGCTTTCCGCTAACTCTTCCACAAAACGCCTGAATTCATTCCACTAGGCAGGGCCGGCTCATCCACAATACAGTTAAAGATTAGGCCCCCACTTTGATGAGGGCCCTCCGGGTAATGATTAGAATATAAAAAGAATATTGAAGATTATTCGTCAAGTAAAAATTTAATTTGGTAGGTAGGACATTCTTTTGATAGGTTAGAAATTATATAAATTAAATAGAAAGCCAGTGTCGAGCCAAATGACAAGCTGTAAAATAGCGATAGATTTCATATTATTTCAAAATTGTGGGCGAAATTATATAATTCGAGAAATTCCAAATAAGTCCCAAAAAGCATAACCACTGGAGGAGTTGTTGCGCCGCCTCTTCTCCACTTGAGCTTTGGAGGTGGTAGTAACCTTAAGTAATTTTATGAAGGCAACTAACTAAAAAAAACAAGTAAATATACGATGATTTAAAAGTGCTATTTTTTAGCCCATTTAAATAAATTCATTATCATTTCATTTCACTGTGATAACATAACCTATATAGTCGTTGCACGTGTTATATTCTGTTTAGGCGCGATTGGTCCAAAGTTCCAAAATATGTCCAATTCGCGATTGTCCAATATGATATGTCCAATTCTTATATTCCACGTTATATTCGACGTCATGAAAGCAAGGGCCCGACCTTTAATCCGGCCCTGCAAGCAAGCGGGGGTTCTCAAGTCAAAGTTGTGAAGTTATAATTCCACCGTAAATCCTATAGGACATTAAATAAGTTTGGAGAGTCGGAAAGATAAGCTGCATTTCTGATGAACTTGAATCATTCCCACTCAAATGTCAACGGTGTCATGCCACGTAGCCGCAGGAAAAAAGACTTACTAATATTATAAATTCAAACCTTTGAATTTACCTATGTTTGTTAATGTAAATTGTTTGTTACCTCTTCACTTTATCTACTGAACCAATCTTCCCAAAATTTCGCATACACATAGCTAAGAAGGACATAATATACCTTTCAGCACGAGAAAAAGCACTGTTCCCGTTGGTAATTCACGCGAGTGAAGCCGTGGGAAAAAGCTAGTAAGTAATATTTATTGTTGGAAAAGAGTTGGGTGACGCAGTCGGACTACAATAGTGGCAGTTGATAGGTACAGTCACATACAGTCAGTCCTATCCTATCTCAGGGGTCAGGTTTCTCTGCAGCTGACTGTACCTACCTATATAGGTACTTATTAGTTCTACTAGCTGTCGCCCGCGGCTTCGCCCGCGTGAGTTTCGCTTAGATGAAAAATCTCTCTTGGAGCTTTTCATCAGATGTTCCTAATCTTCAATTTTTATACGTCAGCAGAAAATGCTCATCAGGTTGAACGATTTTTGCTAAGGCGCCATTTCCATATATGTTATAGTGTAGCTGGTCTCTTGGAGCTTTTCATCAGATGTTCCAGATCTTCAATTTTTATACGTCGGCAGAAAATGCTCATCAGGTTGAACGATTTTTACTAAGGCGCCATTTCCATATATGTTATAGTGTAGCTGGTCTCTTGGAGCTTTTCATCAGATGTTCCAGATCTTCAATTTTTATACGTCGGCAGAAAATGCTCATCAGGTTGAACGATTTTCGTTAAGGCGCCATTTCCATATTACTTATAGTTTAGCTGTTCCGTTATGGTTCTTCATCAGGTGTTCCAGTTTTCAAAATGAATTATAGCCTACTAGCTTTTGCCCGCGGCTTCGCCCGCGTGAATTTCCCACGGGAACAGTGCTTTTTCCCGGGATAAAAAGTAGCCTATGTGCTATTCCAGGTCATTATCTACCTCTGTACCAAATTTCATCGAAATCCGACCAGTAGATTTTGCGTGATTGAGTAACAAACATCCTCACAAACTCACAAACTCACAAATTCACAAACTCACATCCAAACTTTCGCATTTATAATATTAGTATGGATATGTTGCCCAGGCTTAATAGCTATACAACAAAAAAAGTTTCATTCAAATCCGTCCAGTAGTTTTTGCGTGAAACGCGTACATACATACAGACAGACAGACAGACAGACAGACAGACAAGAAATTCCAAAAAATTTTTTTTGCTTTCTATTGTTCGTTTTAGACTCCGCCACGGAATGTCTAAGTACTAAATGTCTATGTACGTTACTTCTAAAGTATCCAATGTCGAAGTATGCAAGTACGAAGTACGTTAGTTCTAAAGTATCCTAGTACTACGTACTCCAGTGCTAAAGTTTACGATGTCTAAGTACTAAATGTCTATGTACGTTTTTTCTAAAGTATCCAATGTCGAAGTATGCAAGTACGATGTACGTTAGTTCTAAAGTATCCTAGTACTACGTACTCCAGTGCTAAAGTTTAAGAGAGCGAAGTATGAAATGCCGATGTATGGTAGTTCTAAAGTACCCAAAGTCGTAGTATGCGAGTACGATGTACGTTAGTTCTAAAGTATCCTAGTACCACGTACTCCAGTGCTAAAGTTTACGAGAGCGAAGTATGAAATGCCGATGTATGGTAGGTCTAAAGTACCCAATGTCGTAGTACGGACAGACGGACTACAAAGTGATCTTATAAGGGTTCCGTTTTTACCTTTTGAGCTACGGAACCCTAAAAATGAGTATTTATAAGCCTGACTAGTAAAATAAAAACCCTGATGGACCAACATGGACCTACCCTGTGTGCTAATTTTACGGTAGGTACATGTAATACAATTTATTATATGTTCATATTTCTTTTACCTCCTTGAAAACGGGAGGTCCCGTAAAATACTACTATAGCTGGTGGTGCGGTTCGTAGCAGGTGACGACTGGATGAGCAAACGGAGATCAATAATAGGTGGTCTTCAGGTTTTAACAATAATTATTGCCAAAAATACTTTTACATTACAGAGTTAAAAAATATAGATAAATAGCACTGTTGTGATGCGCTCGTGAATGCGGACTGGCCGGCCGCGCCGGCCGGCGCGGCCACGACATTGAAGGTGAGGCGACGATTCCGCCTCCCGCACCCCGTGTCTTTAGCAGCTAAGGGATGCGTTAACAGCTGGTCAGCCTAAATTTTGGTGATGTTATTGTTAGGAAAATATCTACATATAAAGAAAAAGTTCTTTGATACTGGAATTCTTTGTTCTTTGAAGTTCTTTGTTTTTCTAAATTAGTGGTTGAAATATGGTCAACCTACCTTCAGAGCAAACATCAGCAAAATAATAACAAAATAAAAATACTTGTAAGTAAAAATAATATATAATTTATTATAACTACCGTAATGTGGGGCTTTTTGCAATCATGGGGATAATTGGAATTTTATGAAAAAAAGATTTGGTTACGAATATTTTTTTATCTGGCTATAGTAGGAAACGTATTTTATAACTTGGCATTACAACAATTTCTTATGTCAATGTCAAATAAGTTTTTTATACGTTGCCGGCGCCGAACATTGAGCAGTGACTTATTTTATAAACTCCTGAAATTCGTACTATTTCGAGGCCTGGAAACTTTCGTCAGGTACACCACATATTGAAAGGTATGTACAAAGTAATCTAAACTGCGTAAAAGTGTATTTCATCCGCTTTCCAGGGCTTCAGTTAGAATGTTCCTATCTCTCACTGTTGGTCTGCTTTTTGGTGGTTTTTGAAATGGGGCTTTTTGGTTTTTGTTTGGGGCTAATTGAAACATAGTTTTAAATAGCCCCCTTTGAAGCTTGTAAAATATTGCTTTGTCTTTTGTTCGTCGTTTCAAATAGCCCCAAAAGCAGATTTTGACTCAATTAAGGGTAAGTTATTTACCAAATGACAATAAGAAAAGTGTATTTATTATTTATAAGGTTGTGATCTATTGCTAAAATTTCATCATCATCCCAATTAAATCTCTAGCGGTAAATCTGTAGAACCCAGGGTTCGCTACCTATCTTAGTTATATACATATAGTATACAGAGCGACTGTCGTGTGACATTTATTTTTTCGATAAAATCGGTTTTGAACTACATTTAGTTTTCACATTATAATTACTTTTCATTTTCGAATAAAATTATTAAAAATTAAATCAGATGTATTTTTAAGTAAATATTTATTATAGAACCCTTTAAAACCTTAAAAGGGGCAATTTCGTTCGTCAGTACGAAGGACTATATCAACGGAACCAATTAAAAAAAAAGGTCTCCGCATATATTTGCCCCTTTGGCGGAACATTGTTGTATGGAAATCTCAATTTTATTTTCGATTTCCCAGCATTGGTTCCATACAAAAAGTTCGTAAACTGACTGAATCACCCCTTTTACGGTCGGACAGGGCTTTTTCTATAGCCCGAATATGTAAAAATACTCCTCAGTGAAATAGGCTATGGCTATATTATTTGTAAATGTAGCCATTGATAGTCTATGTCACCCAGGTCATTACGTAGTAGGAATCTAATAAAATCTTATTTATTAAAATCAGTTCAGTAGTTTAGGCACTACGATGAACATACTCTTACAAATATAATTACTATAAAAACCAAAAGGTAATAATTTTCGCAGTCTATGTATGTAACATAGACTGCGAAAATCATTACCTTTTGGTTTTGCCAGTCGGTTAAAAATACAAAGCACTTCGCCTTAAATATTCCAAATATTGCTTGATACTTTACGAATAATACATTTGATATTCTACATGAAATTCCAAATATCCCCAAATTAGTGATGGTATATATTATCGAATAAATAATAAATGGTGGATTATTTCCTTTTCAGTGTTGCAAGTAGTGAAATTGAGATAGTCTCAAGACAGTATCTTTCCCTTTAACCGTTCCAAATAACGCTTATTGTTTTTTTTTAACATGAAGTTGAAAAAAATGAGAAACCACAAAGCAATGAAGTCAGATACCAAATAACCCCATTAAAGCGATATTTGGAAAGGCACATTTAAAACATTATATCTTCTAAATTATTTATAGGAAATAAAAAGTTATTATTGTGATTCCGAGAAAAATAAAAAAACTACCCTAAAAAATATAGTTTATATCTGCAAAGTAACTAGTGTTTTTGTAAACACCAGTTTTATGAAAAAACTGGTCCAATTAGCCCCACTTTACGGTATATTTTTTATTCAAGTGTACATTTCTACATACAAGTACACAACAACACAATAAACAAACATTCATGAAACCCTAAAAACATAACACTTCTTTTTTGATCAGTCACGTAAAACAGAAAAAATTAACCTTGTTATTTTTCAAGTAAAAATTAATTACAGAATTATACAATTCTTAAAAACAAAAATTACAAAAAAAATGCACTAAGTTTGGATGTGAGTTTGTGAGGATGTTTGGTACTCAAACACGCAAAATCTACTAGACGGATTTCGATGAAATTTAGTATGGTAAAATAAGAGTCAAAAACATCGCACTCTCACACACATTCAAACTATCCCACATCGAAATTTAATACTTCGCTCTCATATATTTTCGTACTGGAATGAATAGTACTCGGATACTTTAGACCTACCATACATCGGCATTTCATACTTCGCTCTCGTATACTTTAGCACTGGAATACGTAGAACTCGGATACTTTAGAACTAACATACATCGTACTCGCATACTTCGACATTGGGTACTTTAGCACTGGAATACGTAGAACTCGGATACTTTAGAACTAACATATATCGTACTCGCATACTTCGACGTTGGGTACTTTAGCACTAGAATACATAGTACTAAGATACTTTAGAACTGACGTACATCGCACTTGCATACTTTAGAACTAACGTGCATAGATGTTTTGTACTTAGACATTCCGTGGCGGAGTCTTCGTTTTAGGTCTCCCTCTATCCATTTCAGTCAAAAATATTAAATGTACAGACAAAATATTTTTACTGTTTTATTATATGTATAGATGTTCTCGACTAGCTACTCAAAACATGTGAACGAGCCTTGCCTCCATCTTGCCTCCAATTTCGCTGCGATTTCAAAGCATGTCTGAGTACTGTACTCGAGTTAAGCTGTTACAAATTATATGTTCATATTAATAGCCGTTTGAGACTTTTCTGAATCCCCATTCAGTAAAAGCCCTTTGAGAAATATTTACCTGTCTAATTCTTCAGTACCCTGGTACAACCATGTAAATTTCGAAGCAGTCAAAATTGTTTATCTCTTTTTAGCACAGCGTTCAGTGCATAAGACGATCTTGTTTAGTGCATAAGACGATCTTGTTTAGGGCATAAGTCGATCTTGTTTACTGCATAAGTCGATCTTGTTTACTGCATAAGACGATCTTGTTTAGTACATAAGACGACTTGTTTTAGTGCATAAGACGATCTTGATTAGTTCATAGGACGATCTTGTTTAGTGCATAAGACGATCTTTCGTCTAACGTGTCAACAGTACAACTCACAATCTTCTCTCTATTTCTGGGCTTTATTACACAACAGGAGCTCTGTAAATATTGCCATTCAGCATAACGCCATTCAGAAATTGAGCAGTTACATTTACTTAATCCCCTGAATGAACTTTATTCTGTGGTGCTTCATAATTCTCCCTTTGCCTCGTTGACATCTTTATTTCGATAAACCTCCATTAAATACAATTTATAGCTCCGATTTGTATGATAAGTAGCTTCCAGGGAATATCTTTGGTTCAAGTTGGAGTTGTCATTTACAGCATAAATTTACGAATTTACGACAAAATAGAGCGTCCTATAAACGCAAAAAACAAAATATATGACGTAGTTTTTGTCTCAAATGCTCAGAAAAATTGTAAATCAGGCATCGTATCGGGAACGACTTAAAAAACTCAGATCCGAGATTGAAAGAAATAGGTATCTAAATAGACTAGCTACCGAAAAACTTGACAGACAGACGGACAACAAAGTGGTCTTATAAGGGTTCCGTTTTTGTCTTTTGTAGTGTATGTGGTTATCGGAATCACAAGTCATCTGAGTGTGCTACCAGCAGTCCGTTGTTTCACTCGTCCTTCGATCGCATATCTATTAGTGGCGACGACTCAAAATGGCGGCCGCACATTTCGGAATTTTAAGTGTTTTCGACCATACTCCGCAGACATGGAGAACGTACAAGAGTCGAATTACGCAATATTTCGTGGCTAATGATATCACAGAAGCGAAAGATCCGAAGGGAGTCAGAAGGAAGGCCATCCTGCTTAGCGCACTCAACGAGGGCACCCATTAACTCGTGGCAGATTTAGCACGGCCGCAGGAGATCGAAAATGTGCCCTACGAAGGCATCTCGCAACTTGTTTACGTTTTGGGGGGTTGCAGCTTCGACCATGGCTTTAACTTTTTCTGAGGATTTTTTTAAACCGTCTTTCGTAACAATATAGCCTAGATAGCTAACTTCGTCTTTGAAAAAATCGCATTTTTGTTGCTGTAAGGTCAAACTTGCCTCTTCCAAGCGTTTCAGCACAGCATGTAATAATTAATCTCTCCATATGCTCCTGCTTGTTTCTTCCTGTCACTAATACGTCATCCAATAGACAAAGAATACCATCCATACCAGCTAGGATACCTTCCATGGCACGTTGGAAGATAGCTGGCGCGCTAGCTAGACCAAACCCTAGCCGCGTATACTTATATAGGCCATGATGTGTATTAATACATGTAACCTCCTGTGATTTATCATTATCAAACAAAATAAATTGGTTATACGCCATTGACAAATCTAATTTCGAGAATTGTTGACCTCCATAAAGTTTAAAAAATAACTCATTAATAGTAGGAAGCGGGTATTGTTCTACGAGCAATTGTTTATTTAAACTTACTGAGTAATCGGCGCACAACCTAACCACACGCTTTAGCACCGGGACTATAGGCGATGCATACTCAGAGTGTTCAACGGGAACTAATATACCTAACTTAATAAGCCGATCAATTTCTTCTTCGACTTTGCTTCGTAAAGCAAATGCAACAGGGCAAGCCCGAAAAAAAAACGGTTTGACGTCATCTTCTAATATTAATTTTATTTTATATTTATTAAAAGCGCCCAGTTGATCGCTAAACAACTTAGGGTACTTGATCTGCAAGGACTTTTAAGAAAAGTCCGAGCTTTGACAGAAATTGATAGGCGTCAAATGTAATTGAAATCTGGAAATAAAATCTTCCGTCACGAATAACGTACACATCTAAGTCATGGGATTGGCCGCTATAAGCTACCGGCAGACGTATCAACCTATACACACAATACCTTTCCCGTTATATGTCATCAGCTGTCTATGCGCAGTCGATAATGGCACAGTTTTAAAATATTTTTTGTAGTAATTTTCGGATATTACAGTCACTGCTGAGCCACTGTCAATCTCAAATTTAAGCAGTAAATTGTGTTTCAGAACGGTTTGCATTATGGGTTCTCTCCTACACGAACGGATATTAAAAATCTTACCGTCATCGTCATCCTCACCGCGCGTTGTCACCGCCGCCGTTCACGTCCATAAAATTCACTTTCGTACACATCCTACGTAGGTGGCCTTTGATGTGACAACCTTTACACGCATAATTTGCGAATTTACACTCAGATGATCAGATTTACGCATTTCTATTATCTTTTGAGGTAAAGAACCCTCATAAGGAAATTCATTTCCTACTTTTTTTTAGCCAAAATACAAAATATATAATTTCCTTAAACATTCTATATCTGACCTCTAGGTAGATTTAACATGAAGGAGACAGACACTAAACATAGTGTACATAACGACTTAACCACAGGACAACGGACAGTTTGAAAAAATAACCGAGTTAAAATAAACAGTACCATAACTCCCATTCGCCGCGGGAATAATAAAAATTCTTCCTTATTATTTTATAATTAAAGCGAAATTAATTGCTCGCTTTTAACTCTTTTATATTGAAACCCTAGAGACCAATATTTATGTTTCAGCCCCTAGCTAGGGGGTCGTAAAACTACTGGCGAGTAATTCAGCGGTAACTGTTCCCTGTAGGTATACTGTTTCTCATTAATGTTTTATAAAATATGCATCATGAATTCAAAGTATTGGCGTCTATTCTACTAGTAAAAATACTAATGAACTTTTTGTATGCGACCGACTCAATCCGAACGAAAAAAAAACAGGTGTTCCAATATGGGTTCCTCGCCTTTACTAAGCAGTAGTTTGCTTTCAGAATGAACCTTACGGTAGTAAGGTCAACATCTTAAATAGAAAACAACGTACAAAGTTGTAACAAATATGCACGAATATTCAAGTGCATCTGCCAGTTCTTACATACGGAGCCGAAACTTGGGTGACAACCAAGGATATCCTTCAGAAACCAATAGTTACCCTAATGGTAACGGAACGTAAGCTGGTAGGGAGATCCGTGATCGGAAAACTAATAAAGACCATATAAGAAGCAACCTAAGGACGAAGAATGATGGTAGGTGGAGTAAGGCTGTAACCGAGTGGTACCCTAGAAATGGGAGAAGAAGCGTACGACACCCGGCAGCAAGATGGGTCGACGGTGTAAAGAATGTTGCTGGCAAGAACTGGATTGCAATGACCCAGGATAGGAAAGGTTGGCGTAGACAAAAGGAGGCTTATACCCAGCAGTGGGTCATGGAAGGCTGACGATGATGATGATGAAGGACGAAGAACCATTATCATCATCATTTATTCATATGTACTACCAAGTTTTAACGTTTTAGTGGGCATTGTATTCCACCAAGTAGTAGTTACGAGTAGGCCCAAATCAATGCGCGTTGCCGCGTTTCAAGGTTTCATCTTTTTCCGCTCACTAGATGGCGCGACTGGCGAGTGAGGTCTGTCAGTCAAAGTCAAAGTCAAAATATTTTATTGAAACTTGGCCTTCGAAGAAGGCTCTTTTTCACGTCGATAACTAATAATTTAATCATAATATATTATGTCTCAAAGCTACAAACTACTAGCATTTCGGATCGACCACTGCTGAGAAGAAATGCCGAAAGAAACTCATGAAACAGTCTTGGTCGCCTAACATGCCAGAGGGGCTTTTTATTAACTTTATATATACACTAGATTGTTTACAGTCAAAAATAAAATAAAATAAAATATAAGAAAAAATAATAAAATAATAAAACATGTTATGTTTGTGATCAAGTAACCACAATGAATTGGTTAAGAACAAAAAATAAAAAATAATATTCGAATCAGGATCGAAGCAGGATCCTCCTGGCAACACCCGTTCACGAGTTGACGCGAGGGTCAGCCATCGCAAAGCTCAACCATAATAGAGGGAACCTTACGACCCGGCCCACGAAGCCGTCAACAGTTTGAACATTTTAGAAAAATAAATACTTTCAGTCACTTGTAGATCACAATACTAGTACATGTTTAACAATTAAATGTCATCAATGTAATTAAATTTAAAAAAGAAAGGAAAGGTTACTTATTCACAATAACAAAAGAATGTAATCAAGTGTAGTCAGATAGCACAACACTGTCATCAGTTGTCAAATTTAAATGACTGTCAGATGATAGACGTCACTCGCCATTAGAGAGAACTATTGAGCGAAAAAACGATACCCTTTTATCTTATGATGCATGTTCAGTTGTGAAGACCTCAATTACGAAGAGCATCCTTCAACAGGTCCCGTTTATAACCAGCAGCGCATATAAAATAAAACCTCAGGCATAAAATAATAAATCAAGCTATTCGCCATGCGATTATAAACAGTCGGACGTAAAATTTTTTGAAAAAAAGTTAGAGATAAATTAAAGCATTGAAGAGCTAGCTTTGAACACTTACTGACTCTGCTCTTATTTTATTTGTAAATGTGATCAAATGTGTGCCGGTGCAAAAAAATAGCTTATGTTACCAACTATCTCCACACAAAAATTCACATCAATCCATTGCTTCGTCACAGAATTAATATAAGTACTACGTACAGAAAGGAAGCTCCCTGCCTCTCCCGCAATATGGCGTACCCCGCACCTCTACCCCGTTCATTTGAATCGAGGGACACTATGAATCGGGGTTAGCAGCTGCGAAGCGTATCTCAAGCTACTCTTACGTTTCGATTTTGTAGATAGAGAGAAACATAGTTTCATTGAAATTAATTATGGCAAGGTACTGCGCAGTTAACCTTTGTTTATCTAGTACAAACCAAGAAGGACGTAAATTTTATAAATTTCCGAAGGTTGAATACAGGTAAGCAAAGTAATTAACAATATTTCACATCATTAGATATTCATTTTTTCGTTATATGCCATTTTGTTAGTAAATGGGAGCAACATATGAGAATTAAATTTTATTTTCATGTCTTTGTCGTCGGCTTATCATCCTAATCTGCTTTTCTAAATAAATGTTGAGTATTATCCAGTAAGCAATAATGGAACGAACGGAGTTGTCACTTTCAACATACAACAGTGGCGTCTTTTTATACAATATATTTTTATAAATTTTCTATGCTTGTATAGGGTATTTGACAAGGTGTAATTCTTCAACATATTATTGAATTTTTCGAATCATTCAACTAAAACAATAAAATGTTATATAGGTAATGATTTTCGTAAAATATGCCGCCGGTCGAAGGTCACACGCGTATCCTGCGTGCGCATGTCGACGGTCGTCGCTGGCGCCGCCACCGCCACGTCCGCCACTCGCTACTGTTGATTTGTTTACTAGTGAGCCGTGATATGATGACAATAAAAAATAATTTGTTTTGTTTTAGTTTAATCATATTTAACACAAAGTTTGGCGCTAATATATAACCATAGTACAATAGTATATTCAATGCGATGTGTGTCTGTGAATGATAAATAAATACTTAATAATATGTGTACTTATAATAAATTAATTTTTAAGCCTCATAGTGATGTGGTTGTGACAGTTGCAGTGCCTATGTGGAAGTTTACTTATTTATGATGCAGGTATGTTAGGTAAGTCACAAAATATATAAGCAGGTACATAAGATAAAACAATCTCAAATCTTACAGAATTGAAATATATAAGTGTTCATAATTAAACTATTCATAGCACGTAGTAACTATTTTATTAATCTGTGTCATACGTATAAATAAATAATTTTGCTGTGGCGACCCTCGTTGTTTAACGCACACATTGACGTGTTCACGGATGACAGTTTCGTTTGTAGTAGTAGTAGGTATATTTGACGCCCCGTTTATATGAAGCTCCCGCCCTGTGGCTTCGTGCAAGCTTTTGCTCGCACTAGAACACTGATTTTTCCGAAGATGAAAGGTACCCTATCTTCTTCTCAGTACTTCTAACTAAATGTATGGAAAATTTCAGCAAGATTGGTTCAGTAGATGAAGCGTGAAGAGGTAACAAATAAACAAACAGAATAGTACATTATGATACAAGTGTCCAAAGTTGGTCATTACGCACAAGAGGCGAGATTAAAAATGCTAATAAAGCCGAGTGTGCGTAATGACCAAATGGACACGTGTATCATACGACGTTTTTCAACACACTTGTGAGTAAAAAAAGTAATGTGGTCCTAACATCTAAATATCGAAAAACGATTGCACCCTTTTGTCATTCCTCCACTTTATAAAACATTCGTATGCCGCCAAATACTTACGTTTGATTTTGGAGGCAATAAACTATTACTTGCATTACGCGCCTCTTTAATGATTTCAGGTGGAGTTATATTCTTGTAATATATTCTTCCATACTAGTCGACATTTTATTAAATATTTAATATGCTAACACATAATAAATATAGTCTTGTTTTTTATTCGCGTGCCGCCGCCCGCCGACCAGCAGCGCCGTGTGCAGGGAGCGCGCGGCGCACGCTGCGGATGGTATATCGCCATACAGCCATGCAGTGCTTGGCTGTATAAAAATCATTATCTTTGCTTATAAAAACTGTTGTTATTTTCCCTATTTGATCTTATATGTATTATGCGGCTAAATTAAAAATGCTTTGTGGAATTCATTACACGCATTAGTTTTCTATCTTTTGTATAGCGCAGTATGGTAATTTTTATTTCCAAACACCTCCGTAATATATTCATAATACCTTCGTAATATATGGCATTATGGGCCTAAATTCGATGTAATAAGACCCACTTTACGAGCAAGTGTGTTGAAAAAACTATTTTCGCATTTATAATATTAATTATAATTAGGATAGGATATTTGCAATCTTCTTTTGTAAATGCATATATGCGTAACAAAGCGTACGTCCAAAGGCGATAAAATTATATATTACGTTTATATTTTACTAGCTGATGCCCGCGGCTTCGCCCGCGTGAATTTCCCACGGGAACAGTGCTTTTTCCCAGGATAAAAAGTAGCCTATGTGCTATTCCAGGTCATTATCTACCTCTGTACCAAATTTCATCGAAATCCGTCCAGTAGATTTTGCGTGATTGAGTAACAAACATCCTCACAAACTCACATCCAAACTTTCGCATTTATAATATTAGTATAGATATAGATGAGTTAATTATATTCTTGCGTTGCACTTTATCGCACCACCTTACTACTCTCTGTTTGGTCTAATGGTTGACTGGTATAGAATGCCATATGGCGTTAAGTCCACCATTTGCACATATTTTTTTTAATTTTGTGCATTAAAGTTTTAAATAAATAAATAAATAAATAAAATTGTGGTGTAATGAATGGCCGCCTACGTCGTAAAGGCACAGTAAAAGCCAGCATTCAAAGTCTGAAGGCTCTATTAGTGACGCTGACAAACGTAAAAATGTTCATAGCAGCGACATTGCAAAGATTATACCTGATTTGGTGGCTTGCGAGCTCTTTTATTGCTAAGAATGGAATGCGTCTACCTTTTGGAGGAGACTCGTTAGATTTATTCATGTTTTGCTCGAATAAATGTTGTTTTTAGGGTTCCGTACTTCAAAAGGCTAAAACGGAACCCTTATAAGATCACTTTGTTGTCCGTCTGTCTGTCAAACTTTTTTTCTCAGGAACTACGGTCTCTTTCAGCAAAAAAATAATCAAAATTATACGTCAACTCGATCAGGAGATATTACCGTAAATGTTTCGATTTTTTGCATATTTTGCGATTTCAGACAGCAATCAAAACCTATGGGATACGAGACTTCTCGTAGACCTAAAATTATGAAATTTAGCAAAAAGCAAAGTCTAACAGTACTTATACAGGAATGAATCTGAAAGTTGTAAATATGTTGTTGGAAGTCTAAAAAAAAGTGTTACAAACTTATTTTTGCGCTAGATGCAGTATGAATCCTAGGGATCGAACTGCAAAGTTAAGTTTGTTTTTGAAACTAGTTGGTCTTTTAGTAATGTGAAATGCTTTGCGTGTACGGAAGTCTCGGTGTTGCACTGGGCCGGTTTTTTTATTGATGTAGTAATTGATAGAAAAATATACTAAGCAGAAGCGTCAGGTTTTCCATCGAAGATGACTCCAAAAAAAAATTTAAAATTTAGGTAAATCGAAAAATTTGTTTATGAAATCTGTTATTTTTACTTCTAAAATAAGATTTATTCCGATCCAATTAAAATAAAGTTCTAAAGTAAGTATAGATTTGTTTGCTTATGAAGACTGACAGACATTGCAGACTGACACAGATTTTAAGTAGATAGCGCTCGTAGGTTAAAGGATAAAAAAATATAGTCCGTGGTTAACGTAAATAATATTAGGTTTGAATTGAATGGAAATGCAACTAAAATTAAAATTTTGAATCAATCCTATTTAAATTAGAGAATAAAAGGACTATGGGCGGAATCGTCCTCACCCACCAACAGAAATGAAACATAGGTCAATCGACTTATCTTGGCAAGCTGATATTTTTTTATTAAGGGTTCGTTGCTCAAATGCATGGGGTTTTCATAATATCGAACGTTTTACAAATATTTATCCCATACATTTTTGTATGGAGCCCAAATATTTTTACAAAATTTTATTTTTTGTTATTAACCCCACTGATTTATGAAAGAAATAGGATTTAAATGAAATAATAGATACTTTAGGAACACTTTGGCATCAGTTTCATTTGTGTTAGTAGATTCCATAGGTACATTTTTATATGGAGCCCAAATAATTTGCAAAATGTTATTTTTTTAATTAATCTCACTGATTTATGAAAGAAATAGGATTTTAATGAAATAGTAGATACTTTAGGAACTCTTTGGCATCAGTTTCATTTGTGTTTGTAGATACCATACATTTTTATATGGAGCCCAATTATTTTTACTTAACTTTTTTTTTTTAATTAACCCCATTGATTTATGAAAAAAAACAGTATTTTAATGAAATAATAGACATTTTAGGAACACTTTGGCGTCAGTCCCATTTGTGTTGGTGGGTGGAGACGGAGCCCATACATTGGTGCCCTATGTCCTTTAAATCGAATATAAATAATTTAATATAGATAATTAATTCAGGGTTAATAAAAACATGATTAACATAGGTAACGAAAAATAAATCGTTGAAATAGCTAATATTTGAATTTTAATCTAGTTACAACAGAATTCAAATTTCGAAGCAACACAAATTGGAATTAAGTTATGTCAAAATTTAAATTTGAATCCAGTGATTAATCCATGGCATGTTTCATAATCGAGTTTATACGAACATATTAAAGAGGCACTAAATCACGTTTCTACGTGACGTCTTTGACAAATATGAGCACATTTTAGGGGTTAAATTGCATTAGTTCGAATTATAACGTATGATATACAGAGGCACAACATTTCCGGAACGCGTGTGCTTTTAATTATTTAGAGTAATTTCATAAGATTCACGCGATTTCTCCAGAAGTTACATCTGTTTTATTGTAAAACTAGCTTTTACCTGCGGCTTCGCCCGTGTTAGATATCAAATTTTACTATAAATATTGGTTACCTTATTTATGTTTATTTTAATATAAATACTCTTTAATTTCTAAATACGAAATTAATAATTGAGTAGGTAGGTATGCGCATGGATGCGGGCAGCGCAGGACCGGTCGTTATGGAAATCCTTGGGGGAGGCCTTTGTCCAGCAGTGGACGTCTTTCGGCTGAGAGAGAGAGAGAGAGGTAGGTATATTTTACATGTTGTCGTGATTCGATTTGTGAGGTGGGTAGATTTAGTTTACAAGGCGTTTGCCAATAGTCGTCTGACTCACTTTATTGTTGGAGCTGGTGGTGATCAGACATGAAGATAAGTACTAGATATTACTATTTAAATGTATACTGTTATGTTGTTGCTTTGTCATATGAATATTCATTTGTGTTTCAATAATATTTCATGTTTTATGTTTTGTGGATTTCTATGAAATATAAGTGGCCCATCTGGGTATTTATAGTAATGAATATAGCCCATGTCATGATAGGGACCAATACTGTCTTAATGAGTTTCTTTCGGGATTTCTTCTCAGCAGTGGTCGTTCCGAAGTCCTAGTAGTCTTTAGCTTTGAAATTAGGGTTCAGTCTTATAATATACATTTGAACCTGATTGTATCTTTTCTTTATTTGAATTACCTACCTCTACCTACATTATGAATTGAGTAATAAAGTAAAAGTACAACTATATTCTTAAAGTCATAGTCATTTATTAACTTACATTAAATATATAATAAATATACATACATATATACATATTTTTATCTACTTAATCTATTATCAGAAGTGGGATTCACCTTTGTTTGTGCATATTTTAATACCGGTCCAATTTCAGGATGGAAACCAACTGGACTGCGGAGCTAGGATTCGGTGCGATAGCATCGAGATCCTCGCGAAAGATCTAAAATCGAGCATCATCCAGACTGCCGCTGATACTAGAGGTGGTAAGGTCCTCTAGGGATTAACTTGGTATAATATCCTCAGACCGTCTGAACAAGATCGTAAAAAATATTATAAATGTAGGTAAACTTTTAAAAAATGTTTCGTCTCAATGTTCATTTTCACTTAATTGTAAAAAATGTAAGTACCTTCATACATGAGTAATGTAAAAAACAAGCCAATTATTAAAAATAAAAAACACGACTGACGAGTTTTTGCTCAATAAGTACATACAAACATATAAGTTATATACATTTTTGAAATCGCCTTTTAAAGCCCTTCAATTTGATACCCCACTCGATAAGATTGATCAAATTTTATTTTTTTGGTCTGCTATTTATCGCATATATAACCCGCCATTTTATTTTTATGTTGACGTCATATAGCCTATGTCACTCGGAAGAATGCAAGGAATCTAAAAATACATCTCACATCAAAATCTGTTAAGCCGTTCAGGACTTATGGTGGAATAAATAAACTTACATACATACATACATGAACCCTGAAAACATAACACTCCTTTTTTGGTCAGTCGTGTAAAAAGTAGCAATTTTGATCTGTTTGATGTTTAAAGACGAAACGTCATAAAATTTTAAATCCAACTTGTAATGGGTTGTCAGATTGGCCGAGCGGTTTGTGAAAAATCTTGTTGCATCAATTAATACTCATAATAC
The DNA here is from genome assembly GCA_018467065.1 of Ephestia elutella. Lineage (NCBI taxonomy): Eukaryota > Metazoa > Arthropoda > Insecta > Lepidoptera > Pyralidae > Ephestia > Ephestia elutella. Next base: position 3,608,286 of record CM031580.1, on the reverse strand, counting down.
CTTTAAAAATAGACTGGCTTCACTGTCATTTGTTTTTATTTTTTTAAGCTGTGATATAAAATGAGATTTGTTTGTTGTTGTTGTTTGAGAATGATGTATGTGGTGATATTTTCTAAATGAAATGCTCGTGGTTCCAAAACTTCTTTTATTTTCTATCTTCGTTACAACTCAGCAAATCTATTCTATCGTCTTTAAAATTATTACACGTCTTTCTTTCGTCTTAACGCAATCCTCCATCTTCTAATACTCTCCTCTCTCTCTCTCTTACTTACTAACGCATCCCTTTCTTACTGTCACTTCTTCCGTCTCTTTCATATACAATAATACACTAGCTTTCTATCTCTCTCACTCAATGTTGCCATCCCACATTCGGCCGTCCTGCATGTGGATGCCCTCAGCCACACACTTCTACATACCAAGTAAGTATACACCTAGTATAGTAAAATTTATACAAAAATAGAACTTATCAACTCAGTACCTAAGTACAGTTAAACTTATACAAAGATATTTACTTGAAACGAAATACGCTACTGTTTGACACATGAGACTTATCCCCTTAAATAAAGTTTAATAAATTAAACATTACAAAGACATTTTTAACTAGAGATAGTAAACATCCAAAATATTAATTTAAAGAAAACAAACATGAAATGAAACATATTCTCTTAAGTAAGGTTTCTGAAATAAACGTTACTAAGATATTTCTTAAAGTAGTTACGTAATAATAAACAAAATGAACATAATGTTCATATACAACATGGTTAACAACATAGCAAAATGTTAGCAAAAACAGATAACAGGATGGGCTTTCCTGTGTTAGTCCTACGAACAAGTCTTGGCGTCGGTTAATTCTATATAGTATACCACAAACACAGAAAGAAAATTGATGACAAAGCACCACTTGAGACATTCTCTCTAAAATAAAATATAAGTTTTACATACTTTTAAGTTTAGAATTTAAACATGAAGAATATTAAATATTCCTAAACAAACCCAGTCATAGGTCTAATGCATACCCCAGGTACCGGCGGACGCTACTCTCCCAGGCCTTCCAAGAACTCTGGCCATGGCTTCATATAATCTGCAGATGTGGAAGTCTTGTTAGGTCCTTCTCTAGACTCATCTATTTTACAGACATCATATCTATCGTTTCTTTTCACCTTAGTCACCATGTAAGGCCCTAAAAATTTCTCTTTTAACTTCAATCCGGTACCAAACTGTGTTCTTTTAATTGCAACTCTATCTCCTTCTTTATACTTATTACTTTCTTTCCTTTTTCTGTTAAAATTTTTAGAATTCTCTTCCTGTATTTTCCCAATATGTTCCTTGGCCACACGCCGCAAATTATCTCTTTCCTGCATATAGTTCTCTATCCTTTTATTTAAATTTTTAATATAATAGTCTCTACCAATCAGATCCATCATCTTCTTCTTTGAAAAGTGCCCTCGTTCATGAACTCTTCTAATAATCTCAATCTCCATGCTTTTAGGAATAACTAATTGCCTTTCCATACCTTTATACAGTAATCCACTCTCCAAAATGTAGTCTTCATAAGGTTTTTCATGTAAAATCATCTTAATAGCTTTTAATCCTTCGTCCAGATCCTGTGCTCTCTTAATCTCGTCGTGTAAATTTACTACCACTCCAGTAAAAGGATTTCTACTTAGGGCATCAGTATGCTGCATTCTGCTACCAGGTCTATGCTCAATCTCATAATCATACTGATCAAGAAAAAGTACCCACCTTGCCACTCTTGGTGTTAAATCTCTCTTTTGTAGTGTCATTCTGAAGGCTTGACAATCTGTCACTATTTTAAATTTAATTCCAAACAAATAATGATGAAATTTTTTCACACCTGCTATTATCGCTAGAGCTTCCAACTCATAGCTGCTATACCTGCTCTCCGCCTCGGTCGTCCTTCTGCTCATATAATAAACTGGGTGCAACCCTCCATTCGGATGGCGTTGCATCAAAATCGCTGCATAGGCTATGCAGGATGCATCCGTATGAAGCTCTGTAGGAAATCTTGGATTAAATAAGATTAATACTGGACTACTCACCAACTTTTGCTTTAAATCATTGAAAGCAACTCTCTGTGCATCTTCAAAAACAAATCTAGCTTCTTTTTTCAACAAATCTGTTAACGGCTTGGCTATAATGGCAAAATTTGGAATATACTTCCCGAAATACGAGGTCAGGCCTACAAAACTATGAACCTGCTTGAAGGTTCTCGGCTCTGGATATCTCACGACAGCATCTATCTTGTCAGGTGAGGGTCGTACTTTACCATTTCCCACTATATGTCCTAGATACTCGACACTGTCACAGATTAGATTAGCTTTTTTCCAATTAATCTGTAAACCAAATTCAGAAGCCACTTTAAGAACGCTTTTTAATCGCTGAAAAGCCTGAAATTCATCTTCTGCATAAATGATTAAATCGTCGATAAAAGTTAACATGTAGCCTTGCCCTATAAGCTCTCTAAAAATAATTGAAATAAACCTAGTAAAATATTTAGGACACACAGATAAACCGAAGGGCGCTTTAAGAAATTCATATTGACCATGATGTGTCACGAACGCTGTATACTTTATGGAATCTTGGCTTACTCTCAGGTGGAAAAATCCATTTTTCAAGTCAAGGACACTAAACAATTTAGCATCTCTTAGCTTGTCTATCAAGTCTTCGATAATTGGCAAAGGATATTCGTCTTTAATCATCTTTTTGTTAATGTCTCGATAATCTACACACACTCTTGTCGTTCCGTCTTTTTCTTCACCAAAACCACTGGGCTAGCATACTCCGAATAACTTACCTAATAATATCGTCATTAAGCCATTCCTCCACCTGCTTTTCCACTATGTGTTGCTCCCTCAATGCCAGTCTTCTTGGCCTGTGCACCACCGGAATATCATCCTTGAGGACAATTTTTAATTCAATTGGGGCTTCCTTCGTCTTCACTGGTTGATAGCCCTCGACACATCTGATAACGTCTTCCTGTACCTGAGGACTGCAATTAGTACCTACAACAAAATTACATGTTGGCCCCACATTAAAATTAGACAGCCAATCTTCCCCTTTATTCAAGATATGAACTGACCCGTCATTGAACACTACAGTGTAATTCTTTAAGAAATCTTGACCTAAAATAATAAGATAGGGGATATTGCCTTTAGGCAGCACATGAAAAGTTATATCAAACTGCTTATTGTCTAAAGTTACAGGTATGCTACATCTACCGAGAGATTTTACCGTACATTGTCCAAGTCCAGTTAACGAAAAGTCTTCATTTTCGCATTTAGTACGCATTCGCAAATGTTCATAGCAACCTTCGTCAATTAAACTGACATCACTGCCCGTATCAGCCAACGCATTAACGCTAAATTCGTGAAATAATAACATTTTAATTATCGGCTTCCCTAGAAAACGCTTGTTTACATTTGCCGAATGACACCGGCTGTCATGCACATCACTGTCACTTTCACTTTCGATCGCCATGTTGAATTCATTCGTTCCGAATGAAGCGCTGCCAACCTCGCCGCTGTCGCACTCCGCTCCGAACATCGCGCGCTTCCCTGCCACCGTATCGCCCTGACGTTGGTATCTCCGTTCGTCGCCGCTCGGATGACTCCGGCTGTCTTCGGATTTACGAGCTTCCGGCACGAACGAGTATTGCCGATTCCGCCCGAAGCGATCCCGATCGACTCCTGCACCCTCGTGTCGTCGAAATGGAGATGCGCCGCCATTTTTCTCATTACAATGTGAAGCAATATGACCAAAACTATTGCACTTGAAACACTTTAAGCCTTCTTTTTTCCGCGGGCATTCCGATGAGCGATGATTCTTTTCTCCACAGTTATAACAGCGTACCTCTTTGCTTTGCTGAATTTGAGATTGCGACGTAGACGATTTCACTTTAGACTTAACAGTTTCGTATATCTTTAACTTCTCCTTTAAATCGACGTATGTCGTCACACCATATAGTATGATTTTGTTCATTTCGCTATCCGGAAGACCGTCCACTATGTACTTTATAGCGACATAATCAGGCATTTTTCCTCTCTTGCCTAATTCCTTCATGATGAGCATGTAATCCAGATAAGATTCGTTATGTTTTTTCTTCCGGGTGGACATCATTTCGTGAATTGTTTTTTGATCAATCGTATCTGGAAACTCTTTTAGTATGGCAGCTTTGAGATCTGCCCATGACTTGAACGGGCGCTCGCTTTTGAGCCACAAAGCAGCGGTACCCGACAGTGATCTTCGTGCTATCACTAGACTTTGCAGAGGCGTCCAATTAAAGATTTCGACATGGTCGTCAATGTCCTGCGCCCATCTTGCGCAAGGATAAGTCTTGTCCTGGCCGCTAAATTTCGGGATAGTGTCCTCCGCGAACTGCAGCAGATGACGCGCCAGGAGGTCACTACTTTCTTTTGCAGAAGCTGCGCCTGCACCGTCTTCATCTCTTGGCATCTTGGTATTCCGAAAATATCACAACCTATAAAACCACGTGCCGCGTCGTGCGTCGTATCGTCTTTCTTCTTTCTTTGGCGTATCCCGGACGAGCCCCCAATCTGTGGTGATATTTTCTAAATGAAATGCTCGTGGTTCCAAAACTTCTTTTATTTTCTATCTTCGTTACAACTCAGCAAATCTATTCTATCGTCTTTAAAATTATTACACGTCTTTCTTTCGTCTTAACGCAATCCTCCATCTTCTAATACTCTCCTCTCTCTCTCTCTTACTTACTAACGCATCCCTTTCTTACTGTCACTTCTTCCGTCTCTTTCATATACAATAATACACTAGCTTTCTATCTCTCTCACTCAATGTTGCCATCCCACATGTATGTAAATTGAACATGTTATAACAAAGTAATGGCAATAGTGTTTCATCACATGGTACCTAAGATTATTATTTTGTTTTGTTTTGAAATGAGATATGTGGAAAATGGAAAACGTACACGTTATAGAAAAGTAATAGCAATAGTGTAAGACTTAACTGTGTGTTACTTAGTCTAAGATTAAAATTATATTGTTTTATTGTATTATAAAATGAGATTTGTGTAAATTGTAATTGAAAATACTTGGCTAGAAATTATAGTTGATGGAAAGAAATTGATTCAATATAGTGTTAATTAAAAACAGCATTGGAAAACAATTAAAAAAAAGAAATTAATGGAAAAAAAAAGATGATTGATGGTAAACAAAAAAAGAGAAATTGATGGGAAACAAAAAAAAAAGTAAAACAATGCTCATTCCGCTGGCGATCAATTGTTTGGTACTGGCTTAGCTCACTTGCTGCGGGTGGAGGGAGTCAGGTATGTCTATGCAATTGATAAATGAGAAAGAAAAATATAGATTATTCCGCTGGCGATCAGTTGTTTGGTACTGGCTTAGCTCACTTGCTGCGGGTGGAGGGAGCCAAGTATGTCTATGCAATTGATAAATAATCAAAAGGGGAAACTTAAGACATATTATTATGTGAATACCTTACATTACTGATCAGAACTAAAGAAACTTATGTATTGAACATGTATTGAATCACCTTTTTTTGACCGAGCGAGCGAAGCGAGCGAGGGCTATAATTCAAGTTGGAGCGAAAAACACATTGTTTGTATGTATGTATGTATGTATGTATGTTTGTTCCGCGATAACTCTCGAACCGTTGTTCCGATTTTGATGAAAGTTGGAATATATGTAGGGATGGTTAATAGAATTTTCAAGTTCGTTGGGCATCAAAATCGGTCCAGCCGTTTTTGAGATATTTAATTTTTTGTAAAAAATAAATATTGTATTTTAATAGTCGCGAGGTCTACGCTCGCAGCGAACGACTAGTGTAAATATACTTCGAGAACGAAGTATGTGTCAGTATGGCCGTGTTAGATATCAAATTTTACTATAAATATTGGTTACCTTATTTATGTTTATTTTAATATAAATACTCTTTAATTTGTAAATACGAAATTAATAATTGAGTAGGTAGATATATTTTACATGTTGTCGTGATTCGATTTGTGAGGTGGGTAGATTTAGTTTACAAGGCGTTTGCCAATAGTCGTCTGACTCACTTTATTGTTGGAGCTGGTGGTGATCAGACATGAAGATAAGTACTAGATATTACTATTTAAATGTATACTGTTATGTTGTTGTTTTGTCATATGAATATTCATTTGTGTTTCAATAATATTTCATGTTTTATGTTTTGTGGATTTCTATGAAATATAAGTGGCCCATCTGGGTATTTATAGTAATGAATATAGCCCATGTCATGATAGGGACCAATACTGTCTTAATGAGTTTCTTTCGGGATTTCTTCTCAGCAGTGGTCGTTCCGAAGTCCTAGTAGTCTTTAGCTTTGAAATTAGGGTTCAGTCTTATAATATACATTTGAACCTGATTGTATCTTTTCTTTATTTGAATTACCTACCTCTACCTACATTATGAATTGAGTAATAAAGTAAAAGTACAACTATATTCTTAAAGTCATAGTCATTTATTAACTTACATTAAATATATAATAAATATACATACATATATACATATTTTTATCTACTTAATCTATTACCCGCGTGAATTTCCCACGGGAACTGTGCCTTTTTCCGGGATGAAAGGTACCTTATGACCTTCTCCGTACTTCTAACTATGTGTATGCGAAATTTCAGAAACCAATCTTTCTGAAATTTCGTGAAGAGGTAACAAACAAACAAACTCACTTTCACTTTTACTAGTAGTTCGCCGCGAACTTAGACCTCGCGATTATTACTCGCGTTTTTATTGATATACTCTGATTTTGACTTTTCTAACATAATTCAGTTCCCTAAATAAAATCTAGATGGCGTTATCCAAAGTTAGAACACGCTATGGTTTCGTTTGCTAGATAATCGCGGACGTTTTTATTAATATTTCAAAAACTACTGAACCGATTTTGATGCCCAACGAACTTAAAAATTCTATTGATATTTCCTACATGCCTCCCAAATTTCATCAAAATCGGACCATCGGTTCGGCAGTTATCGCGGTTCAAACATACATACATACATACATATATACATACATACATACATACATACAAATTATTCACCTTCAATAATTGACCTTCGCTCGCTTCGCTCGCTCGGTCAATTATTGACCGAGCGAGCGAAGGTCTCTAAATCGAGTTGGGGGCGAAACACATTGTTTGTATGTATGTATGTATGTTTGTACCGCGATAACTGCCGAACCGATGGTCCGATTTTTATGAAATTTGGTAGGAATGTAAGAAATATCAATAGAATTTTCAAGTTCGTTGGGTATCAAAATCGGTTCAGTAGTTTTTGAAATATTAATAAAAATGTCCGCGATTATGTAGCAAACGAAACCATAGCGTGTTCTAACTTTGGATAGCGCCATCTACATTTTTGACCGAGCGAGCGAAGCGAGCGAGGGCTATAATTCAAGTTGGAGCGAAAAACACATTGTTTGTATGTATGTATGTATGTATGTTTGTTCCGCGATAACTCTCGAACCGTTGTTCCGATTTTGATGAAAGTTGGAATATATGTAGGGATGGTTAATAGAATTTTCAAGTTCGTTGGGCATCGAAATCGGTCCAGCCGTTTTAGCCGAGTTATCGCGGAACAAACATACATACATACATACATACATACAAACAATGTGTTTTTCGCTCCAACTTGAATTATAGCCCTCGCTCGCTTCGCTCGCTCGGTCAATTATTTAAAAAACAATCATTTTATAAACCACTTTGTAAAACTATACATTTGAAAAACATATGGTTTGACAAACTCATTCTTTTAAAAATGGATCATTTTACAAACTAACTAGTTGTTCGCCACGAACTTAGACCTCGCGATTATTATTTTAAAATATCTCAAAAACGGCTGAACCGATTTTGTTGCGCAACGAACTTAAAAATTGTATGGATAGTTGCTACACGTATTCTTAATATCATCGAAATTAATTCAACGGTTCGAGAGTTATCGCGGAACAAACATACATACATACTTACATACATACATACATACATACAAACAATGTTGTTTTCGCCCCAACTTGAATTATAGCCCTCGCTCGCTTCGCTCGCTCGGTCAATTACTAGACAAATATTGTTTTTTTTTTTTCAAATTATCATTTTACAAACAAATTATTGACCGAGCGAGCGAAGCGAGCGAGGGAATATTGTTTTTTTTTTTTCAAATTATCATTTTACAAACAAATTATTGACCGAGCGAGCGAAGCGAGCGAGGGCTATAATTCAAGTTGGAGCGAAAAACACATTGTTTGTATGTATGTATGTATGTATGTTTGTTCCGCGATAACTCTCGAACCGTTGTTCCGATTTTGATGAAAGTTGGAATATATGTAGGGATGGTTAATAGAATTTTCAAGTTCGTTGGGCATCAAAATCGGTCCAGCCGTTTTTGAGATATTTAATTTTTTGTGGAAATAAATATTGTATTTTAATAGTCGCGAGGTCTACGTTCGCAGCGAACGACTAGTTTAACTAAATTTTCAATTGGTAAAACAACATTAGACAAAATATCTTATGGCAAATACATCGTTTGATAAATATTATTTACCAAAACTAGAAGATATGAAGTTTCAAGTTTAAACTTACTGATCCCAAGATTTTCATCGTAGGGTAGGTACAGAAGTCATTACTTGTCTTTTATTTGTAAATTAACTCACAAATCGTATTGTGACATGATATCAATATGCTAATACCTTTTATTGTGTCACACCGGGTGGGGGACCTGGTAACCTGCAACACAGGATCTTTGATACCTAGCACGGGCACCAGATCTCCACAACGATACTGTCCTTTATGGTATTAAATTTAATTAATGTTTATCACATACCTATGTAATGTAGTCCAAGGCCATTTGTTGTGGAGTAAATAAACATTTTTTTATTTTTTTAATAAAAAAAAGAAAGTTTGTCTCCAAATGATCTGAGCTGTAAGTTAGGTTCAGGTTATTTTTTTTATGACCACCCGGAAAGACTTGAGGGCAGATTATAAGTTGGGTTCGGGTTATTTTTTTTACCACCACCCGGAAAGACTTTGAGGGCGAAAAAGAAGTTAGGTCCAGGTTATTTTTTTTTATGACCACCCGAAAGACTTTGAGGGCGGAAAAAAGTTAGGTTCAGGTAATTTTTTTTATGACCACCCGGAAAGACTTGGAGAGCGGAGAAGAAGTTAGGTTTAGGTTATTTTTTTATGACCACCCGGAAAGACTTTAAAGGCGGAAAAAAGTTAGGTTTAGGTTATTTTTTTTATGACCACCCAGAAAGACTTTGAGGGCGGTAAAGAAGTTAGGTTCAGGTTATTTTTTTTATGACCACCTGGAAAGACTTGGAGTTGTTTGTAAAATGATTGTTTTTTAAACAATAATTTGTAATATGAAGGAGTACCCAAGATTTTATATATTTTGATGATTGATAAATACTATTTTAGCGCCTGGGCTATTAAGAGGTCTTCCAATTTTTTTATATTGTAAATTATACTATTTCTTTAACTGTGTTTTACCCTGCTCATCAGCACTCTTCAGTCATATACTATACATACGTAAGAGTAAATCAATAAAAACGCGAGTAAAAATCGCGAGGTCTAAGTTCGCGGCGAACTACTAGTATTAGTTAGGAAGTTAGGACTAGCTTTTGCCCGCGGCTTTGCCCGCGTGATTGTTTTATCGGGTTTTTTAACGTTCAGTTTATAGACATTAAACTAAAAAAGACGTCCGCCTGTAGTTGTAAAGTCCTAGGATCAAATTCTACTTGTAACTATTTTGTATATAGCAATCTGTCTCATAGATGGTAGTTTTCATAGACCACCACTGCTTCTGTGGGAAAAATTTGAAGTAATCTGTACTCTAGTTATTACTTTACTGGCTATCGTTAAATTGGCACACCTCTCCATTAAGAGTGTATCACGTCCGCGCGCCCGACCGAGTTTAGGTATTTGATAGACCGCAGCTGGCTGTGTGCAAGTCACACGCACACATCGACGTGAGATTGCCGCCAACCCGAAGTAATAAGTGACAGGGATCCAGCAAAGGATTTGTTGGTACCTATATAATTATTTTTTCTTGCTTTACGGTAATGAATACTAAAAATAAAATTACGACCATTTTCTTATGTAAAACATACTTGGCGCGACTTGGCAGTAAAATGGACGCGAATGCCGCGACAGAAAATAGCATGACCGTCGTGCCAGGATGCTAAGATGTTAAACATCTGCCTGGCATCCCATGAAGGCCAATTTTCCGGGATGAGGTTTACAAAAATAGTATTTTTGGATCCAAGATGGCGGACAACTTTTTTTTAATTTTGCAATATGGGTATCGTTTTATAAGTGTTTCAGTGCGCTGATTACGGAAATAACATTTATTTTGGAATCCAAGATGGCGGACAACTTTTTTTTCACGTTTACAATATGGGTATGGTTATATAGGTATTTCGGTGCGCTGATGACAAAAATAACATTTATTTTGAGATCCAAGATGGCGGACAACTTTTTTTCAAGTTTACAATATGGGTATGGTTATATAGGTATTTCGGTGCGCTGATGACAAAAATAACATTTATTTTGAGATCCAAGATGGCGGACAACTTTTTTTCAAGTTTACAATATGGGTATGGTTATATAGGTATTTCGGTGCGCTGATGACAAAAATAACATTTATTTTGAGATCCAAGATGGCGGACATTTTTTTTTTTCAATTTTGCAATATGGTTAACATGTTGTAGGTTTTTGGGGACGCTGATGACGAAAATAACATTTATTTTGAGATCCAAGATGGCGGACAACTTTTTTTTAAACTTTACAATATGGGTATGGTTATATGGGTTTTTGGGGACGCTGATGACGAAAATAACATTTGTTTTGAGATCCAAGATGGAGGACAGTTTTTTATTTTATTTTACAATATGGGTATTGTTTTATGGGTTTTTGGGGACGCTGATGACCAAAATAACATTTATTTTAAGATCAGCGTCCCCGAAAACCTATTAAACGATACCCATATTGTAAAATAATAAAAAATCTGTCAGCCATCTTGGATCTCAAAATAAATGTTATTTTCGTCATCAGCGTCCCCAAAAACCTATAAAATGATACCCATATTGTAAAATAAAATAAAAAATTGTCCGCCATCTTGGATCTCCAAATAAATGTTATTTTCGTCATCAGCGTCCCCAAAAACCTAGAAAACGATACCCATATTGTAAAATAAAATAAAAAACTGTCCTCCATCTTGGATCTCAAAATAAATGTTATTTTCGTCATCAGCGTCCCCAAAAACCTAGAAAACGATACCCATATTGTAAAATAAAATAAAAACTGTCCTCCATCTTGGATCTCAAAATAAATGTTATTTTCGTCATCAGCGTCCCCAAAAACCTATATAACCATACCCATATTGTAAACTTGAAAAAAAAAAACTGCCCGCCATCTTGGATCTTAAAATAAATGTTATTTTTGTCATTAGCGCACCGAAAAACCTATAAAAACATACCCATATTGTAAAATTGAAAAAAAAGTTGTCCGCCATCTTGGATCTCAAAATAAATGTTATTTTCGTAATCAGCGCACTGAAAAACTTATGAAACGATATACATATCGCAAAATTAAAAAAAAAAGTTGTCCGCCATCTTGGATCTTGATTTAGATTTATTTTGATTTTTATGATTTCGATTTCTATGATTTCGATCTATTACGATTTCTATGATTGCGATTTATTAAGATTTCTATTTCATCAAAAATTGTCGGCCATCATTCATGAGTATGAAAATGGTACCTATATAAATTTTAAAAAGACTAAAAGTAATAAATATGTAACTCTGATCTACATTACTCTCTGCTGTCTGTGAATACATGAACACGCGAAAATTAAATGCCTCCCGAGCAGCAGAGCGACGTGGATTCCCCTTGACTCTTACCGGCAGACTGATTTTTCGTGGGCTTGGAACTCGTATATATTGAGCGATGGCATTGCCATACAAAAAATGTATGGGGAATTTCTTAGTGAATTGTTACGATATATAATATTTTTTTCGAGTTATTTTTCAAAAATCTAAAACAAGCAGCTTGTAGCTAGTTTAATAAACTCGCGATTTAACATTATGTAGAAATTATAATTTGTGTTTTACATAATGATTTCGTTAAAGCCGTGAACCTTGTTTTTCGTATAATTCGTGTTTTCTGGAAGGTATTTACGCAAAAATAAAAGGCAAAATATTTTTATCTGTCTCGTATAAGTAGTAGCAGTTATTTGAGAAGCCTATAGTACTATTTTTATTATCAATAATCTAGTTTTGGCACCAGGGTCAATTCAGAAACCCCTGTTTTGGCTAAAAACGTGTGATGCAGGCTTAACATTAGCAAAAAATTGCGTGAATCATTACTTAACATCAACAAGACTTAGTTGTTAAATAGAAATAACTAGGAGCTTCTACCAGAAGAAAAACTTAGTAGGTAGTTAGTTGGAGAAAACAACGCTTTTTTCATTAATTCTAGTCAATCCATTCAAATAGTCTTGCTATATGGCTCTAAGTGAACATAAATAAACGGAAATAAGCGGAGTCACACACGATAGGACATACACGATGAATTTTCGTTGGTGTTAGTAGTATATAGTTAGTTAAAATAAAAATTCAAAAACAAAAAATGTTGACTAAAACTCGAATGCAAAAACGTGAGAGTAATTAGTAGCGCATACCTACTTATATTTGAGTTCATCGGGTTCATGAAGCACTATGATAAGTTGGGCGTAACTACGTGGTCTTGAACGAAAATCACTTTCGTAACTTTTTTGTTTTATTTCATACACAAATTTGGATTGCGTATAATGGATAGAGGAACTTAGTTACTTACGATAATTTTTTTCCAAAACCAATAAATAATTAGCGTGTATCGGAGTTTAGAAGTTCGTCTTTCTCTATCTATGCTTAGACACAGAATTAATATAAGTACTACGTACAGAAATGAATCTTTCTGCCCCTCCCGCAATATGGCACCCCCGCACCCCCTGCACTTCTCTCCCATTCTTGTGTGTATTGGGACGCTATGACTATGAAAACGCACATATTGACATGACATGTTACTGACGTGTTCACGGATATACAGTTTCATTTGTAGTACCTAGTAGCAAATACTATATAAACTCTAGCGAGTTAATACGCGCAGCTCCGGCAAAAAATTGGCAACTTATGCGACACTAGCGCCTCTTCCTGGACGAAGCGGTTGTTTGATGAAACTCTTAAATTTCGCGAATTTATTTTGATGTAACACAGTGTATTTCACAAATTTAAATGGAATTACACATATATAACATAGTTGTATTATTTAAATATTGAAGGACCAACATATAACATGTTAAAGTGCAAATAAACGGTGTAGGGTCACCTCCTGCCACCAGAGGGCTAGTTGCCAAACCAATGTATGAGAAATGTCAAGAGCTGTGCGTATTAACTCGCTAGAGTTTATATAGTAGGGTGAAGGCACCAATTATCAGCACTTTAAGAGTTGGTCTAAATTTAAGCCCGTATAACACAATGAAAAATACTTTTTCACTTTTAATAATGAGTTTTCTTGCTTCAATATTAATAAATGGCTGACTTTTATTTTAAAAAAAGGTTGTATTCATTTATATTTTTTCTTTTAAAGAAGGATGACTAAAAAATTATCCTGTCACCATTTATTGGCACCATCATCACCAATTCATAGCATAGAGTGAGCCAAATATCAGCACTATGATAGTAGTAATAAAATTAGGTAGGTAATATAAAATAAAACAGTGTTTACAGCTTGATCTCTTTTAAATAAGAATAAAATTTCTAAGAAATGTGTTTTACATTTTTATTTTTTTATTTGGTGAAATTTTATGGGATGGCATATACCATGGATTAAAACTTCTGCGTCTTGCTGAGTTGTTAAAAGATCATCATTTGATGAGGAATCCTTATTCTACCTTTCATCTGTTGAGAGTCTTGCTGTTTAGGTTCTTGAACTTTTTTCTTTTTTGTATCTTGTATTTTATTAGCCTTTGTCTTTATTACTTTTTTGTTAGTTTTGTTTCTTGTATTTTCTGCCTTAATTTATTTTTTTTACTGATGTTTTAGTAATCCCTTATCGTTTTCTTTTATGGTTCTTTCCCGTGGGTTTCATGGGTGGTAGGTGGGTCTAGAAAAAAAATTATAACAAATTGCTAAGCAAGCCCAATTATCAGCATGCTCTTTATCCAATTATCAGCACTATGCTCATAAATGGCAGGACGCAGTTTCAGCACCATGCTAGAATTTGGAATTTGAAGACATTAACAACTTTTTCCAAGAAATTTGAAATCTATGCATAAAGAAACACGGTTCACAATCAAAAATATGGAAGAAGCATTTATATACCATTTTTCCATTTATCAGCACTAGTGCTGATAGTTTGGAATTCGCAAAATATTAGACCCAGATATCGGCACCACATGTTTTGTCATAAATTCACTATAACCTCAATTTATTTTTAACACATAAGCCCCATAAATCACCACAAATATGAGAGAAATCAAAAGTTTCAGTAAAAGATATTTAAAAAGTCTAAAATACTACAAAATAGAAACACATGCACTTACCTTCGATTACAAGAAACAGGCAAAAAAAAAATTATCAGTGGGACACCGACCCTGACATAAGAAAATTTCGCCATTTATAAATCGGAAAGTGTGGTGTTGCCAGGAATAGGATTCCAAAAAGTACAATTTTATTATTTTTTAAAGTGGCAACAGAAATTAATTGGTGAAATGCTTATAGTTTTACTTTTTGTTCGGAGTGCTGATAATTTGGTGCGGTGCTAGCATTTAGGTCACTCACCCTATTTGCTAGTAGTAAATATATTTGACGCCCCGTTTCTATGAAGCGCCCGCCCTGTGGCATAAGTATAGCTCACGCAAAAAAAAGATGGCTGTACATAGTTCAGCTGTTTCTTAGGTCATTTAAAAGAACATACACTTAAAGCGAGATGAGAAATGTGGCTCAGATGGGACATGAAAAAAAAGTTTAAAATCTCCCGAGTACATTTTAATATGAGAACTCATGAATAAATTTATTTTAAACCGTCGGGAAAAATTCCTTAGCCAATTCAGCATAGAAAGAGTTTTTTCAATCTTCTTGTTCTTTGTCAAATGATTATACTTACCTACATATGATATCCAAATATTTGTGTTGATTTAAAGTGTGATAATTTGTGAAATTGGAAATACCTACTTTCCGGCCCTGTGAAACGGAATCGCATAAAAGTTGACTTAGGTAGAGTTTGAAGCCTGTAACAAACAAATTTTAGAGGTTGGCAGGTAGATAATGCTTTAACATTAAGCACTCCTATTGTACGTTTACTTTGTATTTTTTGTACAATAAAGGTTAAAAATAGATTTTTATAAGTTTAGAACTAGGTTTTACCTATAACTTCGTGCGCGCGAAATTAACTATCGACAAAAAAATAATAATAAAATGATAATTATGCCAACCACGAATAAATGTAATGTGTCATTATGAAAATTAATCAGTAACATGTCAATTAGTCGTTAAAAAACCGGCCAAGTGCGAGTCAAGCTCGCGCACCGAGGGCTCCGTACACCAACTACTTAGTTTCAAAAACAAACTTAGCTTTGCAGTTCGATCCCTAGAATTTATACTGCATCGAGCGCAAAAATAAGTTTGTAACACTTTTTTTTAGACTTCCGACAAATTTATAACTTTCAGATTTATTCCTTTATAAATATCTGTAAGACCTTGCTTTTTACCAAATTTCGTAATTTTAGGTCAACGGGAAGTACCTCATAGGTTTTGATAGCTGTCTGAAATCGCAAAATATGTAACAATTCGCAACATTTACGGGAATATCTCCTGATCGGGTTGACGTAAAATTTTGATTATATTTTTGCTGGAAGAAACCGTGGATCCGAGTATTCGATATTAATTTCAACCTGATAGCTGCTTTTTTTTCTCAGGAGCACTTAACTCCTGAGAAAAAAAAGTTTGACAGACAGACGGATAACAAAGTGATCTTACAAGGGTTCCGTTTTTGCCTATTCAGGTACGGAACCCTAAAAACAGCAATTTAATTGCCAACTTTACGCGACGCGCATTAATTACTTGGAATTTAGTAACCGTGTTTGCGTCGGTTTAATAATACGTCGGGTTTAATTAAAATGTTGCCAATTTTCAGTTCGTGTTTCGCTGCCATTGATGGCAACTTCCAGCGACTGTTTGTGCGGCACTCAAATTTTGTTCTACATATATTGATACTAACTTTTGGACGCGGTTTCGCTCGCGTGAATTTTTAACGGGAACAAAGTCAAAGTCAATTTTTTTTATTGAAACTTGGCCTTCAAAGAAGGCTCTTTTTCACAGTGATTTAGTGATCCCGGGATGAAATACCTTTCCTATGTCGTATGTAAATACCCTATGTCCTTCTCAGTACTTCTTACTATGTGTATGCAAAATTTCAGGAAGATTGGTTCATAATATAAAGCGTGAAAAAAAGGTAACAAACAAATAAATAAACGAACAAACAACTCACCTTCGCATTCATAATAATAGATACAGTACGTTCCATGCGCTGGTAAAACATAATAGAGTTATAACTATTTAAAAAAAAATGCATAATGCTAAATAACGATAATTGAATGTCTCTTGAACTGATCAATTTTTATTTATTTTTTAATTCTCAGTAAATTAACATTGAAAGAAAAATATTGATCTGAGAGAAATGTGTGGAATGAAAGCATCTCAACATTCCTTTTTAGGGTTCCGTAGTCCGACAAGGAACCCTTATAAGATCGTTTTGTCCATCCGTCCGTCCTAGTCTGTCACAGCAGAATATCTTCTACGTTTATGGACTGATTGGCATGTAACTTGGTTCGAGGATACTTCACATATAGATCTCATTTTTAAAAATACAAAAAAAATAAAATTACCCCTTTTTAAGGGTACCTCCCCATACATGTAAAGGGGGGGGGGTGAATTATTTTTTGAGTGCACCCTCTTGTGACGGAATCGTTAAAAAGGACTATGAAAATAAGGTAGGGTTTCCATACAAAACTTTTTTATCAGCTTTACCATTTGCGAGATATAGCCCGCCAAAGTCATTTACACGGTGTCCCCCCCCCTGTAATTTCTAAAGTCTTGGACCTATAAACTTCAAATCACTTTTATTTAAAATTGTTTCGGGTATCCTGTGATGAATACTTTTGAAATTATAAATAAAATAAAAATATATACTTTTTTCTTGCAAGAAAAGCAAAGCAGCGCGGTGCCAAAAATGACTACGGAACCCTACTTTATGCGTGGTCCGACACGCACTTGGCCGGTTTTTCAAATTTAATCAATACATCTGTGACTACAATTGAAAAAGGAATGTTGAGATGATTTGGGCATGTTGAGAGGATGGATGAAAGATTAACGAAAGGTATTTATAAAGCAGAGGTGAATGGAAGAATTGGTCGAGTCCTCGGAGAACGCACTTCGATCAGATTGCGGACCTCCTTAAAAAGGGAGATATAACGAGCACCTATAACTGGAGAGCATGTATGAAGAGAGTGATGACAATAGAGGAAGCAAGATACATCTGCAAGGAGCAAGTGGAAATCGCTAATCTCTGCCTACACCCACGGGAAAAAGGTATGTATGTATGTATTAAAGTATATTGGGAATTGGGGATGCTTTGTGAGCACTGCTACACAAGTCTAAAATAAAATTGACATTTAGAAAAAAGTTTCTGATTTAATTTGTTATCTACTCTATTATTTCGTTATATAAAATTCCAAGATAAAAAATCCTATGATTTAATCTATGATTTTGTATTTGGTCATCATCATCAACAGCCTTCCGTGACCCACTGCTGGGTATAGGCCTCCTCCCGTCTACGTTAACCTTCTCTATCCTGGGCCATCCTACTCCAGTTGTTGGCAGCAATATTCTTAACATCGTCGACTCATCTTTTTGAACTTAAGTTTTTTCTTTCCCTCGAAGATTTAGTCGGATTTTAGTCGGAGCACGAAAGTAGAATGGATCAACACAGAAATCCTTAAAAAATTCAGCTGTTCCATGACAATACTAAATACTTTATTGCACAAAAGTAAGTACAACAACAAGAATACTTTATTCGCACACAAGAAATTACATTTATAGATACATAAAGTAACAAACTTAAAAAAGAAAGGAAGATACGCAAAAGGCGGCCTTATCGCTGAAAGCAATTTCTAACAAGTACATTGTAGGTTAGGTGTAAAGTAAACTTAAAACTAATGGAGAAGAAGATGCGCAAAAGGCGGCGCTGAAAGCAATTTCTTCCGGGAAACATTTGAGAAATGCTTAAAGAGGATATTGTGCGAGTTGAATACCATACAATTTTACAATACACTTACTTACTTAGTCCGCTGGCTCAGTGACCCCAAAGTGGATCTTGGCCTCCGAAATGAGAGAGCGCCATATTCTTCTATTCTGCGCGGTGGCTCGCCAGTTATCCGCTCCCAGCTCACGCAGATCAGCCTCCACAGTGTCTCTCCAGCGATATCCAGATTTTACAATACAACTCGCCCAAAATTTATGGAACAGCAGATTTTTTTGGGATATCAGAGTCGTTCACATACAAAAAGTTGCTCATAGTCATGAATACCTGTAGTAATGCCTATAATTTTGAATTCACCCTGTAAATATTCTTTTAACTGAGACCGTTTCGCATGAATTTAATTTAAGTTAGCCATGGGAATTAAATTATGTCGCCAGTTTTGGACCCTACACATTGCTGTAAGATAACCGACCTTATATCAAAGGCAGTAGATTAACAATACAACAAGTAGAAACAATATGAACTAACTAGTTCACTAAACAACAAGGTTTTACACCTCATTACCCCGACTTAATCCGGGTGGTGTTAACACAAATCATTTCCAGCTAACGACACGATTTGGATACGATTATAGTAAAATAGCTTTATTGGAGTGTGTTCTGGGCTGATAGTTGTGAACAATTTTAGACTAATATAAAAATCTGAAGAGTAGGTTTTACCGCGCAAATAAGTATCAGGAATACCATATTTCTTTTCAGCCGACTTCCCAAAAAAGGAGGAGGTTATTATGTTTCGATGTATGTATGTATGTTTTTTTATGTATGTTCGTTGATTTCTCCGCCAATATATTATTTAGTCATTAGTTTTTGTTAAAATCTTGAAAGCATATAATTACAAGAAATTACAAACACTAAGATTGTAAGAGGTAAAGTAGATGTATGACTATTGGTTCATGGTAGACACATACACATTGAATTATAATACCTAATGTCTGAAAAAATAATAATCCTAACTAATATTATAAATGCGAAAGTGAGTGAAGTAAAGTGTAGTGTAAGTAGAAGAAGTGTAAAGTAGTGAAGTGAGAGTAAAGTGTTTGTATGTTGGTTTGTTTGTTTGTTTGTTTGTTTGTTTGTTTGTCACCTCTTCACGCTTTATCTACTGAACCAATCTTCCTGAAATTTCGCATACACATAGCTGGAAGTATGGAGAAGGTGGATACCTTTCAACCCGGGAAAAATCACAGTTCCCGTGGGAAATTCACGCGGGCGAAGCCGCGGGCAAAAGCTAGTCTGAAATAAATCTGAATCTGAATTTCTTCGTTCATAGTAGAAATCGTTTACGTCATCAAAATCTAATCGTATCGTGAAGTCTAAAAGACGTATGTTCAAGAAGTTCACAAGTGTGGAATGTGTGAAACTATGCTCGATTTAACCGACTCCGCATAAATAAATGTGTACGGCTTTTAAAGCGATTAACAGGCAGATGTACTTAATGTTCCAAGTTACTTGTAACTTATATAACAGCTTTACTTTAATGGTATTCTGTGTGTTTTGATTTAATCTGTATTATTTTGCATGTGTGAAATCAGTAATGTGTCATCCAGAGAAATTATAATTTTTTGATGAGAATCACATCTCATCATCTCAAAAATCATGCAAAATTAAGGTGATGTTTGTTTAATTAAAACTAAGGTGAGAAATAGACATTATGATTAAATACGATAAATTTACTCACTACCAAGTGTATTTAAAATCATGTTTTTATATTTTAGGCACCTAATAGTTAATTTTGTCAACACACTTGCTCATAATGTATTTCGTTCGACTACCAAACAACTAATAAATGTAGGCCAAAATCAAGGTGTCTAACAAGTTAGACACCTCGATTTTGGGCTCCATAATTTTACGAATTTTTAATAGATTTCTCTAGAACTGATAACATAAGTGGCATATCTAATGCGTGACGCATGTTTTGAAATTAATGTTATGAAGAAAATTATGACGTTGTTTGGATAGCGGGAAAGCGATGTATGAGACTGGACCGTAAGAAGTGGCGGGAAAAAAGCCAGCCATGGGGTGCAGTAGCCACATATACCCAGCAGTGGTTTGATGTGGGCTGAATATAATGATGATTTAAAAAAAAATCCTATCCTTCTTAATATTATAAATGCAAAAGTTTAGATGTGAGTTTGTGAGGATGTTTGTTACTCGCAATCAATGAGTTTGTGAGGATGTTTGTTACTCGCAATCACGCAAAATCTACTGGACGGATTTCGATGAAATTTGGTGTACGGGTAGAAAAATAAAGAGAATAATAATAATAGCATATAGGGTACTTTTATCCCTAAATTCCCAAGGAAGCGAAGCCCGGGGCGCGGCTAGTAAAAAATAAAAATTTCAATAATAACGGGAAAATACTTATTTTCCCGTTATTATTGAAATTGTTATTTTTTTTTCCGCAGTGGTATAAATAGTAGCATAGAGCTACTATTTATACCACTGCGGATTTAAAATAAGTCCAACAAACAACAACACAAAACAAAGCAACTGAACCCTCATTTGTGGCGAGAACAGATAGCTTTTAATAAAATAAATGAATTTTATTCAAATTAACTTCCCCCACTTTTGCATAAACATTTACTTTCTTAATTGAAAAATTATCTCGCCGAGTTTCTTGGCGTGATCTTTACAGGGCCTTGGTTTGGATGCTAAGCGCGTCCTGGATTAAGAGATTCTTAGGGATTTTAAGGGAAAAGGTTCCTTTGATACCCTGTTGATAATAATCTTGATATTATACCTAATCAACTGTTTTTGGGGTTTCGTATTTCTAAAGATGAAAGCGGAGCCCTTGATCACTTTGTTGTTCGTTCTGTCTGCTTGTCAACAGGTATATAGTACTCCATAGGTATTGATTCCGTTGATCTCTCAAGAATTCACAAAATTATCGAATACGTGCGATTTGTACGGTCATATCTTCTGATTGTGTTGATTTACTAATTAGATTTTTTTCAATATGGATCGGATCGTTGACCCAAGTAACTGATAAATAACTGTCTAATTTCAACTAAAATAAAACTAGCACTACGATTTTCTTGGTCATATTTAATTGATACATAATTGATTTATTAGTGCTTCCATGGTTTAGACATAGATCATATGTAAATTTAATAGGTTATTATATAACGTGATATTAACATTGTGAAATAATGTGACGTTTTAAGTACCTAGACTTTGACTTTTAAGTAATAATACGAACACAATCTAATATGACTAAATAATGAGCAGAATAAATTAGATATTTCTTAAGCAAATCCATATATTAATGTAAAAATTAAATTGTAATTATATTGTAAAATTTGTAATCTTAACATTCCTACGCCTAATAGGCAGAGTATGTCGCACTCGTATGTAAATAACACCAATGTATCACCATATTCTAAGGAATAAATGAAATCTATCTTAACTTCAAAAAATGTTACTACTCCATGAAAAAAGTAATATTTTAAATTACGTTTCATTTGCAGTGTCTGCGCACCATTCGATGGGCTGCATGGCTAGTTGTAGTATAAAAAAATCTTTTATGATCAAAGGGGAACACACCATTTCTTCATGAAAAGCTCGAATCACATGGACTGCAATCGCAAAGCGTGGTTGTTTTATAGCATGCTGTTTTGTTATGCTAAATAATGGCTAGAGAGGACAAAGAGACATTTATTTACGACGTAAAATGAAAAATTGTACTCAGAATTAAAGCATATTCACTTTTTTTTTTTTTTTTTTTTTTCCTTTTACTTAACGTACTTATATAAATAATTTAATACGCTAATAATATTACAATCTAGCCCAATGTCAGGCTAATGAGTAATTTTACTCTGACCTAATTTTATATTGTTACTATAGAATAAGAATGTGTCCATCGGCACTTTTCTTACTGTCTCTATTAAGGGGAAGGCACTTTGTTCGTGTGTCTATATTAACACTATTTATCACTATCACTACTAAATTGTTTTTTTTATCACTACACTAAATCAGACGGTTTAGTTCTTTTGAGTCTTCGCACTATGTCCGTGTTGTCGAGGAGCTGGATAGCCTCAACATTCACATGGTGAAGCAGCCTGTGTTCATGTGCTTCTGCGTATTTTTGTATTATGTCACGAACGAACTGTATGTTAAGGTCCCGGTGCAGGTCGTTATTTTTTACGTACCAAGGCGCATTGACTATAGCCCTCAGTACTTTATTCTGGAAGCGTTGGATGATTTCAATGTTTGTCTTTTTGGTACAGCCCCACAGCTGTATCCCATAGGTCCATACTGGCATGAGGACCTGTTTATACAGAAGTAATTTATTTTGCACTGACAATGTGGATTGCCTTCCAAGGAGCCAGTACATTTTGTGAAATTTAAAATCTAGCTCTTGTCTTTTCTTTTTAACATGCGCTTTCCAGCGAAGCTTCGCATCGAGCGTCATACCTAAGTATTTAGCTGCATTTTCGTATGGAATTCGGTTTTGGTTTACAAATATTGGAAAGTATTCTTCTCGCTTGTTTGAAAAATTAACGTGGATTGATTTCGATTCGTTAAGCTGTATTCGCCATCTCTTTGTCCAGTTTAATACTTTATTTACAGCTATTTGGACCTTTTCTGCTGCTTCTGCATGAGTGCTTCCAACCGCCATTATGGCTGTGTCATCGGCAAAGGTCGCAATAGTGTTTGTATCTGTATATGGAATATCACAGGTGTATAAAAGGTACAGGACCGGACCCAATACGCTTCCTTGCGGCACTCCAGCATTTATTTCCTTTATTTCAGAATATGCATCATCATGACGTACTCTGAATACCCTATCCGATATGTATGATGTTAGTATATCAGTATAGTTTTTGGGCAGAATTCTCTTTAATTTAATGACCAGGCCTTCATGCCACACTTTATCAAAAGCTTGTGCTACATCTAGAAATACGGTAGAACATACTTTTTTTCCTCGAGTGTCTTCTCAATAATGTTTGTTATTCTATGCACTTGATCTAAAGTTGAGTGCTTCTCTCTGAAGCCAAATTGGTGATCAGGAATGAGATTTTTGTCTTCTAAAATAGGCTTCAGCCTTTTTAGTAATAGTTTTTCAAATAATTTTGACATGACAGGCAACAAAGAGATTGGCCTGTACGATGTTACCTCGGATGGTGGTTTTCCTGGCTTGGCTATCATGATTACCTCAGCGACTTTCCATAAGTCAGGTACATATTTGAGTCTCAGTGCAGCATTAATTAAATTTGTGAGTTTGACTATCGCCTTTCGTGGAAGATTATGTAGCACTTCGCCTGATATAAGATCAAAGCCCGGGGATTTTCTGGGATTGATATTCTTTTTAATTTCACTTAGTACTTCTCTAGGGGAAACAAGCTTAATATTTGTTTCTTCATCTATGACATCGTATCGTTCATCAATTATTGTCTCGTTAGATTCTTGCGTTATATTTGGTTTGTACGTTCGTCGATATGATTTTTTATTTCTCTTTTAATTTGTTTCGTAAGATTATTCAGCTTTTTCTTATCTTCTGGACACCTAGACTGATGCCAGCGACGTCTTTGTTTCCTTTTTTCTGTGATTAATTTTCTTATCTCTATAGGGTATGTATTTTTAAATATCCTCTTTTTAATTTTAGGCGTATTATTCCAGGCAATGCGTTGTATTAACTTAATAAACTTTTCTAATTCTAAATTTAGCTGATCTGGGGTCTTTAATGGTACTTTCAGTTCAATATTACTATCTAACTCTAACTTGAAGCTCTCCCAGTCTGTATATTTATTGACTAAAGTAAGGTTAGGTTCTTTTAATACTAGGTTCTCTCTTATTTCTAAATATATTGCTGAGTGATCAGAGTTCATGTCATAGCTTTGATCAGTTCTTACATAATTAGATGAAATATTTTTAATTATGAAAAAGTCGATGAGGTCCGGGATTTTAAGTGGGTCCGTCGGCCAGTAAGTAGGAGATCTTGTAGATGCGACGTCACAGTTTAATTCTGTAATGGCATACATAAGCTCTCTTCCTTTAGTATTCGTTAAGCGTGACCCCCAATGGGTATTTTTTGCATTGAAGTCACCTCCTAGTATGAACTTCTCACCAAGGTTTTGTAAAATATCCAAATACTTATCTTTACATATGGTATGCCTAGGTGGCGAGTATATTGCTGCCACCGTGAGAGGATACCTCTTTGTAATTAGTCGAATTGCTATGCATTGTATCTCTGGTCTTTCATGTTTGTGATATTCCTGATGCTTTATATTTTCTTTAATGATTACAGCACTACCGCCGTACCCTTTATTATCTGGATGAAGTGCATGGTAAACTTTATAGCCTTTAAATGTAATGTGGGATTGTTTGGTGAAATGTGTCTCAGATATGAGACAAACATCAATATTTTCTATATCTAGAACTACCTGCAGCTCGTTTTTATGCTTAAGTAGCCCATTACTGTTCCAGGACATAATTTTAAGATTGTCCATCATTTTCGGTTTTTAGCGATAGCAGTTTTAGTGCTATTTTCAATTTTCTTCAATCTCTCATCAAATGATGTAATTAATTTTAAGATTTCGTCTAATTTACTCACATTTGGATCGGATTTTTCTGTAATATGATAGCTTATGGAATTTTTTGGCAGCTGTCTGGGCGTAAGACACTTTTGTACTTACGGTTGCCCTAGGTTTTGTAGATGGTTTAGGCTGGCTAGTTAAAGTTGAAATGGCTGTTAGGTTTTCTTGAGACCTTACCGGTTTTTTGTCGTGTTTGTTCCTAATTTTCTGAATTTCTTTGGCAATCGTGCAACCTCTGTAGTTTGCTGGATGCGCTTCTCCGCAATGCACACATTTCGGTTTTTCTGTCGCAGGTTTCCTGCAGTCTTTAGTCAGATGCCTTCCTGTGCACTTTACACACCTCGGCTCTTTGGCACAGTACGTCTGAGTATGACCGTAGGCCTGGCATCTCTTACATTGTGGTATAAGTTTGGGTGATTTTAGGGGTTGTATATCGACAACACAACCCAAGATGGATTTGATCTTGAAAATTTTATTAATGTCCTCATTGTTATCAAAAGTTAACATAAACATATTGAGTGGTTCTTTAGTTTTCCAACTCAATTTGTTAACAGCATTTTCAATTTTTAGACCTTTCGATTTTAGGTCATCAATAATTCTCTCTGGCTTACAGGTTGAGGACAATTTTTTTGCCATTACTCTGATAGGCCTCTCTTGTTTGTTCTCATAAGAGTGCCAAAGGCAATTATTTGCTGAGATGAGCTTAACGATGGCTTTGTATGCCTCTTCGTTGGAAGCATTTATTTTGACACTATTGCCATTTAGGATTTTAACTGCAAAAGTGCTAGCTAACACATCTCTTGACAGAAAATCGTAGAAATTTTGATAGTTGTCCACGCCATCTACTATGATGGGAGGCGGTGTGGGAACTTTCTTCGCCTTGTCTATCTCTGGGCTAACCTCTATTGGTGAGAGTGTGGGTGACGTATTCATTTTTCGTTTCTTCCTTGATTTCGTTCTTATCCACTCTGTTTCCCTGGCTAGGTCTTCCTCGTCAGTGCCATAATCGACAGACGGGGGAGGGACCTCTTCGATAGGCGCTGGTGGGGCTGTACTTTTAGGCTCAACAGCACATTGAAGCTGCTGTTGAAGAATTTCTATTTGACTTTTTAAGTCATCAATCAGACTCTGTTGTTTCAGTCGTTCTGCTCTTTCCTCTTTATATCGGTCAAGGAGATACCTTTCTGTTTCAGTTTTAATTTCTATTGTTTTCGTTGGCGTATTCATTGTTAAGGCAAGTAGGAGAGCGTCGCCTTAACAATATTAGTAATCAAAGGTAAACATACCAAGCGGAGTGACGAACTGGGTCATCGCTGGCCGGCCGCTCATGACGCGACGAACGTCGGTATTTTGATGCGTTAGCACTTTACTTACACGACACGCGCGATCATAAGTGACACAACTGATCTAATCGAAAATTGAACGATCACTGACACATATTCACTTGACAACGATAAAATCAACAGTTATAAAGTACATTTACCTCTAGTAAAGATTGAAATTGGGTAATCTCTAATGGGTTTCGGTATGTAAGTAATATTGAAAGTATTCTTACGTTGAGTTAGTAATTGCAAGAATATCATCGAAATATTTAAAAAAACTGTTACAATTTGCACGAGAGCACAGAATTAATATAAGTACTACATACAGAAAGGAAACTCCCTGCCCCTCCCGCAATATGGCACCCCCCGCATCCCCCGCACTTCTCCCCCGTTCTTTTGTGTATTGGGACGTTATGACTATGAAAACGCACACATTGACGTATTACGACGTGTTCACGGATATACAGTTTCATTTGTAGTAGTAGTAGGTATACTTGACGCCCTGTTTCTATGAAGTGCCCGCCTTGTGACGAGAGTTCAGGTTCTGCCTTTGTTGGTAGCTCAGGTTACAATTTCTTGAAACCGAACTATAAGTATTCCTCTAACTATAACTCTAACTAAATGATAACGAAATCGGCAAATAAATACCAATTTTGAACGTTTTGAAAATGTTTGAAATGTTTTCACATCATCATTTTGCAATATAAATAATAAATCAAAGGGCTTCGAATGAAAATTAGTAGATGAGTCCATTAGGATACTAAACAATGACAGTATAGAAGTAATACTTTCAACAGTGCTTAGGAATACAACAAATAATAACACCACTTGTAGGTACAACTTGTACAACTTGTAGGTGTTGTATCCCACTGCTGGGCAAAGGCCTCCTCCTTTTTCTTTCATTCGTCTCTCTTTATTGCAAGTTGTAGCCGACTAATTTACGACGAATGCGTTATTAAATACGGGCTCGCTTCGGCGAGAATTTCGGGACGGGACGGGACTTCGCCTTAAAGTTATTCGAATTTGGTATTTATCACGCATGACCATAAAATTAAATTAAAATCCAGTAGTAGATTTTGCGTAGATTATTCTTGGTATTTATCACGCATGCATAAAACGCCTTAATATATTAGCAGGTAGATTTTAACTTATTGACATATATAACTTTAATCATAATCCATAATTAAATTAATTTTATGTATTTTTATAATATATAATTATTAAATATGTGTATTTTTTTACATATTTAATATATAATTTAATTCTGTATAAACTTATATAATATTTTACTCTTTATCTGGATATTTTGTTGCTTCTGTACTTCGAAAATTTTGTTCTGGCTCAAAACCTATATAAAATATTCAATACTTGATTGAATTCTTTCGTTCATAACCTAAAGAATTGTAAGGATTAACTCTAATAGAACTTATATAGATTATTAAGTTTATCTGGATGTACTCGAAACATTGTGTATTACTACAATACAAATATAGTTCAATAAGATGAATACACTTTCACTCAACAGAGAATTGTGGAAGGAGAATGGCGAGGCTTTTGTCCAGCAGTGGGACACATCAATAGGCTAGAAAAAAAAATATATTATCAAAAAATATATATATTTCTGTGTCTTCGTTGTTCTGCAACAAGGTTATACCTTTGGCGGCAAAAGATTCATGAATAAATTTACAGTCGCCAATTCAAATAAATCGGTACACCGGATTATTTGAACAGAGTTACCGAAATTTGTATTCATTTCTCATCCCTTTATATTGATCTTATTTGATGTCTGAAATTGCTTTAATAATTAGTTTTGCTGAATAAAATATGAAATTCACAACACGAATTATACACAGTATTTTAAGATACTATTGACTAAAATATTACAAGCAGAGAGGAAAGCAGTTTTAATACTTTTAATAAAATTTCCACTTCTCACTCTATCTCAGCCGAAAGACGTCCACTGCTGGATAAAGGCCTCCCCCAAGGATTTCCACGTTGACCGGTCCTGCGCTGCCCGCATCCATGCACAACCCGCGACCTTCACCAGGTCGTCGGTCCACCGAGTGGGAGGCCTGCCAACACGCCAACGGAAATTTCCACTTGTGTTAATGCAAATATAAGTATACACGAGCAAAGATAAGCAAACTGATTTTTGTTATTCTGTGTGCAGATGCGAAGGGGATGAACAAATGAACATGATCAAGGATTATCTAAAACTCTCGTAGTAACTAAACTAGGTATAAAAATAAACCTCCTCTTTTTTTTGAAGGCGGTTGAAAATAACTTTATTCCTTGATCCGACAAGGTTGAAGTGCCTATTTTCTTAATATCTAGATAGGTACCGTGACTCCTAACCTCAAAACCTCCATCTATATCAAGTGGAAGACGGAACATTAAAATGCAAAGACCGACTTAAGTGGATGGTATCTCAGGAATAAATCTGCAGATGGGACGAGTCTCAGATTCAGCGGTTCGCGTGGATTTCAACTTTAACCATAATAATGCTAGATAATAGAAAATATGCATGTATTTTTTTTAAACGTTTCTAAGAATTATTACATTACCGAAAATAAATGCAACACATCTAAAATATATAACCACTAGCTTTTGCCCGCGGCTTCCTCCGCGTAAATTTCCCGGGATGAAGGTATCCTATGTCCTTCTCAGTAATAGTAGAAAGCTATATTTCTGTGTCTTCGTTGTTCTGCAACAAGGTTATACCTTTGGCGGCAAAAGATTCATGAATAAATTTACAGTCGCCAATTCAAATAAATCGGTACACCGGATTATTTGAACAGAGTTACCTACCGAAATTTGTATTCATTTCTCATCCCTTTATATTGATCTTATTTGATGTCTGAAATTGCTTTAATAATTAGTTTTGCTGAATAAAATATGAAATTCACAACACGAATTATACACAGTATTTTAAGATACTATTGACTAAAATATTACAAGCAGAGGAAAGCAGTTTTAATACTTTTAATAAAATTTCCACTTCTCACTCTAAGCAAACTGATTTTTGTTATACTGTGTGCAGATGCGAAGGGGATGAACAAATGAACATGATCAAGGATTATCTAAAACTCTCGTAGTAACTAGGTATAAAAATAAACCTCCTCTTTTTTTTTGAAGGCGGTTGAAAATAACTTTATCCCTTGATCCAACAAGGTTGAAGTGCCTATTTTCTTAATATCTAGATAGGTACCGTGACTCCTAACCTCAAAACCTCCATCTATATCAAGTGGAAGACGGAACATTAAAATGCAAAGACCGACTTAAGTGGATGGTATCTCAGGAATAAATCTGCAGATGGGACGAGTCTCAGATTCAGCGGTTCGCGTGGATTTCAACTTTAACCATAATAATGCTAGATAATAGAAAATATGCATGTATTTTTTTTAAACGTTTCTAAGAATTATTACATTACCGAAAATAAATGCAACACATCTAAAATATATAACCACTAGCTTTTGCCCGCGGCTTCCTCCGCGTAAATTTCCCACGGGAACAGTGCTATTTCCCGGGATGAAAGGTATCCTATGTCCTTCTCAGTAATATGTGTAATAATGTGTATGCGAAATTTCAGGAAGATTGGTTCATTAGATAAAGCATAAAGAGGTAACAAACATTAAAATAAAGTAATTTTGGGAAAAACTAAATAGTACACGTGGGCGAAGCCGAGGGAAAAGAAAAAAAAAATTAAATTCCACTCCGCGGGAGATATGGGTAATAAGCTAATATTATTATTGAAAAATAAAAAACACGACTGACAACTCACATAGCCTATGTCACTCCGAGGAATGCAAGGAATCTAATAATACCTCTCACATCAAAATCTGTTTAGCCGTTCAGGACTTATGGTAGAATAAATAAACTTACATACATTCTTACATACATGAACCTTGAAAACATAACACTCCTTATTTGTCAGTCGTGTAAAAACGAAATTCACGTAGACGAAGCCGACGGCAAAAGCTAGTAAAATATTTATCAATTGGAGAACCTTTCCCAAATTGAAAGAAATAGGGTCAATATAGACATCATTGGAAATAGGAACCTACCGGTTTCAATCGATTCGTCTCATATATTCCATCCCAAAGGACTACGCGACCTTTCTTATGACTAGACACATTTTTTTGATTAAATTACATCCACGTTACATTCTAAATCTATGACGTCATAGTATTAATATTAACAAAAAGTTCATGGATTTCATTTTTAAACTCTGCTCATCATGTAGTTTCGGCTGTGCGTTGTCTGAACTGAACTGACCAAAAATGCACAGCCGAAACTACAGGATACTTACTGAAAGGCATATAGGTTCCTTTGGAAGTGTAGGGGAGGGGGGGGGGGTAAGACAGGATTTCCCGTAATTGCCATGGAAACGGGAAAAATTGGGACTTGATTGCGCATATAAATTTTATATGACTGAATTTTATAAATCGCTAGCACGAGAGCGAAAATGGAATCGTCACTAATATCGAGCCATGTTATATCAATTATTTCATTAATCACAAAACGTATATTATAAACGTGATTCTGATAATTTAGGTAGGTGAGTACATAGATTATTGTTTAACAAAACCTATCATGCTCATAAATTTTCCAGGCGTTACATTAAGAAATCTTTTTCTTTTCTCTCCCAGAATAAGATACTCGTTTTTTATCTTCCCTAGCGAAGCATTTTCACCAAAATTCACTTAACTATTTATATTTATTAACTCCTACTACAAGGCCATTATCTTAAGCCTCCGAGTTGGGTAAAGTACTGCATAATATTCACATTAAGGCGGGTTTATTGCCGCTCTATCGACTATGAATCGCGGTTCAGCGTCTTTGCGGCCCACCAAATGATATCATTAATGTTTGATACCATTTTTCCCTCCCTTCTGGAGATAGTTTGCTGAATATGTAATGAGGTTGTATTGATTTTGGCGCTGTTTCGAAGGACATGAATCTTCGTCTTTTCGCGGAAGTCAGACAATCACAGAATTTGGTATAACATAAGCCAAATAAAAGTTACATGGATGACATCGACGTGTTATGTCAACGCTGCTAGACTTAAGCCGCTTTAAAAGTCAAAAGTACTTTATTTGAAACAAATTTGGCTTTTACAGGCACTTTTTCACGTCAAAAACAGAGCGAGCGAAGCGAGCGAGCGCTATAATTCAAGTTGGGGCGAAAACACATTGTTTGTATGTATATATGTACGTTTGTTCCGCGATAACTCTCGAACCGTTGAATTAATTTCGATGATATTAAGAATACGTGTAGCGTGTACTATCCATAGAATTTTTAAGTTCGTTGCGCAACAAAATCGTTTCAGCCGTTTTTATGATTTTCATATTTTTAAAATAATAAACGCGAGGTTTAAGTTCGCGGCGAACCACTAGTTGTATGATAAATCTCAAAACTACAAACTACTAGCATTTCGGAACGACCACTGCTGAGAAGCTTAGGACTCTGAAGCTCCTTAGGTCACTTTCTTCTCCTGAGTTAACTCACTTTACTCACATCCACACTCAATTGAATCGAATCTTTTTTCAACATTTACATTTTGAATTGTACGTTTTGTAACATTCTTGTGGTTGATAAAAAAACAAATTTTAGAAGCACTTTATATTTTTACCTTTGTATCAAAATATTATTTCAAACAGCACTTTCAAATAAACATAAATAAACTATTCAGCAGAACCTATTGACTTAAGAATCTGCTGAATATAATTCTAACGGTTTTCTAATAACCAAACTAACAAAGTTGAGAACTTCGTATCAAACACTAAACTCAGTTCATAATTTCCTGAACGCTCAAAGCTTCGATATATTTTGCTACTATAAACGTTGGAGCTTAGTTCTAGGGAAAGTTTGCTCGTCTTTTGCGGGGTAGACTTTAGTCTGATTATTTTGTGTTTAAGAGGTACCTCTGTTCTACTGAGACCTCACCTTAGATGTAGTACCTCTACTTTTCGTACCAGCTTAAAATCAGGTCAATGTCGCCTTTTCGACAAAAGTGCTTGGCAAATGTACCTATGTTTTTTTTTATTGACCGAGCGAGCGAAGCGGGAGAGGGCTAGTATTATAAACGAACCACTAGTATATAGACTAGTTTTTTTTTCTATTCTTCGTTTGTTAGGGGCTTGCAGGAACCTAACCTTACCGAATCTTATCTCAGCGGTCAGATTTCTTCGCATTCTACTGTACAAAATCAGACAACAGTTACATTCAATCGATAACATCTAATAAATATTTTGAAATATAAAGTCAATGCTACAAGCAAGTATGCTATGTGATCATTGTGTTACGAGGCGAGATTATAAGTGAAATAAATAGGAATTCCTTGCTTAGCGTTTATGGAAATATCGAAAAAGGCAAAGTTAAAATGGGACTGGATAGAGCAGGTCTCCAAACCAATGGACCCAACAAGTGTCAGACTGGATTCCTCCTAATGGCAGAGGAGATACCCGGGTCGTCATTTCTACGAAGAAGTCGAGTCGAGTCGACAGTCTTCGAAGAAGAAGAGAGAGGCCTTTGCCCAGTATAGTAATGGGACACAGATGGCTATTAAATAATAAATAAATAATTGCTTAACGTTCCGTTTGAGCAGCGTTGAGCACGATGTTCACAACTCCCAGTTTTAGTTCGTAATACTGCTGTAGTGTCTAAACTGGTTATAACTTAACAAGTTTCTACTTGGCATCAGTTGTAAAAAATACCTAGTGTACAGAAAGAGTGGCTTGCGTAAACATTGTACTTGTCATTATTTTTAGTAATTTATGTGATAAGTGTAGAAAAAGCGAGAGACAGATCTTCCGGCTTCCCCCCGCGCGCGGCGAACGGTTAACACGCAAATATCTGTTACTCTCACAGTAAATTCCATTTAGTAAAACATTACGCCTACTTACAGTTAAAAATTATATCAGTGTGAAGTCTACATCACTATTTATCTGGACAACACATTAATTATAAAAAATATACAATAGTTTAATCACATTCAGTGAGTGAAGTGGTCGAAAATAAGCTAAACATCTAAACCATAGCATCGACGACACGGGCGGCGGCCGCGGCTTCGTGCGTGCGTGACTCATCGCGTCAAGTGACTAACTGTCTGTGCGCTGCGCCTGCGCCTGCGACGATTGCCTACCTACCTTCAAGCAAAGCGACGCGACGCGGCGGCCCGGTCGTATGTATTGCCCCCGTACTACAAAGCCTCACTTTAAGCGATAATTATCGCTCTCTGTCGCCATCACTCTTGGTACCAGGCCGGAATAGTAAACAAAGATGCAGTGTTCGGCCTGCCTTCAGGAGCTTGAAAAGGGAGAAAAACATATCAAATGTTCCTCAAATACATGCAAACTAGTTTACCACCTTATATGTACAAATACAGAAAATCTCAAGCCAAGCGAAATTAAAACATGGATCTGCCCGGACTGCGTAGCAAAAACTAGGAAAGGAGGTTCACAAAATGCCTCCCATTCAGCCTCTGGAAATGCCGCCAAGAAACGTCGTATGCCCACTAATGACAACAGTTGCAGCACCAGCCCAGCCTCTACGCCATCCAGCGACCTTCAATCACTACACAACGAAATTAGGGCCCTCCGCGCTGATTTTTCAAATCGATTTGACTCCCTTGAAGAAAAGTTATCAGTATTCGATGGAAGAATCAAGGCAATAGAGGATGTTGCCATCGAGAACGTTGCTTTAAAGGCGAAAATTGCCCACCTTGAAGATCAACTGAAAGCCCAGGAGCAGAGCGAATTTAGAAAAGTCGTGGAGATAGCCGGGTTAGAAGAACTTCCTAACGAGAATCCTTATCACTTAGCTTTAACAACTGCTCAAAAACTGGGTTTGGAGCTACAAGAGTCTGACTTGGACTACGTTTCCCGGGAGGGCCCCAAGCGGCCCAACAAAACTTCCGATCCCGACAACCCCCAACCTACGCCACGGCCACTAGTGGTTGCATTCACTCGCCGCACCAAACGTGATTCATTTCTCACCCAAGCAAAGTCCCGTCGCACCATATGTAACAAGGACATCCTTGAACACGGCTCAAAGAAATCTATTTATGTTAATGAACACCTCAC
Source organism: Ephestia elutella (assembly GCA_018467065.1). Taxonomy (NCBI): domain Eukaryota; kingdom Metazoa; phylum Arthropoda; class Insecta; order Lepidoptera; family Pyralidae; genus Ephestia; species Ephestia elutella. The sequence goes on along the minus strand of CM031580.1, from coordinate 3,573,952 downwards.
AAGAGATAATCGTCGTTTATTTCGTAATGCGAGATTGTTTGCAAAGAATCACGATTTCAAATATTGCTGGACCCGCAATGGTAACATTTTTCTACGGAAAAGGGATCTCCAAAATGGAAGCCCCGCCATTAGGATTAAAAACGAAGATGATCTCAACAGACTTCTCCCAGCTTCCACAAACAACATGGCGCGACCGTCAGGAACAGCTGGACAGTCATTATCATCGGAGCGGGCAGTGCCAGCAGCGCCGGCAGTGCCGGCAGCGTCGGGTGGTTTGGCTGGAGAGTCTTTCATCACCCTCTATCAATAGGTTCAGCTATTTCATCATCCCGGTGTTCCTAATGTTGTTCTGTATCCATTTTATACTGTTCACCTGTACGCTTGAAATCGTAAACAACCTCCGTAGAGGTAATCACCCGTATGTAACTCATCATCATATGGACCTGTCCAAATTCTCGTGGGTTTCTAATTTATATTGGCGAACTAAGCGAAAGATTTTTTGTGGTTTACATTTCTATGTAATGAGTACTTACATGTTCCTTAATTCTGTTGTGGCATTGATTGTTAGATTTTTAAAAATTTCCTCTTCAGTTTGTATCCGTGGATCCCATAGAAATATTTGAAGATATCGATAATTCTTATCAGATTAAATGCCATACAACAACTGTATTAGAAAATTGTACTCATGTAATTTCAAAGTATAATCTTAAAATCTTAAATATAAATATTAGAAGTATGAACCATAATTTCGACGGGTTTCTGGTTGTTTATAAGAGATTGTCTCTTGTCTTCGACGTAATCGTTCTTACTGAATGCTGGGTGAGTGAGGAATCCACAATAAGACAATTACCTGGGTATACATCTTTCCACTCCAAAAAATATATAAATCAAAATAGCGGGGTAATAGTATATGTAAATGACAAATGGAGACCGACTTCTGTGGAACTTGAGGTCGAAGAGGCCAACAGCATTCTCGTTGATGTTCCTGGTCACTTTAAAGTAGTTGCTATTTATAGGTCACCAAGCTTCAAAAGCCATAACATCTTTATTCGCTCTCTTGAATCTGTTCTAAACAACCTGACATCCACGCCCTGTCTAACACTCGTTGGTGACATTAATCTTAATATAATGAATACCAGTAATGCTAACATATCAGACTATTTGGACGTATTAGCTACACAAGGACTTGTACCCAGTGTCCATGCAATCACACATCTAAAAACATGTATAGATCATATTTTTGTCCCAGAAAACTGTTCTGCTGAATCTGTTGTCTGTCGTACTGCATTGACTGACCATGATATTTCTATGGCAGGAGTAATGCTCAAGCATCGCCCTAAACGTAGCAAGCCTGACAGATCTAAGACGGTAATTGACTTTGAGTCGTTGAACGCTGAATTACAGCTTGCAGACTGGGCAGAAATTGAGAACAGCAGTAATGTTAATGATGCTGTCTCATCTTTTCAACGTATTTTGACTGATTCTTTGGATAGACATTCGAAAGTTGTAAAAATTAGTCGCTCCAAATACGTCATCCAACCTTGGATGACCCCAGGTCTCTTAAAATGTTCTAAGCATCGTGACAGACTTCATAACGACCTTCGTATGGACCCTGAAAATTCTATTAAAAAACTTATCTACAGACGCTATAGTAATTTTTATACTTCACTTATTAGGAAACTTAAATCGGAATACAACAATAGGGAACTAGACAAAAATAAGGACAAACCCAAAAAACTATGGAATACGATTAAACAAATAACACACAAAACAGCCCGCAAATCAGCATCTGATGAATTGTTACACACATCTTCCACTGTTAAAGAATCCATTAACTCCTGTAACAACTACTTTTCGAGTGTGGGTGAAAATCTTGCAAATTTAATTCTGAAAAGACTAAAGAAAACTCAAGAATCTCTCACTACCTCAATAAATAACTCTCGTGCCCCCATGAAATCATTTTTTATGGCCCCAACTGATGCTGAGGAAGTGTTAACTTTAATTAATGCTCTGGATTCTGGGAGTTCAGCTGGACTTGATGGTATTACCAACGCCCTATTGAAAAACATTGGTGATGCAATAGCGAAACCTCTTGCCACAATATTCAACTTAAGTATTATTTCGGCAACTTTTCCTAAAGACTGGTCTACTGCAGTAGTTATTCCAATCCACAAGGGCGGACCCAAGGATGATCCTAGTAACTATCGCCCTATTTCGCTTTTGCCGGCTTTTTCAAAACTTCTCGAGCGTATAGTTAATAAAAGACTAGTAAAATACTTGGAAGATAACAACCTTATTAATGATCGGCAGTTTGGATTCCGCCAAGGTAAATCCACGGAACAAGCAGTCATGCTTCTAACCGAAACGGTTGTGGACCATCTAGATAATGGTCGTAGTTGCATCGGCGTCTTTGTAGATTTTACAAAGGCTTTCGACACTGTATCTATCCCTATCCTTCTTCACAAACTGGAAGGACTCGGGATCAGAGGTATTCCATTGAGATGGTTCTACAGCTATTTATCATCGAGAAGTCAATGTGTAAGAATAGGGAGTAACATCAGTGAACCCAACCCTGTTCATTTTGGAGTACCCCAGGGTAGCATATTAGGTCCAACCCTCTTCCTTGCTTATATCAATGATCTCCTGAACATCGAGATCCCAAATTGTAGCCTCTTATGTTATGCTGATGATACAGCTTTATTATTTCATGGCAAATCATGGAACGAGACGCAGAGTCATACGGAATTGGGCTTATACAAATTATGTAAATGGCTGGACCATAACACTCTCACCCTTAATATCTCCAAGACACAATTCATGTGCTTTCATAAAACAGCAGCGTCCCGACCTCCCCCCAATCTTAGTATTAAAACCCATTCAGAAAGTTGTTCCTTTTCAAGTAAAAACCGTCATCCAACTTGTGACTGCAACCAATTATCAAAAACTAGGTCCACAAAATATTTAGGTGTGGAGTTAGATGAGAAGCTATGCTTCGACAAACACATTTCCATGACCACGGTAAGAGTTCGTAAACTAATACACACAATGAGACTTCTGCGAGAGGCTACTGATGGTCCTTTATTAAAAACTGTCTACCTAGCACTATGTCAGAGTGTAATAAACTATTGCTTGCTTGCGTGGGGCGGTGCTAATAAATCAAATATGATTAAGCTGGAGAGAGCTCAAAGAGCGGTTTTAAAAGTGTCCCTTCCAAGGCCTAAACGTTATGATACTACAACTTTGTATGCGGATGCCCAAGTACTTAGCGTGCGAAAGCTTTTTATGCTGCGGGCTAGCATGTTTATGCATAAATTCGCCCTACACCTTCCAATTTACAATGAATTAGTAAACAGACGAATTTTCAAACTCCCAGTTCCTCTAGTTCATACAGCGTTTGCACATCGCTTTTCAGGGTTTCTGTTCCCCTACATATATAATAAGATAGTCAGAGCATGTAATATTAGATCAAGTCCCCTGATTGAAGCCAAAAAACGTATATTAAGTCTGTTAATGTCTTGGACATATGATGAAACGGAAAATGTATTACTAACAATCGCTTAGTTCTTACAGGTTCGATGCATGTCTTAGTTATTTTTTTTTTTTTTTTTACTTTTACTTAACGTACTTATATAAATAATTTAATACGCTAATAATATTACAATCTAGCCCAATGTCAGGCTAATGAGTAATTTTACTCTGACCTAGTTTTATATTGTTACTATAGAATAAGAATGTGTCCATCGGCACTTTTCTTACTGTCTCTATTAAGGGGAAGGCACTTTGTTCGTGTGTCTATCTATATTAACACTATTTATCACTATCACTATTAAATTGTTTTTTTTATCACTACACTAAATCAGACGGTTTAGTTCTTTTGAGTCTTCGCACTATGTCCGTGTTGTCGAGGAGCTGGATAGCCTCAACATTCACATGGTGAAGCAGCCTGTGTTCATGTGCTTCTGCGTATTTTTGTATTATGTCACGAACGAACTGCATGTTAAGGTCCCGGTGCAGGTCGTTATTTTTTACGTACCAAGGCGCATTGACTATAGCCCTCAGTACTTTATTCTGGAAGCGTTGGATGATTTCAATGTTTGTCTTTTTGGTACAGCCCCACAGCTGTATCCCATAGGTCCATACTGGCATGAGGACCTGTTTATACAGAAGTAATTTATTTTGCACTGACAATGTGGATTGCCTTCCAAGGAGCCAGTACATTTTGTGAAATTTGAAATCTAGCTCTTGTCGTTTCTTTTTAACATGCGCTTTCCAGCGAAGCTTCGCATCGAGCGTCATACCTAAGTATTTAGCTGCATTTTCGTATGGAATTCGGTTTTGGTTTACAAATATTGGAAAATATTCTTCTCGCTTGTTTGAAAAGTTAACGTGGATTGATTTCGATTCGTTAAGCTGTATTCGCCACCTCTTTGTCCAGTTTAATACTTTATTTACAGCTATTTGGACCTTTTCTGCTGCTTCTGCATGAGTGCTTCCAACCGCCATTATGGCTGTGTCATCGGCAAAGGTCGCAATAGTGTTTGTATCTGTATATGGAATATCACAGGTGTATAAAAGGTACAGGACCGGACCCAATACGCTTCCTTGCGGCACTCCAGAATTTATTTCCTTAATTTCAGAATATGCTAGTCTTAGTCTATGCTAGTCTCTAGTATGTCTTAGTTATAATACACTGTTTTTAATTAAATTATTTTTTATTACTATTTTAAATCAAATGATATCTATATAATACGTAATGAATTGTTGATAATGAATTGTTATGAAATATTTATTGAATGTATTTGATGGAATGTTAATTTTTAGATAATTTATTAATAGTATGAATTTATTGTATGTTTTGATGTAATCGTCGCGCTGTTTTAATTGTTTTTACTAGAATTAGTACTTGATGCCCACGATACAGGCTTAGCCTAGTGTGGGATCGCTTGTTACTGTTACTGCATACTTAAATCCTTTTTGATGAATAAAGATTTATTATTATTATTTATAGATATACCTAGTAAAGATCGTAGCAAGTGGAAATTACTAGTCTCTGTCTATCCCGACGGGAAACAGACGTGATAATATATACGTATGTGTGTGTAATTCGTCTTTTAATAATGAACGTAACAAGTTAATAGTGACCGATTCGATTTTTTGAGCTGCTTAAGACTGTCTATTTAAGTTATTTACAGTTCGACGACGTTAAAAAGTTAAGTTCAAGTTATTAGTTGTTCACTCAAGTTATTATATAAGACCGTGCTAATTATAAAGGGACGCTTTTTTTCACATAATAGTAGTTAGGCATATTATCCTTCCTCCTTCTCCCAGCCTAAAGACATCTACTGCCTCAAAGGCCTCCCCCAAGGATTTTATCCATGGGGGGTTTTGCCGTAATATATATTATACTTTGGCATAATTATATTTTGGCATCGTTTTTTTTATTGGTCTTTTTTTTAATTTAATAACTTAGTTTTCTCAATGCTTTCCACCACAGACCACCTACCCCAGTAGGTAGGGTAGGTGGTCTGTGCTTTCCACCCACCACCGCTGGTGAGGCTACGTTCACTGATAAATCTTTTTTTGTTGTTTTGACATGTCGAATTGTAGCTTATTAATAATATGCTGAGAGGCCTTTTTGATATAAGGATGACACAAATATTTGTGAAATCCTTATATTAAGTTATTGTTCTCTTTGTTTGTGGAATGTCAATTAAACGATTTTTCTTATGTAATTTGTAAGTTTCGAGTTGATAGAAGTATCAATTCTGTTCATATCTTAATTTGTGTTGACGGACTAAGCCGAGGCTCGCAATTTCCTGGAGCGGCTAAAATGTGTCAGAACAACTGATTTTAGACGTTATTTCCTTCAGATATTAACGCTTTAAACATTTAACTTGCGTTCATATTTTTAAGGTTTATTCATGTCGCACCTATTTAATAATATTACAGTCAAAGTCAAAGTAAAAATATTTTTATTTAAATCCCAACTAATGTTATAAATGAGAAAGTTTGTTTATTTATTTACCATTTATTTCTTTATTACCTTTTCACGCTTTATCCCAGTAAATAAATAAAAAATAAACAATAAAGATACCTATATATATAGATAGGTAGATTGGTTCAGTAACCAATCTACGTTCTAATCTCTCATCAGAGTCATCAATCATCTAATCAGAGTTAGAACTACTGAAAAAGACAAAGGGTACCTTTTATCCCGGAAACTATAAGTACTGTTCCCGTAGAAACTGCACGCGGGTGAAGACGCGGGCAAAAGCTAGTAGGCAAGCACTTTTACGTCAAGTTTTATGAAGCAAATACTTCATGCAGCATTACTAAAAAGTTCCATAGCGTAGCCACTAATTGTATCATTAACGATTCTTTGTTCCACAACTTCTATTTATCAATTAGTCTCAAATTTATTGAGGCGATCAGCGCATCGATAGCTCAAGTCTTAATTACTAAAGTTTCTGTTAAATTAAACTTGCCTCAAAGGTGTTTATGGTTTGGATTAGACAACTGACAGGTTTCTCGGGATAACTTCAAAGAAAATGATCTCGTTTTACGTGGGTTTATACTCGTCTATATCAGATAACATTTATTAAGTTTTAGTTACTAGGGCTGAAAATTATTGCTTGCGTTAATAAAAGGCAAGGAATATAACTAACGCTTAAATTGAATTTTTTTTAAAATCAAAGTTACTGTCTAGACACGGACTATTTGACCGAGTGAAGAAAATGAGATTTATTTATTCTGACTGCGAGTGGAAACACATTTCAATGTTCGCCGATAACTGCCGAATGTATATTAGTGGTACCTTACATTACCTTGGCATTAGCTTACTTACTTCGATGGCTCGACGACCTAAAGAGGATCTTGGCCTCAGATACTAGAAGATTCCATTTCTTTTTGTTTTTCGCAGCTTCCTGCCAGTCGGCTCCAAATCTCTTAGGACTTCATCCCTACAGTGGTATCGGGGTCAGCCGACAGTACGTTTCCCGATTGGTCGTCCCTTATTGACTCTTTTAACTGCGCAATTAGGCCGAGCCATCGAAGCCTTGCTGCTTTCGTCTCGCCCATAATATTGGGCTATGTCACCATTTCTCATAATTCTTTGTTCCTAACTATCATCCTCCTCTCTAACCTGTCCCAGGATCTTCCTCCAGATCTTCCAGTATTAGCTTAGATCAAGTATAATACTGACGTAGTATTGTAATAGGTATCACGCTTATGTTAAAGTGTAGTAATATAAATATACAATAAAGTTAACCTACTTTCGCCTTCAATAAAACTAAAAGTTTTATCCTCAAAGACTAATATATTCGTGTGCACGAACGAAGCTCCTAATATGTATATTTAGGGGCGTAAAATAAATTCGTGCAAATAGCAGGTCACGACCTGAAGCGCGACGATGTTTTGCAAACTGTGTCGGAACTTTGGTTTTCAATTTATTTCATTCATACATATTATCACTCCTTTTTCCCGTGAGGGTAGGCAGAGACTAGCGATTTCCACTATGATCAACCTTACAGATCCCTCTCGCTTCCTTTACACTCATCACTCATATGCCTAGTTTTATTTTACTTGGTTTATAAGTAGCACTTGTAATTAAGGCCAGGTCCAACCCCACATTCGAAATAATTGTAATTTTTCATGAAGAAATTTACCTAATTAGAGTTTAATTACGAAGTGGAAAAATAATACAGGATATAGATTATGATCTCTATTAAGGTTTCAACCATGTACTTTTAAATAAAAATACATATTTTCGGCTTAATTAATTCATAAAGGCACCGAAAATTTAGAAAATATTTCAGCAACCGATTTTGTTGCGCAACGAAGTTAAAAATTCTATGGATATTAGCTACACGTATTCTTAATATCATCGAAATTAATTCAACGGTTCGAGAGTTATCGCAGAACATTTTAATTTATTTTATTTATTGAGGTACACCAACAGTATTTACATACAACGTTTGATTTTACACACTTAAAAATTTTGTTCTAATGCAAATACCAATTATAGGTATACACAACATTTAACATATAATACTTATATCGATTACAACTAAACACCTAAAACATAAAAAAATACAATATTTGATTGTGATTTATTAATCCCTGATAAGATTCAGCACCTTTTGCTTAAAGACACTCAGACTATCGCTAAATATGTCCAAATCATCTGCTTCGCGGTTTAGTGAGTTAAAAGTATTGCACATACGATTTACTGGGGCATGTCTACCTAGATTGGTCCTAGACCGGGAGCCATATAGGAGGTTAGTCCTGGGATAACGCGGCGGTCTACTTGGAACTGTAATATTTATTGAAGATAATATGTCGCCAGAATCCAAAAGGTTATTAAGTATCTTGTAAAGAAATATAACATCGTGTTGTTTTCTTCGATCGTACAAAGATATCATATTAAAATGCTTTAACCGGTCACTATAAGGACAGCGATGAGAAATGTTTGGCGCTGAGAACGCTAAGTGCCTGGTGAAAGCTCTCTGGATTTGTTCTATTCGTTGAGAGTGCACTGCGTAAGTTGGGTTCCAAACGGAACAAGCGTATTCTAAGATGCTCCTGACCAACGTATTAAAAAGGAGAATTTTTGTGTTAAAAAATTAAACTCTTTTGAATTTCTTTTAAGAAAGCCTAACATTTGAGCTGATTTCCTTACAATATTATCGAAATGCTCAACAAAATTAAGTTCAGAATCTAGCCATACACCAAGATCCTTAATGACTTTTACTTTTTGTAATTCTTCTGATCCAATTTTATAAGATGTGACAATGGGTTTCCTTTTCCTTGTAAATGTGATGTGATGACATTTATTTATATTTATTGACATATCGTTGGCATGGCACCATGCTGTCAATCGGTCGATATCATTTTGCAGAAGATCTGCATCAGTTGTAGATTTTATAACCTTGTAAATTTTTGTATCGTCAGCAAATACTGAACACTTAGAGCTTAAAATAACTTCTGGCAAGTCGCTAGTAAAAATGGAAAATAGTATTGGTCCAAGATGTGACCCTTGCGGGACTTCTGATTCGGCGTAATAAACCTGAGATTCAAAACCAAGTACCGCGACGATTTGCGATCTTCGTTCTAGGTATGATTGGAGCCAGTTTAAAAGGGAGCCATGAATACCGTTCGCTTCTAGCCTCGCGAGTAATACCGAATGATTTACTCTATCGAATGCGCATGTAAAGTCCGTATATATTGCATCGACCTGAAATCCTGCATCCACTTCCTTTGACAAGTCTGACACAAATGATACCAAATTTGTCTCTGTGGATCGTTTGCTTCTAAACCCATGCTGGTATTGACTGATATGATTACAAACGTGATTGCTTAAGACTGGTTCCACCATGGATTCAAATAGCTTAGAGAAAATGGAAAGCATTGAGACTGACCTAAAATTGCGTATATCGTTTCGATCTCCTTTTTTGTATATTGGTACTATCCTTGCTTTCTTCCATTCGTCTGGGAATTGTCCGCTCTGTAAGGAAGTATTGAATATGATCGAAAGAGGCAAGTTTAAGGCCGCACCGCATCTTTTTATAAAAATTGTGGGGATGCCAATCGGGGCCGGCGCTTTTATGGACATTTAATTCACGTATTTTTCGCAGAATGTCCTTCGGGGTAATAGTTATGCTAGATACAGATTGACACATTTTAGGAGGGATAAGAACAGAGGCACCTGAGCTTTTTGTAAAATTATTGCTAAAAGCCTTAGCAAATAAATCGGCTATACTTTGGCCGTTATCTGCCACTTCGTTATCTAGGTGCATGCTAGCTGGAAAATTTGTTCCTGCCTTTCTCTTACTGTTAACTAATCGCCAAAATGCTTTAGAGTTGTGGCGAATTTCTTTTTCAATTTTTAGTGAGTGAGCTGTTATATTTTTTTGTTACACACATACAAACAATGTGTTTTTTGCCCCAACTTGAACTACAGCATTCTTTGGGTGATTTTTTTTAGTCCAACAACTGTTTTAGCGCCAATTATAGACTTCGACGTCTAGAATTAGCTATAAAACAGTTCAATTTGTTGTTGATATTCATGCGAAATATAAACAATTTGCCAGTGTCCCGACTGTCTGACAATTATACCTGTTTCATTGACAAGTGTTGAACAAATTGCAAACTGGATCAAAGAGAAATGAAGGAAAATCCTCATTTCCACATGATATAATATATTTTTACTAGATGTGACAAAAATATTCTTTCGGCTGCCATGGCAACTAGATCTCAATTTCATATTTTTCTTATGATATAAATGTGGGTCGACGATGTAAGGAATATTGCTGGCAAGAACTGGATTGCGATGTCCCAGAGAAGCTTGGCGTAGACAAAGGGAGGCTTATACCCAGCAGTGGGTAGCTGAAAGCTGATGATGATGATATATGCGGAGGTTTGGATGTATGAATTTATGGTTAATTTCTAATTACTTACCCCAGTACTAAAACATAAATAATACCTACTAAAAAAAATAAGTTTGTGGCAAAGAAAGTTTTGCCACAAAATAATGCAAAAGACCAAAAAACACACGAAGTGGTAATTTGTGCCTGCCACGAAGCCTATACAATTTTTTATAAGGTCACAAAGACGTTATTGTGAAAAAATACGTGATTAATAATTCCAGTGAACGATTTTTAAAAATTAGATTTTATAATCTATGGATCTATGTCTGCAATAAAGATTTATTATTATATCATTATAATGTTGCCATTTCCTGCACATATATACATCTTGGTCGTTGCTTAATTTATTATTTGGCCTCGAAATTAATTTCCCCTTATTCCGACGGGGGCGAGTCATTATTTGCATAATCTCTTTGATTTGAGAAATAATAACACGAATTGTGCTTTTAACAATGTTCCTGGTATTGCGGTGCCAAGTTTGATTGGTTTTGGATCTTTGCATTGCTAACAATTTAATAAGTTAAGAGTTGGTAACTAAAACAAGACTTGATTAATGTAAAAAAACATTTTTGCTGCAATACTGCATACAATATGGTAACCTTAGTACTGCAAACTATATGGTATGTGGTAACTTTAGCTTTAAGTAATTTTATGACGTCAAATAACTAAAAAACAAGAATGTGACGATTTATAAGTGCTATTTTTAAGCCTATATGAATAAAAATAATTGACTTTGACTTTGACTTTTTCTTTGACTTTGACTATAGAGTTAACATCAGTAGTGGATTTAGGGGGTGGGCACGGGGGCACGTGCCCAGACCCCAGACAGGTTTTTGTGTACCTACTTACTGTGGAGATTCCATCAGTCACAGTACAAATTTTTAGAGTTGATAAATATATGTATAAAAAGACAGATTGAACACGAGTGAAACTTTTTCTTCTAACAGTTCTTATTTCTAACAAAATTTAATTAGATTTTTGTGTGTCCCCCCCAGAAAAAATCCTGGATCCACCTCTGGTTAACACATTTAAAATTGTTTATAGAAACAGGGATGTGACTTCATTAAAATGTTCCACGCAAGTGGCTCATGTAGGGTGGAACTTTACTAACTAGTGAAACTGAGGTTTAGATGGAAGTGTCTCATTCTAACTAATCTTATAAATGCAAAAGTAAGTTTGTTTGTTTATTATTTGTTTGTTACCTCTTCACGCTTTATCTACTGAACTAATCTTCCTGAAATTTCGCATACACATAGTTAGAAGTACAGAGAAGGACATAGGGAAAAAGCATTGTTCCCGTGGGAACTTCACGCTGGCGAAGCCGTGAGCAAAAGCTAGTTCTTTAAAAAAGTACAAGTAATTCAGAAACAAGTATTTTTCGGTCTTCTTGTCTTCTTCTAAGTCGTACACTCTTGTCAAAGTGGTCGTGGTTGTACAGATGGTGCTGGCCTGGGATCTCCTGTACTGCCCGTCTCCTGGGCGAAGGTTGCTGCTTTTGCAATGGCTCTCCACTTCTCTCTATTTCTGGCATTCCGAGCGCACTGGACTATTGAAGAATAGGTTGCCTGCTTTATAAAATCTGTCCAGAGCGGGTTTGAGATTTGCCTTGTGATCGCTTGCCCGCCACCCGACCTTGTACTACAAGTCTCTCCATCGACGACTCCTTTCTAGAAATGTGCCCAAAGAACTTTTAAGTATTCGTAACTGCACAGTCGACGAAAGTCTTTCTTGGTCTTATTGTAGGAGGCTATAATTTAGGGGGAGAATTCTCGTCAAGACTTATCAAATGAGGCACATTCGGGTCACTAGCCATCTCGCCTCTCGGACGTCAAACTCAAGTACCTAACCGAATTTTTATCCCAGCCAGAGAGTTTTCAAGAAATTATGTAAAAGTAATTATAATATTTTTCAAATTGCTCTTGATGTTATGAAAGTTTTGTGAGTTGTTAATTGTAGAAGATTAATGAAAATCAATAAAATTCAGTATCAATAAAATATTATTTTCTTTGAACATTTCTGACTAAGTAGTTAAATGTTCGCTTGATATCTAAAATTATAGACAATTCATAGAATCTATAAAAGCTTGTACTTAACAGAAATATCTACAAACTCTTTATCTACTGCACATTTTTCAGTATAATGTGAATTCTACTAGAGGTATAAGTCTATAGAGCGCCACTAGAGGCTCATAAGGACCCTACGAGCACACAGCTCCTCTACGTTAGAACAGGGACAATTTAATGAGTCGCAACCACGTTATACTTCAGAGCTATATCAAATGGTAGGGGTAGTTTTTTCTTTACCATTTTCCACTTTTTTTTTTTTGCAGGGTTGGCACAGTACGATTCTATTGGATTATAATGCTTGCTATTGCTGACAAAAGATGATATCGATTACATTGATCAGCACAGTTTAAAGCATCATATTGCGGATAGACCGTATCATCGATAAAACATTATATTTTATCGATGACCGTATTCACAAATAATGCTCAACCATGTCTGTAGCCTTGCATGGTGATATAGCCAGATCAAATAATAAATTATTTAATATAGTTATTATATTTTATTATATCGCAAGAGTACGTTTGTTATTATGTTTTATAGAAAAATATTTATTGTGAATTAAAAATTTACAAGGTCTGTCTAGGTAAATTTGTAAATAGCCCTAAGATATTTAAACTTGTAAACTGAATGTCATTACAAATTATTGTGAACTAGCTTCACCCGCGGCTTCGCCCGCGTGAATTTCCCACGGGAACAGTGCTTTTTCCTGAGATGAAAAGTACGCTATGTCCTTCTCCTTACTTCCAACAATGTGTATACGAAATTTCAGGAAGATTGGTTCAGTAGATAAAGCGTGAAGAGGTAACAAACAAACAAACTCATTTTCGCATTTATAATATTAGTTAGGATTAGTTCGACTCTCTCTCTCTCTCTCTCTCAGCCTAAATACGTCCACCGCTGGACAAAGGCCTCCCCAGTTCGACTACTAAAATATAATTGAATCGCTTGTGGTGTGAAACGACCAAAGACCAGAAATATTTACATGAACCTGGAGTAACAGTACAGGATGCATATGAAGGCATATGCACCCTGAACTGTTACCCCGTTAACTCTTCTTCTCAGCATATTTGCGTTCACTGCTGAACGCATGCCTCTTGAATGGTTTTCCACTCCCATCTTGATGCGGCGATCCTGGTCCAGGTCGGCTCTGCCGTATTTTTAATATCCTCCGACCATCTGGCAGCTGGTTTGTCCACACTTCGCCTTCCTGTACGGGGTCGCCAAAACAGAATCCTCTGGCTCCATCTATCGTCATCTCTGCGACACATATGTCCAGCCCATTACAAACAAATATTTTAAACCCATTTATAATATTAGATTAAGAACGCCTCTGTTTCATTCACAGCTCTGTGTCTACCTCCACGCGGTCCTGCGAGCGGACACTAGAGCCTCTCCACACGAGCCGTGCCGCGACATTTTAATGAACCAAGAGCTTGCACTTCAGTGTCCTCGCTACGAGCTTATGATGGCGTGAACTTGTGAAATACTATGGAATATTTTTCAATATTCATGAACATATGAATAAAGTGACAAAATGTGTACTGCTATGGATATGGCTTTAAAGTCTGCTCTGACCACCCAAATACCCAATTGGAACACTTACCTATGTGCTATTGAAATCAGTGCGATTCAAATCGATGCGACAAGAATAAAAATAGGAAATAATCTTAAATGAAATTGTTACTAAATCATCGGGAGGCAGCTATCTATATCTATACATATAATAAAACAGTAAAAATATTTTGTCTGTACATTTAGTATTTTTGACTGAAATGGATAGAGGGACACTTAAAAACAATAGTAGAAAGCAAAAAAAATTTTTGGAATTTCTTGTATGTCTGTCTGTATGTATGTATGTACGCGTTTCACGCAAAAACTACTGGACGGATTTGAATGAAACTTTTTTTGTTGTATAGCTATTAAGCCTGGGCAACATATAGGCTATAATTGATTTTGAAAACTGGAACACCTGATGAAGAACCTTAACAGAACAGCTAAACTATAAGCAATATGGAAATGGTGCCTTAACAAAAGTCGTTCAACCTGATGAGCATTTTCTGATGACGTATAAAAATTGAAGATCTGGAACATCTGATGAAGAACTGCAAGAGACCAGCTACACTATAACATATATGGAAATGGCGCCTTAGTAAAAGTCGTTCAACCTGATGAGCATTTTCTGCTCACGTATAAAAATTGAAGATCTAGAACATCTGATGAAAAGCTCCAAGAGTGATTTTTCATCAAAGCGAAACTCACGCGGGCAAAGCCGCGGGCGACAGCTAGTATGGAATATATTTTCAATATTCATGAACATATGAATAAAGTGACAAAATGTGTACTGCTATGGATATGGCTTTTAAGTCTGCTCTGACCACCCAAATACCCAATTGGAACACTTACCTATGTGCTATAGAAATCAGTGCGATTCAAATCGATGCGACATCAAATAAAAATAGGAAATAATCTTAAATGAAATTGTTACTAAATCATCGGGAGGCAGCTATCTATATCTATACATATAATAAAGCAGTAAAAATATTTTGTCTGTACATTTAGTATTTTTGACTGAAATGGATAGAGGGACACTTAAAAAGAATAGTAGAAAGCAAAAAAAATTTTTGGAATTTCTTGTATGTCTGTCTGTATGTATGTACGCGTTTCACGCAAAAACTACTGGACGGATTTGAATGAAACTTTTTTTATTGTATAGCTATTAAGCCTGGGCAACATATAGGCTATAATTGATTTTGAAAACTGGAACACCTGATGAAGAACCTTAACAGAACAGCTAAACTATAAGCAATATGGAAATGGTACCTTTGCAAAAGTTTATCAATATGACGAGCATTTTCTGTTGACATATAAAATTCGAAGATCAGGATCATATGATGAAGAATTCCAAGAGACCATTTACACTATTACATATATGGAAATGGCGCCTTAGCAAAAATCGTTCAACCTGATGATCATTTTCTGCTGACGTATAAAAATTGAAGATTATGGAACATCTGATGAAGAACTCCAGGAGACCAGCTACACAATTATATTTTATTTATTTTATTTATTTATTTATTTATTTCCAAACTTATTCTATTTTTACAGCTTTAGCCAATGCAATAGAAAAGCACATATGTAGGTATATCAATTATTTACAATATAACTTATTACATAAATAGCAACCTTTGTAAATTCACACTGAGTACACTGGAAGATATCTATCCTATCCGCGATCAAATTCAGAGTGCGTATCGCGCGTGCCAGCGGAGACTTGTTCACCAAGTTAGTACGTCCGAGAGGTACCTCCAAAAGGCGAGGCTGCCTTCGACGCTCCACGTATCTATTAGGAACGCAGAATTGCACTAATTTAAGCATATCCATGTTGTGAACTACACCGCGAATTAATTTAAAAATGTATGCCACCATGCTAAGCTCCCTTCTCACGCGTAGCTCACAATACCCCACCATACCTAACACAAACAAGGTGGGATACATCAGAGGGTACAAAGGATACACTCCATATTGTCTCCAGTATAAATACCTAACAAACTTGTTCTGTATCTTTTCCAATACAAGGCTATATTTCACCTCGTGCGGATTCCAAACCTGTGAATTGCATTCGAGATGACTCCTAACTAGTGCATTATATAGTGTTTTAATCACATGCATATCTGTAAAACCAGCCGCCCTGCGTAGAATAAAACCCAAATTTCTAAACGCTATTTTGCAAATGTGAAGTATGTGCTCTTGGAAACCTAGCTGTGATGTCATTCGAACTCCCAAGTCTTTTACTTCCGAGACCCTTGCTAATGATGTATCACCGATCTTATAGCTGTACTGGATAGGATTACGCACTTTTGTAAATGAAATAGTCTGACATTTCGAAACATTGAACTCCAGCTTGTTTTCATTGCTCCATGCTACCACCCTGTCAATATCATCCTGTAGGCGCTTACAGTCTGCAGCTGCTTTTATTGGGAGGAACAGTTTCAGATCATCCGCAAATAACAAGCATGATGCATCTACTACCACATCAACTAGGTCATTTATCATTACTAGAAACTCGAGGGGACCTAAATTACTGCCCTGACTTACCCCTGAATAGACAAAATATGGTTCAGATCGATGTCCAGAATAGTCCACATACTGTTTCCTATCTCTCATATAGTCCGCAAAGAAGGTAAGCAAGTGGGGAGTGCAACCTACGGCGGCTAGCTTTCCCAGCAATATGTCATTATCGACCACATCAAATGCTTTTCGATAGTCGAAGTAAGCTGCGTCCATTTGTCCTCCGCTGTCTACTACCGGTACCAGTTCCTGCATGTAGTTGAGCAGGTTGCTTGTGGTGCTACGCCCAGGGCGAAATCCATGCTGTGCATCTGATAATTGAGCTTGTATCTGGTTAAACAAGCTTTCTTGTATTGCCGATTCAAAAACTTTCGCTGGCGTCGATAAAACTGCTACTGGACGAAACTCCTCCACACTCTGCCCTTTTCCACCCTTGGGAACCGGTACTACCCGAGATGTTTTCCACTGCTCCGGAAAAACTGCATATTTTAAGCTTAGGTTGTAGATGTGCAAAAGGGGCTCTGCCAGTACTATTCTACAGTCCTTATATACATAGGTGGGTATACCGTCGGGCCCGGCTGAGCGTTTCGGTTTCAGTCTGGTGAGCGCGCGCAGCACATCGTCCAACTGCAGCTTCTGCAGATGTACTCGCGCTGCTGGATTTGCTCGCCCAGTCTCGGTAACCGCCGCCGCCGCCACGTTTAGTTCAGCCCTATCCGAACTATAGACCGAATGGAAATAATCCGCAAACTCTTTAGTACATTGGTCTCCTACTAGTACTTCTCCGTTTTTCAATATTTTTTGTGAACTTACATTACCCCTTTTCGACCTAATATAATTCCAGAATGCTTTGGGATCTTCCGACAAATGTTTCTGGACTCCCTCCTGGTAATGTTTTTCCGCCAGAATAATCTTACGCTTAACCTTTGCTCGACAGGTAGAAAACGCGTCGTAGTCGTGTGGTGATTTGCTAGCCTTGTACCGTTTATGCAGGACCGCCTTATGTTTTATTTCATTAATTATTTCTACGTTATACCATTCGGGGTACCTATACTTAGAGATGTTCCCGCTTCGCTTTTTCTTTGGAACACATTGGTTAACCACTGAATATAATTTGTCATAAAAAAATCTTACACATTCGTTAACATTCTCCATACCGTAAATGGGAGCCCAGTCTATTTGTGCCATTAAAGAATATAATGACGAAAAGTCCGCTTTATTAAAATTCCATTGATTAATAATATATTCTTCATTGGTACTCACTCGGTCTGGCCGCCCCCTACCGGTCCAGGACACAGCTACCTCGAGCGGCGGGTGCTGAGCATCCACCGTCAACACCATCGACTCGGCCGCGGCACTCACGCATACACACTCATCCAACGAACTTAACACCAAATCCAACTTACGGTTATTACAATTGACTATATTATTATTCTGTGTGAATCCACAATAGGTTAAGAAACACTCATAATAATCTCGTATACTATCTGAACAAGAGCACAGATTGAAATCACCCAGTATTAACAATTTACCATATTTAAGACTAATTTGTTCTAATATTCTAAATAATATTAAATATTCATTTTCTATGCCGTGCGGCGGAATATAAACAACACAACACAAGAATAAATATCTGTCACGTAGGTATAGTTTCGCACAAACTAACTCGAACGAGCGGTCGTCAATGTTTACGTCGCCGGGGATAGGTACTCGTTGCAGCTCGAATCGTTGTGTGGCCACGAGAAACGCGCCGCCCTGCTTCCGGCCATCCGTGCGATCGCAGCGTAATATGTTATATCCTGGCGGGATTAGTTCCGCATCTTTAATTGAATTATAACAACCAGTTTCCGTTATTGCGAATAAGTCAGCGTTTGATGATGCCACACTACTAAAGAATTCTTTTAATTTTGTTCGAAGTCCTCTCACATTTTGATAAATAATATCAATCTGTTTTCTGACATTTTTATGTGCAGTTCGTCCGTTGTTATATTTTGTGGTGTTGTTTTCGAAACCACACCCACTCGCAGAATTCTACGTTTACCGGCCATACTTCTGCCCGGCTCAATTCTTCATACTTGCTCTCTGGTACCCCAATCATGAAAGACGCATAATCACGTTCTGTTTTATGTTTAATTTTTTCAATTTTACACGGAGTTGCCACCCCACAGATGTTCTTCACATGCTTCTCTAAAGCTTCTACTTCCGTTTCCTTTTTCAGCCGCCATACATGTAAATATTTTTTACGTTCCGTCCCTTGTATATCTACTGGACTAGTACTTCCTCCCTTTTGTACTTCCTTGCCGGGATACCTATTTTTCTTCTTCTTCACCTCTATCCATCCACTTTCATTATCTACCTGTGCTTCTTCGGATATAGTGATCTTTACGGGAGGCAAAGTTGTTGTGTTCTTTGCAACTGTTGCTGTCGGTTGCACTGCAGGTACTTCCGCTAGTTTTGTGGCCACACACGGTCTTGTAGATGTGGCTACTACCCCCTTCTGTTTTTGTGAGGCCGCCTTAGCGAATGATAATGATAACGGTACCTTGTTTGCCGTAGATGGTGGAGAATCCGATCTATTATAATTAGAGTTATTTTCATTCAGGCATTTTTCTAGATACTCGTTTCTTAGCTTAAGTATTTTATTTTCCTCTTCTAACACTGCAATCCTGTCAACTTTTTTACACACCACCGACATCTCCTTACGAAGTTCATGCAATTCCATATCTGTTTTACAATATTTATCCATCAATTGATCATACATGCTTGTTTGCTTATCCATACGGCGTTCCATCACTGCTCGTAACTCGCGTACTTCCTCCAATACCTTGCTATCGGTGTCCAGCACTGACGTATCGCAGTGTAACCGATTCCCGCGCTCGGTGTTGATGTAACTACTCGGCGTAAAAGTCTTGTTCATCACAATCCCGCGAACTGGAGTATCAGTATTTCCTCGCTTCGGATTAGAGCACACACACTCCGGACAGCACCATTGCTCCTTATACTCTTGAGAAAACTCTTGGAAGGCCTGCGGTGTTATAGCCAAACACTTCGAGTGGTATAACTTCTTGCATTTCTCCTGAGAGCACTCCAAGAATAGAATGTCGTAGATTGCGGCATCGCAGCCGCTGCACTTCGTCTCCGTCATATAAGATTTTCGTTCCGTAACTATTTAATTTTAATTTATTTCTCTCAGCAATCCGTAAATACGTCCGCGTAGCACCGGGCACAACTACCCTCTATATATATGGAAATGGCGCCTTAGCAAAAGTCGTTCAACCTGATGAGCATTTTCTACTGACGTATAAATAGACAGGACACGGGATAGGACCAAGAGGGACTCGGGGTGGTACACGGGAAATTGTAGATAACGAGCAGACGAAGATCGTTTATTGAATGAAAATCACTTTTGATTCATTTTAACACCGCGACTGTACTACGAGTACCTAATATATTCCCGCGGGACACGGGATAACCAAATAGCTGAAATTTTGAGTACTGGAGTTTAGGTTACTATAGTTTGGAATACAAAAAGATTTGTCATCTAAGCGAAACTCGCGCGGGCGAAGCCGCGGGCAACAGCTAGTCCTAACTAATATTATAAATGCGAAAGTGAGTTTGTTTGTTTGTCTATTTATTTGTTTGTTTGTTACCTCTTCACGCTTCATCTACTGAACCAATCTTCCTGAAATTTCGCATACACATAGTTAGAAGTACGGAGAAGAACATAGGGTACCTTTCATCCCGGGAAAAAGCACTGTTCCCGTGGGAAATTCACGCGGGCGAAGCCGCGGGCAAAAGCTAGTGTAGTTATAAACATACTCACAAACTCCTATCTGAACTTTCACAATATTAGTAAGACACTAATTCAAATATTTTTTTCTATTTTAGATGCATTTATTTTAATTAGATGTGCCCTGGGGCTCGCTCCCAAGAAAATTTCGAGATAAAAAGTACACTGTGTGATAATATTCCAACTAAAATTCTACCCGGATAACTAATTTAATCAAAATTCATTAGAAATTAGAGGTTTAGATGGGTTTACGGATTTAAAAGATTTCATTAGATAAATCCAACCCCAATGACTCTACAACTACGTGTTTAATCTCCATTTCATTCAGCTTTTATATCTTTAAAACATAAAATTGTCTGAAAGCATAAATATCAACACTTTTCAACACCCATGATGTAAATTGTTTTTAAAGTTCACAAAAAACTCAATTAAAATCTACTTGAAATAAGCCAGCACTTTAAAAATCAAGGCGAAACCGGTTATAACCAGCCCCGACCCGATAAAGCCAGATTCGGGTATTTTAAATTTCATATCGCTACATTTCACGGGGAAAAATTTAATCAGCGCTCGCAGACAGATTGAAATTCAGTGCAGAGACCCACTAGGGCAATAAATCGTTCTGAATACGGCCCACATAGTAATATCGCAACAGGGCGCCCTCTAAAACGGCGTATTTTTGGAGTTACTCTTTGAAATTTAGCTTGCTTTTTACGCATTTAGAACCATATATTTTTGCGCGATTGTTCTGCGTAGAGGATATATTATTTAATTTATCTTGATAAACTAGATATTTATTTATTTTTATCGCTGAATATCAGCAGACTACATTAAGATTCCTTTAATTATATTTGTATCTGGAAAATCAGTAAATATATTGTAAAAGTACCCCATTATAAATCCATCAAATACCACTAAAACTATAACTGATATGTGTCTGTACAAGTGTACAGAAGATTTATAAGAAAAAAAACTATGAGGGTCTTCGTGGGGCCAATAGAAGCCAAAACCATTTTTTGTAGAATTTTTGTCTGTCTGTATGTTTGTACGCGCATCACGCAAAAACTAATAAATCAAATTTGATGCGGTTTTTACTGTTGTATTATAGAAGGTCTAACTTAAAATCTGGTGTAAGTTTCATTTTGATACGCTGCTAAGAACCTGTGATATGCGCAGACGAAATCGAGGGCACAGGCTAGTCAAGTAAATAGAATCAATTATTGAGAATTTACTGTAAAATATACTCATATTGTTGAGATGGAAATATTTGTAACTATAGCAAGCAGTTATATTAAACGCAATATAATATATTTTATCTGAATTTCGTAGAAAACTCGATTACAGCGCGTTATATTAAAAATCTTTATCAAAAGTACCAAAAGAGTTCTCAGAATGAGTATTAAATGAATCTAGAATATATTTAAGCACTATAAAAGTTTCTCGGAATTTTCCGAGAAAACTAGCTTTTGCCCGCGGCTTCGCTCGCGTTAATCCTTTCTTAGCGGATACCTACGTCATAACATCTACCTGCATGCCAAATTTCAGCCCGATCCGTCTAGTGGTTTGGGCTGTTCGTTGGTAGTGGTAGATATTTGAACCTAGATTCCTGAAGAGTCCGAAACTACACTAATAACACGTAAGTGACCCGTTTTTAGTATAATTAATATTGTCATACAAACTCCATAATTCCAAGCCATTAGTAGCCACAATGGAATTAAAACCCGCTGCATCCCGGAACGCCGCGGCGCTTCCCGGATATCCGGTTTTCGCGTTGGGAGCTAATTCATCATTTTGTGTTTAACCTCATTGTATATTGTTTAAAGATCATATATTATCCAGATTTTTCATGTCCATTAGTGAAAAGTGTACGAAAATCTTTTTAAAGTTTAGTATTTTCATGCACTTTTCAGCATATGTTTAGTTCTTAGGTAAACAAGGAACCCTTAGTTTCGTTATGTCTGTCTGTCCGTCTGTTCGAGGCTTAGCTCAGAGACTATTTGTCCTATGAAGCTGTTATTTAGTATACCTAGATATACAAACGTGATGGCACATTTACTTTTAATGGATGGAGATATCAAATTGATGGCAAACTTACAGTAACCCTTAATACGCGGAGAGAACTATGGTATAAAACCTCGATTTTTTTAAAATTTTGGATTCCTCCCTTATACCGTAAGTGAGGATGTTTTTTTTTCTCTCGATTATATCATTGTGTGGGTAATAATTTTTACCACGTCGGGAATATTGGGATAAAAGGTCCCATAGAGTTGGCGTGCATTGTGTGGGCAATCATATTTACCACGTCGGGATTATTGGGATAAAAGGTTCTGTAGAGTTGGCGTGCATTGTGTGGGTAATCATTTTTACCACGTCGGGAATATTGGGATAAAAGGTCCCGTAGAGTTGGCGTGCATTGTGTGGGTAATTATGTTTACCACGTCGGGAATATTGGGATAAAAGGTCCCGTAGAGTTGGCGTGATTGAGTTATAAACTCCTATCCGAAGTTTTATAATATTAGTAGGACACAAATTCAAATATTTTTATTTTTATTTTAGATGCTTTTGTTTTAATTAGCTGTGCTCTGGGGCTCGCTCCCGTAAAAATTTCGAGATAAAAAGTACATAGTACATACATATTATCACGCCTTTTCTCGTGGGGGTAGGCAGAGATTAGCGATTTCCACCTGCTACGATCCTTACAGATCTCTTTTGCTTCCTCTACACTCATCACTATCTAAAAAAAAAAAAATAATGTGATAATAATGTGTTTTTTATAAAAAGTAGGTACACTACGTGATATTACAGGTACAATTCTACCTGTGTACCAAATTTCATCCAAATCCATTAGAAATTAGAGGTATAGGGTTTACGGATTTAAACGATTTCATTTGATAAAACAGACCCCAATAATTCTGCAACTTTAGTATTCTAATCATAACAAATATTATGAATGCGACAGTGAGTTTGTTTGTTTGTTCATTTATTTATTTGTTTGTTTGTTACCTCTTCTCGATATTTCTACTGAACCAATCTTCCTCAAATTTCGCGTACACATAGTTAAATGTACTGGGAAGGACATAGGGTACCTTTCATCCCGGGATAAAGCACTATTCCAGTAAGAAATTCCCGCGTGCGAAGCCGCGGGAAAAAGCTAGTAGATGATAAATAGGTACTAAGTAGAACGACTATTCTTTCTTTCACCAATATAAGTATTATTTTAGACAAAACATATTCTCTCCATTTTCACAAAGAATTACACGGTTCTACGCCACGTGCTCTTCGCCTCAACGCATGTTGAATACCACCATTTTGCTTTATTTTTCTTTTAGTCCAAGAGCTAGTGTAGTAGCAATTTTTGACGTAACAATCTTAAACCTAAGGCTCAGTTGCACCAAAATTGAAGTTTTTATTAAGATTAGTGTCAAAGTTCTAGTAGTCCATTTATTCATAACTACGTTTCATAAGTTCTAGTTACGTTTACTTTTGTCACACTATTTGACAACTGGTGCAAATTATATTGCTTAAACAGTTCATCTAAGGTTACTGTTACTGTCAAAGTGAGACGGTGCAACTCAGCCTTAATTAACAGTTTGTAGGTATGACCACCACTAGAAAATGTTATTATTTTTATATGACTGCCCATTAAAGGAGTGTTATGTTTCCAGGGTTAAATAATGTGTTATTTTTAATTCTACCATAATTCCCCAACGTCTTGCCAGATATCTATAGTACTGTTCTTGTACGTCGGCGCCAGGACGGTCTGTCCTGAATTCTCTGAATGTTCAGTCCCGTTTCAAATCTTTCAACAAAGAGTCTACCAAAACTCTTGCAACTATTGCATCTGTCTCCTAGACTAGAACAAGATGACAGGAACATTTTACCTCGCAGAATGCATTTTATTTCAGCGGCACATCCGGGTTTCCGAGTGATTTAACTTGCCTGCGAACCGATCGAGTTTGACATTCTCTCTGCGGTTATAGGCAACCTTGTTTATTGTGTTTACCTACCTTTTGGAAACCCTATATATTATATTCTATTTTCTTAAACTTTAGTATAATTATGAAATACTAGCACCCTACCCTGGTTTCTAGGAGGTACATACTTAAATTGTACCCTATGTCACTCAGGTATAATGTAGCTTTCTATTGGTGAAAGACAACAAACAAAAAAACTTACAAACATTAATCTTTATAATGCTAGTGCGACTAGTGTGATATTGTGATAAAGTCAGTAGTTATTACATGTCTTTTATTTATTTATTTATTTAACCTTTATTGTACAAAAATACAGAGTAAACGTACAATAGGAGGGCTTAATGCTAAAGCATTATCTACCAGCCAACCTTTGGGTTATACAGAAAATTTTAGGTGGGTGTATAATAAAGGTATTATTACTAAGTACATCAAAAGTACATCATAAGTTCTTTTCATTGTTTCCTGTTTTTTATAGGATAGAAGATGCATGACAATCACAATGATTTATATTTTGTAACCTTAATGATTGATTGCGATTTCCGTAAAGTATTTTAATTAAATTATATTCAATTCAATTAAAAGGTAATAAACAGGCTGAAGCAATGGCCAAATTGTAATTATGTTAATTGCTAAATGTTGCCAGTCTAGCGACCCGATAATTACAGCTCAGTAAGGCGAATGCATTGAGTTCAATCAAGCCTAATTAAGTAAATTAGTAATTATCATATATGTAACAAATAGAAATTATCAGTAGTATAATATTGGGCATTCTAAATCACTTCTGTTCATTCAGGCTCGCACAGCTCGCCTTCATTCACATCCGTGATTTAGAATACCCAATATTATACCTTCATTGGGAATTCAAAATCACTTCTTTTCATTTAGGTTTGCTCAATATTACACGTTCAGAGAGTTTTACATTCTTAGCGGTTAACAGGATGTAATTCATTAAACACTTTCAAACTTTCAATTGAGCCTGTGTTGTCCAGATGATAAAGTAGATGTTTCTCGCCTTCTACCTAAACTAGGTGTTCGTTGTTACTTATTTGCGATCCCTGATCAGATTAAATTTAAAAAAGCAAAACAGGCGCGCGCTTTTCGAGCCCTCCTCGAGGTTGAATTTTAGGCTTTCGGTTTCGATGGAGGGGCTCTCAAGCGCGCTTCCCGTTTTTGTTCTTAACGACACCTGAATAGGCAAGAACAGACAGACACCTGAATAGGCAAGATCAGACAGACACCTGAATAGGCAGATAGGAAAGAGTAGAGGTCGCATTGGAAAGTCCCGATGGGGGCAGGTCCGTCCAATAGCAACATATCTCCCGCTCTGTTCGCTTTACAATGTAAACTGTGCCCCATGTGCCGTAACACCACAGATACAAAGCATCGCTACTTAGAGTCCCGGCTACTATAGGCAAACATTTTGTATATATATTAACAAAAGCTAAAAACTTTAACACCGCGATTCAGAAAAACAACTTAAACATAATTGAAAAACTTGATATCTAGTATTAAATATTATAAATGTAAGTCATGTATTCCCTTGCACCAAATGCATGAAATAAAATTGTACCTACTCGTGATCGAATTCGCGTCACAGTCACGTCATCGCGATTACTCATACTCGTAAGTCGGCAGTCATTACCTATGTTCTAGGTATTTCATCATTTTAATCAGTTCAGTGTATTTTCTCTTGTCCATTTATCATCCCTTTTAGATATTCTTCAACCACGATTCATTCGTTACATATAATATTTCATATGCCAATATATACGTTTTGTTCAAATTTAGTCAACAGTTGACAAATTTGAATTAACCTATTATTATGGGAACACTGATTAATTATTTTTCAGTCAAGCCGATTAAGGGAACCGTTTTCGGCTTTACCGATAAATTACCGTTCCTATGTTAATAGTCATAACACATACATACATACATATTATCACGCCTTTTTCCCGTGGCAGAGACTAGCGATTTCCATAAAGTCATGTTTGAACTAAATTATATTAAAATTATACTGAAAGCAATGAAGGCAAAAGCAGTTAAGATTTTTATTATTTTATGATTTTTGATTATAAGAATATAATAAAAATCTAAATAAACTAAATATTAAAAAATAAAAAGCACGACTGTCAAATCACATAGCCTATGTCACTCGGAGGAATACAAGGAATCTAAAAATACCTCTCACATCAAAATCTGTTCAATCGTTCAGGACTTATGAAGGAATAAAGAAACTTACATACATAAAAGCATACATACATGAACCCTGAAAACATAACACTCCTTTTTTTGTCAGTCGTGTAAAAAGAGTTTTAAACAATTAACTATTACATTAAAATTCGGGCGCGCGATGCGCGTGTAACCTAAATAATTACTTCAATAGTTTCGAAATATCCGCTGCCTACGTTTGGCTTATCAAAATTGCAAACGAAGCAAACTTGCTATTAACATTATTTTTACCCAACTGCAAAGGAAGAGTTATGTTTTTCGCGCGTATCGTGTATATATGTTTGTATGTAATATCCTTTATTACCTCACATTAGGTGGATTTCCACTTGCGTTTTGGACGCTGTTTGTGGACCAGTGGGTAACCTTAGCTATAATTAATTTTTGACGTCAACGAACTAGTCTAGTATACGACGATTCAGGTTCAGGATAGGTTTTTAAAAGTGCATTTTTTTAATTATTTGAGTTTATAGGAAGTTTTTTGTTAACTTTTGTTTTAACTTTTATTTTTTTAACCTTGCCCTTTGTTACTTCGTGCTCCTAGACATGAACCTTATTTTTATTGGAGATAATACACCTATGGTAAGAACAGCTGTTGGAGTAACTAACTTTCGCCTTAGGCATTGGAAAACGAGTTTCTTGTGAATTTATAAAATTTAGTCATATATAAGTAGGTATATTAAGTTTATAGAAATAAATTAGGCATACAAAGAAGTTAATCAAAATATAAGAAATTACAAGCAAACCCGTAGGGTTAACTTTATTATATTCGTCAATTTCGACACTCTTATTTGATAAAATATTTCTAACTTCGCATTGTATTTGACAATGCAGGAAAAAAATGAATGCTCTGTAATTAATTATTTAAACGAAGGGGCCCGTATATCACTAATTTATTTTAACTAAATTTTGTCTTTATAACATAATTCAACTTTTATTATACCTATATATTTCAAAAAACCTCTTTATAAAGATATTTGATTACAAAAAATAACAAGTATCATATTAAAAACGTTTAAACGTTTTCGATATTCGCCTACGGAATCCTAATTTGCAAATTGCTTACGAACCTTTATTATTTTTGTATAAAACCTCTATAGTGTCTTCACATTCATTATCTTCGGCTTCATTGGGTGATCCTTGCACCAGCGCAAGTGGAACTCCAGTTCTGAACCAACGCAAGTGGTTTCAGCCTTGCAGAAGCGCAAGTGGTATTCCAGCTCTGAACCAGCGCAAGTAGTTTTAGCCTTGCACCAGTGCAAATTGGAATTCACGATTGTACCAGACCGCGGCAGAATATAAGCAATGTTAGTATAATTAAGTTTTTTAATTTTTTACATTCCTTTCCTGTCTTTATCCTTATACTTAGATTCTTCCTCAGATAGGTATGAATAACATCATTGCTATATTATAATATAACACAACCTGAAAAAAGCCATAGGCACGACTTACATTATCCCTCTTTATTTTGTTATTAGGTACCTACTACCAGGTTAAACTGTAATTTATATTTTGTTTATATTATTTATTACATTATTTCAGGTCTGATTCAGAGTTTGAGGAATTCGCATCCGCTCGAAAGAGCGGTAAGGTAAATAATAGAAAGAGAAAACCGTCGGGTGACCTATTTTCAAAGTGAGTATAAGTTTTAATTTAAAGAGCCAGTTGTGATAGGAAATATTACTGATATGTACTGAATTTATGTTTCATTTTTGTTACATATATTTATTTATTACAGGTCTGAGTCAGAGTTTGAGGACTTCGCACCTGCTCCGAAGAGCGGCAGGGGGAAGAAGCAACCAGCAAAACGAAAATCTACGGCTGACTCCTTATCAAAGTAATCATATGATAGCAAATATTATAGCTTTGTACTGAATTCAAAGTGCTATTAGTGAGGGTCTTATTAATTCTATTTAATTTTATCTGAATAATTTATGTCTAGAGTAATGTGTGTGCTTCTATAAAAAGGACCTGGGTTCAATCCCCGACAAGGTAGTAGGAATAATACATCCCATATACATCTATATTATAACTAAACTATATTCATTCCAAATTCATGATAATGAAATATTTAAAGATAAAAATTAATAAGTATTGATTGTGTTATGTTTTTTTTTTATTTTCAGACAGCAAGTAGTCAGGACAGTAGACACCCTCTTCGGTTTACACACCGACGACGAGGCCCACGCCTCCCTGAAACCAGTACGCGCCAGTCTACCATCATATCTGGCGAAGCGGGTCAGCGCGGGCACACTGCGGCGGTCGACTGCCACCGATGGGAATTTTTACCTGGAGCTCAGGGTGTACCATCGCAGCGACGTCGAGTCTACTGCTCCTGAAGAACGCTGGAAGAAGGCGCTGCTTCGGCTCTGCTGTCTTCTGGATGAAGACTCAACGCAGTGGAAGCTGTTGCAGCGACTAATTAGGGACACTAGCGTGTTATTTGAAAGTGTAGAACCTACGTTGGCTTCATTTAAATAAACACATAATAATATTATAAATGCGAAAGTGACTTTTTTTGTTACCTCTTCATGATTTATATACTAAACAATTCTTTCTGATTCCTGGCAAAAAACCAAACAAATCCACCCTTCTTTAACTTCTGTTTTAATTTTTTTTTATTAATTACCACTTTAATGTTAATAGTCATAAAGTCTATTTCTCACATGTTGTTAACAAACTACGCCATCTAGTACATTTATTATGAACAAAGACTAGCGACATCTACCCTTTTAGTCCTTTAACTAATATGTAAATAATATTTATCATTCATATTGATTTCTTTGATATAACTTGTTATTTTGCTGTCAAGCTGACTAAGGGTGCTGTTTTCAACATGACTGATAAATGACCACTTTATGTTAATAGTCATAAGTCTATTTCTGACATGTTGTTAAGACAACACCGCCATCTAGTACATTAATTATGAACAAAG
The DNA here is from genome assembly GCA_018467065.1 of Ephestia elutella. Classification (NCBI taxonomy): domain Eukaryota; kingdom Metazoa; phylum Arthropoda; class Insecta; order Lepidoptera; family Pyralidae; genus Ephestia; species Ephestia elutella. Next base: position 3,544,472 of record CM031580.1, on the reverse strand, counting down.
ACTAGCGACATCTACCCTTTTGGTCCTTAACTAATAAATAATATTTATCATTCATATTGATTTCTTTGACATACACTAACTTGTTATTTTTCAGTCAAGTCGACTAAGGTAGCCGTTTTCGGCATGACCGATAAATTACCACTTTTATGTTAATAGTCATAAAGTCTATTTCTGACATGTTGTTAACACAACACCGTCATCTAGTACATTAATTATGAACAAAGACTAGCGACATCTACCCTTTTGGTCCTTAACTAATAAATAATATTTATCATTCATATTGATTTCTTTCACGTACACTAACTTGTTATTTTACAGTCAAGTCGATTAAGGGAGCCGTTTTCGGGATGACCGATAAATTACCACTTTTATGTTAATAGTCATAAAGTCTATTTCTCACATGTTGTTAACACAACAAAGCCATCTAGTACATTAATTATGAACAAAGACTAGCGACATCTAACCTTTTGGTCCTTAACTAACAAATAATATTTATCATTCATATTAATTGCTTTGACATAGGTTAGAGCTTGCTAGCTGCTAGATGGCGTTTATCCAAATTTATAATAAGGTAATTATTGAATTGTGACACTCTCTTTGGTTGGTATAAAATAAAGCACCTATACAATACTGTACATTCAAGAGCTATCGAATATATTCTTCTATACTGTTGAGCATTTTAACACATGTTTGAACTAAATTATATTAAAATTATAGGTACTGAAAGCAATGAAGGCAAATGAAGTATTAAGATTTTTATTGTTTTATGATTTTTGATGATTATAATTATGTACGGAAGTATATAATAAAAACTAAAAAAAAAAAGTTTTAAATTATTAAGTATTACATTTGGGTGCACGTGTAATCCAAAAAACATTTCAATTGTTTCGAAATATCCACTGCATACGATCGGCTCATCAAAATTAAAATTCACGTTGTTTAATTCAATCGATTTAAGCAAAAAGTAACATGTGACCACAGATTTTGATATACTCTAGATTCCGCAAACAGTATGTCAAAGCGTGCCCGGCGTATGTCCAATGGACAAAAATCACGCGCTTGCTACTCAGTAAGCCTTCATTCGCGTTTATGTTGCGCTCATCACTAAAATAATAATAAGAGAAAATGAAGAGACAATGACTGGCGTGACGTCATCGTAGGTAGAAAATAATGGCACTCGGTTTTCATACTATCGAACAAACTTGCGGTATCTAGCCTAATGTAAATCTGTGCATATAACCTATTGTATCGCGCTCAAACGAACGTTCATTTGTCACTTACCCTTCACGTGTGCGCACCATCGTTGTGTTGTGTGATACGTAGACATTTAGTCATCCTTATTACATTCAACAAAAATGTAAGTATCTACCTACTTAGTACAAATACTATTATCTATTATTTCTTTCAGTAGAATAAAAAAATATTTCATTGTCAAATAGCATTACTTAATCAATTTTTTTTTCTTCAGTAAATGGATCCTTCACACTTGTGGTTTCAAAACGCGCAACGGCTCGATGACTTCAGTGACAACGAAGTTGAGGAAGTACCTAATGTCACCGCGGCTGCCCAGGATCAAGCAAGGGAAAAGGCCAAGAGAAAATGCCCAGCGCAGCGAAAAAGGCAAGTGACAAAGTTGCCAGCATTAGTGCCTGCTTCATTTGTGAAAACTAAGGCAAACAAAAGAGCGTATAGACTCATCAAAATTGAGATTCTCGATCTATTGCCTCCAGAAACGTTGGATACAGACAATACTCTTGTTAGTGCTCAGTACATAGTGAGTGATGTTGTGGACGAAATTTTAACAATGACTGAAAATATAGTTCACAAAATTTGCAAAAACATATGTGATGAAAATACATATGTATAAATTTAATAGTAAGTTGTTTAAAATTTTTTTATTTGAAAAAATATATTAAATCTTTATTTGTTTAATTATGTAAGTATGTAATTTTTTTTATTGTGTAACTTTTACTATGTATTACTAGTAACTGTAGATATAATTTCATTCTTGAAGTAGTATTTCATTGCCTCCAGAAACGTTGGATACAGACAATACTCTTGTTAGTGCTCAGTACATAGTGAGTGATGTTGTGGACGAAATTTTAACAATGACTGAAAATATAGTTCGCAAAATTTGCAAAAACATATGTGATGAAAATCCATATGTATAAATTTAATAGTAAGTTGTTTAAAATTTTGTTATTTAAAAAATATATATTAAATCTTTATTTGTTTAATTATGTAAGTATGTATTTTTTTTATTGTGTAACTTTTACTATGTATTACTAGTAACTGTTGATATAATTTCATTCTTGAAGTAGTATTTCATTGCCTCCAGAAACGTTGGATACAGACAATACTCTTGTTAGTGCTCAGTACATAGTGAGTGATGTTGTGGATGAAATTTTAACAATGACTGAAAATATAGTTCACAAAATTTGCAAAAACATATGTAATGAAAATAAATATGTATAAATTTAATAGTAAGTTGTTTAAAATTTTGTTATTTGAAAAAATATACTTATTAAATCTATGTAAGTATGTAATTTTTTTTTATTGTGTAACTTTTACTATGTATTACTAGTAACTGTAGATATAATTTCATTCTTGAAGTAGTATTTCATTGCCTCCAGAAACGTTGGATACAGACAATACTCTTGTTAGTGCTCAGTACATAGTGAGTGATGTTGTGGACGAAATTTTAACAATGACTGAAAATATAGTTCGCAAAATTTGCAAAAACATATGTGATGAAAATACATATGTATAAATTTAATAGTAAGTTGTTTAAAATTTTGTTATTTGAAAAATATATACTTATTAAATCTTTATTTGTTTAATTATGTAAGTATGTATTTTTTTTATTGTGTAACTTTTACTATGTATTACTAGTAACTGTAGATATAATTTCATTCTTGAAGTAGTATTTCATTGCCTCCAGAAACGTTGGATACAGACAATACTCTTGTTAGTGCTCAGTACATAGTGAGTGATGTTGTGGATGAAATTTTAACAATGACTGAAAATATAGTTCACAAAATTTGCAAAAACATATTTAATGAAAATAAATATGTACAAATTTAATAGTAAGTTGTTTAAAATTTTGTTATTTGAAAAAATATACTTATTAAATCTATGTAAGTATGTAATTTTTTTTTATTGTGTAACTTTTACTATGTATTACTAGTAACTGTAGATATAATTTCATTCTTGAAGTAGTATTTCATTGCCTCCAGAAACGTTGGATACAGACAATACTCTTGTTAGTGCTCAGTACATAGTGAGTGATGTTGTGGACGGAGAATTTTTGTGGAATCAAGGTTTTGTGCCATATAGAAATTATAAAAAAATATTAAGAATTTTTTTTAAATAAAAATATATTAGCTAAGGGTACTGATAAAGTTGTGTTGCTGAAAAATATGTTAAACACTAGTAATGTGTATGATTTAGAAGAGTTTGGCTGCCCTCATTTTGAAATATTGTATGATGGTTATTGTTCGCACATTCAATCCTGTATTTAACACAAAGATATGTGTGCTTATAAAAATGCATATTGTTTGTATCAATGGTGTAAAGAAAATTATAATAAAACCAAAATAAATGTTTAGTAAATTATAATTACGCTGTTTTATTTCTAAATAGTGTTTGAAAATAGTACTGAAACTATATTTTACATGTACTATAATAAAATATGAAATGGTTTTGGGTTTTGTTTGTTTAATATATTCTTAATGTATTTTATTTAACATTATAGTTTGTAATAAATGTGTACAATAATCATATAATTTTATTTATTACTATGCCGCGCCCCGGGGCTTTTCTCCCGTGGGAATTTCGGGATATAAAGTACCCTATGTGCTATTTCCAGTATTTTTCTACCCGTATACCAAATTTCATCGAAACCCGTCCAGAAGATTTTGCGTGATTGAGTAACAAAACATCCTCACAAACTCCATCCAAACTTTCGCATTTATAATATTAGTAGAATTAGTAGGAAGTAGGATTTCTATTCATATACATTTAAACACGTTGTATGTACACGTGATGATTCGCGTGAAGTAAAATAATATGCTTAATTCAGGTCAACTCGGAAAAATGTAGCAACTAAGTAATTATGACTATGAATGCGGACCGGTAAAAATCTGATTACGGTAAGGTTATAAATAAATAAAAGAAAAAACAATAACTGATCTTATAATATTTATTTTAAATATACAACAAAGTATTTTCTAAATACTATTTCTTAATACAAATAACATTTTTTAATGCACAAAAGTTTTTATGACTTAAACAATTAAAGTTACAACCATTTTTATAAGTTTTATATAAATAGAAATCACTAAAGTGTAGAACAAAAAAGTTAAAAGTCTATTTTATTATGCCCCCATAAAATTGTAAAGATTTTATCATTGCAAATTAAACGTTTATCATCTGAGTTTGATAAAACAACTTTATTATTTTATCGTTTGTGTAAAAACTTCATGTTTTTTAGATTTAAGTAATGTATTATTCCTACGAATAGTAGTATCGTTGAATAACACGTTATGATAATTCTGTAACGATAAGTCACGAACCACGGGCTTTTTAACACCTTTAGCTTTTTTACGATAGTATTTTCTGTTTTAATACAATACATCTTGTGTCCATCAGAATGTCCGGTCACTAAACGTATATTACATTGAACGTATGCCTAAACATTGCTTCCTTATTGCTTCTTTTTGCTTCCGATTAAAAAAGAATTGCTTCCATCGTAATAATTAGAAGAAATAAAATATTTTTGGGTGACTGTTCATTCTGACATGTGAATGGCCGGTCACCTAGTCGTAGTGTCTTTGCTGCGTGGAATTTATAAAATCGTTTTAAGCCAATAATTGCTGCCCATTTGTTTCCTTCAAACGTAGTATACGTGATTTTGAAATTATGACGGAAAACAAAATAAAATTATTTCGCCTCCAGTTCCTGGCAAAATTATAACAGCAATAATGCTCAAGTTCCATATTGCTGGTTTTTAAGAAAAGGTAGCGTTATTTCTTGTTTCGTACAGTTATGAACTTATGATACGAAATAATTAAATATATGTACTTATTAATTTTTTAAACAGCAGTTTTTTGACATTATATAATGCAACGCGGTATGTTTATATTAATTTATTTCTTACTAGCTGTTACCCGCGGCTTCGCCCGCGTGAGTTTCGCTTAGATGAAAAATCTTTTTGTGTTCCAAATCCAAACCTAAACTCTAGTACTCAAAATTTCAGCCATTTAGTTATTAGGGTGGATCATTTTTCAAAAAATTCCAATTCTTTTACAGATGGGTGGGGATTTGGTGCCTAATAGGATATAGAAAACGTAAAAAATATTTAAAAAAATATTAATTAATAGGAAATGCCTCCACAACGCCTCCGAAAACTAAAAAAAATACATTTTTTGGTTACATTTTATTTTAATTTTTTTAAATAATTAAAACGCTTATGTGTATTACAGTTATTTTAATATTAAAGAAAAAGGTGTAATAACACGAAATAACTTAAAATAAACATAAACAATAACTTCTGGAAAGTAATGAAAGACAAAAAAAAAATACCTAAATAACTAGAACTTAAAATCTTTTTTACTCTTCAATTGAGGCATGATTTTTCTGCTTTTTATGTGTTTTTATAAATCCGTCTCTTCTTACTGGCCCACATACTGAAGCTGATGCTTCAGTTATAATTTTCACGCATATTTCAACAGCTTCAATGTGGCAACAGCTTGAATGTGGCTTGTGTGGTATCTTCTTTATTTTCGACAGCACTTCTCCAACCATCTCTGAATTGTTAATTAATCTGATGATTTAATTCTTGTTAAGAAATCCTAGAATTGGTGGTATCGAAATATCTTGTGTTGGAACCATATCAATATAATCTTGTACGGAAAAATTGAACTTAGGCAATTCAAAAATACGAATTGTAGAAGAGGGAAGTGACATCAATTTTAATATCTTTTTTAAAGCCAATACATGGCCAATACTATGATCATCATTCAGCATTGCCAAGATGATGTTAGCAGAATGCCCGACAAAGCCATTTTTCTGTGTAACAGGATCGATTATCAATTTCAGTGAATCCGGAAGATAACGTGAGATTATGATTGTTTTAAATAAATGATTATGCAGGTACAGGATCTAGATAGATAGACTGAGGTGACTCCATTTCAGTAGCAACATGATTAGCAGATGGGGATGACTCCCTTTTAGAAGCACGACTTTGTTTGCGTAATTTTCTTTTAAAAGTAATGTCATTTCTACGTGTAGTCTTGATATTAATGCCGCAAATTATCATTTTTTGATCATTTCGTTGATCTACCAGAAAGTCGCGTTCTTGTAGCGGTATTTTGAGACTTTTAATACAAGAACAGTTTTTAAAATTAACACACTTGTATGTAGCAATGTCTACAAACGTTCACTGTCCTTAAAAAAAAAAAAACATTTTTTCTTGTAACTAGGACAATTTTTCCTCTGTTTAAATAGTTCTTGAATATTCTTGTACTTATCTTGGTAGCTCCTGTTTCGTGACAATATATTGCAGTGTTCTGCTATTGTCAAAGAACTTTTTCCACGGTTCTTCAACCCATGCAGCCACCAGTTGATATGATTCGGAGTATGATTGTCCATTATTTTGTAGCCATAACAAATACAACATAACTTGTACGTAGGCAAAACATTATGTGGTAATTCCTGTGCAAAACCAAGTATTGGACAAGTAAGTGAACTTCTTTTTAACGCCATAATTAAAGTTGCAACTCACAAATTATACTAAAATATTTATTCAACACTCCATGTCACTAAGTGTTAACTACGGGCTACAGTCAATAATTTGTAGCATCAATGAAATGTTTTAGAGATCTACCCACTGCAATTTTTAACGTCATGTTATCAGTTTTTTTATCTATAATTAAACTATAATAAATAATTTATTGAAATTATTATTATTTATCCCTATTATTAATTTAAAAAAAATATTTTTGATGTACCTTGAATTAAGATTTTTTTAATGTATACAATTGCTTTGTGGAGACACTTACTGACTTCAGTTATTTTTTTAATTATTTTTCCCGGAAACCTATGAATATATAGCATTAAAATTGCACCCATCGTTTTTAAAAACTGAGATTTTTTTTCCCCCCATACATTGATCGATCCACCCTATTAGTTATCCCGTGTCCCGCGGGAATATATTAGGTACTCGTAGTACAGTCGCGGTGTTAAAATGAATCAAAAGTGATATGTCATTCAATAAACGATCTTCGTCTGCTCGTTATCTAAAATTTCCCATGTACCACCACTCCCACCCCGAGTCCCTCTTTGTTCTATCCCGTGTCCTGTTTATTTATACTTCAGTAGAAAATGCTCATCAGGTTGAACGACTTTTGCTAAGGCCCCATTTCCATTTATTTTATAGAGTAGCAGGTCTCTTGGAGTTCTTCATCAGATGTTCCATAATCTTAAATTTTTATACGTCAGCTGAAAATGCTCATCAGGTTGAACGACTTTTGCTAAGGCGCCATTTCCATATATGTAATAGTTTAGCTGTTCTGTTGAGGTTCTTCATCAGGTGTTCCAGTTTTCAAAATCAATTATAGCCTATATGTTGCCCAGGCTTAATAGCTATACAACAAAAAAAGTTTTATTCAAATCCGTTCAGTAGTTTTTGCGTGAAACGCGTACATGCTACAGACAGACAGACAGACAATTTCTTTGCTTTCTATTATTCTTTTTAAGTGTCCCTCTATCCATTTCAGTAAAAAATACTAAATGTACCTACAGACAAAATATTTTTACTGTTTTATTAATTATATGTAATATAGATTAGTTGGTAAAGCATTTATAAGTGTCCAGTGAAGTGTTAAGGGAGGGTAGATACATATTTTACATCAAACCGTTGTATTGAGTCGTGTGTTAGACGTTCACATTGCTGTAGTTACTATTACTTGCATTTGTTTATTTATTATTATTAATAATGAAAAAGGGAAGAAAATTCTTAGTACCGTTAGAAGATTTTTAAAAACCAGGAATGTGGAACTTGAGCATTATTGCTGTTATAATTTTGCCAGGAACTGGAGGCGAAATAATTTTATTTTGTTTTTCGTCATAATTTCAAAATCACGTATACTACGTTTAAAGGAAACAAATGGGCAGTAATTATTGGCTTAAGAAGATTTTATGAATTCCACGCAGCAAAGATACTACGACTAGGTGACCGGCCATTCAGATGTCAGAATGAACAGTCACCCAAAAAATATTTTATTTCTTCTAATTTACGATGGAAGCAATTCTTTTTTAATCGGAAACAAAGAGAAGCAATAAGGAAGCAATGTTTAGGCATAGGTACGTTCAATGGAATATACGTTTAGTGACCGGACATTCTGATGGACACTACATCTTGGAGCGCAATCCTACGAATTCTACCAAAATTTGTCCTTGTAACTCATCCTTAAAATAACCTGGTAGTTTAATGTAATTTAGTTCAAACATGTGTTGAGATGTTTAACAGTATAGAAGAATATATTCTATAGCTCTTGAATGTACAGTATTGTGAAGGTGCTTTAGTTTATACCAACCAAAGAGAGTGTCACAAATCAATAATTACCTTATTATAAATTTGGATAAACGCTATCTAGCAAATAAAGGTTGTACAAAGCACTAACCTTTGTCTCAAAGAAATCAATATGAATGATAAATATTGTTTATTAGTTAAGAACCAAAAGGGTAGATGTCGCTAGTCTTTGTTCATAATTAATGTACTAGATGGCGTTGATGTGTTAACAACATGTGAGAAATATACTTTATGACTATTAACATAAAAGTGGTAATTTATCGGTCATGCCGAAAACGGCTCCCTTAGTCGACTTGACTGAAAAATAACAAGTTAGAGTATGTCAAAGAAATCAATATGAATGATAAATATTATTTATTAGTTAAGGACCAAAAGGGTAGATGTCGCTAGTCTTTGTTCATAATTAATGTACTAGATGGCGGTGTTGTGTTAACAACATGTCAGAAATAGACTTTATGACTATTAACATAAAAGTGGTCATTTATCGGTCATGCCGAAAACGGCACCCTTAGTCGGCTTGACGGAAAAATAATAAGTAATGTCAAAGATATCAATATGAATGATAAATAATATTTATTAGTTAAAGGACTAAAAGGGTAGATGTCGCTAGTCTTTGTTCATAATTAATGTACTAGATGGCGTTGTTTGTTAACAACATGTGAGAAATAGTCTTTATGACAACATAAATAACATAAAAATAGTAATTTATAAAAATTAAAAAAAAAAACAAATTAAAACAGAAGTTAACAATAAACTTCCTATAAACTCAAATTAACAAAAAAAAAAAACAATTTTAAAATCCTATCCTGAACCTGAATCGTCATATACTACGAGTAGACTAGTTAGTTGACGTCAAAAATTAATTATAGCTAAGGTTACCCACTGGTCCAAAAACAGCGTCCAAAACGCAAGTGGAAATCCACCCCGCCGTTTAAAAGATATGATGTAATAAAGGATGTTACATACAAACATATATACACGATACGCGCGTAAAACATTATCCTTCCTTTGCAGTTGGGTAAACAATGTTAGTAGCAAGTTTGCTTCGTTTGCAATTTTGATGAGCCGAACATACGTTTGGTTCGCAACGGATATTTCGAAACGATTGAAGTAATTATTTAGGTTACACGCGCATCGCGCACCTATATTTTAATGTAATAGTTAATTAGTTAATTATTTAAAACTCTTTTTACACGTCTGACCAAAAAGGAGTGTTATGTTTTCAGGGTTCATGTATGTATGTTTTTATGTATGTAAGTTTCTTTATTCCCCCATAAGTCCTGAATGTTTTAACAGATTTTTATGTGAGAGGTATTTTTAGATTCCTTGTATTCCTCCGAGTGACAAAGGCACCGGTTATTTTACCGATTAAAGTTATTATCTTCGGAATAGGCAAATCTATATTTGACAGTCGTGTTTTTTATTTTTTAATATTTAGCTTGTTTAGATTTTTTATTATATACTTAATCATCAAAAATCATAAAACAATAAAAATCTTAATACTTCATTTGCCTTCATTGCTTTCAGTACCTATAATTTTAATATAATTTAGTTAAAACATGTGTTGAGATGCTCAACAGTATAAAAAGAATATATTCGATAGTTCTTGAATGTACAGTATTGTACAGGTGCTTTAGTTTATACCAACCAAAGACAGTGTCACAAATCAATAATTACCTTATTATAAATTTGGATAAACGCCATCTAGCAAATAAAGGTCTAACCTATGTCAAAGAAATCAATATGAATGATAAATATTATTTATTAGTTAAGGACCAAAAGGGTAGATGTCGCTAGTCTTTGTTCATAATTAATGTACTAGATGGCGTTGTTGTGTTATTAATATTTAGCTTATTTAGATTTTTATTATATACTTATAATCAAAAATCATAAAATAATAAAAATCTTACCTGCTTTTGCATTCATTGCTTTCAGTATAATTTTAATATAATTTAGTTCAAACATGACTTTATGGAAATCGCTAGTCTCTGCCACGGGAAAAAGGCGTGATAATATGTATGTATGTATGTGTTATGACTATTAACATAGGAACGGTAATTTATCGGTAAAGCCGAAAACGGTTCCCTTAATCGGCTTGACTGAAAAATAACTAATCAGTGTTCCCATAATAATAGGTTGATTCAAATTTGTCAACTGTTGACTAAATTTGAAAAAACGTATATATTGGCATATGAAATATTTGTATGTAACGAATGAATCGCGGTTGAAGAATATCTAAAAGGGATGATAAATGGACAAGAAAAAATACACTGAACTGATTAAAATGATGAAATACCTAGAACATAGGTAATGACTGCCGACTTACGAGTATGAGTAATCGCGATGACGTGACTGTGACGCGAATTCGATCACGAGTAGGTACAATTTTATTTCATGCATTTGGTGCAAGGGAATACATGACTTACGTTTATAATATTTAATACTAGATATCAAGTTTTTCAATTATGTTTGAGTTGTTTTTCTGAATCGCGGTGTTAAAGTTTTTAGCTTTTGTTAATATATATACAAAATGTTTGCCTATAGTAGCCGGGACTCTAAGTAGCGATGCTTTGTATCTGTGGTGTTACGGCACATGGGGCACAGCTTACATTGTAAAGCGAACAGAGCGGGAGATATGTTGCTGTTGGACGGACCTGCCCCCATCGGGACTTTCCAATGCGACCTCTACTCTTTCCTATCTGCCTATTCAGGTGTCTGTCTGATCTTGCCTATTCAGGTGTCTGTCTGTTCTTGCCTATTCAGGTGTCGTTATGAACAAAAACGGGAAGCGCGCTTGAGAGCCCCTCCATCGAAACCGAAAGCCTAAAATTCAACCTCGAGGAGGGCTCGAAAAGCGCGCGCCTGTTTTGCTTTTTTAAATTTAATCTGATCAGGGATCGCAAATAAGTAACAACGAACACTTAGTTTAGGTAGAAGGCGAGAAACATCTACTTTATCATCTGGACAACACAGGCTCAATTGAAAGTTTGAAAGTGTTTAATGAATTACATCCTGTTAACCGCTAAGAATGTAAAACTCTCTGAACGTGTAATATTGAGCAAACCTAAATGAAAAGAAGTGGTTTAGAATTCCCTATGAAGGTATAATATTGGGTATTCTAAATCACTGATGTGAATGAAGGCGAGCTGTGCGAGCCTGAATGAACAGAAGTGATTTAGAATGCCCAATATTATACTACTATTATCATATTAATAACAGAGAAAAGACCCCAGTCTTCGACTTACTTTTGACGTGAAAATGAGCCTTCTTTGAAGGCTAAGTTTCAATAAAGAATTTCTGATTTCTTAGCTACGGGAAGCTAGACCATTATTATGTCGATCAACCTAAAATTAATATATAGTATCAATGCCACCACCCACGGTCCTCTTAGTTGAAACATAATGCCATTTGATTGATCATTCATTGCTCAAAAACCATCACTAGATAGTCTACAAGACCTATCCGTGAGCTCTTTAGCGAATCTACCAAGAGTGAGTACGTAACAGGATCCATACTATGTACGTACTCACTCTTGGTGATTAGATATGGATTCCATAGTCCTAACATGGTGATAACCTTCTTACCGGCCGTAATAGGGCCGGTAAGAAGGTCCTTGCCACCACTTGACCATGCCGGCCGGCTCATCCTTGGATCCGGTAAACGAGGCAGGTTTGAGCCGTCAGTGGGATAAAACTCCTCTTGTTGTACGATTAAAGTCTTTAATCCTATGATGTGACTGATGATTATAATGATGTGATTGTGCTAAGTCTTCAATCGTCCTTAGGAATTATGATTATCGAGTAAGGAAACCCCGTACGTTCCTATCACCATCTGGCGGTCGTTAAATAAATAATGAAAGAGGCAGTTAAAAACTCCGATTCCAAGGTGTACGACTCGTTTGATCTTTCAACACATTTGAAGAGAAGATACTGAACTTTTCAATTCAACACTGCCGCGTTATCACACCCAAAATCTTCTAGAAATGGGAGACATTAGACCCTAAAATCGATCCCATTCCGTAAGATAAATGTGTACGCCACAAAAACCCAATCTTATTGGATCGAATCAGATGGCAGATAACGATTCCAGTAAGTGGATGGACGTTTTTGTTGTAGTTTTTGGGAGCGAATTAGGGATAATGGGTGGGAAATGTCAAGGTTGTACGTCTGTTATTTTTGGAAGGAGCCCGACATTTTCTTGAGTGCTCCTTTTCATTAGTTGCCATTGCGTAATCTTTTCGCACTGGTCGAGAGACAACAATAGCCTGTTTTCCTTGTTTCTGGATTTTTGTTTGATTCCCTTTTTTCACGACTTGGCAAATACACAATAAATTGCTTGACACAAAAAATCAAATAGATTCTTATTAGTTGTATGGTATTTTTCGTATTTTTGTCATAACTAGCGATGACGCCGAGAAATTTCCTGTACCCGACATTTTTTTATCTTGATAACTTCCGAAAATTCTTAGAAATTTCACGGGTTTTTAGGAAAATTTTCCGATCTCGAGAATATTTCCAGGAAATTTCCATGTAACTTCCACTGTTTCTTTGAAAATTTTGGGAACGGCACATCTTTAGTCATAACCAAATAAAAGAAGCTACACATTTTCGCGAAAATCATCTCAAACGTGAACATGAACAACACTCCATAGCCTCTGAAATCGGAATCGGATGATGATCCATCTCTTAACGTGCTGATGACACCACTCCACTAAGCTATACAATAAAGTTACTTATAAACGTAATAAGCTTAGCTAAAACCTCCATAGTCATGGTTGATGGTCGTGATCGAGGAATGAAATGCATGCATGGACTTTCTTGGCAATATGTTAATTGGTTTGCACTTTCCTTATTATTATTTATTAACAGCTGTGCTCTTGTCGGTAAAGTATACGTCACGCCTTTTTATCCTCGGCTTTGAGTAGTTGCCATTCCTTAAGGACGCATTTACAAAAAGACGCGCTTCAATTTTAGGTATTTGATTGTACTACTACATGCGCAGGGCACACAGTCACAGCGACGCACGCTAAGCGGGAATCTTTTGAACAAACACATTTTGATACTTTTAATATTATTTTTTGTAGAATATTTTTTATCTATACATATAATAAAACAGTAAAAATATTTTGTCTGTACATTTAGTATTTTTGACTGAAATGGATAGAGGGACACTTAAAAAGAATAATAGAAAGCAAAAAAAAATATTTGGAATTTCTTGTCTGTCTGTATGTATGTATGTACGCGTTTCACGCAAAAACTACTGGACGGATTTAAATGAAACTTTCAATCAATAAATGTTTTACTTTAGAATGTTTAGGTTTGAACTAATATTTGATTTATTTTTAACAAAATTCAACAAAAAGTACAGTGAAGATTGTTTACATGATAGGACTGGTAAGAATAAATAGAGTTTAGTGAAAAACTCTATCTCGAAGCTCTGAGAGCTTCTGAGTAATAAAATATTATTGAGGTATTTATAAAGACTGTTATATGATGATATCTATAACAGTTATCGCAATAAAGATATGTTGAGGCAGAATGTCCAATTCGCAAAATGTCCAATTTGCTAAATGTATATTTTGCAAATTTGACATTCTGCGAACTGGACATTTTGCGATTAGAACATTTTGCGAATTAGACATTTTGCGAAATGAACATTTTGCGAATGGGGCATTCTGTGTATTGGACATTCTGCGAACTGAATATTTTGCAAATTAAACGTTTTGCGACCGCTGGACCTTTTGCGAATTGGATGAATCATATAGGTAGGCTGTGATATAAGTATGGATTTCGTAAAAGGTCCAATTCGCAAAAGGTACAATTTGTAAAATGTATTGGACATTTTGCGAATTGGACATTTTGCGAATTGGGCATTCTGTGAATTTGACATTCTGTCTATGGATTTAGCAAATGGTCCAATTCGCAAAATGTCCAAATCGCAAAATGTCTACCTATATGATTCATCCAATTCGCAAAAGGTCCAGCGGTCGCAAAACGTTTAATTTGCAAAATGTTCAGTTCGCAGAATGTCCAATACACAGAATGCCCCATTCGCAAAATGTTCATTTCGCAAAATGTCTAATTCGCAAAATGTTCTAATCGCAAAATGTCCAAAACGCAAAATGTCCAGTTCGCAGAATGTCAAATTTGCAAAATATACATTTAGCAAATTGGACATTTTGCGAATTGGACATTCTGTGAATTTGACATTCTGTCTATGGATTTCGCAAATGGTCCAATTCGCAAAATGTCTACCTATATGATTCATCCAATTCGCAAAAGGTCCAGCGGTCGCAAAACGTTTAATTTGCAAAATGTTCAGTTCGCAGAATGTCCAATACACAGAATGCCCCATTCGCAAAATGTTCATTTCGCAAAATGTCTAATTCGCAAAATGTTCTAATCGCAAAATGTCCAAAACGCAAAATGTCCAGTTCGCAGAATGTCAAATTTGCAAAATATACATTTAGCAAATTGGACATTTTGCGAATTGGACATTCTGCCTCAACATATCTTTATTGCGATAACTGTTATAGAT
This sequence comes from Ephestia elutella, assembly GCA_018467065.1. Taxonomy (NCBI): domain Eukaryota; kingdom Metazoa; phylum Arthropoda; class Insecta; order Lepidoptera; family Pyralidae; genus Ephestia; species Ephestia elutella. Next base: position 3,529,342 of record CM031580.1, on the reverse strand, counting down.
ATCATCATATAACAGTCTTTATTCTATATAATAAAATTCTGTTCTAATATAATAAAATGTCTAATAAATTTTGCAAAATGTTCAGTTCGCAGAATGTCCAACACGCAAAATGTCCAGGTCGCAGAATGTCCAATTCGCAAAATGTCTAATAAATTTTGCAAATTGGACATTTTGCGAATTGGACATTTTGCGAATTGGACATTTTGTGAATTGGACCTTCTGCGAAATCCATACTTATATCACAGCCTACCTAAGTATATGATTCATACAGTCGGTCGTCGAAAGCCCCTATTTGCTTAGAAAATCGCAGACATGCAAGATACATACTGACTGGATATCGAAGCGCATTTATTATAAAAATGCTTAAAAAAATACATAAAAAAAAAAACATACTTCGAAACATATAACCTCCTCCTTTTTTGGGAAGTCGGTTAAAAATAATAAAAACTACGCATGTAATCAGATTACTGACTACTGTAATCAAAACTAACGATTACAAATGTAATCATGATTGAAAGTAATCTAGATTAAAAGTAATCATGATTGATGTAGTCATGATTACTTTCAATCAGATTATTAATCCGATTACAAAAGTAGTTGATTACGCCCAACTCTGCCTATGGCAACTTTCCGTCTCCATCATCAGGACGCTGGACTTCATGTCGGACCAGAGTACTAAAGAACACAAACCAAACAAGCCCAAACTCGACCAGGTTACATGGTTTAATTACAGAGTTCCTATGGCAACCTTCCGTCTCCATCATCAGGACGCTGGACTTCATGTAGGACCAGAGTACTAAAGAACACAAACCAAACAAGCCCAAACTCGACCAGGTTACATGGTTTAATTACAGAGTTCCTATGGCAACCTTCCGTCTCCATCATCAGGACGCTGGACTTCATGTAGGACCAGAGTACTAAAGAACACAAACCAAACAAGCCCAAACTCGACCAGGTTACATGGTTTAGTTACAGAGTTCCTATGGCAACCTTCCGTCTCCAACATCAGGACGCTGGACTTCATGTAGGACCAGAGTACTAAAGAACACAAACCAAACAAGCCCAAACTCGACCAGGTTACATGGTTTAGTTACAGAGTTCCTATGGCAACCTTCCGTCTCCATCATGAGGACGCTGGACTTCATGTAGGACCAGAGTACTAAAAAACACAAACCAAACAAGCCCAAACTCGACCAGGTTACATGGTTTAGTTACAGAGTTCCTATGGCAACCTTCCGTCTCCATCATCAGGACGCTGGACTTCATGTAGGACCAGAGTACTAAAGAACACAAACCAAACAAGCCCAAACTCGACCAGGTTACATGGTTTAATTACAGAGTTCCTATGGCAACCTTCTGTCTCCATCATCAGGACGCTGGACTTCATGTATGACTAGAGTACTAAGGAAGACAAAACACACACTGGAATATTAACGAAGAAAAATAAAAAGGTACTTTCTTTTCCGCACAAGTATCAAAACCAGTTGATCTAACTGAGTTTTCGTATATGCACAGCGATGTATTTGTCCGTGGGATTTTGCTGCGTAGCGACAGGGAGCGACACAGGGACGACCTTTCACAGAGGCTCACATGAGCCGACTGAAGCTTCGTTCGAAATGTTCGTCACTTTATACTATAGAAAAACGAAACAGTTAAACTGATAATTTTTATTTTATATAAATTTTGTTAAAACTTGATGGTTTTTCTTGAAATAAATAATATTGATTATATGTATTATATGTTTCTATTTTTCTTTTAAAGAATATTTCACAAATTACTCAGTTTTTTATACCGAAACCTTACCCTGTTTTCGTTGTTTTCGCGGAAAGAGGCTAGGAAAAACTAATTTTATAGTATTTAATACTACTTTTTACACAAAATAAAATAGAAACTAATATAGTCAAAGGTTTACAGTACCCATCAGTACCCGTAACACTTTATAAAATTCAATGAATTTATCGGAAATCGAACCGGCAAATGGCAAATTTCATTGATTTTTGTAAACGCGTCCTTAATTTTATTATTAGCTAATAAATCATTAGCGAGGGTGTAGTTTCCCTCACGATATTTTCCTTCACCTTATCTGTGTTTACCTTCTACTACCAACTAAAACCTAAGGACTCCTTAATTCACCAAAGGTTGCAGCTACTTCAAGTCTGCCATTGAAATTCCTTGAAAATCAATTAGAGCCTTGTTTTGGGTGAGTGCTATCACTGACAAAATTAGAGAGACCTCTCTCAAAATGTCTCTAATTTTTTTTTTTACTTCCGAACCGTTGACCAAACATAAATAAATGTTGAAACGGGTTTCATCCGGCTAAAGATTGATCGCTCTTTTCAAATACCCACTGGGTACAATTTGCGCCTTACACTTTACTTTTTCCTAATTTCTTTTTATTTTATCCAAAATCCTACTCTAAAACAATCACTATAAGGTCCAGATTCGTCTAAAGTTGCAATGGTCATGCATGCTTATAGGCCGTATCCAGAAAATTGGGCCCATTTTAAAAGAATGATGAGATGTCCTTCCCCAGAAGCATTTGCGATTTCTCACAATTTTATCGCCTTCTCAGTAACGGAACTATTTTTAGTTATTGCTTCTCTTCTCTTTATGTTATTCTTTAGAAATATTATGGTCGAGCTAGGCCATCATCGATGTCATAGTTTCTAGAAACTTTTTCTTTATTCTAACTAAAGTGTTATACAAAAGATACTATCTTAATTAATTTCGATGATATTAAGAACTGGCTTTCGCCCGTGGCTTCGCCCGCGTGAATTTCCCACGGGAACCGTGCCTTTTCCCGGGATGAAATGTACTTCTACGTACTTTTAACTATGTGTATGCGAAATTTCAGGAAGATTGGTTCAGTAGATAAAGTGTGAAGAGGTAACAAACAAACAAACAAACTCACTTTCACATTTATAATTTTAGTTAGGATACGTGTAGCAACTATCCATAGAATTTTTAAGTTCGTTGCGCAACAAAATCGGCTCAGCCGTTTTTGAGATATACGCATTTTTATGATTCTCATATTTGTAAAATAATAATCGCGAGGTCTAAGTTCGCGGCGAACCACTATATATATAAATACAAAAGAGAAAAGCCAAGCTAATTATTTAAAAATAAAAAACACGACTGACAACTCACATAGCCTATGTCACTCGGAGAAATGCAAGGAATCTAACAATACCTCTCACATCAAAATCTGTTCAGCCGTTCAGGACTTATGGCGGAATAAAAACTTACATACATACTTACATACATGAACCCTGAAAACATAACACTCCTTTTTTGGTCAGTCGTGTAAAAAGGACGACTGTTCTTCAAAAGTGGAAGAGTAAAGTTTCCTTTCGGTGGTATTCCCTGGGGATTGAAATCGAAAATCAGAATTTGTTTTAATTCCACGACATAAGCATTCTAAATTAATAAATTCCAGAAATTCCAGAAATTCCCATGGGGAGTAAAACTCCTGGAATAAACTTATTTGGTCCATTTATTCCCATGACAAATCTCATTTCGCAAATTCCTTCGTACTCAGAATATGACCCAAATTACTACAGTAGGGATTATCAAGATGAAAGACGATCCAATTCCGCGATATTAGAGATCAATCAATGATAGTTAAGTGGATACTGAATATTCAATCAACTATATTAATTCTCCAATATAAATGTAATATGCACACGTCCACAGAGATATCTAAATACCTAGTTTGAATATAACCTTAATTACCACTTAACTCCGTTTAAGAAATAGGACCAACCTGTCTCTTGGGTGTGTAAGAACAGATTATGGTATATTTAGTACTGGTTCAGGTACTTTACTGGTTCGGTATTGGTTAAACCAGCCAGGAAACCACAAAAAAAAAATCAAAGAATTTTAAATAAGAAGAAAATTAGAAGTGTCATATGCTGTCTTTTTAATAAATACCAATTTTGTCGTTCTAACGTCTGCTATAAAGTACGTATACTTACAGCAATTCGTAATTCAAAATTGAAAATACGAATCGAATGAAATGATCGACTGATGTATTAATTAATTAAAATGCTTGTGTCAATTGTTTGAAAATTTGCATGCCAGTGATGGTGTAACATGTTGTTCTTTTAATTATTATTTTATCCTATCCTATGTACCGTGTTATTGCAAATAAATATTTATATTTCTATTAATGATAATTCTTAATAGTTGTAAGGCTGAGAGCTAATCATCTTCTTAAAGTGGCAGCTGTCAAATTAAACAGCCTGGGAGGCAAATCTGAGATCTTAAATACAAAATGGCGGACATGAACAGCTGATGTTGACTGACGTTGATTCATGACTTGAGGCAGAACTGTCGAGAGAGACAATTTGTATTACTATCTCAATAGAAATGGATCTTTTCGCCTGTTTTTCTAATATAAATCAATCTAGACTAGGTATAATGTAAGATAAAAATTCAACATTTTTTCCATCTCTTCTTTTATTTGTCATCGAAAGAATACCCCCGAAAGGCCACATCCCTAAACGGCCATTTCATTCAAACGACTATATAACATATTTTTAACTAAAATAGTCTTAAAATATTCTTTAATTTTTAATGATTAAGACGGGGTATACCTATGAATATGACTGTAGATAACTTTGCATTTTAGTTAACAAAACAGCGGGCGATAATTTATGTCAGATGAGACCATCGAGATATTATGTACTTAGAGATGGGCGTTTGGATAAATTTCGGGAAGGTAAAAATGGGAAAGAATGGGTAGAATGGGTAAAAATTAATTTATACCCATTTATACCCGATATTTTTTAATTACACCGGGTAGAAATTATAATGAAAGTAAATTATCCTTATTTACTTTAAACTGATAAAATAATAATAATTTTTAATTGAAGTATAAATATTAGGTATGTTTTGATTATGAGGAAGATAAATAACTAGTTGTTTTCGGTTCAAATATTAAAAAACACAAAAACAACGGATTTAAAATCATATGTAAGTACATATGATTTTAAATTAATAAAATTCAAATAATATTTTGAAAATAATGATGCATATTCAGTATATGGATGTTTCAAATAGAATTACCAAAAAAATCAAAACATCTTAAATTGTATTATAGACTAGCTTTTGCCCGCGGCTTCGCCTGCGTGAATTTCCCACGGGAACAGTGTTTTTTCCCGGGATGAAAAGTATCCTATGTCCTTCTCACTACTTCTAACTATGTGTATGTGAAACAGGAAGCTTAGTTGAGTAGATAAAGCGTGAAGAGGTAACAAACAAAATCACTTTCGCATTTATAATACTAGTTAGGATTAGGATTTAGAGGTAACCTCTCAATATTTTTTTAACAAGAAAATTTTATGCAATCGTGTTTTTGAGAGAGTTAGTAATTAAGTTTGCTGCAATTTAATTTCAAATTCAGTTTTACATTATTACTGATATTATAGACATTCGTGTAAAGCAATCTGGCCTAGTACGGCGGGCCTTACGATTCGATGATCACCTAGCCTAGCAGTTCAATAGAATTCCGGCATTTGGCAAACTTGTTCGTCGCTCCGCTCCGGCATAACATTTATTGTCTAAAACCAGTTGGCTGCGAATGAGACAGAATTAAGATATATCTTGTCAGGTCTTTTTGTAATCAAAACGTAAATTGTACACTTTATAAGTCGTATTTTTTTACACAGTACTTAATTTAAAAACTGAATATTTGCTTAAACACTTTATTTCATAATAAATCTTAACGATATATTATAAAATATCGTAATTACAAACATTTTGATTGATTTTAATTTTTACCCGGTATAAATAAAAAATTCCTGTGAAAAAATGGGTAAAAATGGATAAATTTCCGAGCCTCGGGAATTTAACGGGTAAATGCCCATCTCTATATGTACTGCATGATGCGTCTCAAAAAAATCTGACACCAGTCTTAACTTATAGTTGGCTTATAACAAGCATAAAGAAGCGTATGGGTCCTTACATCAGGCTTAGCCAAAATTACATTTATTTGTAGCGATACGATATCTAAATTCGTTACTCTATGCTATGGTTCCGCTTCGTTTTCTCTATGAACTTGCGATGACGATGGCGATAGACCACGTGATTCAGCGAGGTCAATTCAATCCCATGCATTGTATCCTTCGTTTTTGTTTTTAAATTCTGACTATGACTAAAGGTCACATTTCCTAATTATTCTCGTCAGAAGCTTGGCACAACCTCACACTATAATCTGTTTTCCTAGCACCGGACTAAGATTTCTGCTCACAATTAAAGGTGACCTAGTTCTGTTATCTCTTAAAGGGGGCTGGTGTAAGTCATAAGGGAATTTCGAAACTTACAATATTAGTTTTTTGGATGTTTCTGTATATATTCTTTTCCAAATTTAAGTTTGGCGATAATTTATCTATAATATCTACCTAATAGTTTATAATTATTATTATAATTATTAGTTTATAATTATATGATATTTAATATACTACTTCAAGGCTCACTCTCGGCTGAATTTCGGGATAAAAATTATTCTAAAGGTAAAAACTGGACCGTTTGAGTTTCATCAAGATCGGTTTACAGTTTTAAAGTTAATCTTTAAAATCTTTAAGTTTTGTTTGTCGACAAACGAAACTTAAAGAAATAATAAAAAAATGTTAAGATGACAACTACAAGTTTACTTCTGAACTAATAATACAGTGAGAATAATATCATCTCTTGGAAAATTGCTTGGGTTCGTTAAAAATACGGGTAAATTTGTGAATAAAAGGCAGGCTTTTGATAGCTGTTTTCACCGCGTGAATTTCCCACGGGAACTGTGCTTTCTCCTAGAATGAAAAGTACCCTTCTCCGTACTTCTAGCTATGTGTATGCAAAATTTCAGGAAGATTGATTCAGTAGATAAAGCGTGAAGAGGTAACAAACAAACTCACTTTCGCATTTATAATATTAGTTAGGATAGCAGTTGCTTGTAACTTGCACCACAGGCCACAGTGCAAGATTACATCCAGCATACACCTCTGGCATCCCAATGAACTGACTCACGCGCACACGCGCAGTCAACACTAACCATCAAATCTACAGGTTTACTTCTATACTTATACACTATCTTCCTACACTTTCTACAATATACAGTGTTATTTGTTAAACGCAAAACCTTCCTAGGGGTGAAAGTACTCATAAATATGAACATCTTTTTGTAGGGGACCGACTCTGAAATCTCAAAAAAAAATCTGCTGTTCCATTCATTTTGGGCGAGTAGGTATTGAAAATTGTAAGGAAAATCTGATTTTTTTTTTGAGATTTCAGAGTCGGTCCCATACCAAAAGATGTTCATATTTATGAGTACTTTCACCCCTAGGAAGGTTTTGCGTTTATTACAAATAACCCTGTATAATCCTAGTCCTAACTAATATTATAAATGCGAAACAGAGTTTGTTTGTTACCTCTTCACGTTTTATCTACTAAACCAACCTTCCTAAAATTTCGGATATTCCTACTTATAAGTACTGAAAAGGACATAAGGTATCCGGGAAAGCACTGTTCCCGTGGTAAATTCACGCGGGCGAAGCCGCGGTCATATGCTAGTAAGTAGGGTATAATTGGGGATTCTGGATCATCATGTGACCTCGCTTCGCTCGGTCTACATGATGACCAGAATCCCCAATTATATTTGTTTAACCCCACTAATTATAAATTATTTTTATGATGTATTTGACTTTCATCTTATATCTAATTTTAGGAAATGTCTGTATAAAAGATGTCTGTATTAAATTCTATCAAGTGTGTAACATAACATATTAACTAAATTGGTGCTCCAAAAAAGCTACAAAAGTTCTAATAGCTATAAAGAAACAGTAATTCTCGATAACTGTAATCAGTTTTCGAGAATTAAAAAAAAAAAATAGAAGAGCAAAACGGGCGCGCGCTTTTCGAGCCTTCCTCGAGGTCGATTTTGGCTTTCGGTTTCGGAGGAGAGGCTCTCAAGCGCGCTTCCCGCTGTTTTTGTTATTTCATTTCTATTCGGGAAGAGGGAAGAGGTCGCACTGGCAGGATCTGATTGGGGGCAGTTCCGACCGTTAGCAACATTCACTCGCTCTGTTCGCTTTGCAATGTAACTGTGCCCCAATATGTGCCGTAACACCACAGATAACAAAGCATCGCTACTAGGAGTCCCAACATTATCGCCTAAAATTTTATATATATATCGTCTCAAGCAAAAAACTTTAACATCGCGATGCAGAAAAGCTACTTTATGAGCACAATTACAATCTTGATAGATGGTATGAAATATTATAAACATAAGTCATGTATTCCCTTGCACTAAATGCACGAGATAAAATTGCACATGTGACGTGACTGTGACGCGACCTCGCTCAGAGTTCACGTCATAGCACGTCACGATCGCCCGTCATCCAGCGACAAATAAGGAGCTGTATCTGTATGCTACTCAATTAAAACTCTGTATTAGTACCTATCTAATTCTTTAAAAACTAAAAATCCTTCCTGTATAAAAAGAAAGTTAACGTTAAAAGATATTTAATAATAAAGAATATTACAAACATAAATACAAGATACGAGCGAAAAACATAACCCCTTTTCTCACAGTCGGGTAAAAATAAATGCGCGCATCAATATGCTACTATACACAACAAAAGATTTTAACTTTAGTTTTACGAAATTTTATGATTTCTAGTTAGCCCTTAATTTACAATCGTCACACTGGCTTCACCAATGTTAAAATAAGTATTTTAAGACCTCTCTTAGTTGAATCGTTTTCCATCAATTAGATTTACTCGTAAGTACATACGTTGACCATATTAAAATTGAATCTCGAATTGCAGCGACAATGCGGCGCCGGGATAGCTAAATTAGGTATCGTTCATCTATGAGTCTCTAAAGTTCACACAGTTTAAACGATAGTATATCATATGTGTAATAAAAATAAGATTCATTATTGTAAAAGTTCATTGTATTATTTATTATTGTAAAATATTAAACTAGGAAAGAGACTTGCTTGTGGACAAGGTCTTATAATTTAGTTTTATAAATATTTGTCGACAAAGAATATTTTCGCCATACTCTTTTTTGGTGGGTGCATCGCGCGGCTGCATCTCTGTTCAGTTCTGTGTCCGTAATACCAGCAAGCAAAGAAGCTAGTAAGTATGTATGTATCTATTAGATTTTTTTTTTATTTGTAACTACAATGAATAAATAATAGATACAGGCTGCGGATTACAAGTCATATCTCCAGCCCGCTGATTACGCTGTAAATTTATGCATAAATTATGATTTCAGGTATTCCAATCCTTTTGACTCGGACGGTGAAGGGCAATCTACCGCGCCAAAGAAGAGGACTAACAAGTCGAAAGCCTCCAAGCCGAAAGCCAGCCGAACTCCGAAGGCGAAGAAACAACCAGAGTTTGCTGAGTCAGACTCTGACTCGGAGCGAGGGCCTGCAACGTCTGGCAGCACCAGGCCGCTACTTCCCGAAGAGTTTCCTGACGGTTTCAGCAGGAAACGCAAACGAGTCATACATGATTCGTCCGAGGTGAGTCTGATTATTTTTATTCATCTATTTGTCTGTATATTTGCACGCGTATCACGCAAAAACTACTAGATGAAAAGTGATACGGTTTTGCTGTGTATTGTTAAATTTTGAATTTAAAATCTAGCGCAGGTTTTCGCATTATGATACGTCGCTTAGAACCTGAGATATTTACAACAATAAATTTCGCGCGGATGAAGTTGCGGGCATAAGCTAGAATGAAACCTACTGGACGGATTTCGATGAAATTTTGTACACGGGTAGAAAAATACTGAGAATCGCATATAGGGTGCTTTTTATGCCAAAATTACCACATGAGCGAAGCCCCGGGGCGCAGCTAGAATTATTTAAACTCGATCTTGATAAGTATTAGTCAACTGATTATAGGTATTGGGTTTTTCTATTCAATCCCAACTTGATAAAGATGAGATTTAATATATACTTATGTATGTGTAATGTTTTATTTAAGTGTAAGTACCTATTTATTACTGGTTTCAGGATGATGACTATGAAACTATACGTGCTCCGACCTTGAAAAGTTACCTGCAGCGACGCATGGCTTCGGGGTACTCATACCAAAGTGACCCCACCAAGCGCGGCGGATATTACATAGAAGTCCGCATCTCGAACTGCCACGAGCTGGAGTCCGTCGCCGCTGAAAGCCGTTGGAAGCATTCACTAATAAGCTTTAAAACGGCGGTGCCTGACAATTCAGCAACTTGGAAGGCGGCTACCCAGTTGGTGGCAATGGTGAAAGAAGATTTCCGTAATACGCGACCAATTTTGTATCCCGCCAAATGAGGACGTGCATCTGACCGTTTTTTGCGTACCTATTGGTTATAAACTTAAATATGTGCTTATTTAACCGTATACTCATAATTTTTGTAAATACAATAATAATAATATATTGTTTTCTCGGAATAGAATATTGTAGGTATAAATAACATTTTATATTTGCTAAAATTATTAAATAACAAGAAAACGTAAATAAAACTTAAACATTTAATCTAATTAATCTAATATAAAACAGAATATACTTAATTACCTGTAAAGTTAAAATTTCAATCTTGCAAAATGTACTTCTGCAAACCCTGTAACATGCATGTGAAACAACATTCCTCGCATAAAAGATCTAATATTCACAAGTCTAATTGTTTACTCCAAACTGAATTCGACAATGTTCGCGTAATAGCTTGCGCTTTTAAAAACAAAATTGTTACTTACCAAATCAGTCCCCATAGTTTTACTATATCCCCTGAAATATTTTTAGATGATATCTCACACACATCTCAGTATCTGATAAAAAAAATGTTAACACAACATACATCTGTTAAAGTCAATTTCGAGCTATATGTTTTATATACTTTACCGAAAAATAGTGAATCGTCTCTTAAATCATTTAACACTAAATATGAAGTTATTCATCAAAATACAGATTTAGTAAATTTTTATAACATGTTTTCTGAGAAAATAATAAATAAATGTTCCGAGTTCGAGCTCTGTGAATCAGGCTGGACTATCGAGTCAATAAGTCATATAGAATTAAACATTTTAAAATATAATCCTTTGAAAGCCGGGACGTACATACCATTGCCGCAAACTATTCAAAGAACAAAATCTTGCCTGAATATAAAAAATACTGATGAACATTGTTTCGTATGGAGCATTGTTGCACAGTTATACCCAACTAAAAATAACCCTACTAGAATAGCGTCATATCCTCATTATTCAAAAGTATTAAATACAACTAATATGTCGTTTCCTCCAACTTTAGAGGATATTCAATTATTTGAAAAAATAAATACACATGTGAGCGTGAATATTTACGGTTTAGATAAAAAAAATCAAGTAACTGGACCATTGTATAAAACTATAAAAAGAAAAATAATGCATGCTAACTTATTGTGTGTCGAAAAAAATAATAAATATCATTATTGTTTAATAAAAAAATTTGACAAACTTGTGCGCAAACAATTGACCAAACATAAGTCACGCATATACTTATGTGAAGAATGTTTCATATACTATGATTCACCTGAAAAACTAGCTAATCATGATTGTGCAAGAGTACAAACTGTACTACCTGAAGAAAATATTCAAATAAGTTTTTCTAATTATCGTAATTCTCAAAAAATTCCAATTGTAATATACGGTGTTTTTGAGAGTTTATTACGAGAATATTCAGATAATGATAAGACTGCATGTGTTGAAAATGTTCAAATTCATGAGGCTAGTTCTTTTGCATACTATATTTTTAGTCATTCTAGACCTGAGCTAAACAAATTCGTTTCATACAGAGGGCGAGATTGTTCAAAAAAATTTATTAAATCAATTAGCAAAGATGTCAAAACGCTCTACAGATTACTTTTAGAATCAAAGCCTTTGGTAATTACTAAAAGCGAACGTGAATCTTTTGAAAATAAAAAAAAATGTCATTTATGCAAGAAAGAGTTTAATGAAACTGATGTTGTAGTGGTAGATCATGATCACTTTACTGGAAAATATAGAGGTCCTGCGCATAATCAGTGTAATTTAAATGCAAAAAAATGTCCGTATATACCGATCATATTTCATAACCTTTCAGGCTATGACTGTCATTTATTCATAAAGGAACTTTCTACTTCTTGCGGGCGAATAAATTTAATACCTAAAAATAAGGAAAAATATATTTCATTTACTAAATTTATTCCGATCGATCAAAATACTTCGGCTCAATTAAAATTTATTGATTCTTTCAATTTTTTGAGTTCAAGTTTAGATAATTTGGTTAAATCAATGCAATCAGATGATTTTAAAAATTTGCGACAGCATTTTTTCGATGATCATTTATTTAATTTAGTAAGAAAGAAAGGTATCTACTGTTATGATTATATTGACTCGGAGGATCGTTATGAAGAAAACAAGTTACCAGACCAATCAAAATTTTACAGTAATCTTACATCCCAAACAGTTTCTGATGAAGATTACAAGCATGCTTTACAAGTTTGGAATGATTTTAATATATCCAACTTAGGAGAATATACAGACTTATATCTCAAATGCGATGTTCTACTATTGTGTGACGTTTTTGAAAAATTTCGCGATATGAGTTTGAAGTATTACAACCTTGACCCATGTTATTATGTGTCATCACCTTCTTTGAGTTGGGATGCGATGTTACTGTACACTAATATTGAATTAGATTTAATTTCAAATATAGAAATGTATCAGATGTTAGAAAAAGGAATCCGAGGAGGTTTGGCTCAATGTTCGTTAAGATATGCTAGAGCAAACAATAAATATTTATCAAACTATGATACCAATAAACCTAACAGTTTCTTAGTTTATCTTGATTGCGTAAATTTATATGGTTATGCTATGATGCAAAAATTACCTACTGGAAACTTTAAATTTCTTACCAAAAGAGAGATAGATGAGTTTAATGTAATGAATATTTCAAATGATAGTAATACTGGATATATTTTGGAAGTAGACTTACACTATCCTGCTAAATTACATGACGATCATTCAGATTTACCATTTGCAGCTGAGAAGTTTGCGCCACCAGGTAGTAAAAATCTAAAATTAATAGCCAATTTGTATGATAAACGAAAGTATGTCATTCATTATAAGCATTTAAAGCAATGTTTAAAAAATGGACTCATTTTATTAAACATTCACAGGATTTTGTCATTTGATCAATATGCATTTTTAGCACCATATATATTATTAAATACTACACTTAGACAAAAAGCTGGGTCAGATTTTGAGAAAGACTTTTTTAAAAAACAGAACAATTCAATTTTCGGAAAGACTATAGAAAATAAAAGAAAACAAGTAGACGTAAAATTAGTTAACACATGGAATGATAGATCAAATAAGACTAATAAAGTTTGTGGTGCAGAAAAATATACAAGTGCTCCTAACTTTAAAAATTTTTCCATTATTTCTGAGTCGTTAATAGCTATTCAGTTAGAACTAACAAAAATTTTGCTGGATCGACCAATTTACATAGGATTTTCAATTTTAGAATTAGCTAAAGGACATTTATATCATTTTCATTATTCTGTAATGAAACGTATATACAAAGATTCTATTAAACTTTGTTATACTGATACAGATAGTCTCTTGTATCTGGTCAATACAGCAGACTTTTATGAAGATATGAAAAATAACAATAAGTACTTTGATACGAGTAACTTTGATAACGAGCTTTTTGATATGCCTAAATTAAATTGCAAAATACCTGGATTTTTTAAAGATGAAATGGGCGGTGATGTTATTTCCGAATTCGTTGGATTAAGAGCAAAATTGTACTGTATAGAATCTAGGAGTAATTTAATAAGAAAAGCAAAGGGAATTAAAAAATCTGTTACAAATAAACTTGACATAAATAAATATAAAAAAGCATTGATGGATAATAAGACTCTTAGAGAAAACATGTTTATTATTAGATCTAAAAATCATATTATTGTTACTCAAAAGATTAACAAACTTGTGCTTAATAGAGATGATGATAAAAGGCAAATTATGGATGATGGTTGTAACACTTTACCTTGGGGACATTATAAAACCATATTTTAAAAACCCATTCTTTTCCCATGGTATTGATAATAAAACAATATGTATAGTTTTTAAATTGTAACTTTGTTCTATTTATATGTACCTTCTTATCAGCTTGTGTACTCTAATAAAATAAAGATATTTGCAAATTTATAATTTTTATTTCATTTCTATATTCCAAAATCAAAATACAGACCGCTTCTAGGCAAAACAACATCATTAGGTCATACTTTAAATTGAAACATAACAATAATAACCTAATTTTGCATTTTTGGAATTTATTTCTTTGCAAAGCGCCATCTGTTATCACAGGTACCATTGCATTAATTAAAAGCTAGTACGAATTTATTTGTTTGCAAAGCGCCACCTGTTATCAGCGGTACCATTGCATTAATTAAAACTAGTACGCTGCTAGTACAATGTGACGTGCTGTTACAGCATGCTTAGTGACGTAAGTTTATTAGTCTTATTTTTTCGCAAAGGCGCTATCTGTAATTCTGCCATTGCAATAAATAAGAGCTAATACTGTGCTAGTGCCATCTGATGTGCTGTTACAGCATGCTTATTGACGTAATTTGATTTGAATTCATTTTTCACGATCGAAAATAAAACACCATCATTATAGTTTATTAAACATTTATTTTGATTTTATCATAATTATCTTTATACCATGTGTACAAACAATGGGCATTTTTATAAGCACACATATCTTTATGATAGATACAACGTTGAATGCTTGAACAATAGCTATCATACAATATTTCTAAATGAGGACAGCCAAAGTCTTCTAAATTATATACATTAGCAGTGTCTAACATATTTTTTAACCAAATAACTTTTTCAGTGCCTTTAGTTAATATATTTTTGTTTTTAAAAAAATCTTTTTCTTTTAAAATATACTTGTATTGATTGTATGGAATAAAACCTTCATTCCAATAAAATTCTCTAAATCTTTCAATCCATGTAACATTTGAACGTTCTTTTTTCGTCAACTTATAATACGGATATGGAGCCTTTAAAAGTAATATCATGACATGCTCTTTCGACAAAATTGCTATTTCTTTAGGTATGAACTGATTTTTCTCATTCATAAAGCCTTCAACATCAACAATTACATTCATGGTTGAATTCATGTTATATTTCGAACAATGTTACTTTGAAGCTTGTACTTAAAAAGGTTTATGCTTAATTAATATCTTGCTATATTTTTTTTATCTTGATCAATCTATTACAAAAATTACTTTATCTTTGAATGTTTTCAGATTAAGCAAAGGCATATGCAGGATGCTGGAGTCGTAATAAGACTGACAAAAGTTTAAATGCATTTATTTATAAATATAAAATTGCTTTTATTCAGATATATCTTATCTATCTACTTAGGTACAGTCAAGAGTCAAAAGTGCAGTCAGAATCTACAAGGCATTATGATCATTAAGGTTAGGCATAAGGTCTTCGATGTTTGACTGCACTTATGACGCTTGACTGTACAAATAACATAGTTTACAATGATATGTACATAGTTTGTGATAATGTGTAGTGGCTAGTTTACAATGATTATAGCTTTATCTTTGCGCTGTTTTTATATTTATGTGGATAATACATAATCATATATTACACATTAAGGATCCTATATATTTTTGTTACACAAAATTTTATATAACTCTTTACTTGATATTTGTTTTATCTTTTATTTATTACATTGATTTTATTATATATATTTAAATTCAGTTTTATAACAATTAATTAAAACATGAAATATTATGATGTCATCTATATCTGTTACAAAGTTAATCTAAAATATAAAATGCTTAATTCAATAATATTACTTACTGTTGTTTAGGAACACACTATATTATGCTATTACACGTATACGTATTATTATATATACACTTCGTACAGCCTTTCTCCTATTCTTTTAATAACTTTATTAGCAGCCTCCATCACATCATCATAAATGTCGTCGACCACATATTGCGCACTTACATTTATGCTAATGTCATTATTTTCACTTTTTTCACATTTTTCACTTTCTTCCTGCTCGTTCAGTTCACATATGTAAATTTTGATAAGATGACGTCCTCGCTTCACAGCACTTCCTTGGCGAATTATATATGATGAAGAAGAAGATGGGCCTTGTAGATCCTGAAATTTCCTTTTTTCTGAGGTTTCTTTGTCTTCAGGTGCTGTTCATCAGCATTCATTAGTTTATTTGGAGGCAGATCTTTTAGGCGCTCGTCTTCAAAATCTTGTAAAAGATCTTGTGCATAAAAATATTCATTGCTGATAGTGCGAGCTGGAAGGTTAGAAACACGAGTTTCCTCAGCGTTGGACATGATCTGAAATAATTAAAGAAAAATATTTTATAATATACACAGCATAGATTGTCAAAGATAGTCACTAAGTTTTTAAAATGTTCTAATAAATATTGAAATATAAATTTAACTCACCAATTATTTCAGAAGAATCGACGTGTCGTAACAGGCGCAAAGATAAAGCTATAATGAATTTACTTAAGATTAATTTCGATCTCTGCAGCGTCGTTGGAATGCAATTCCTTTTATGGGCGCAGAATCTCGACACGTCACGACGACGATGCAACTGAAATCGATATCACATACCTAAATGATTCATCATAACTTTTTTATTTATTTATATTTTGTATTAATTAACATATATATATCTATATGTATTATATAACCATTATTATATATATTTGTATACATTGACAATAATGAAGTTGGTCAAACAGGTCGTGTCTCTAGAGATAACGCATATAGATTCTGAACTACAGACATTACCTTATAAACGACATGGAGAATTATTGCCGAATACAATTCGCTGTATTATTTGCGGACCCTCCAACTGTGGCAAGACAAACGTGATGATTTCCTTATTATTGCATGAAAATGGGCTTAAGTTTCAAAATGTTTATTTATATTCTAAAACTACTTTTCAACCAAAGTATTTACTTTTAGATCATATTTTACAATCTGTTCCAGATGTTAAAATATTTATTTTAAAAAATGATGAAGATCTTATTTCTCCAAATGAAGTTCATAAAAATTCTGTCTTTATATTTGACGATGTAATATGTGAAAATCAAGTAAATATTCGAAATTATTTTTCAATGGGGCGGCATAAGGGCATTGATTGCTTTTATTTGTCTCAAACATATTCAAAAATACCAAAACAATTAATTAGAGACAATGTAAATGTCTTAATTGTTTTTAAGCAAGATGAAATAAACTTGAAACATATTTATCAAGAGCATGTTAATTCTGATATGAGCTGGCATGAATTCAAAAAATTGTGCTCTAATATATGGAAAGATCCGTATATGTTTTTGCTGATCAATAAAGATTGTGAATTAAACAAAGGCAGATATCGCAAAACTTTTGACATATTTGTATATTTTGATTAATTATTAGATGCCTATATAATGTCTAATACAATGCTTCACGGGTTACTTTAATTTTGACTTTCACGTTGACAAAGCGAATGTCAAAAATGAATGGAAATGTTAAAAATGACTTAATTAAATCAGTTAAAGCCATTAAACAAAAAGTAAAATGGTTACGAGAAAGAGAAGATGACTTAGAACTACAACGCTGCAAGTTATTTAAACCTGTAACAAATTCCATACAATCATTGGCACAACCTCAAACTGTTAAATATGAAAATACTTATGAAAACTATGGTAATGAAGATTTTAATATGAAACAGCAAAAGGAAATGGATGAACCATTGGAAATAAAATCCCCTATTAAGACATCGATCACTTCAGAGAATATTAAAACTCCGTTAGATCTTAAAAATAATGAATTATGTGTGCCTTTTGGTGTACGCAACGATAACGGCAAATTGATGATAGGCAATACGTTGGTTACATTTACAGACGCTGTTGATGATTCTTCCAATAAAATAGAGATGGTTAAAATAGGAGAAAGTAGTTATGAAGTAACTCCAGGATTAAGAGAATTACTTTTTCAAAGTAAACCCAATTTGAAAATTATTTCTGATGAAGACAAATTAGTATATAAAGATATTTTATCTTTTACAAATGTTCACAAAAGAGATTATCATTCATCAGGTCAGATCAAAGGTGATAAAGGAATGAAATATTGTCACGTTATTAAACCACTAATCTTTGAAAATAATTGCAAGGAAAATAAAACAGGTGGTAATCTATTAACTTTAAAATCGTATAAAAAGAATACCGATTTTATTTATTGGGATGATCCTAATGAATTGGTTGATAGATTGAAAATTTTGATTGCTTCTAAAGATGCTGGTAACACGAGTCATGACAATGAAATTATTTCAATAATTGAAGAACTTAAAGAAGCTGGAATTATAAAAAAGTGATTTGTCTAAATTAAGATCAGTTGTAGTATAGACGTTGAACATGAATGTCAACAAATTCGGTCATCATATTCACAAACGGCAAAAAATGCGCAGTTCTTCACTGAATAATATATTTGATGCGGAGTATAAAATCATAAAACATATTAGAGCGCCCGTAGATCCAAATGATTGTGCTACTAAAGAGTATGTGGATAACATAACTAACGGGTTCTTAAAAAATTCAAAACTCTCGATGATTTAACAGCATTGTTAAATATTGAAATAAATAGTTTAAAAAAGAATCTAGATGTTGCAAAACAAAAAATACATAAAAAATGAGTAAATCAGATGTAGTCAATGAAATACATAAACCAGTAAGATACAATTTTCCCCGAAGACATGTTATACTCAAAGATATAGATGATTTGTGGCAAGCCGATTTAATTGATATGCAATCTTATCCTAACGAAAATTCAAACTATAAATACATTTTAACAATAATCGATGCATTTTCAAAGTATGCCTGGGCATATCCCCTCAAAAATAAAGACAAAATAAGTGTAACTAGAGCTTTTAGAACATTACTAGAAAAAGGTCGTGTTCCAAAAAATCTTCAAACAGATTTAGGAAAGGAGTTTTATAATTCGGATTTCAAAAAATTGGTAGAAAAATATAATATAAATCATTATTCTACTTTTTCCGTGAAGAAAGCATCGATAGTGGAAAGATTTATCAGAACCATAAAAAATAAAATTTACAAATATTTTAGTTTACAAGGCAATTATAAATGGAGTGGTCATATTCTAGAAAATCTTGTTAAAGAATATAACTCAACTTTTCACAGAACAATTCAACAGCCGCCAAATAAAGTTAATAAAAATAACAAAGATGTATTATTAAAGAGATATAAAACCTTGCAACTATCTTCATTAAAAAAAGAACGTCAAAGATTTAAAGTTGGCGACTGCGTTCGTATAAGTAAATATAAAGGGACATTTGAGAAAGGATATACTCCAAATTGGTCAACAGAAATATTTAAAATATTTATGGTGCAAAACACAAGTCCTATTACATATCTGTTAAAAGATATTAGACAGCGACCGATTTTAGGCGCATTTTATACGCAAGAACTACAAAAAACTAAACATCCTGATATTTATTTGGTAGAAAAAGTTTTGAAAAAGAAAAGGGATCTGTTATTTGTTAAATGGTTAGGTCTGCCTGTAGCTGAAAATAGCTGGATAAAGAAATCAAGCGTCGTTTAAGCATATATATTTATTCAAAGAAAAATAATCTTCATTCTGCATTTAGGTGTGAGAGAAGGTAGAGGTTACATCCAATAATTTGTAGAGGAAAATAAATATCCTAACAATCACAATGGAGCCGAAAGTAAAAAAAACAAAGAAAAAGTCTCTTAAATCTAAATCTGCATCTCCAAAGACAGTAATGACAAGAACGAAAACCTCTGGGGCTGGTTTCAGCAAAGTTTTTAAAAATATGATTTCTAAAACAAAAAAGCACCTACGTAATATAAAACCAAAATGTAAAAAAGCTGCAATTGAGTTAGCTATTGCGGCCGCAAAAGAATTAGCATCGGAGTTACCTGTTGAAGTACCTCGCGTTATTCCAGTGCCAAAGACTGGTGGGGTATTACCATTGATTCCAATTTTCGCAGGCCTTGCTGCTGCTGGAAGCTTAGCAGGCGGCCCAGTAGGTGTATTAAAAGCGATCAATGCTATTAAGTCTGCTAAGAAATTATTTCAAAAAGAATCTCACGAAAAATTGAGATCT
The DNA here is from genome assembly GCA_018467065.1 of Ephestia elutella. Classification (NCBI taxonomy): domain Eukaryota; kingdom Metazoa; phylum Arthropoda; class Insecta; order Lepidoptera; family Pyralidae; genus Ephestia; species Ephestia elutella. The sequence goes on along the minus strand of CM031580.1, from coordinate 3,509,145 downwards.
TTATGTATTGGAAGCGGATTACACATTAAACCTTATGGACAAGGTTTAGGAATATACTCGAGGATTGAAAAAAACTAAGTATTAGGCTACCGAATCGAGCACTATCTAACTTTGATATTTTAAAACATTCCAAAAATATACCATTTTTCAGAGGGGTGTATATGAGAAATGAATTACCAATTCATCCATTTAAGAAAGAATGTGGTATTATCAATTTAGATAAATCTGAAAATCCTGGTACTCATTGGGTAGCCTATGCAAAATTTAATGATTATATAGAATATTTTGATAGTTATGGAGACTTAAAACCACCTCGAGAATTTGTGAAATACATGGGATCTAAATTTAATTATAACTATACAAATTTCCAAGGAAATAACCCATTTAATTGTGGACATCTTTGTATAAGATTTCTTAATAATTTTTGGAACCATCACAACCATAACAACAAATAAATATTGATGCACTCAGAATAAAGGTCAGTTCATCACAATGTCTGTTACGCTCACTATTACTGGAAATAACTCTGTTTTGGAAACGAATTTTATTCCTCCACTTATTTTAGATGGTGCATACGAGTGCGGTTTATTATATTTTTCTTCTTTCAATTCTATACCTAATATAAATGATTACAATAATTTATTCGTGTACGGAGAAAATAAACAAAAAATTAAGGTGCCAACTGGAATTTATGATTTGCAAGATTTATATGAATATCTAAATGACAGAATTAAAAATAAATGTGAGCTAATAATAAAACCGAATAATAATACTATGTCATGTTTCTTATTCTGTAGTGAAGTTGTAGATTTTGGAGTAGAAAATAGTATAGGATCTTTACTTGGTTTTCCAAAAGTGAAATTGGAAGCAAATAAATGGCATGAGTCAACGACTCCAATCAACATTCTACCAGTGTCTGTTATAAGGATCGAATGTGATCTTCTACAAGGGTCTTACACTAATGGTATTCCATCGCATATCATTTACGAATTCGTGCCAAACATCCCACCCAGTCATAGATTTGTCGAAATACCAAATAACGTTATATACTTTCCAATTACTCAAAATATTATTTCATCTGTAACTGTAAAAGTGGTGGACTTAGATGGGAAACGTATTAATTTCCGCGGAGAAAACATTCAATTGTGTCTTCATTTAAGAAAAATAAAATGATTGTTTTTCATAAAAATAATTGTAATAACGTTTATAAATTTCAAGTAAAGAAAGTTAAGAAATCTATTTCAAAGACTGCAGTGAAACAAGTTAGACGTGCTGTGACTCGTAAAAAAATTAATAAAAATAATAAAGAATTTCTAAAAGCACTCGGTTTTAAAACATGACTATCCTGAACATAAATGATTCAACTCAATTTGATAATTCAATTGAGAGTTATGAAATACATACTTACAATCCATATAATAACAGTTTTAATACGAATGATGAAATACGAATACCGATCCATCATCAAGATATATATGTATTACCGTCAGCCAGCTCTATTTACATCGAAGGAAGTGCTATAGTGAGTCATGTGGACGCCAGCGGTAAAATTCAGAAAAAGAATGTCAAGTTTACTAATAATGCTATATTATTTCTCTTCCAAGATATAAGATATGAAATAAATGGTGTAGAAATTGATCGTATAAGAAACGCTGGAATAACTACATCATTAAAATCATACATATCAATGAGTAGCTGTGAGAGTAAGGCAGCAGCTGCATGGGGATGGAAAACTGACGAGGATTTGAATAAAAGTAATAATAATGGCAATTTTAGCATTCTTATACCATTAAATAAAATATTAGGCTTTGCAGAAGATTATAACAAAATTGTAATGAATTGTAAGCATGAACTTATATTTAATAGAACTAGTTCAAATCTAAACAGTATTGTTATGGACGCTAATGATACTGTAGACATTAATATACACAGAATTCAATGGCGCGTACCTCATATCAAAGTTTCTGATAAGCAGAGACTAATACTATTGAAGCAATTAGAAAAAGATAATCCTATTCAAATAGCATTCAGAAACTGGGATTTATATGAATATCCATTACTACCAACAACAAAAAAGCATTCGTGGGCCGTAAAGACTACATCTCAATTGGAAAAACCGCGATACGTAATTTTTGGCTTGCAAACAAATAGAAAAAATTGTAAAACGACAGACAGTTCTATATTTGATCATTGCACGTTGACTAACGTCACATTATTCCTAAATTCTCAATATTATCCATATGATTCTCTCAACGTTAAGTTTGATGAGGAGAAGTACAGTATATTATATGAGATGTATGTTCAATTCCGTCAGTTGTTTTATAACCGTCCTACAGACCCCTTGCTTGATCTATACAAATTTAAAGAAAAGGCGCCGTTATTTGTAATCGATTGTTCTAGACAGAACGAGAATTTAAAAACAGGTCCAGTTGATGTCCGATTGGAAATTGAAACCTCTCAAGATATACCGAATAACACCTGTGCCTATTGTTTAATAATTAATGACAGACTTATTGAATATAAGCCTTTAAGTAATATTGTCCGAAAACTATCTTAAGTTATTGTTTTATTAAATTGGAAAATATTTTTACTATTAAAACATGTTTGCTATCGTGGATGTTCAAGGTTTTAAAATCGACAACAACGTATTTATTGTAAAAGAAATTGCTGTCATATATGCCAATAAGCTAAATTTTTTTAATATCACCACCGTTCCCATTTCGCAATCTCACTAGCGCTGAAAAACGAAACGTGTGTTGGTTAGAGCAAAATCGAAAAGTACGGTGGGATGAAGGATTTATACCATATACGAAGCACAAAAGTATTGTTCAAAATTATCTTAAAGATAAAATCGTTTATTGTAAAGGTATTGAAAAAATGACTTGGATAAAAGACATAACAGGTGCAAATAATATTTATAATTTAGAAGATAAGGGTTGTCCTAATTTTAATAATTTATATAAAGCATATTCAACAAATAACAATGTATTTAGTTGTTCAAATCATCCATCAATATGTGCTTTAAAAAATGTATTATGTTTAAGGAATTGGTGTATTGATAATAAAAAAATGATTAGTATGTATTTCGCATTTTATTTTGTCTCACCCATTTTTTACTCAATAAATAGATGTAGTACGAAAACAATCTTACATTCCTAGGCAGAATTTAATACAGACATCTTTTATACAGACATTTCCTAAAGTTAGATATAAGATGAAAATCAAATTCATCATAAAAATAGTTTATAATTAGTGGGGTTAAACCTAAACAAATAAAATTGGGGATCCTGGGGTCAACATGCGGACCGAGCGGAGCGAGGTCCGCATGTTGATCCAGGATCCCCAATTTTACCCTACTCCAGTAGGTATTATAAAGAGGAAAGATTTTATGTTTTTAATTGTTTGTAGAAAACTAATTAAAAGCTTTAAAAAAGCGTCGGTTAAAAATAAACTTCTGTGGAAGACGGGGTATCATATGCATACAACTTGGAGCTTCCCACGTATGTTTAAAGTTCCCAAGTTTGATAATATAGGTACTTTCTATATTTCTGCATCGTTAAATTTTAGCAAAGTTCCAAACTTTATAATTAACCAGTTAACTTTACTTATACTACTACTTTAATTTTGACGAAGTTTTGAATAAGTATATTTTTTTAGTCTTATTCTAGCTTCCCCCTATTTTGAGTATCATTCTTGTTTCTTGCTAGCTTTTGCCCGCGACTTCGTTCGTGTGAAGCTACATTATATATTTTAGGTTCTAATACTCGCATACTTCGACATAGGATACTTTAGAACTAACATACTTAGACGTTTTGTACTTAGACATTCCGTAGCGGAGTTCATAATAGACTATATCTAGACAAAATCTGTAACTGTGAAATTTAATCAAATTTTATTTAGTGTTTTTTGCGTTATGCGCTACAAACATACAAACAGAAAACGAGACAGTCAAAGGAAAATTCTTAAAAATATTTCGGCTCGTGATTCTAATGATATCATGGATAACATCCAAATTTGTTTTAAATGAGAAACCATCCAAAGTTATACAGACAAAAAAAACAATTCTAAAATAAATATTTCGTCTCATTAGGATTCTTACAATACCAGTACATAAGAAAGTCACTCACTTCACAATACTACATTTCAATCTTTGTTTTGGACAGTTCTGAAAAACTAAATTGCCAATAAAACTCGCTAGATGCAGCCTAGTCAGCTTTTCCAACAAAAAATATCCGAAATTACTTTATTTCCCTTACAAAAGCAAACAGACTGGACGGACATACCAATCCGGAACGAAATAAAAATAAAACAATGGAGTCAGCATGAGCGCGGGAAAAAATTGGCGGGAACAATCCCGGGCAGTCCTATTTACCGTCCTAATTGATACCCTGCGACCGGTCAGAAATGATGACGTAGGGCCATGAAACAGATAATATATCTTGATTTTCTTGCAAAAGTCATACTGGCTAGTTATTTTTTTATTTTAATTGCGATAATTGTTTCCTAAAATTATTTACTCTCAAAAAAGGAGTGTAATATATTTTTAATTTACGAGTTGCTTTAGTTTGTTTTTAGTTTTTATAAAATTTTAAATGGTTTTAAAATATAAAATTACAAAATCAGAATAAAATTTGATATTTAAAGTAGATACACAATCAAGAATTACGAGTAGGTATAAGTAGTTATTTCTGATTAATGTATCTCTGAATACAATAAAGAACATAATCATTTATAATACAAAGAATTGATATTATTAAGATAGGTAGAACTATTTCATAGCCCAAAAGCGACATTACAGTTCGTTAGACCCTATCAACCCTATCATATCTATATCATTGCTAGGACCTGACACGTGAGGAAACAGCACGTTGCAATATTAACCTTAGTAGTAGGGTATACGGCTGAAGTTACATGAGGGGTTGTAATTAATTTGAGATGGTTATTCTAAATACAGGTGGTCACTGGTATCGTGTGTTATTGAAAATGGCAATGATTTTTATTGTTTTTTCAGTGTTAGTTGCGGTTACCGTCTAATAAAAACAAGTTACAAAATCGGACACGTCACACACACAAGCACTTCTTGAGGTAGGGGTACCTCAAGAAGTGCTTATGTGTGTACCACAGAGAGGGCACTTCATAGAAACGGGGCGTCATTTTACCTACTAAAAATGAAACTGTACATCCGTGAACACGTCAGAAACACGTAAATGTGTGCGTTTTCATAGTCATAGCGTCCCAATCCGCAAACGAAGTGGAGAGAAGTGCGGGGGGTGCGGGGGTGTGCCATATTGCGGGAGGGGCAGGGAGCTTCCTTTCAGTACATAGAGTACTTATATTAATTCTGTGGCTGTACCTAAACTTTGACAGAGGGGAAAGCCATTTATCGACTCCTTTCTGTTCCACGCGCGGAAGTCCTTGTTGCTTGAAGTAAGAAACATAGACAATTCTAATTTTACTTATTATGAATGTACTTATTTACATTTTTGGATTAAATTAATAAAAAAAGTTAGGCGTGATGGCACGCTATCTAGAAAAACAAATGAGCATCATGGCACGAAGCTTCATGCGGATTTCCGTCATGTTCCGTGACGGTTTTTTTGTGTCCTATAAGTTGACAAAAAATGCTCTCTTCTGATCATCGAGATATTATGTACTAACGCACTTCTGATCGATTATTTGTCAACGCATAGCTCAAGCAAGGTATTGTCATGGAAGTAATAAGTACTTTGTAACTTATTACTTCCATGGGTATTGTACATGCTACATGAAATAAATTCGACAGTAAAACATACCCTGCAGCGAGAAAGCAGTACAAAATGTATAGTTTCCGTTCGAAAACGCAAAGAGTAACAAAAGAGACATTGTCTGGGCATCGGCGGATCACGTACCGTATCGGATTTCATTACCGCGCTAACGAACTGAGCTCCCAGAATAAACCGGGATTGATTTTACCTTCTGTGTTATGTAATAGTCAAGTCTATTTCGATTTGATCTCACTGTATATGATGCTGGAGCGATAAGGTTCTGAAAGACCTACGTAGCCTCAGAGCTGACAACTGGCGAGAGCTGGTGCAAGACCGCAAAAAATGGCATTATCTCGTGTCGGAGGCCTAATCCACTTCGGGTCGCTGCGCCGCAGTTTTAGTAGTATATCATACCGCTAAATGTGCGAGATGGCTGAAGCCGAGTGCAAAAGTAGGTTAATTATAACTCTCTCTCTCTCTTTCAGCCAAAAGACGCAAATTATAACTACGTATAGTATTACTTACATCGAACCTTTTTTTGTGGCAAAATGTTCACGTTCAGCCTTTACAGCACATGAAGTAAAAAAATACTAATCAACTACTACAAAGAAAAAGCAAGATCGAGATATTCCTTGAAGCGGCCTCGGACCCTTCTGACCCGCATTTTTTGACCCGCTGAATATAAGTCCCATCCATTTTTTAAGCGCACTAAATGAAGCGCCCCATAACTATTCTTTGATAAGCGCACTTTTCATTTTCTTCTTCTTTTTTCGAGTCGGTATTATTTTATTTTGTTATCGATTTCGAGGAGGCCAAGATCCTCTTTGGGTCGTCGAGCCATCGAAGTAAGTATCGATTTCGATAGCTCTACTGAAAGGTGCGCTTCGATGAATAGTTTTGGTGTACTTCATTTGGTGCGCTTGAAAATATGTGCTTCGATGATACTTTTTATTCGACACGTTTTTGCGAGGTATTGCAAAAACGTGTCGAATAAAAAGTATCATTCTCAGTAGAAGCACGTGTATCGCATGTCGACCTGGCACTAACGAACTGGTATCCAGACACATTGATTGATTTCACAGTCCGATGGCAAACAGCTTCTGCATATGCAAATATGGACGTACAACAGACTATGTAGAGACAATAAAAATAGATAAATCTCCTCTTTTTTTGCAACTGTCTCTCACATAGGATGGATATGGCTTTATAATTGATGTGCTTTCTTCCTTTAGTCATCTTTCATTTCATCCCTCACGACTGATGGTCGTGGTGGATGGAATTAAATACACACAACGCCTATCTTGGCAATGTTAATTGGAGTATTTTGCCATTGCCTTCTCCATTTTACACACTAGCTGATAATCATCAATCAGAGGGCAAGTTTCCTCACGATGTTTTCCTTCACCGGGAGTAGGAGGTGGTCGATGAAAACCACCATACACGAGTCAGATTGGTATACAACCTTATGTAGCCCGGGCAGGGTTCGAACGTGGGACCTTTGCAGCCACAGGCGGGCGTCCTACCATTCGGCTACCACCGCTTCATTGAGGTGCTACGTATATTATTATCTAGACACAGACAGGGCAAGAGATGGGAAGGATTTAAATAACCGTAAGCTACTTCCTGAAAACACAAAGTATCCATACTAATATTATAAATGCGAATGTTTGGATGTGAGTTTGTGAGTTTGTGAATTTGTGAGTTTGTGAGGATGTTTGTTACTCAATCACGCAAAATCTACTGGACGGATTTCGATGAAATTTGGTACAGAGGTAGATAATGACCTGGAATAGCACATAGGCTACTTTTTATCCCGGGAAAAAGCACTGTTCCCGTGGGAAATTCACGCGGGCGAAGCCGCGGGCAAAAGCTAGTTTAAAATATTGTCAATAAGATTTTCGTAGTTTGCAAACTTTTGGCCCAGACACGGTTTTAGACGTTTTGTCTAAAAACCTAAATGTTTTGTTATTAACCCTGAAATGGTTTCCCTTTTAAATAATAACGTGGTAAGTGTTTAAACAATTGATCAATATTTGACGTACCTACTTACGAAAAGCCATTGCACTTCTAAATTTAAATTCTCGCATATTGACCCTAGTGATATAATTAAAACTTTTAAAGAACTAAACATTAAGAAGTCTGAGGATCACTGGGGTATGTCTGTTAGCATAATTTTCCATATAATAAATATCATAGCTGTCGACTTAGCTTATATATTTAATGAATGTGTTGACCAAGGCATTTTTCCAAATTTAATGAAACTTAGCAAATTAATTCCACTGTTTAAAAAAGGTGAAAAATCAGAGCCTGGCAACTATAGGCCTATATCTATTTTGCCAGTCTTGAGTAAAGTATTTGAAAAGATTATGCTTAGTCAAATGAAACAGTACTTTAATATCCACAATCTATTTCACGGCCAACAATTTGGATTTACTAGTGGTAAATGCACAACTGATGCGGGAGTGGCTTTGGTTACTCATATCTTCAATGCATGGGAAGATTCACAGGATGCAATTGGAGCGTTTTGTGATTTATCTAAGGCGTTTGACTGTGTTGACCATGAGACTCTCTTGCTCAAGCTCTCTCAGTACGGTTTTGACACTAAATCAATAGAACTAATAAAATCTTATTTAAGTGATAGGCTGCAGACTGTAGACTTAAATAACGTAAAATCTAAAGGATCAAAAGTTATGATTGGCGTACCTCAAGGTTCAATTTTAGGGCCTTTCCTTTTTTTAGTCTATGTCAACGACCTGCCTTATATGGTTGAGAAGCAGGCTGGTATAGTGTTGTTTGCTGATGACACGTCTTTAATTTTTAAGACTGACCGCCATAGCGAAAATGTGGATGCTGTGAACAGCACTTTGTCTGCCATTTCAGACTGGTTTTCTGCTAATAACCTGATGCTTAATGCAAGTAAGACCCATTGCATTAAATTTACGCTTCCTAATGTTAGGCAGGCCCATGTTGATATCAATATAAATAGTAATAAGTTAGAGTTCATTGAAAGTACCACATTTTTAGGAATAACATTAGATTCTAAATTACAATGGGGTGCTCACATTTATAATTTGTCTAAAAAACTGAGCTCCGCGGCTTATGCTGTAAGACGAATCAGACAACTGACGGATGTGGCAACTGCTAGGTTGGTTTATTTTAGTTATTTCCATAGCCTAATGTCGTATGGCCTATTACTTTGGGGAGCAGCTGCCGACATACAAACAATTTTTATACTTCAAAAAAGAGCTATTCGTTTTATTTACAGATTAAGGAAAAGAGATTCACTCAGAGATTTCTTCAAAGATATAGATATTTTAACCTTACCATCTCAATATATTTTTGATAACATTATGCATGTTAGGAAAAATATTTCTTCTTTCAAAAAAGTTTGTGATGTCACAGATATATCCCTGCGAAACAAACATAACTTGTACGTTCCAGGGCACAGACTGGCTAGGGTTAGGAAATCATTTGTGGGAAACTGTATACGCTATTATAATAAAATACCAAAATCTGTCCTTGATATGCCTGACAAGAAATTTAAACATTATATTAAGGAGACACTTTGTAAGAAGGCATATTATACGACGGATGATTATGTAAATGACAAAAATGCGTGGCCCGAGCCTGGTACAGTGACCTCCTAAGACTGTCATATTACTCTCTAGGTACATTGTGTACTTTTACTATTACAATGACATTTTATTAATTTATATTTTTTATTAATTTATAAATTTGACATTTAATATATATAAGGTGGACTCAAATTAACTACAAATATTTTCAGGACTGGCTCCAGGAGGCTAAATAAACGTATTGGAGATAAAATTTTAAAAATCGATACGCTAGTTTTTATTTTATTTTTTCTAACAAAAAAGATATTATAAAATGATGACATTTAGTATCATACTGTAGATACATGTTAGACAATTCATTCATCTATATGCTCCACCCACCAAATAATAGAAGAAAGCTCCACCCACCAAATAATAGTAGAATGAAATTGATTTGCCGTCTTCCTCTTTTTTATCAAAAGTGCGTGGAAGACAGAGATGACAAGCGATTTATTAAACTTAAACGTATCAATGTAAACCTACATGATTGTGTATTTCGTTCCGTTTTATTTATTTGTGTGGATTAACACACACACACACACAAATAACCTAATATAGCCTAATAACTAATAAGATGATAATTTTGGGGTTTAAGGCGACTAGGAGAGCAAACACGTGAATTTGGTTTATCAAATTTATTAATAAGTTTACAATTTACAATAAAATAATGACTTCCCATCACACTTTTTCAGGCTGTGGACTGACAAATTAATGCAAATTAGTTGTTTAAGTGCATTAATAATTGTAAGTACCTATCTATGTAGCTCACGAAAATACATAGGAATTAAAAAATAATCTGACATGTCAATAGGTAGATTATTTGAATTTGCATTAATTCGGCGTGTTTAAAAGTCTATTTACAAGTTTATGTACACCCTAAATCACAACCTAAATTAATTAAAGATTTGCTGCACATACCCCCCTCTTTCGAGAATACACATCATGGCTCTATCAACACAGTGTCTTGTCACTTTTTGGAGCACATGTGTGTCACTCCGCATTAGTTCAAAGGCTCTCACTATCCGCGACTTCAGCTCGTCGATTGAGCTAATGGTGGTCTTTGGCCCTACCCCACACATGGAAGTCCAGTGGCGTGAGGTCTGGCGAACGTGGAGGCCACGCGATGCCTGGTCCAGACCTGTTCTCGAACCGCCGAGCCGATACTCCACCACGTCCAATCCAGCGTCCCTGGAACTGCTCAGTGAGGTAGTCCCTCACGCGCACACTGAAATGCGCCGGTGCGCCATCGTGTTGATAATACATCCACCTCCGGTAGCACACAGGCACATCTTCCAGCAAAACCGGAAGGGTATTTTGTAGGAAGTCTAAATAAGTGTCCGCGTTCAGTCTATCTAGAAATACGGGCCCGAGTAATTCTCCCTTAAGGAAACCTGCCCAAACATTCACACTGAATCTGTGTTGAAAATGATCGGGGCGAACCATCCGAGGATTTTCAACCGTCCAATAATGTTCATTGTGAATGTTGAACAGGCCTACCCGGGTAAACGTGCACTCATCTGTCCACAAAATGTTATTATTTCGGTTCCTACACAACCACTGCGAAAACTCCACTCTGTCTTCATAGTCCGTCGGGAGCATCTCCTGAACCCTCAGAATATGATAGGGATGAAATCCCTCGCTATGCAACACTTTTAAAATGTATGATTTCGACACAAAGAAGACACGTGCGGCGTCTTCAGCGCTGGCCACCGGGTGTCTTAAAAAAAGTCCAACACATCTTCTTCCAGCCGTACAGGATACCGCGGTCGGCCTGCATCAGGCCTGGGTCGGAAACTGCCGGTCTCGCGGTGACGCTGCACGGCACCAAGAATAGTTCTTGGGTTGATCCGCAGACCATACCTCTCGAAAAAAATCTCGCACGCCCGAGTACAAATTTCATTTGCATCATGGTAGCAGATTGTCATATTCAGGTAGTCCTGGTTTGAATATCGGTAAGGCATTTTTTACAACATACAACTTCATGTCATAGCTTTTTATTAGACCAATCTCCAAGACAACGTCTATGGTATATCTCTGGTATGTGCACAGAGTATATCAAAATGAGGTTGTAACATTCCTCCCAAATTAACTTAAATCATTTCTTCGATTAATCGACGAGGTGCTTGCCTCTGCCTGAGGCTACGACGGAGTTGCGGTTGTGGAGTTATGGTTTCAGATGAAGGAGTTTGATAAGGAGATTCGAGTTGTGAAACTGGAGATCCCTAGCGCACCTAAATTTTCCGGTTCGGGAATACACAGAGTATCTATCGGCAGAGTCGACAAAGTATGTAATGTTTTGTCTCATGTCAAGGATAAGGAAGGATTTTAACATCTTTATTAAATAAACATGGTCGTTCTCTCTCAGCCGAAAGACGTCCACTGCTGGACAAAGGCCTCCCCCAAGGATTTCCACAACGACCGGTCCTGCGCTGCCCGCATCCATGCGCATCCCGCGACCTTTACCAGGTCGTCGGTCAACCGAGTGGGAGGCCTGCCAACACAACGTTTTCCGGTTCGTGGTCGCCACTTGAGAACTTTTCTGCCCCAACGGCTATCTGTTCTACGAGCTATGTAGAGCCTCTCAACAAGTGGGTCTAAAAATGAACATGGACAAGACGAAAATTATTTTTAATATTCTTGTCGCTCCCACTCCTCTGAAGGTTGGCCGGTTGTTGATTTGATTTGGAAAGGAAAAATGAAAAGTTTTCAGATATCTTTATTTTCTGTTTGTCAAGACAAGAGACCTTCCCAATAATAGAATAATCCAATAATAATAATATTAAAAAAAACCTATAAAAAAGACCTATGATTGATTGCTCCATTCCATAGTTACTCTATGATAGAGCGGCACCATAGAGCAACACGGACTCACGCGCGCGCCGGTGGGCGGCGGTTTTTGTTTGTGGCCGCGTGTAGGTAGTTTCATTTTAATTGGTTAAAATAATTGGCCAATGAGGTAAGGACTGAAACATCGTCTCTCGTGTTTCATGTTATAGGATACAGGATGTTATAATGTTACGGTTTTCAAAAAACAAAAAGTTAATTTTTCTCGAAAACTAGCGTGTAGAAAATTGAAAAAACCACTGATATCCTTTCTAAATAATATCAGTAATCAGCCCTAAAAATATTTGTAGTTAATTTGAGTCCACCTTATATATATATATATATATATTCAATGTATATTCGTCCACATATACAGTTATTTAATTGTAAGACATATGTTGTAAAGTGACGTCTTTGGAGAAAATGCAGCAGTGGAGTTTGTTGCCGCCTCTTCTCCACTTGCGCTTTGGAGGCGGTGGTAAACTTAGCTTTAAGTAATTTTTTTGACGTCAACTAACAAAAAACAAGAAAGTGACAATTTATAAGTGCTATTTTTAAGCCTACATGAATAAAAATATTTGACTTTGACTTTGACTTTGACATTAAGAAATGAAAATTTACAAAACATGAAAGTACAAAGTTTCGAACGATTTATAAGCTTTTCTTGAATCAAATTATTTCGTAGTAAAAGTAATAAGTACACCAAATTGAAGCTATTTCAAAGAAATAATACTTTCGAAGAAATGATAAAGATATAATATACTCAAAATCGCAGCTCTCCAAATTTAAATCGAAAGCTGACATTACTTGTTAAAAATATGCATTGAATGCATAATCTTCTAATTTTAAAATCTAATAATACAAAAGAAAAACAAAGGCAATTTTCCTGTCAATTTATTTTGTTACTTGCCAAGTTTTTCCTCCAACCTCAACAATGTAGTCCTGATAAATCCCGGTGACGTCACAATCCCGTAATAGTGAATCCCGCGTCCCGCTAATTGAATAAACGGGACCGGGAACATCACCTGTCTATTTGTTACCTGGCATTATTTGAAATGTGTTGTATGTGTCACTGGATTTCCAACCCTTAGTCAATACACATAAAGTAGTATTTATATGAGCATTTATTAATGAGTTAAGTCATTGAAGTTTCTACTTTAAGAAGATGTAAATAAAGTTGTATTTCGATAGGTGCTTAACATGAAAAGGATTAATAACTTTAGACTGAAATATTGGCAGGTTCTTTGATGCAGATTCTGTTATAAACAAAACTAATTAGGCTAGGATTTCGACCTATCAATTTGTTTTTAGTTACCGCGATCAAAATTTATCTGCTAGTTCGTTCTCAACTGACTTATGGCAAACTAGCTGTTGCCTGCGGCTTCGCTCGCGTGATTTCGCTTAGATGAAAAATCATTTTGTGTTCCAAACCGTTTCAGATCTTCGATCGTCTTTTTATACGTCTACAGAAAATGCTCATCAGATTAATCAAGTTTTGCTAAGGCGCCATTTGCATTACCTATATGTTATAGTGTAGCTGGTCTCTTGGAGCTTTTCATCAGATGTTCCAGATCTTCAATTTTTGTACGTCAGCAGCAAATGCTCATCAGGTTGAACGACTTTTGTTAAGGCAACATTTCCATATTTCTTATAGTTTAACTGTTCTGTTTTGGTTCTTCATCAGGTGTTCCATTTTTCAAAATCAATTATAGCCTAAATGTTGCCCAGGCTTAATAGCTATACAACAAAAAAAGTTTCATTCAAATCCTTCCAGTAGTTTTTACGTGAAACGCGTACATACATACAGACAGACAGACAGACAAGAAATTCCAAAAAAATTTTTTTGCTTTCTATTATTCTTTTAAAGTGTCCCTCTGTCCATTTTAGCCAAAAATACTAAATGTACAGACAAAATATTTTGACTGTTTTATTATATGTATATAGAAGATAAATACTATATAAACTCTAGCGAGTTAATACGTACAGCTCTTGACATTTCCCATACATTGGCTTGGCAACTAGCCCTCTGGTGGCAGGAGGTGGTCCAGCAACGTTTATTTGCACTTAAACATGTTATATGTTGGTCCTTTAATATATAAATAATACAACTATGTTATATATGTGTAATTCCATTTAATTTAGTGAAATACACTGTGTTCAAAATAAATTCGCGAAATTTGACAGTTTCATCAAACAACCGCTTCGTCCAGGAAGAGGCGCTAGTGTCGCATAAGTTGCCATATTCTAGTCGGAGCTGCGAGTATTAACTCGCTAGATTTTATATATACAGGGTGTTTGGGTAAACACCTGCGTCCTCTCTAGGGGTGAAAGTACTCATGATTATGGGCAACTTTTTGTCCCATAGGACCGACTCTGAAATCTAAAAAAAAATTTCTGCTGTTCCATACATTTTGAGCGAGTAGTATTGTAAAATGTATGGAACAGCAGATTTTTATTTTGACATTTCAGAGTCGGTCCCTAACAAAAAGTTGCCCATAATCATGAGTACTTTCACCCCTAGAGAGGATACAGGTGTTTACCCAAACACCCTGTATAGCTATAAGCAAATACCTACTATAGTATTTGCTTATATCGAAGAGTCTCGATCTTTATCTAGAGAGACTCTCGCTTGGTAGTTGGGTCAAGAGTCAGATCCAGAAGGCGGTACTCTTGGACACGGCCCGCATTGTGAGGAGATTCCTCTCGCTGGAGCCCTGTCCACCGGTAGCTTGGGTCTTTACCCCGCTGCCGATGGATGCCGACAAAAGCACAGTTTTTAAATAAGAAGACGAAGTTTGATTTATGATTTTGATATGCGTCTTGTTTGCCGGATCTGCCTGATCTGATTTGATCTGATCTGATTTGTTGCATCGAGCAGTATTGGGCCGTCTGTCACGTCGGAAAGACGGTCCTAACTCGCCTTAAAAATGACTTCCGTATGAAGTCGAAACTAGTCGGCAGATCCGGCTAACAAGACGCGTGAGTATCCGTATCAAAATCATAATGACTATTTCTCACGTTAGTTTTAATTAAGAAGTTTGATCTTATATCGATGACCGATCCGACTGTTTTTGGTAATGGTGACCGATTTAGATGTTATTAAATAGTAGCACAGATATAATAATACTATACTAGGAAGTGCCTGTTTGAGTTTTTCAGAATTTTTGATGTAAAACATCTATCCGGACCAATAGATGTTTTACATCAAAAGGTCTTCATCTTGACAGGTAAAATCAATTAGAATACGGCAAATAGCGTGACATGTTCGATGAGAACAAATACTTTTTTTTTGTTGACTATACTTTGAAAGAATAATCTTCTGGGACGAAGTGAGAATGCAATTCTGGTTTGGGACAAACTGAGAATTTTTTTGAATGTAGGCTGAAGTTTCGGTCCGTACGAAGAATAAATCAAAATATATTATTTTGATCATGAGGAGGGTTATAGGCTTAGAAATCTCAAAATTCCGATGGCCGTCTAGTCGTTGGGAAAAGTATTAAAATGAAAATCAATTGAATGACAACGACTGAATTGTTATTAAATTGAATATATTTTTAGTTTCTTTATTATTTCTTAACTCAAAAGCTAGCGAAGTTAATCATTATAATGTCTAGGTCGGGCTGTTCTGTCTGTAACAAAAAATAAACAAGAAGTTTGTTTGTAAACTCATTATTGCACATACACACTAGAAAAATACAAAAGGTAGTGAAACTAAAAGAACGGCGTACAAAAAGGGATTTTTTCTAGTCAATCAAGTGTTTGAAAGTAATATCAGTTGGAAGAGCAATGTCGTATAAAGACCTGGTCATGGGTTCAAGTCCTGCTCGCATGGAATTTTTTCACCATATCTAATTTCTATATGAGAGTATTTTAAAATAAGAAGTGTTCTGGATGAAAAAAAAATAGTATAAATAAATGTCCAAGTATGTATCTGGGCCAATTAATTATAAGAGCTGGCGTCTTTTTTGCTCGGCGCATAAGCCTCAGTCCAGCGGGGTAATGCTGCGAGTATCCTGGGCACACTGCCTCGATGCGATGCGTTCGAGGAGATTTTTTATTTGTAAGTTTTATCTTTCAAAATGTCCATGTATATTAATTATATTACGAGTACAAACAAGCTTTTGCCACGAAACCGTGCTTTTTCCAAAGGTCTATTTCAGTAGGTACTTCTAACTATGTGTATGTGAAATTTCAGGAAGATTGGTTCAGTAGATAAAGCGTGAAGAGGTTACAAACAAACTTACTTTCGCATTTATAATATTAGGATTAGGATTATAACTAGATGCTGCCCCGGGGCTCCGCCCACGGTAAAAAGTATATCTGTGTTTTATGATGCAAACTTTGACCCCCTCATTTCAGCTCCTTGGGGGTTGATTTTTGAAAAAAGTAGCCTATGTTTGATCCCGGATCTTCAGTTATATCCGTATTTCATTAAAATTGGTCCAGCGGTTCAGTTGTGAAAGCGTACCAGACAGACAGATTGCCAGACAGACTTACGCATTAAAAATATATGAATTGCTTTCAAACTGCTTCTTGAACAAAGATCTTGTTTCCACATAAATTTGAAATATGAAAAATTTTATGTCACACAATGTAGGTCAGTGAGTACTTACCTTTATACAAAGATCTGAGAACCTGCGAACTGTGAATCACAATAAATTACCACATTAGCTTTTAAATTTAAGATTATTATGCAGTTACACATCGTCAAAACTCCTCGCAAATAACAACAATAATTCGCAACACGTTATACGTTATTGTGACTCATTGGCAAACAAGCGACTGAACCAGGTCCAGGCTCTGCTGATCCCAGGAGGACCTCCTGGGATCAGCATATCTGGCTCTGGAGGACAATAGGCACTTCGCCACAGGTGTGGCCACAGGTGGCATTTTCGTCCACATACACAGTCATTTAATTGTAAGACATATGTTGTAAAGTGACGTGTTTGGACAAAATGCAGCAGTGGAGTTTATTGCGCCGCCTCTTCTCCACTTGCGCTTTGGAGGCGGTGGTAACCTTAGCTTTAAGTAATTTTATGACGTCAACTAACTAAACAACAAGAATTTGACGATTTATAAGT
Organism: Ephestia elutella; assembly: GCA_018467065.1. NCBI lineage: Eukaryota > Metazoa > Arthropoda > Insecta > Lepidoptera > Pyralidae > Ephestia > Ephestia elutella. The sequence goes on along the minus strand of CM031580.1, from coordinate 3,491,883 downwards.
GCTATTTTTAAGCCTATATAAATAAAAACAAATTATTGACTTTGACTTTTTGACTTTGGTGATATTTTGAAGGTCATGTAGTCCTTCAGAGTTCCCGATGCGGGTGAGTAAGGCATTGGGGTAAGTACAAAAAACCCTAGGTTTGAAGTGCTTCCGGTCCTTGGACCCCGCGTGTTAAGATAAGATATCCGCTATCCATCCACCAAGCTTCGTCAAAAGTTTTACAGAGATAAACATTTTCAAATATTAGGTCTATCTACAAGTATAAGTTTCAGCTCTAGAAAACTTCAGGTTAAGCAACAGAACTTTATTGAAGTTAAGCTTCCACATTTTCAGAATCTAATATGAACCCTTTTTGCTTAGTTATGCATTATCAGAAAAACCGGGAGAGTTCCATACACGCAAAGCATCTCACATTATAGCCCTAACTAAAAGACCAACTAGTTTCAAAAATAAACTTAACTTTGCAGTTCGATCCCTAAGATTCATACTGAATCCAGCGCAAAAACAATTTTGTAACACTTTTTTTAGACTTCTAACAATATATTTACAATTTCGGATTTATTCCTGTATATTTTGATTTATGCCAAATTTCATAATTTTAGGTCAATGGGACCCTATAGGTTTTGATTGCTGCCTGAAATCGCAAAATATGCGAAAATTAGCAACATTTAACTATTGATCGCGTTAACGTATAATTTTGATTATTTTTTTGCTGAAAGGGACTGTGGATACAAGTATTCGATATTATTTTAACTTGATACCTTTAAGCGTCCCTGAGAAAAAAAAGTTTGACAGACAGACGAATAATAATGTGATTTTGTAAGGTTTCCGTTTTTGCCTTTGAGGTACAGAACTCTAAAAAATGGTGTTAAGAAAAAGTCTTATAATTGTAAGCTAAACATAAACAGTTTTTACAAAAAGTAGATTTTTTGAAAATCATATCATAGCGCAGCACTTCCAACTTCTATGCTTCCTGGATTTCGACAGCTGATGCTACAAATGCATACCAATATAAAGAGTACTTACTTTAAAATGGAATTCTCCTTTTTCGATTGACTCAATAGGTTTTCAAGTCTATCATTATCATCATTAACTAAATTTCTTTCATTTGCAATGTGTGTTGTACTTGAATCTATTCCGTGAACTTTATCTAAAAGTTTATTGATAAGACTATCTATAGGCTTGTCTTTTTCGTCATTAATATCGTTTTGTTGCAAATTATCATTTTGATTAGGCTTAGGGTAAGCTTCACGCTTGGCAGGACGATTTCGTATCAAACGAAGCAGAGGAGATTTTTTTATCTCGTCCCTTACAAGTACGTATAGGCGGCCATCTTTTGCACTTTCTCGTAATTCAAATACTTCTGGCACCTGTCCTTCACAGTGGGCGAAGGCGAGGGCTGTTAATAACGAAATATTTTTTTAAATTTCTTATTATGGAAGCAGAAATGTTAGTTTATGCACTCCTGAGCTTCAAAAAATACAGAATACTAAAGTTAAATATTACTTAATAGATATATTGATAAATTGTTAGAACTTTAAGTAACATAGTTAGTAGAACTAGTGGTTCCGTGAGAACAGTAGACCTCGCGAGCACTTCCACTAAATAACCGATATTATACCGTGTCCCTGGCTTAGAAGAGTTTTGAAACCAACCTACCAATGCTGGAAAGAAAGTAAAAAGCCTCATATTTTACCCATAAGCCCAAACATGTTCCTGTGGTTGGTCAATACCACTAAAAAATTGACTGAAACCTGCCTTTTTTGCCTCGAAAAAAATAAATAAATATATACGGACAAATCACACAGACTGAGTTAGCCCCAACGTAAGTTCAAGACTTTTGGGGATGCTGATTTAACAATTTTATAACAAATATATATATAGATAAAAATATCCAAAACCCACGTCAATCTGAAAAAGATTATTTTCCATCTTGACCCGATCGAGGATCGAACTCGGGACCTCTGGTGTGGCCGTCCGGCGTGACGATCGTTAGGGCACGGGGATCGTCAGTCGTCAGAAATGCATGGGACCTATTGGTTATATGTATATGTAATTTGCGCAACAAAATTAAAGTTAAAAAAAAAGAAAGTTCAATTTGAAATCGAATCTCTTAGATTAGTAGGTATGTAGGTATTATGTTTATTACTTTTTTTATAATAGGATTCTAATCATACAATGAAGTTTTTTGATATCAGATTTATTTCAAGTGTTCAAGATGATTCCGCCAAGCAAAGCATTCCACAATACGATACGCAATAGTGAATTTGCGAGTATTAAAAGCTTTTCTGCGCCATCTATTGATTTTTTTGTGAACTACCGTTACTATGGATTTATAGCGGTTTTATTGAATTTCACTATGTTGTTCAGACAAAAAAGTTGCGTCTTAATAAGAATAACAAAAAAGTGTAATGACATTTTTGATTTTTTTTTAAATAGCTAAGATATGAGGTTTTTTTTATATATTTCCGCCATTTTTTCAAGTATCGAAAAACTGGCTCGACTAAAAAATTCTATAAAATTACCGAACCTGCTCACAAAATTTCATGAGAATCGGTTCAGAAATGCGACCTGTAGGCGATAACATCCGGACAGACAAAATAATTTTCGGCTAGTGGAAACTGAGACGCTTCGCTCGCTGCGCTCGCTCGGTCAATGAAGCGGTGGTGGTCGAGCAGTAATGACACCCAGCTGAGGTCGGATAGGACCCGTGTTTAAATTCTACCTGTGCCACATGAGTTTGTAGATCAATCTGACTCACGTATGGTAGTTTTCATAGACCCCCACTTGCTTCTGATTTTATTCAATCTCCTAAAGGCATCTAACATGACTTTTACTACCGCCATTTAGTGGCAGTAGCCGTATACACACTAGTAAACTAAAGAGTTAGCCAATGTGCAGGTTTCCTCACGATGTTTATCTTCACCGGAAGCAAGTGGTGGTCAAGAGTTGCCATGATAAAAAGTAACGTGCTAAAAATACTTACCTAAAAGTAGTACCGCTATTGTTAGCATTCTTCCGTGGCCAGCAAACAAAACTTAAACAGGAATGTAAAATTGTTTTAATGTCAAATTTAATTTTCTTTACAAGCGTTTTACGATTTCAGACCAACTTATCTGGAGCATAGAAGATTGCGACATCGTAAATTGTAAATTTAATTTATTTTATGGCCTTCGATTTGTAACTATGGCTCGTAAAGCGAGGCTCGAACTGCCGTGAGGGAAAATTAAATTGACATTCATATTTTACTAGCTGCGTCCACTGGATCGGTAACACTTTGTATCGAGTTTGTAAATTCCGACGCTCCGTCCGCTGCGTACGCTCCGATTCTGATCCAGTGGACGCGCAGCTTAAATTAAATTGAAAATATGTTTGCGTGATTTTCTTATAGTATATTTTTAACTGTTTAACTGTCTATGTTTTAGTTTTATCTATTATTATCTTTTTAGGGTTCCGTACCTCAAAAACGGAACCCTTATTAGATCACTTTGTTGTCAAACTCTTTTTCTCAGGAACGCTTAAAGATATCAAGTTGAAATTAATATCGAATATTCCACGGTCTCTTTTATTCAATAAAATAATCAAAATTATACGTCAACGCGATCAGGAGATAATTTGCCGTAAATGATGCGATTTTTTGCATATTTTGCAATTTCAGACAGCAATCAAAACCTATGGGGTACTTCCCTCAGACCTTAATTGTAAAATTTGGTAAATAGCAAGGCCTAAAAGTATTTATACAGGAATAAATTTGAAAATTGTAAATATGTTATTGGAAGTCTAAAATCACGTGTTACAAACTTATTTTTGCGCTCGATGCGGTATGAATCTTCGGGATGGAACTGCAAAGTTGAGTTTGTTTTTGAAAATAGTTGGTCTTTTAGTAAGATCTAGGTGTAATATGAGATTCTTTTTGGAGCCTCGGTGCCCGAGCTTGACTCGTTCTTGGCCGGTTTTTTTAGATGTAAAGAAAATATTTCAACGCGCACACAACACTTCTTTTTAACAAAAACACTTTTAAAATAATCATTAGTTTTTTAAATTTTTGTTTTTTTCTTATATCTTGATCGACTCAATAGGTTATCTCATGGTAATAGAATCATCGGTGAAATGATCACATTAATAACCAAAGTATTTCTCAAAAACACAACAAGACAAGAGACACTTACTAAACGTGCATTCATATGGCAACACGCGAGAAAATGGACTTACACAAAAAGTTTAAGCCCTAATAAATTAACTCAAAAGAATAGACTCTCACTGAAAAGTCGCAAAATGTATTTAATTATTTGTGTTTTATCAAAAAAATACATATTTTTAACAGTTCTCATACCTAGTTTTGACTCACAGGTACTACGCTAGAAGTTTGTTGTAAATCATTATTAAGGTCGTACGATGACGTTGTTGTTGTGCCTTTGATTACGTGAAGAGCGTTTATCAATTTCTCGACGAGTCGTTCTATAGGCTTATCTTCAGGATTAGTAGAAAATTGACGTTTGGCAGGTCGTTTTAGTATCAAATCAAGCAAAGGAGATTTTTCTGACGTCTTTAACAAGGACGTATAGGCGGCCATCTTGCGCACCTTCTCGTATTTCAAAAACTTCTGGCTTCTGTCTTACACAGTCGGCGAAGGCGAGGGCTGTAAACGACTGAGTAATTATATCTAACGGGAAGATAGATAGATAAAATCTATATTTGTAATTACACTACAGTACACACACATAGAACACCAACAATCGTACAAGAAAATAATAATTTGTGACACACATGCTGTGCTGTGCGTATGTGTGCTGCAGCAATACAAAATGGTCACAGCTCAACGATAATGGTGCTCAATGAGCGAGCACCCGTTGATTTTCAGCAACCCCTCACAACTTCCAAGACATGATTTTCAAAACCAAGCCTGCTATCAAATACTATTCCAAGTACTATTAGTATCAAATACTATTTCTTGCCTCATCTACTCTGTCTATAGGCTTAAAGAAAGCAGAAATGATAATTGATAAGAACATACAAAAGTTTTTTATCTCACTTTTAGATGTCACTTGATTGATTTTTGATAAATGTACAAAAAATTACGTGCTAAATATACTTACTAAAAATCAGCACTGTTATAATTGCCATTCTCCCGTGGCCAGCAAAAAAAAGTTATACAGAAACGATAACTGGTTATAACATCAAATATTTTTTTTGAGTTCCGTTCTACAAAGCAAAAATGCAACACTTATAAAATCACTTTGTTGTCCGTCGGTCAGTCATACATTTTTCAGGAACGCTTAAGGGTATCAAGTTGAAATTCATATCAAATACTTACTCGGATCCACGGTCTCTTTCAGCTTTGAAATAATCAAAATTATTCGTCAACGATCAAGAGATATTACTGTAAACGTTGCGAATTTTCGTAATCAAAATATATGGGGTACTTGTCGTTGATCTAGAACCATGAAATTTGGCAAGAATAAATCTCAAAATTGAAAACATGCAGTCACAAACCTAAAAAAGTTTATTTAATAACAATTTTTTTTTTAACTGTCGGACAATCAAACTAGTTTGTCTTTTAGTCAGAGCAATAATTTGAAATTCTTTGCATGCATGGAACCCTCGGTGCACGAATTTGACTCGCACTTGGCCGTCTTTTTATTTAATCACTGTTTTACGATTTCAGCAAGCACTTTTTATTGGCACGCTTTGCTTGTACTATTACTCTACTCTTTATCGACCGAGCAAGGGAAGAGAGCGAGTCTCCATTTCAAGACTGTCCGATTTTCTTTTGATGGGATGTGTGTGTGTAATGTGTACCTATGGTAGTGTAGGTTTATTTATTCCGGGCTAGTTGTCGTATTTCTTATCGGATCGTTAGGAATTTAGTAGGCACAAGTGTTTCTTGATTTATTTGAAACTAGCTTTTGTCTGCGCCTTCACCCGCGTAAATTTCCCAAGGAACAGTGCTTTTTCCCGATACGAAAGATACCATGTCCTTCTCAGTACTTCTAATTATGTGTTTGCGAAATTTCGGGAAGATTGTGTCAGTAGATAAAGAGTGAAAATATATAAACTTACTTTCGCATTTATATTATTAGTTGGGAAGTTGGAATAGTTCGAATTTTTGTGGTCAGCTTTTTTAGATTAGGAGAAAAATGGCAAACATGATTACAGCAAACTTCCCGTTTGCTGTAATATTTGGAAGAAACAATTACTTATAATCTGATTCCCCACAGGTTGTTGTGAAAAAAATATAAAAAAAGTTCATTGTAGCGTTCTTAGGAGACGGAGCTCCGGAACCGTGCCGGTGGTGTTTGCGAGGTCAACTGTTCAGAAAACCACTAGATTAAGTAAATCTATACATATAATAAAACAGGGTGTCTATTAAAATACAGATTCTTATCACATCGATTATCATGTCCCAGAAAACTATTCCACGTTTGACAATATATTTTTTTCTTAAAACATCGAAAAACTTATTATCGCAGTTTCATAATATCGAACAACATTTCCTAAAAAAAACGTTATAAAATTTCTACTATTCCAAGAAAAACGATATATCAAACTAACATTTCACACATGTATTAAGATATCGATGTAACCATTTATAATAACATGTTTCAATATGTAACGATGCGCATCATAACTTTTAATCGCAGTAACGTTTCATCGAACGCTGCATTCGCTTGTTGTTGCTTAAAACATATAGCAAGCATCAGCAAGCATGAAACAAGCATGCAGCAAGCATGCAGCAGGCATACAGCAAGCATGCAGCAGGCATGCAGCAAGCATGCAGCAAGCATGCAACAAGCATTCAGCAAGCATGCAGCAAACATGCAAGCAGGCATGCAGCAAGCATGCAAACATGCAGCAAGAATGCAGCAAGCATGCAAGCAGGCATGCAGCAAGCATGCAAGCATGCAGCAAGCAAGTATTTCTGGGTGGCTCCACCAGAAGACCTTCTGTCTGACCTTCTGGTTCCGCGCGAAGGAATAACACTCTAGTATATGACAAAGTTGAGCCACGTGGAGTCGGGGTGCTCTGAGTCGGATTTGTGATCCATTTATAATTAATGGACTAGCTATAAATTTACTGTTGATCAATACAATACTACTAGATTAATCTATCTATATAGGGTAACATAATAATATAATATTTGATGTTTCAAATATATTGCAAACTGAAACTTACGTGGAAATAAAATTATGGGTAACAAAACTTTGATGTTTCATTATTTCGATGAAATACATAAAATATGAAAAGAAATAACGATAGAGTGTGTTTGTACGTAATGAATAATCGTGTAAATGAAATTTCGATGTAAACAGATTTAAGGATTTGTTACATATTGTATTAAAATATCTGCGAATGGTTTTATGGGACATGAAAATCGTTGAAGTAAATTGCGATAAAGTGATGGGTTCCCAATAAAACAGTAAAAAAAAATTGTCTGTACATTTAGCATTTTTTACTGAAATGGATCTCTATCCATTATTTCCTCTCTCCATAATTTTTTTTGCTTTCTATATTCTTTTTAAGCGTCCAGAGGGACTCTTAAAAAGAATATAGAAAGCAAAAAAAATTTTTTTTGAACTTTTCTACTGTTCAGAGAACCTCTAGTTATACCAAAAGCACAATATTTTAGCACATTAAAATGAAATAAAATCTTATTTGTTAAAAGAGAGTTACGTTTTCTCGACTCAAACAACGTCAGCGAATTCCCAACTCTACAAATGAGACGTAAAAATATATAAAAGGAAAAATAATATCTCTTACAATGTCTCGTAATATTATCAGAGCAACAAAGAAGGCTTGAGTGTTTACAGTAGTAGTACAAATATGGAGACTACAGAAGTACATATGCTGTATACTTACTTACTTCGATGGCTCGACGACCCAAAGAGGATCTCGGCCTCCGATACTAGAAGCTTCCACTCCTTCCCGTTCTGCACTACTTCCTGCCATTTGGCTCTTTGGAGGGCCTCCAGATCTTTTAGGACCTTATCCTTCCAGCGGTATCTGGGCCGGCCGACATGTCGTTTCCCGTTTGGTCGTCCCTTATACGCTCTTTTACGTGCGCGATCCTCCCCCATCCTTTCCACGTGGCCGAGCCATCGAAGCCTTGCTGCTTTCGTTTCGGCCATAATATCGGGCTCCGCCACTAGTTATTCTACCTCTTTGTTCTTTCTCAGCCTGCAGCTGCCACCCTCCCCCCTAACTGGTCCCAGGATTTTCCGCCAAATCTTCCTCTCAGCTACCAGGAGCTTATTTTCCTCCTTCAGTGTCAGAGTGCTATGCTATATAACCCAACGTTGTTCTAGTTTTTCTTCCTGATAAATTTCCTTCCCATTCTTGTCGAAAAAAGCATTACGTGAAAATAAAAAAAGGCTGTTACTGGACACCCGACAGATGTAAAACATCTAAGCATCGTGCCACGACAGCGTCATTCCATTTGCCATAATAAAGCCATTCGATTTGATTTTACTGCTAGGCTATGCCCATAGATATTTTACGTCAAAAATCGCTACCAACTCTTTTGATTTTTCAATGTAAGAGCTATTCTTGTTGGTGGCATTATGTAAAATAAAAATTATTTATTTGACAACGTTAATTGTTTTGCCATTTGCTTTCTTCTTTACGTCACACACTGGCGGATATATCTACTAGATTATAGGTTTCCTATGTTTTTCTTCACCGGAAACTAGTAGTGGTATACATTATTACTTTGCATAGGTAAGTCAGTATGATCTACGCACGAGGCAGAATTCGGATTTTGGGCACTTTGACTACGCGAGTCTTTGTTTTCTTCATTTATAATCTCCGCTTTGTCGTTTTTGATTACAATGAACATCACTACTTCATCTTTTATATTAAAGTAAGTACCATATTATATTCGAGTAGTTGTATTTGTTACATTTGTATGAAGTTTTACTTCTGCACAAATGTTTTTTGGTTATGATTTCTGCTGTTGCAACACGACAACGCTTTTATCTTAGCTATTTTAAAAATATAGAAATTATAAGGACTGCTTTCATTGTATTGTATAGTTCTGAATTCTATTTAAGTGTCAGTGAAGCATTGCAGCTTTTCTAAATAAAATTCATTTGCACTTTGTTATTTAAAGAACATTCTGTTATATTTTATACAAATAAAGAAATTTGAATTTAAATATTTTCAAAATGAAAATATTTAAATTACGAGCTGAGTGTCCCCGAATATTGGGATTTCAGATAGCTTCTTACGTACTAGTTCTACTTACGTACGTACAAACTCACATAGTTAGAAGTACTGAGAAGGACATGCGGTATTTTTCATCCCGGGAAAAAAAGCACTATTCCCGTGGGAAAATCACGCGGGCGAAGCCGCGGGCAAAAGTCAAAGTCAAAATTTTTTATTGAAACTTGGCCTTCAAAGAAGGCTCTTTTTCACGTCGATAACTAATTATTTAATCATAATATATTATGTCTCAAAGCTACAAACTACTAGCATTTCGGAACGAGCACTGCTGAGAAGAAATGCCGAAAGAAACTCATGAAACAGTATTGGTCGCCTAGCATGCCAGAGGGGCTATTCATTAACTTTATACATAGGTACACTAGATTGTGTACAGTCAAAAATAAAATAAAATAAAATATAAGAAAAAAAAAATATAATAAAACATGTTATGTTTGTGATCAAGTAACCACAATGAATTGGTTAAGAACAAAAAATAAAAATAAAATTCGAATCAGGATCGAAGCAGGATCCCCCTGGCAACACCCGTTCACGAGTTGACGCGAGGGTCAGCCATCGCAAAGCTCAACCATAATAGAGGGAACCTTACGACCCGGCCCACGACGCCGTCAACAGTTTGAACATTTTAGAAAAATAAATACTTTCAGTCACTTGAAGATCACATTACTCGTACATGTTTAACAATTATATGTCAATGTAATTAAATTTACAAAAGAAAGGAAAGGTTATTTATTCACAATAACAAAAGAATGTAATCATAATCAAGTGTGGAGTGGCGAAGTTGTAGGGAGAGACCAAGCTTTTTTATCGTTCAGAAAAAACCTAGTAAGTAATAAACTTCAGTGTGAAACTTAAACATTCACTTTTGAAAAATCGAATCACTTACAATTTACAGTGTGAATTCGTCAGACTCTCCACAAAATAACCAATGTGAGACGCACTCTAAAATGGTCTTTATTGCGATAGACTTTAAGCTCTAAAAGCCAATAATTAATCAGTGCGAGCTTCGAATGGCTCCAATAAATACGGATGAATTTTGAAAGCGTTTCGATGTTCCGACGCAACAATTTGTTTGAAGATGGAAGCACAGAATAAGTAATAGTACTTAGGGCCGATTTCACTAAAGTTAGATAAGTCTTATTCCAAGAATAATGACGTAAGTTAATCCTGGGACAGCAAATTTTACATTTCACCAACAACTTAACCTAAGAATAAATAGATAACCGAGGGATAATATTTATACTCCCGATTTTGAGGGAATAAGGATTTATTCCTTGGTTAAACATGGCCGCCAGGCTGTCAGCTGTTACTTCGAAAGAGATGTCATTTTCCAGTTTTGACATATAACCCTGCCGAACAAAATAATACGCAATACACTTATTTTAATAAAGGAGAAACGAACTATTGAATTTGGGTGGCTTATACAGTCATTCATTTCAATCATTCAGATTCATCCGAGAGTAAATTTACTCCAGTGTAGAGTGGTGAAACGTGGACGAAGTTATCCAATAATTAAATCTAAGAATAATTTTATTCCGTGGATAGCTATTCTCGTGTAAAGTCTTGTTTGGTGAAATCGACCCTAAGCCATAGAATGTCCAAAGTCAAAGTCAAAATACATTATTGATACGGAAACGGTGTTGGCCGAGTGGTAGGGCGCCAGTGGCTGCAAATGTCCCAGGTTCGAATCCTGCCCGTACTACATGAGTTTATATACCAATCTGACTCATGTATGTTTATTTTCATCAAACACTCAAACATGGGCCAGTCTCTCGCTCGCTTCGCTCGTTGGTCAATTATATTCAAATTAATCAATTAATAATTTCATTCTGAAATTAAATGAAAATTATTTTATTTAAATAGGCTTAAAAAATAGCACTTTTAAATCGTCATATACTTAGTTAACGTCAGAAAATTACTTAAAGCTAAGGAGAAGAGGCGGCGAAACAAACTCCACTGCTGCATTTTCTCCAAAGACGTCACTTTACAACATATCTTCTTCTTAATCGTATCCTCATGACTGAGGGTCGTGGCCACCAGTAGCTACAGCTCTCGTGGCTAAGGCCTTCCAGGCAGTGCGATCCTGTGCCTGTTTAAGGGCTAGATGGAGGATTTTATTATGTTCATCCATCTATCGGTGATCTTCCCTAACTTCGACGCTCCGGGACATGACCAAGCAGGATAATCTTCTCAAGGCTGTCAGGTTCCCGGCGCGCTAACCCAAGAATATGAGAAGTTTTCGGAGACATGTCGTAGAGAGACGGGTTTGAATGTTCAGCTCCCCCAATATAGACGCATAGGTGCGGCGAGCTGTCCAAGGGATACCCAGCATTTTACGCCAACACCAATCTCAAATTCATCTAGGATACAACATATGTGTCTTATAAATTAAAGAACTATCTATGATACTTGCTGTCATGTCACCAACCATACCCCACGAGGGGTCCTACCGCTAATCGTACCTAAACATCGGTGTCTCTCCGATGCCATGAAAGGACCATTTGTCTTTGCCAATTTAAGTGGAAAGATAAACATATTAGTGGCCTGAAGTGTTATTTAGATGAAGTAAGGCTCTAAAAGCAGCGAAGATATTTGTTGGCCCTGAAGCCTGAGTAATGTATTTCGGACTGTAATTATGTAGGCACTGAATAGAAAACAATTTTAATTTACTTTTAGCAAAAAAAATTATAAAATAAATATTACTCTATGAAAGTGAGTGACTCGTAGGCAAAGAAAAAATACACTATGCGTCGTAGGTTTAAATCTTTGGTCGTAGGTGAGCAAGGATGGTATCGCTAAAGATGGCTGTGTTTCCTTCCACGCGTGTCGTATCAACCCTATAATTATGGCGCTACTTACAACAGAGCCATTACTGATAATAGCACCTAATATTTGAAAAAAAAAATACAATAAATAAATCTCTGTTATGTGGATAATGATTTAGTCATTTGAAATGAATGTTTAATTGTTTAAAGCGAAAAATTTTAACTTAATTTATGTGACGTTGCGTCAGACATTCTCGTGCCAAAGAACTTCAAGGCAAAAATAAATAGGCATATTTGGAGTTTGCGTGTTGGTAGTTTTGAGGTAGGTCGGTTGCCTTGAAAACCTCTTAATTATATTTTTCGGGAAACTGCGATGCGGGGAGAGAATTCCATACCTTAGCTAATCGTATAATAAAACTCCTGCTTCATATCTTTCTTAACACAATCCATCCATCTCATTTTAGACCTTCCTCTTACATTATATCCATACTATACAGTCACAGTTCTTTTAGTTCTTTTTCTAGTTATCTTATTTAAATATTATACCGATTCCCGGGAACAACATTCTAAACTCATAACCAACTATAATTCGCTCAAAGTCATAACGAGATATACAGAGCCCTAAAATATTAACAGTAATAACCCTCCGACATTGATGCCTTACCCGTCATCCTAGGTGAGGGATAAAACGCTGAACAGCGTGATGCGATGCTGTGCTATAAAGTTTTATACGTGACCGTAACATCGAAGTGATGGCCGAGACAGGGACAGCGACCAGTACATAAACCATCAACCCGCTGGTTTGTTTGGATAGCGGTAAAGCGATGGATAAGACTGGCATAGGACCGTAAGAAGTGGCGCGAAAAAAGGGAGGCCTATGCCCAGCAATGGGTTGATGTGGGCTTAATATGATGATGATCATAACAAGTGCCAAGTTCTAAAATAGAATCCAGCGCACAGAGGGATTTAAAAGAACACAGTTGTTTGAATACGTCATTCGTTTGATATTATCGCATTGCATTACGCTGCGCTTGCCGCTTTTGACGCTCACTTAGGACAGAGGGTTATGAAATATTCAACGCATCTAAAAGCGTTCTACTGTTATGCCCGTGACAGAAAGTTCAGGTAATTGCCACCGGGATGGACGGCTGCCGGAACTTGAAATAACCTCACTTTTAACTACCACGCTGTGCTGTTAAATATAGAATTATTCTGTTGAAGTACCTATTCTGTTAAACAGGTAGTTATCTGGGTTGTCGAATGAAAATTATTTTTAACTAGCGCCCTGGCTTCGCATGGGAGGTACATACATAAATTGTAGCCTATGTCACTTAGGAATAATGTAGCTTTCTATTGGAGAAAGAATTTTTAAAATTTGATTAGTAGCTCCCCCTACAAAATTACCCCTACAAATAAAGTTAAGAGTTACAAAATCTTCCTCTTTATAATATAAGTGTGATTCAGACCAGAAACTTGAAATTACATAACTAAGTTTTAAGTGTCTGTAATTGGATTCCTTTTTCACGACTGACCAAAAAGGAGTGTTATGTTTTCAAGGTTTATGTGTGAATGTGATGTGAAAATTTCTCCAATGCTTTCACAAAAATCGATGTGTGTGGTGTCATTAGATTCCTTGCTAAATCTCGGGTTAGGTACTTGCTATGGGACGTCATAATAAAAACAAAATGGCAGATTATATAAGTCAGCCTATTAAATAGCGGATTCAAAATTATCAACTCAATTTGAACATATTACCACATCATAGACAGATCAAATGAGGGATTTTGAAAGGCGATCCCAAAAATAGATCCCAAAAATACATGCAATTTGCTATAACTACATTTCTAAATGGATATTCCAGAGGACTAGACGGCAGTCGTGTTCTTTATGTTTGATGTAAATCATCTATAGGCGCAGCTTGGCAGTAAAATCGACTCAAATGTCGTGACGGAAAATGGTATTATGTGTCGTACCCGCCCATAGAGTTTTATTTTTATTTTATTTTATTTATTGAGGAACAACTAACAATCTATATATATAAAAGAACAAGGGTGATTGGTAAATCAACGCCCAGCCTAAACCATAAAAGCTATAAACTTGAAATTTGGACCGAAGTTTTATGTTAATACGTAGTGCTCAGATAAGAAAGGATTTTTCAAAATTAGACCCCTAAGGGGGTTAAAATTGAGGGCAAAGTTTGTATGAAAAAAAATTAAAATCTTCACTGATTTACTTGAAACTTGGCAAGAATGCTTCTCAACAAAAATAACCAATGGCGTGTTTCAGCGTTTTTTGAAATTCAACCTCTAAAGGGGTAAAAAAGGGGAGGTAAACTAATTTGTCATCACAAAACCGAAACTATAAAAGCTATAAACGTGAAATTTGGTAAGTGTCTTCATTATACAATATACTGCCCACATAAGAAAGGGTTGTTCACAATTTCAACCCTTGCAGTCCAAAAAAAGGGGTGAATTTGCGTACCTTTAGACAAATCCCATTTGAAATTTCGCCAGTTACAAGCAATGCATGTTGGCCTATTGGTAGAAGACGCAGATTATTTTTTTAAGTACAGGGTTCGAATCCTGCCGGATGTGACTTTTTTTTCCAATTTTTTTTGCGTTTTGTATTAGTTTTTTAGAATTCTATATTTTTTTAAATATTTTAGTAAAGAAATATTTCAAGAAAGTAACTAGAAGTAGCTGGATCGAATCCTGCCACTACTAACAATAATTTTCTGTTTTCGTTTTTTATTTGTTTTCTAGAATTAATTTCTTACTTTTTTTTTAATTTTGAAAAGAAACGAATAAATTCATTTTTAAATTTATTTCCGGTCATCTACTGATTGTGCCAAGCAAAATAATATCCAATAGATGGCGTTGATAAAATGAGAAATGTAAGCTGAAATTATTTCTCAATATTTTCAATAGATGGCGCTGCGCAATTTTGGTGATTTCTACTTCGCGCTTAGGGGTCGTGGGTATAATAATAAAACAGTAAAGATATTTTGTCTGTACAGTACATTTAGTATTTTTGACTGAAATGGATAGAGGGACACTTAAAAAGAATAACAGAAAGCAAAAACATTTTTTTGGAATTTTTTGTCTGTCTGTCTGTCCGTCCATCTGTATATGTATGTACGCGTTTCACGCAATATCTGCTGGACGGATTTGATAGAACTTTTTTGTTGTATAGCTATTAAGCCTGGGCAACATATAGGCTATAAGTGATTTTGAAAACTGGAACACCTGATGAAGAACCTTAAGGGGGCTTAGGCGGTCAGCGAAAATTCATATGAAGCGGCTGAAGCGGGAATTTTTTTTTTATCAAAAAGTTAATAGAAATGTTTAGTTTTTCAAAAATTTAAATCAGTCACGAAATCGAAAAGGTAAAATACCTTTGTGTTGGTGATTTTAAAACATTTTTTTATTATGAAACACGGATGTTATCTGTATTCATATGAAATAGAGGTAACTTCACGATTTTTTTCTATCGAGCAAAATTTTTCCCATCGTGTTTTGGAAACAGTCCTCCCTTTAAACATACGTTCTACAATACATATCAGAAATTTCAGGGCGAAAACTCTTCAATTCTTTAAACAGCAGCTTATAGAAAACAGCCAATAACAGCTAAACTATAAGAAATATGGAAATGGTACCTTTGGAAAAGTTTATCAATCTGACGAGCATTTTCTGTTGACGTATAAAAATCGAAGATCAGGATCATCTGATGAAGAATTCCAAGGGACCAGCTACACTATTACATATATGGAAATGGCGCCTTAGCAAAAGTCGTTTAACCTGATGAGCATTTTCTGCTGACGTATAAAAATTTAAGTTTATGCAACATCTGATGAAGAACTCCAAGAGACCAGCTACTCTATAAAAAATGGAAATGGGGCCTTAGCAAAAGTCGTTCAACCTGATGAGCATTTTCTACTGACGTATAAATAGACAGGACACGGGATAGGATAAAGAGGGACTCTGGGTGGTAGTGGTGGTACACGGGAAATTGTAGATAACGAGCAGACGAAGATCGTTTATTGAATGAAATATCACTTTTGATTCATTTTAACACCGCGACTGTACTACGAGTACCTAATATATTCCCGCGGGACACGGGATAACCAAATAGCTGAAATTTTGAGTACTGGAGTTTAGGTTACTACAGTTTGGAACACAAAAAGATTTTTCATCTAAGGAAACTCACGCGGGCGAAGCCGCGGGCAGCAGCGAGTTACATAATAAAATCTTAACAATATGTATTACATGCAACAATTGGTAATTATGTAACCAACTACATTATCCACAGTTTGAAAGAACAAGTTTTAAAAGAAAAGATTGCCGCTAGATGCTATGAAGGAAGTAAATTAAAAAATACAAGTTTCATAAATGAGATATGGGAAATCAGAGATAACTAATGGTTCAAAATATGTATACCTATGTGAGAAAGCATTACAATTATAAAATATACATATAGTATAAAGAATACAAGAAGATGAAGTTAGTAATTTAAATCGATTCTAAATCTAGCCTAGACAACAAAGATTTGAGTTTATTTTTATATTGAAAAGGAGAAATAGCAAATAAGTCTAAAGCAGCATCGAAGTATTTGTTATGGGACTCAACCATACGACGAATGGGTGAACGGTGACCAGAGTTGGTGCGACAAGGTGTTAACGCAAAAAGCGGTCGAGATCGGACTCGACGCCACAATGCTGATCTTGGAACAATATAACTTAATTTATTGACTAAGTTGATGGAGTCAATTTTACCATGTACTATATTATACAACAACACAGCATCAAGATACCTGCGCCTTGATTCAAGAGTCAATAGTTTGTATTTGGTAAGTAGCTGAGAATAATGAAGGTATCGGCGATTACACTTAAAATGCATGGTACGTAAAAATTTACGCTGAACTTTTTCAATAGCGAGAGTGTATTTTTTGTAGAAGGGATTCCATATGTGTACTGCGTATTCAAGTTGGGAACGAACTAGGGCCCTGTACAGATATAGGTAAGTAGAACAGTTTCTAAAATCTGCAGACGATCTAAGAACAAATCCAAACAGTTTGAAAGCTTTGTTGGTTATATGTTGAATGTGGCTGTCCAAACAAAGCTTGTCGTCGAGGACTATACCCAAGTCCTTAATAGATTTGACTCTATTTAGCGAAATACTGCATAAATTGTAGTTAAAATCAATAAAATTAATATTTTTTGTAAAACGTATAAAATTGCATTTAGGTAGGCTGAGATATAATTTATTCGTAGAACAATAGGCAGACAATCTATCCAAGTCTTGCTGAAAGGAAAAGCAATCATTGATAGTTTTGATACATTTATAAGCCTTTAAGTCGTCGGCGTACATTAAGAATTCAGAGTTTTGGAAACATGTGTGTATGTCATTAATGAAAAGTATGAATAAGAGAGGTCCCAAGATTGATCCTTGCGGCACCCCAGATGTTACATGTACCGTGTTGGATTGGTAGCCATTAATGACGACTGTTTGGGTTCTGTTGTTGATGTAAGATTGAAACCAACGAAGCAAATTACCGCGAATACCATTAAATGCAATCTTATTTAGTAATAATTCATGATCGACCTTGTCAAAAGCTTTCTGGAAATCGGTATATACAGAATCAACTTGTACGCCATTGTCCAGATTCTCAAATAAACTTGAAGTAAATGTAATTAGGTTGGAAGAGGTAGAACGAGACTTAACAAAACCATGTTGCTCCGGAATTATAATATTATGCAAAATAGGATAAATCTCATTATGTACAAGGCGCTCAAAGAGTTTAGCTAGTGCGGAAATGATGGAGATGGGGCGGTACTGCTCAACGTCCTGTTTCGAACCGCTTTTGTGAACAGGGGTAATGTAAGCACATTTCCAGCAATCGGGAAAAAGACCTTCTGCGATACATTTGTTAAATATAATGTGAAGAGGTTTACATAAGGTATTGGCAGTATGCTTCAGGAAATAAGGTGGGATTCCGTCAGGTCCAGCACCCTTGGTTACGTTGATTAATTTTAGTCCATTGAGTATTTTTTCTTCGGAAAGATATAAGTTAGTTATATGGACACAAGTATCGCTGAACTCTGAAGGAGGTTGCCAGTTGTCAAGAGTAGGAGACCTGGGTTCGAAGACGGATTTGAAATATTTGGAAAACATATTACATATTGACTCAGGCTCAGAAGATTTATCAATTCCGAATTTCATTTCAGAGGGTATGTTAGATTTATTTTTACGATTGGCAATATATGTCCAGAAGTACTTAATGTTAGTGGATATGTTGTTTTCAACAGATTGAATGTAATCCCGATAGCTTTTATGGCTTTTTTCCTTAAAAATATGTCTATAATAGGAAAACTTTTCGTAATCAGACATATTGCCATACTTCTTCCATTTAACCCATGCTTTCTGTTTCTTTCTGAATAAGTTTATAAGTGAATGGGAGAACCAGACTGGAAACTTATATGATTTAGGAATTACTAAAGGTGTATATTTTTTAATTATTTCATTTATTTTGTCGTAAAATGTGCTAACAGCATCGTCTGCTGGCAGGTGTTCAAGCTCTGTATTCCAATTTATACTTGATATTTCATTATTAATAGATGTATAGTCTGCTTTATAAAAGTTAAATTTAACTATGGGTTTCTTTAACAATGACTTTTCAGGGAGGGAGGCAGATATATATGATACGAAGGGCGGGTGATGTTGATTTGGAGGTACAATGGAGTTTGGTTGAGGCTGTATGGTGCAGGGTATGTTACAAATAACGAGATCAAGTATCCTACCGTTGGCGTTTAGTAAATAATTAAACTGTTTACAATCTAGTGCTGCAATACAATCATTTAGTTGCTGACCACAAGAAGTCGTGTCTTCATTTATCATACCATCAGCAGAGTTAATTTTATTCGAATAAGACCATTTTATTTGAGTGAGGTTATAATCGCCAATAATAAAAACATTATCAACATTTGAGTTGTTCAAGCAGTCCTGGAGGAAATCGAAATGATTTTCATATGCATTTGCACTAGCCCAAGGAGGAACATATGCTGCACTAATAACATGTCGAGTAGTACTATCCCTACCAGGTATTTCAATAAGCAAACTTTCAATACAAGGAGGCCTCATGTTGTCAGCTATGTGTGACAAATCGAATTCGACAGGACATAACCCACGGAGAACAGCGACTAAAACCCCACCGCCATCATTCTTATTTGTAGCTACACGGTCACGATCACACCTAAAAACTATATAACGTTGGTCTATAAATTCATTGTTGTGAATATCAGGTGTTAACCATGTCTCTGTTAATACAATGACATCATATGTGGATGACAGAATATTCATATATACCGTCTGCAGTTTTGTTCTGATACCGCCACAATTCTGATAATAAATTGACAGTTTGCTATCGAATGTTAATGATTGTTGATGTATATCCGTATTTAAGTAAAAGTTTTAGATTAAGTGACGCCGATGTAAAAAAGATTATTTGTTTATATAAAAGGGCAACTAGAATCATATAATTATTGAAAAGGTTGTGTAAATATAGTGTAGAACCCAAAGTTGCGGAACTATTTATGTGAGAAAAGTATGACTCGCGGGCAAATTTATAAACATTAAAAAATATCATTGAATCAAGAACAGGCATAAGATACCGCATTAATGTAGTAAAATTAAAACAAGTATAAAACAAGATTAAACGGTAAGTATCGAAAATGGTTGAGTAGCACATGACAAAGAAAATATACATGTTTAAATCAGATAATGGTGATGAACTTAGATAAAAACTAAAATAATTACACATAAGATGTGAAATATTAAAATTGAGACAAATATTTAGTAGGTGTAAACAGTACATATTATGTATGAATGAGTATATGAAATTATATAAATTATAAACTCCTTTATAAGAAAATGCGTGACAAACATAATTGAACTTATGTGTTATATTTTTAATTAAGAACAAATGCTCATATGTAAGTAAAAATGAAACATATCTATCACTTAACGCTAGATTTAATTTTAAAAAGATCGGATTCAGTGCGAATAATAAAAGCTGGCGTGTCATCTCGTTCACGAACGAGGATCGAGGAGTTCTTGACCCATGCATACTTAAAATTATTCTTCTTCGCGACTTCACGACACCTACGAAATAAGTGCTTCTTATGAAGTGTGAGATGTTCATTGAGATAAACTTTTACAGAGGTACCCGTTATACCAATTTGTTCAGACTTTAATCCTTTAGCTCTCCTGTATGCGCTTAGCACGTTATCGCGCAACACTCGTGTACTTAACTTAAGGATTATATTTTTAGGTTTATTGCTGTCGCTCTGAGCATGGGGGACTCTGTGTACCGAGACAATGTCAGAGGGAGGTATTGGAATGTTTAGAGCCGAACTCAATGCCTCAACTAGTACAGGTAAGCTCTCGTTACGTTTCTCGGGGACATTGCATATTTCCAAGTTGCATTGGCGCGCTTGCTGCTCCAATGAGTCTATCTTAAGTTGAAGACTTGTGATGGCGGGACAAGCTTCTCCGTTTTGAACAGTAAGGTTTTCAAGCCGCTTCTTGATATCGTCATGCTCACTACTGCAGTATTCAACAGAGGTTTTAAGTTGCGAGATGTCCTGAGATAACAGGGACATGTTGCTGTTTATTTTATTTTGCTCAGTTTTAATAGCAATGATTTCTTTGCGTAAATCCTGTAAAGAGGTTTTGAATTCGCCCCTAAGACTGGATACATTGTCATTTATTTCGTTTCTCCACTCCTGTAACTTATCAAACAATGAGCTGGAGAAGGATTCAAAATCAGCTGTGCATACCGGCCTGGAACGAAAGTGACTCGGGGAGTTCCGGTTAGTAAAAGACACATCCATATTATCCATCGAAAAGTCACCATGATGTGGGATTTGTGTGTTCAGCACTGGAGTATTTAAATTAGAGTTGGCGCGTCTTGTCACATTGCTACAGGATGGACATCTCCAATGGGATAAAAAGTCGGTAGATAATGCAGCAAATTGTTCCTTATTTATGTTGAGGCATGAGCTATGATAAAAATCCTTGCAGGAACAGCAGTTCAGGTAATCATTTGTATCAGATAATATGACATCCTTACAGGCGCTGCATGTCAACAATAGCTTTGTATTTGGCGTAAGCGACATCTTCCGGTAAGTCACGTTACTAGTTAAGTAAAGGTAGGCGCAAGCGCAGAGCACAGGTGTAATTGAAGATAGGATGCGCATACACAATGTGCTTGGAGCATAAGCAAAGGCAGGGAGATGACCAGGTAGTATGAGGCCCAGACGAGAGATGGCGCTATTACAAATAAAAATAGCAACAAAGTGATGTCGCAAAATTGAACAAAATTTGAGATCGTATTTATACTATACAAACACAGGAATCACAAAAACACTATATGGGCACAACGTACACTAAACCTGGTCAATATTAGAGATAAATGACAGCAGAATAGCTGTATATTAAATAGCGGAGGGAAACAGCTGATGAGAAATGTTTGTACAAATATTCACTGAATCGAACACAAAAGCGCAAAACTTCTTGATAATCATAAACTTCACTACTTTCTTCACTAACTAAGACGATTTCTCACTAGTACCAATAAGATTAAATAATTTTAATAGAATAAACTTTACGGAACGACGTAAAAATAAATGTTCAAAGTGCGCCCTCTAGCGGCAGAAAAAAGAAAAAGTTAGATATATATTTAATTTTCCTTAGAGGCACAGACAGCTGAGGAAGTGGGATGTCAGATATGGTTTATGCCTATGTTGGTGAAGGACAGGTAATATCTTCTGTGAGATTCATTTTTGTCAAGTTGATATTTTTGGTGTGTTTTGGTTCCCTAGGAAAAACGTTTTTGGGCTTCATTTGACAATCAAGTTTGTAAGTATATTAAAGAATGATTTTTTTTTGCTGTCTGTGGTCGTGCCACTATGCTCATTTGATAGAGATGTAAATTGGCCGTTCGGGCGTCCCAGGGCGGCTAACTTTTTTTTAAATAAGTTGTATACTTACTGTTTTTACAAGAGCCGCTAAAAGCTTTTGAGGCCAACAAATCAACACATCAATTTGAAAACAAGAGGATTCCAATACAGGAAAACAAATCATCGCTAGTCTAACGAGTATCCCAAATTTTCTCATTAAAGGAGTGAAAGGGACGCAAGTACAGGATGGAAAGGGAGAGAAGTCCATGTCACCGACACCTGCCTCTGATTTATTTGTTCGAAAGAATTTGGTTTTGAAGGAAAAACGGAGAAAGGCGCGCACGCTTGCGATAAGAGAAAGTGTTGTATCGCTCGTGTTATCTCTAGGGATTTCCTGAAATCCATGGTTCTCTCATTTCCCTTCGACATTATATGGTTTAGTTAGCTTTTAGTATTTTAATGCACTATACGCTAAGGAAACAAAACGGTGTGTGTAACTTTTGACGACCTCCGTGGCGCAGTAGTAAATACCTTGCCTCTGAACCCGGGGGTCCTGGTTCGATCGCCGGTCAGGTTTAAGTTTCTTTGTTCCACCATAGGTCAAAAACACCAAAATACAGACAAGTATTTTGGTGTTTTTGACAAGTATTTTGTGTTTGTTTTATAAATAACCTTATTCTTATTAGGTATAGAAAAATTATAATAGAGTACATTGGTAGTTTGATTTGAAACATGTAGTAACTTATAAGTTTATTCGTTCCACCATAGGTCAAAGACACCAAAAAACTTGTTTGTGTTTGTTTTTTCTAAATAACCTTATTCTTATTAGGTATGGAAATACCTTAATATTTTGATTTGAAACATGTAGTAACTTAAATATAGTTAATGTACTTATCTATATAGGAATGTAAGTACATAGTTTGTTCTACGAGAGCTGCCGACAAACTGTTTAACAGTTTGGCAGAATATGTGAAAACTAATTGTACAGTTTTGTGTAATAAATAAATAAAAAAAATTAAAAAATTAAAATTAAAGAAGGGAAGGTATTTGTTAACTCCGTATAAACTGCTACCTGTGTTCACTTTTTTATTATTTTTTATTTTATTTATTTCACAATATAACAGACATAATAATATACTTAATCTAAAATAACACTGTTTTAAACCACTAAAGCGTCAGTTTACAATATATATATACTTAATATAATTAGTAAAGTTTAAATAAATTAAAAGAAATATTACGTAATATTTTCAAACACAAACAGAATACCAAAGTCTAAAATGTGCGCGCCGCAGGTCGGGGGTGAAAATAATTCACAAGTTGACAGTATCTTTTGACATGTCGGGATAACTAGGGGTCGCCCGGACGCGTATTGATTTATATCGTATGCATATTTTTAGTTATTTTCTATTCTGACAATGTATTTTGTATTTTCGGAAAGAAAAATAGTGTTTTTTTTACTAAAATAAGATGAAAGATAAAAAAATATTTATTGTTTTCCATACAATCTTACTAAAGTAGGTACTACCATTGATAAAATATTACAAGAATATTTTATCGATGGTACTACTAAACTTTGTTGTTTATGACAATCACAACCAATTTTCAAAAATATCGTACCTTTAGCCTTTAGTGTGCTTATAGATTTTTTCAGTTTGTAAAACACACAATTTTTTTTATTTAGCCACACTTTGTTAGACACTAGACGAGTGACTAAAGAAGTTTTTTGTCGTCTAGGGTCTTAAAAGTGTTAAAGAAATGTTTAAATAGTTCATTAAAAATTCCTAACATCTGTCAGATGGTAAAATGATGTCAATGTGTCAAATTCAAATGACAGCAGTATTGTATTATGGATAAGACCATCCTCACCAGTAACGCTAACTAGTGAGCGTAAATATACCTTTTGCAAAATTATTTTTTCAATTTTGTTATTTTTTTTTGTCGACGTTTTGCATCGAAGTGAGTGTCGTATAAACGTTAGAGAATAGCCATGTTGGTGAAAATAATTCACAATTTGACACTATCTTTTGACACAACGGGATAACTAGGGTCGCCTGGGTATTGATTTATTTCATGCATATTTTTAGAGAAATAGAAAGCTGACCTCGTTTCTAATCTAAGCACTTTTGAAAATAAGAGTTTTTTTTAATTTTGTATTTTAAAAAAGAATGTTTGTTAATTATTTAAGATGTTTTTTAGTTAACACAATTAACACTATTCTACGAGATTCACTATTCGAGAATAGTTTTAAATAATAGACAATAAAAATTTTGACAGTATCTTTTTGAAGAAATATGTACAGCTTGTCTATAAAGTCCTGACATTAAAGTTCGAGGAACTAACATTGATGATGTGTCTGGCAACACCAAACGTATGTACATCAGCTGTCAATGCTGTCAACAATATTGAATTGTTTTTCGTTTGTATTTTTATTGTTTTAATTAAACTGCAATAAATTAAGACCAAACTACGCAGAAAAGTTTAAAAAATCGGAGTCGCACGCGGGAATTGATTTTTAAAGTTTTTCAGCAATGTTTTGCGGAGTGCACGGATAGACGAATTTTGTGAGATTTCGATGATATTTATGGGAGAACAACATATATTATGGGTATGTAACCGTGTTATTGTTTGTTTTTTATCAACCTGAAGTTACAAATATACTGAATTTACGATTTTTAAAAGAAAATAGGTATTGTTTACATCGTACACTTTTAGGTTAGACTAAAATTGTAAATAGGTCATATTATAGTATGATCATAAATTTTTGATACATTATGATGGTACATCTCAGTCTATTCGGGTTTTCTATCAATTTTGAATTTAAATTATTTGTTTCTTGTGAATAAGTTATTGTTTCTATTCTGTTACAATTTTTATTCCTTTTTTTTAGGAAAACCTAAGAGTACAGTTAGGCCCATAGTCGACGAAGCAACTTATTGAAGAGGCCTTCTACAGCATCACATCTGAATATGGAAAAACTGCTGCCATTACGTTGAGACGCTCAAAAAAGAGTACTATGAGCGAGGACGTTACCTGTATCTAGATATAGACGAATTGATTGTTTGCTTAGGCGATGATAGCAGCAGTGGTGATGAAAGCGGCAACAAAACGTTTCTTGTTGTTGAATATTTGTACGCCGATGATGAGTGAAAGTGATCAACCTTAGTATTTTAACTATAAAACATTCACCATCATCGTCAGCCTTCCATGACCCACTGCTGGGTATAAACCTCCTTTTGTAAACGCCAACATTTCCTATCCTGAGCCATTGCAACAAACATTATTCTGGTTAAATCAAAACTTTTCATAAGCAAGGTACCTACTGTAAAACGGAAACAATATGACTGAATAATGTGTTTTATTTAATATTTTGATACTAGCAGTTCGTTCAGGTAAAGCGAGCTTACCTGAACGAACTGCTAGTATCAAAATTATTTTGGTCACACTATATAGGGTTGCTACATGCACATCAGTGGCGCCATCATTTAATTTCAGGACTTAAATAGACAGACTGTATGTGTATAAAGTTAGATTTTTTTTTAAAGAATGACTTTTTTATACGTCTAACTTTTTAATGAATTCTATGTATAAACTATCTTTGAGAAAAAAGCTAAATAAGGGGTCTCATAAACATATTTAAAGTGGTCTAATAAGGTGCATTTTCAAATATTTGGGAAATGGAAAATGAATCATGTTCTGGTTTGTCAAAGGGACTTTTTTAGACCTCCTGATACCGATAAATTCAAAACTGCATACTGAAGCTAGTAAAAGTATTTATGAGGATTCCTACTCGGTTACAAGTATCCCTTATCGCAAAATCCCGGATTTAATCGCTAAGCCTAAATATGCAATGTCGAATTATACAAATATTCCGTCCTTTGCAAACATGCTTGTGTACATTGTTGTACAGTTAACTACATATCACCTTACACTACATTGACCTCTATAAGTAGGTTACACGGCGAATTTGCAATGAATTTGCGTTCATTGATGTAATGCTGACTGTACTTAGTAACAAAGAGTTTGCGAGGATAAGCTTTTAAGCCAAAGGCATATTGTAGTTAAGTTATTGGGGTAAGGTTCTTAAGGTCTTTGGATGATGTAGTTTATTTGGGACTTAAGTACCTACGTACAATGTACTCTCAACATATTATTGAGAATACATTTAAAATATATCAACATATTGATGAAAGTCGAAATATTTAGTAATGCCATGTTATCAGTGGGTAACACTAGCATAATAGGTACAGTCCGATTAGAATCAAAACTTGGGTCGGGCTTTAGCAACTTCACTCCGGTCTCTCTTACAAATGTATATGTAGTGAGTATAGTTAGTTCCGAATGATTTGAAATGGTTTTAAAGATAGAGCTTCAAAGATTTTTGAATCAATATCGAATTTAACTGTCAAAAGATACCACGCGGTACACCGACGTGTCACGTTTACCTCATAGACTAAGAATATATACGCCAGTATTCTAAGTTTAAAACCCTAGACTATTAAATCGTTCCCTAGTATTGACCAAGCCTATGATTCGCAAATCGTGACACGTGCATCGCGTGGTGCATCTTTTGACAGTTAAATTCGATAGTGATGAAACATGTAAACTTTTCAATCATTAATCATGTTGTTTTTTTAAGTATTTAATTTCGATTAAAATAAAATACAATATATATAAAATATTTGAGGGCTGTTTGCATTTTTATTTTGTGTTATGAACTTTATACATTACTTTAAATTATTTACATGTAACAAATTAACTCCATATTTAAATGGATCTATTGATTATGATATATTTATGTGCGAGTGTCGGCTGTGCCAAACAGATTATTTTGACATGTAATGACAAGTGTCACGTAGGGCGGGTAAGCAAGGCACTATGAAATCAGAAATTCTATATTGAAACTTGGCCTTCAAAGAAGGCTTCTTTTCACTTCAAAAACTAATTATATAATCATAGTATATCAAAGCTATTGAGAGAAAACTGGTTGGTGTCCCGCTTAAAGATCGCAAGACAAATGAGTGGCTCAGAAGTCACAGTAAAGTCACGGATGTCATCAAACGTATTGCGAAGCTTATTTTAAGTGGCAATGGGCTGGCCATGTCGCCAGGAAAGAAGGTTCATGGTGCAAAGCTCTGGTGGAGTGGAGACCGTGGGGCGAAGCACGCCCACAGGGAAGACCGCAAATGCGCTGGGCGGATGATGTTAAAAGAACAGCAGGCGTGAAATGGATTGAGATTGCCCAAGACCGAGAGAAGTGGCATACGATGAAGGAGGCCTACACCCATAGGGTTGAAAAGGGCTGAAGAGAGAGAGAGAGAGATATCAAAGCTACAAACTACTTGCATTTCGGAACGACCACTGCTGAGAAGAAATGCCGAAAGAGACTCATGAAACAGTCTTGGTCGCCTAACATGCCAGAGGGGCTATTTATTAACTTTATACATACATTATAATATGTACAGTCAGTGTAGTATACTGTAACTCTATCACACATTCGATTTAAGATGTCTAGATGTAATGTGAAAAGTTTTAAACAAAAGTTAGAAGTGGAAAAAAGATCCTTCGAGCAACACGGATTCGAGTTGCTCTATTTAAAGACCACACAATAGAAATGAACACATCATAAAAACGAGGTACCTTCGTCGCCTTGAGCCGATTTTACCCGAAAGAGCGTTACATAAACGCGCGTTTCACCAGTCTAATTCACTACCCCAAAATATAGTGCAAAAGCATACCAATAAAATATTTATTCCGATTTAATTTTCCGTAACGGCAATTTGAGCGGCAGTTGTTACAAATCGAAGGCCGTAAACTAAATGAAATTAACACAGAATTTTAAATAATAAGACGATAGAAGTGACTGATGCATTATTTTATCGCCGCCTGACATAAGCCGCATGGAATTCTGAAGCCCTCAGATAGCCTCTCGCCCATGTTTACAAGCTTTTTTGATTGGGAGGAAAATGGGGCTAAAAGTGGGAAGTTTGCTGTAGCGTTATTGATAGGATTTCAATCATTTTTGGAGGACATATTTTACGTCAGATTCCCCACAGGTTGATGTAAAAAAAAGCAACAAATTAATTCTCCCAAAAATTAATTGAGGTTTCTCGTGACCAGAGGGCTGGTATTTATCTCGCACAGAGATTAAGCATTGCCATTCAACGTGGCAATGCTTCCAGCCTTCTGGGCACTTTACCTCAGGGCAACGACCTGTCGGGGCTGGCATTTTTGTAAATATGTTTAATTTTAGTTTTATTTTATTTTTTTATAATTAATTTGTAAATATGTTTTCAATATCTTAAAAAAAAAATATCACTTAAAAAAAAGCAAAATGGGGGAACGGGAAAGTTTAAAAAATACACTGCTAAGGTAAGGAGACTGAGCTCCTACTGGCCACAGAACCACTATTCTCATGTAATTTCAAATTCTGCGAAAATTTCCAAGATGATTACACAATTTTCTATACTCCATATAAGTGCTGGCCGGAAATCGTAAAATGGTGATAAAGAAAATTAAATTCGTCGTATAACTATTTAACATTCTTGTTTAAGTTTTGTTCGCTGGCCACGGGAGAATGCTAACTGCAGTAGTACTGCTTTTAGGTACGTATTCACTGACATTTTTTAAAATTTAATGTTAAAAGCTAAGGGTTTAGAGACCACCAGCCACATGGTTAAATAACATGGAGAAGGAGATCCAAGAGGCAAAGCTTGACCACCCGGAGTAGACACCTATGGCGCAGGTGTACGAGGAGACCCGACCCCAAATAAAATTGGAGAAGGTGTAGACAATAAAGAAGAAAGAATGATAAAAGTTAAGGCTGGGTTGCACCGCCTAACTTTGACAATAACTTTGACGAAACCGCTTAGGTAAATACATAGATGGTTGTCAAATAGTATGGCAAAAGTAAACGTTACTGTTACTTAAACCTTGATGCTAATCTATAACAAAAACTTCAATTTCGGTGCAACTAAGCCTAAATGTGATGGATTGGCTCAAAGCATAGACTTATTATACACTAGCGTAATATAATAAGGAAAGGTAGAAGGCACTAGACCGCGCGGAAGGTCACCCATCCGTTGGACTGACCAGATCAAGTCTGCCATTGAAGGTTCAGTAAACGAGTGCAGCAGGATGACCTCAAACAGACAACGGTGGCGGGGTGTTGTGAAGCGCATTACAACTGCCCTGCTCCATAACGCTATATAACGATCACGACCGCTCTGTCAAGAGCGTACCGGATATGAAGAAGAGAATATAATAAGTCTATGGTTCAAAGGGAGACGAGTAAATGGCGGGCGATAGAGTGAAGTGGAAAGAGTTGACATACAGTGCCGACTCCAAATAAATGTGAAATGTAAAGGGAAAGAAAATAAGAAATATTATATGTGGCCTCCGAGCTCATGCTAAGAGACATGTGTGTGATAAAAAAAAACGATTTTTATGTTATAACTACACTGGCATCAGTATTCAAGTCGCCTTAAGACCTCTTGCACGACGACTTTTACGACTACTGTTATCTAACAGTAGTAGAATACACACTAGTAAACTGGAGTCTGCTGGTATGCAGATTTCCTCACGATATTTTCCTTCACGGAAGAAGGTGGTTGATGAAGATGATCGCACATGAGTTAGATTGATCTAAAAACTGAGAAATACTAGGTATTGAAAGTTTTTGAATTTATTCTACTATAATCAAAAAGTTTTAAAGTGACAAACCACTTTTGTACTCTTTTCTATCCTTATCCTAAAATGCGAAAGTGAGTTTGTTTGTTTATTTTTTATTTTTTTATTAACTCATCACGCTTCATCTACTAAACCAATCTTCCTGAAATGTCGCATACACATAGGTAGAAGTACTGAGAAGGACATAGGGTACCTTTCATCCCAGGAAAAAGCATTGTTCCCGTGGAAAATTCACGCGGGCGAAGCCGCGGGTAAAAGCTAGTTAGTTTATAAATAAACGTCCTTACTTTTCTATCAAAACTAAATTGTTCAGTTTTTTACAGCCCTCGCCTTCGCCGACTGTACAAGACAGAAGCCAGAAGTATTTGAAATACGAGAAAGTGCACAAGATGGCCGCCTATACGTCCTTGTAAGAGACAACAAAAAAAATTCTCCTCTGCTTAGTTTGATACGAAATCATCATGCCAGGCGTAATTTTTATCCTACCCCTGTTAAGTTACATCGTAACAAACCCAAGCCTATTGAAAGTATTGTCAATAACTTGTTGAATAAACTTAGAGGAACTCAACAAAAAATTTCGAAAATTTATTTGCCCAGAACGACTCATGTCATGAGTGAAAAAATACGTGAGAAGTAATTTGCAAAACTTAACTATTGTTACGAATATAGTAAAAAATGTAAAAAAGATTATATCGCCATCGACTCCTGCTGCAAAGGTAAAATAAATAAAAAATGGTTGACGGTGATAATATTAATCATTTGAGTTTAAAATTAGTCGAGTCGATCGAGAAATGTTAATTTTCAATGAAGTATTTTTTATGTTGGTAGGCATTTTAGCATCAATCTCTTAAATTAAAAGGGACCCGGAACTTTTAATTTAAGAGACTGATGAACAATAAGATAATAAATCACAAATGGTAGTGCTTCATATAACGGTAAGTGAAAAGTTTATCATTTTAGCATCAGGATTTTATTTAAAAACCATAGTAAGTTTCTTATCACCAGTTTATGAGTGTATTAAATTAAATGTTGGTTAAGTAGCACCTAAACTCCTCTGAAAACTGTAGATATTATGTATACCTACTTGGTAGCAGAGTGCGTTTAAGTTAATTTCTAGGCTCGAGTCGGACAGACATAGTGCCGTATCGAATTTTTACCGTTATTTATTTTACCGGTATTTTGTTAACCTGTTAATTTTAGGTACCGAAATTTCACGGTGCTCCGTCTGTCCCGACTTTCTGCCACACTAGGTACTGACTTTTTAAACTGTATTCAAATTATGACTAGATTTGGATGTAGAAATTGAGCAGATCTGTAAAGAAATCTATGTCAAAACATGACTATTTTAATTAATTATAGTATGTTTTTGTTAACAGTGAAGCAAAATCCAGTTGGAATGCAGATAATGCGTTCTCCCCTCTCTCCTTCTTTTGTTTATCCCATAGAAGAAGGAAATAAAAAGACAAAGATTTTTTTTAGCAGTTTGTAACATGTGCAATAGGTATACTTATCTTTCATTTTTATTTATTAAATATGTACAGTTTTATTATATGTCTAGACCAATCATAAACCAATCACTTTATATATTCCTTTTTTTTAATAAACGAATAATAATAAACGTAAAAGTTTGTGGAAATGTATGGAATTATTTTTGTATGTGTGGTAGTCTTTTACGCAAGAACTACTGAAATGGTTTTGATAAAATTCGGTATACTTGTAGAATATTATCTGAAATGGCTAGGGTACTTAGAGTATTTGTATTATAGGATTTATTCACACCCATGTGAACTCTCTGCTCAACCCTAAGATTATGAGACAATACTTTTAGCATTAAGTTTACCTTTTGTACTGTACTTTTGTATGTGTGTACAATAAAGTTTAAATAAAAAAATAAATACTGTTATCCCAAAAATCCCATTGGAGCATATCCCACCAAGCTAGTTAACATATAAATGGCTATATTAAGTAGTACAATCGGCCACATAGAAAAGTATACCACTTTTTATAGTATTTCAGATGGTATACTTTTCTACGTGGCCCACTGTACTTACAAAATTCGTCTAATTTGAGATAAAGATAACGACTTACTCAGAATTTCAAACCACAAGGCAAGGTTAAGTCAATAAGGTAGGTCAGACAATGTGAAGCTAAGGAGAATCTTGATTGCTGGTTCAAAGGAATATTCTTGAAGTCATTTTGAATTTCGCCGCATTATACAATTTTACACTAAATTAAAATTGAATTACGGTTAAAATATTAGTTGACCGAGCGAGCGAAGCGAGCGAGGGCTTTAATTCAAGTTGGGGCGAAAACAACATTATTTGTATGTATACGTAAGTATGTATGTATGTTTGTTCCGCCATAACTCTCGAACCGTTGTATTAATTTCGATGATATTAAGAATACATGTAGCAACTATACATAGAATTTTTAAGTTCGTTGCGCAACAAAATCGGTTTAGCCGTTTTTGAGATATTTTAAAATAATAATCGCGAGGTCTAAGTTCGCGGCGAACCACTACTTTAATATATATCACAGCGTCCTGACTCAGCTTTACACAGGTAAGTATACATATAAACCTTCGGTCAGAATTTGTATCTATAGGTAAGTAGGTATTAGGTATATAAACTTATCCGTTCCTAATACGACTAATAGACAAGGCATAGCTGAAACTACTGGGCTTATAAAGCTGAAATTTGGCAGTTTCAGAAATAGATGTGTTCAAACAAACTCTTTATTTCTAGGTCACGTACTTTATAGTTGTTTACTCTTCAAATAGTACATTGTTAACGAGTGGGTGAAAGTAACTTTTTTAAGACCCGAGACGGGGTTTGGGTTATATTTAGTTCGAGGGACTTAAAAAAGTCTTTCACCCGAGGTAAACACTGTGCTTTTCATTACGAATACAAGGAAAGTAAAAATAAAAACATAAAAAAAAATTAAATGCCCCGCCTATTAGCTATATAAGTAAAAGAAAAAGCTGATGAGTGAATTATACGGAAGCATAAACAAAACTCTAAACTTGAAAAAAAAAGGGTCGGATTACAGCTTTAGCTTCCAGCATATTTTTTTTTTCTGTGGCCGACCAACTATTTAACTATTAGATTCTTTTCATTTGGTTCCATCATTGAAAAAAATAATAAAAAAATCTATATTATAAAAAATTATAAAAAAAATATTTTCTTTAACTTCATGTTATTTCAATTTTACATAATATGTTGAATGGCTGTATAGGAAGTTGGAATATGGTTCAATAGAATAACGTGAAAATAGAACTAGTTTTTTTAAATAATTTGACAGCTGTCAGTTGAAAACGATTCTCCCTAGGGCTAAAAAGTATTACTTTCTCGACGCTCCTCAGGCAACTTCAGACTTACTTTCAGAGTATGAGTAATGAAAAGTTCATTTTCAAGGCGAGTGAAAGACAAGAATGTCTTGATCTCACATTAGTTTTAATGATATTAAATCTTAACATTACAAACTAAATAAACATGTTTTTCATAAACTAGTGGTTCGCCGCGAACATAGACCTCGCGATTATTATTTTAAAAATATAAGAATCATAAAAATGAGTATTATATCTCAAAAACGGCTGAGGCGATTTTGTTGCGCAACGAACTTAAAAATTCTATGGAGAGTTACTACACGCATTCTTAATATCATCGAAATTAATTCAACGGTTCGAAAGTTATCGTGGAACAAACATACATACATACAAACAAAGTGTTTTCGCCCCAACTTGAATTAAAGCCCTTACTCGCTTCGCTCGCTCGGTCAATGATGTAAAAGTTTATTGATTTTATACATCTAGTAAGAATTAGTATCTTTCCTCCTTGGTACCAAAGTCAAAGTCAATTTTTTTTTAAAGGCAATTTTTTTTATTGAAACTTGGCCTTCAAAGAAGGCTCTTTTTCACGTCGAAAACTTATTATTTATCATTATATATTATGACTTAAAGCTACAAACTACTAGCATTTTGGAACGACCACTGCTGAGAAGAAATGCTGAAAGAAACTCATGTAAGAAATGGGAACACCTAAAGTAGCCTCTCTCTTTCGTGGTGTAGCCTACAGCACAGTTGGGGCGTAAACAACATTGTTTGTATGTATCGTATGTATGTACTCGTATGTAAGTATGTATGTATGTTTATGCCGCGATAACTCTCGAACCGTTGAATCAATTTCGATGATATTAAAAATACGTGTAGCAACTATCCATAGAATTTTTAAGTTCGTTGCGCAACAAAATCGGTTCAGCCGTTTTTGAGATATTTTAAAATAATAATCGCGAGGTCTAAGATCGTGGCGAATAACTAGTATAAGTAATACGTACAGAAAGGAAACTCCCTGCCCCTCCCGCAATATGTCACCCCCCGCATCCCACGCACCCCCCGCACCCCCTGCACCCCCGCACTCCTCCCCCGTTCTTGTGTGTATTAGCACGCTATGAAAACGCACACATTGACGTGTTACTGACGTGTTCACGGATAAACAGTTTTATTTATAGTAGTAATAGGTATATTTGACGCCACTATGACGTTTCTATGAAGCGCCCGCCCTATGCCTATAGTATAGCTCGGTCATTTTAGATTTAAACTTAGACATTTGAAATTACTGAATGGGACCTTTTGGAATATGTTCGGAACCCTTCCGGGATGACGCTTAAAAAAGTCCCAAAAAATCCCTAATCGGAGATCCCGGAAATCCTGAAAAAACTGGAATTTCAAGAAAATTCCTGGAGCGTGCCTAAAATCGTCCTTTATTTTGATTCATTTCATAAGGAATGAAGGAAAAAAGTTCCTATCATTATCCATCATTATTTTTTATCTTGTGCGGCTATCGTACTATATATGATTACACTATTTGTATAAGTTCAATCACACAAAAGCCCACCACCAAACGGATTTCGATGAAATTTGATAAACGAGTAGGTAGAGTAAAACCTTAAAAGTACATAGGCCACTTTTTACCTTGACTACACTTAGGAAGTCCTGGGACTTTTTTAAGCCTCATCCCGGAAGGGGTCCGAACATATTCCCAAACGGGTGTTTAGTAATTTTAATGTCCAAGTTTGTTCAAAAATTGACTTAAAATGACTGAGTATACCAAACATCATCATGACATGACGTCATCAGCCCTAACCAGATATATCCAGATCAGCGATATTGAATAGCGAACATTAGATCCTCGCTTGACATGGTAATGTGCAATCAGGTCCGATCAGCCCGCAGCAAGATTTCGAAGTGTGGCCACGAAAAAAGCGTTTGATAGATAATTCCTACTAATATTATAAATGCGAAAGTTTCGATGTGAGTTTGTGAAGATGTTTGTTACTCAATCACACAAAATCTACTGGACGGATTTCGATGAAATTTGGTATACGGGTAGAAAAATACCGGGCACATAGGGTATTTTTTATACCGAAATTACCATGAGGGCGAATCCCCACGGCGTGGCTAGAAGTGGATAA
The DNA here is from genome assembly GCA_018467065.1 of Ephestia elutella. Taxonomy (NCBI): domain Eukaryota; kingdom Metazoa; phylum Arthropoda; class Insecta; order Lepidoptera; family Pyralidae; genus Ephestia; species Ephestia elutella. Next base: position 3,456,786 of record CM031580.1, on the reverse strand, counting down.
AGTCTGATAGATAAACTAACTTTTTATTGCACCATTTACAGTTAAAAATGCAATGTTGATTAAGGTACTGACAGCTAAATATTATAAATGAAAACACCGTGAGTAAATTTGCACTTTAGTTGATTATATATCAACGTAGAGTCGAAACCACTGACAGTAAAAACTTTTTTTTTATTTAGAGGTCCTTTATAATTATAGCGTAGGTGAGCATGAAAAAAGGAGTTTTGGAAATTCCACCCCTATGAGGGAGAAAACGGTGAAAACAAAAAGAAAAGAAAGTTACTGATATTACTTTTGGTAGTAACATTAGTAGTGACAAAGGGGAGTACAAAAAGATCGACTAATGGATCTTTGCAATAAATAGTGAGCTTTTCATAAAGGCATTTTTAAATAAGGCCTGTTAAACTCTGGTTTAGCAGGCACACTTGGTTGTCAATCAGACATTTCCGTAATCCGTTTATCTGACGTCGTGTCAGTCGGAAGTACACGAGCACCCTTATCTCAACGTCAGAGGTATCACTTATGTTCAGATATAAAGACTAAATAAATACGTGCAGCTACTATGAATAACATATCGCCCATAATTAAGCCTGTACTATGTGTCGTTAGTTTTTTTAGCCTCCATTTGAAAATTTCAAAATAACCCCGGGAATAATATCGGGATTATTTTGAGTATAGAAAAAAATACGTACTAAGAAGGTCGTGACCCCCATGACCTTTCCCCTAAATCCGCCTGCCCCTTCGTCCGCATCGGACGACGGTATTGATATCCAGGGTATCGGAGACATATGTTGCCAATTCGAGCAACATACAGTTTACATCATGTAAAAAGGCCGCTTGAAGACAGAGGAGGGGGTGAAACTTGCGCATGGGTACGTCTGACGAACCAATCGCGCGCGCCGGATAAGACCCGCCCGACCCCCGCTCACCAAATAGACCGATAAATCGCCTACTGCGCAGCTTAACCGCCAGCAGCCTTTTTACGTGACGGGAACTGTATCTTATGTTTGATACGACACGACTCTGCCTTCTCTTTCAGATGGCTTAACTCTTTCTCAGTCTCCCTGGATCTCTTCTTCCCTTCCCGTGTCGTATCAAGACCTTAAATGTAAAGCCGAGAATACAGAGGTGTGGCGTTTCCTCCATCGACAAGAGAGCGAGCGGCTCTTAGATAAGAAGAAGATCTAATGTTTAATGCATAGCGTTCCTAAGATTTGACATAGACGCGTTACTTTTCCGTTTTGAGGTTAAAATCCCAATATTTCGCTCGGTTTTAAAAGTAACTTTCCAATTAGTCACCATGACATTCAGAAACGACGCCCGTCATCGAGACACATTAAAAGCGGGAGAACTCTAGAGGCGCACTTTGAATTCGAAACACCTACTTCGAGGGCACTTGAAAAGTCATAGTCACCCCAGTTCAAAGTTAAAAATGCGATGGCACAGTTTCGTTGAGGACTCGCTGTTGCCTGTAGTGCTGTCTGCGTCATTTTTATTCGTAAGCACGTGTTTAATATGATTTACTTTTACAGATATTTTGTACCATGAGCCAGTTTAGTCCCCATTGCTGGGGCATTACCCTTTTTCATGGATGGAAAAATATGGGCCATGACCTATCACGTGGATCCAAGGTGGATTGTTTGTTGGGTTTTAACTGGGTAGGTACTGCAAATACAGCCCGGATCAATGAACCCTAACCTAAGGATAAAGGAACCTAAGGGGCAAACACGGAGGAGCTGATTTTTGGTCACCCATCCTTAACCGCCGAGAGCGCGAACCATTGCATCAACGGGCTTCTCACACTCCACATAGATACTCAAGTGATTACCTAAAAAATTTAAATGTGATAAAAAAAAGTTTGTTTCGCTAGATTGCTGACGAGAATGCTCGCTCGAACGCTCGCTCAAATGCTCATTACACGGGAATGTACAGTCAAGAGTCAAAAGTGCAGTCAGAATCTACAAGGCATTATGATCCTTAAGGCTAGGCAATAAGGTCTTCGAGGTATGACTGCACTTATGACGCTTGACTGTACATCAGCGACTTAGATGGGTAGTTAGGGTTGCACCGAAATTAAAGCTTGTCAAAGTAAACAGTTACGTTTACATTTACTTTTGTCGACTCCGCCACGGAATGTCTAAGTACAAAACATCTATGCACGTTAGTTCTAAAGTATCTTTCATACTATTTGACAACTGGTGCACGTACGGTTTGGCCAAATATGACGTGTAATTTCTATGACATCTAATTTCAAGCTTCTCAAGCCAGCTATTCCCCACAGTATACCTAAACTCCATTTATTCTTACCAGTCCTATCATGTAAACAATCTTACCATGTCTTTTTATGAATTTACAACAATATAAATTAAAATAGACTTTTTAGGAAATTACTTTCGTGGTTAATAAATGTTTTACTTTAGAATGTTTAGATTTGAACTAATATTTGATTTATTTTCAACAAAATTCAACAAAAAGTACTGTGAAGATTGTTTACATGATAGGACTGGTAAGAATAAATGGAGTTTACAGTGTTTTGCGAATGTATTGTGCGAATGAAATCTCTCAATGTGCCCCCATTCGAGTGAGTCAGCGTTTTCCCCCACTAACAGTATTAGGCTCAGAGTCTCGCGACCCACAAGCAGAGGCTTGACAGGCACAAAGAACAGCCTTTTGCGAGCACTCTACACTCTATACTCGTTCTGTGGCCCTAGTACTCGTAATGTACGTAGGAATTTTCGCCTGTGCTTTTTTAAGTTAGAAAATAACTTCCATTACCGATTGTAGTTTTGTTTACTGCTTCTCGTTATTTATAAATAATAATCCTACTAATATTATAAATGCGGAAGTTTGGATGTGAGTTTGCGGGGATGTTAATTCTCAATCACGCAAAATCTACTGGCCGGATTTCGATGAAATTCGGTATAAGGGTAGAAAAATAACGGAATAAGGTACTTTTTACACTGAAATTGTAAGGTATATTAAGAAACTAACTGGCGCCCGCGGCTTCGCTCGCGTTAATCCTTTCTTAGCGGATGTCTACGTCATAACATCTACCAGCATGCCAAATTTCAGCCCGATCCGTCCAGTGGTTTGGGCTATGCATTGATAGATCACTATGTCAGTCAGTCCAAACCTTTGAGTTATAATAAATAAAAATAAAAAATGTCTTGTAAAATAATAAAATGTAGGTAACCTTTTGAGAATTTCATACACACAACTTTTGATAGCTTGTTCTATAAAGCTTTGCTTGCGGTATCAAGATGCTATCGTATGTTAGTAGTATTTCGATGACTTGCGATAGCCGTTATTCTCCCATTATTCCCGATTCTCCCGATGTACCAACACACATGAATCAGCAGAAGTGAAAGTATTGGGACACGACTTTTGAGCGGCAAAAGCGCCTGTCACTGTGTATACCGCTAAGTGCCACATTTATGTTCAGGGCACAAGGGTGCTACAAAATTCATGTGTCATTTTATTGGAATTTCTATGGTGTTTAGTCTTGTAAACAATTGCCGGGTTTCGCGTATAATTTGGACGATATCATGAGGCTAAATTGAGGGTTACCATTAGATTTTTTTTACATTGACTTGATTGCTTCGATCACGTGTTAAGGGGCGCCGTTCATTAATCACGTGAGGCTTTTAAAGGGGGGGGGGGGGGAGATGTTTGACAAAAATCACGAAATATCACAAGGGGAGTAAGATATCACGTGTATTTATTTTTTCATAATTTTTAAACCGAAAAGCGGCGTGTAGTGTGACTCGCCGTTGTTGCTATGCAAGATAATTTTTTAAAATATTCTAATAAATATAAGATTTTTTGTAGTACTAAAAATACACGTGATGTTGGTTGGGGGGTAGTAAACCTCACCATGTATCACCAAGGGGGATATTTTAAGCATTTTTTAACCCCCCCTGGGTTAAAAAATGCTTATAGACAGATCATGTGATTAATGGACGGCTCCTAATAACCTTGACTGTCGTCTTAACTAATGTTATAAATGCGAAAGTGAGTTTGTTTGTTTATTTGTTTGTTATCTCTTCACGCTTTAACTACTCAATCAATCTTCCTGAAATTTTGCAAAAACTTAAGTCGAGGTACTGAGATTATAGGGTACCTTTCATCCCGAGAAAAGGTACTGTTCCCGTGGGAAATTCACGCGGGCAAAAGCTAGTACACAATTTCTACTGACCGAAATTCACTGAAATTTGTTACTCGGATAGAATATGACCCGAAACAGGATACAGGGTTATGTATATTCTGAAATTCTCAAAATATCTTAGACATTAGGACCGTGGGGACCTTCAGCCCACAAACTTTATGACGCCATCTCCCAAAAATTAATTGAGGTTTCTCGTGACCAGAGGGCTGGTATTTATCTCGCACAGAGATTAAGCAATGCCATTCAACGTGGCAATGCTGCCAGCCTTCTGGGCACTTTACCTCAGGGCAACGACCTGTCGGGGCTGGCATTTTTGTAAATATATTTAATTTTAGTTTTAGTTTTATTATTTTTAATTAATTTGTAAATATGTTTTCTATATCTGTAAAAAGTGGTATTAAATACCTGTCACAAAAAAAAAAAAAAATATCTTATTAATTAGTCAAGTCGTAAATATTATTCATTATATAGGTCAGTATTATACCTAATAGATCTATGAAGTACCTACAAGGAAAGATACGTTATTTAATAAACATCACATAAATGTAAGTATAATACTATGAATAAAACTATTGTAATACTGAGGAAGTATATGAATACATTGTGTCTATTGAAGTTCCTAGTTATAATAGCAGATAACTATAGGTTAGGATTGTACTCACAAGATTAAATTTATTTATTTTATTAACATCGGGCCGGGGCTTCGTTTATTGAATTTTGTTTTTCACCCAATTGAAATTGGTGAAATTTCCAAAATTAGTTTATTAGCGCTCACTTAGTAAAGCTAATTTTATCATAGTTAGAAAAGTGAAAGCAAGAAGTCGTTCAGGAAGTCCAAGACAGAGTTATATGAAGCAAATAAGGGAAGCGTCGTGTCGTGTTATTCGAAAGAGAAAGATGGAACTTCACCGACAAAAGCCTCGCTCTTAATTAGATCTGATGAGTACCATCTCTCTCTCTCTCTCTCTCAGCCGAAAGACGTCCACTGCTGGACAAAGGCCTCCCCCAAGGATTTCCACAACGACCGGTCCTGCGCTGTCCGCATCCATGCGCATCCCGCGACCTTCACCAAGTCGTCGGTCCACCGAGTGGGAGGCCTGCCAACACTACGTTTTCCGGTTCGTGGTCGCCACTCGAGAACTTTTCTGCCCCAACGGCTATCTGTTCTACGAGCTATGTGCCCCGCCCACTGCCACTTAAGTTTCGCGATTCTGCGGGCTATGTCGGTTACTTTAGTTCTCTTACGGATCTCCTCATTTCTGATCAGCGTCTAATTTCATACAACTTCTGTGCGGCGATGCAATATTGGTACTTTCAAAAAACGAGTCTACGTCTTCTTGAAAGGTCGGCAACACTCTTGTGATACCCCTGGTGTTGCAGTAGTCTATGGGCAGCGGTGATTGCTTACCATCAGTGCTTAGTCGTTTACTGCCCTACTTTATAAAAAATATAAGTATATAGATTACATATTGATCTTTGTAACTATACAGTAATTCATGAGAATGTTTAATTGAAAAAACAACAATATTTATTGTAAACGATTGGGATGTTTTGAATCAGTCGTTTTCTGACCTTTGAATATAAATATTTAAATCTTAACAATATTGCACTTGATTGCAAATCTTGACGACCGCCGTAGCCATGGTCATCATGCCTGTCATCATAACATTGGAGGTTCCGGGTTCGATCCCCGGATAGAAAATGTTTTTTTTTTTATGAGTGACCTAGGGCTTGGATTGAGATATTATCTTTTTCAGACTGACCAGGCATCATCCTATCATAGTGATTACTAGCTGTCGCCCGCGGCTTCGCCCGCGTGAGTTTCGTTTAGATGAAAAATCTCTCTTGGAGCTTTTCATCAGATGTTCCAGATCTTCAGTTTTTATACGTCAGCAGAAAATGCTCATCAGGTTGAACGATTTTTGCTAAGGCGCCATTTCCATATATGTTATAGTGTAGCTGGTCTCTTGGAGCTTTTCATCAGATGTTCCAGATCTTCAATTTTTATACGTCGGCAGAAAATGCTCATCAGGTTGAACGATTTTTGTTAAGGCATCATTTCCATATTACTTATAGTTTAGCTGTTCCGTTATGGTTCTTCATCAGGTGTTCCAGTTTTCAAAATAAATTATAGCCTATATGTTGCCCAGGCTTAATAGCTATACAACAAAAAAAGTTTAATTCAAATCCGTCCAGTAGTTTTTGCGTGAAACGCGTACATACATACAGACAGACAGACAGACAGACAGACAGACAGACAGACAGACAAGAAATTCCAAAAATTTTTTTTTGCTTTCTATTGTTCTTTTTAGGTCTCCCTCTATCCATTTCAGTCAAAAATATTAAATGTACAGACAAAATATTTTTACTGTTTTATTATATGTATAGATATAGATTAATACGGATACTCACGCGTGTTGTTAGTCGGAACCGCCGACTAGTTTCGACTTCATACGGAAGTCATTTTCGAGGCGAGTTATGACCGTCTTTTCGTCGTGACACATTTCCACGAGACACCATCGACGACAGGATTTTTCTTGTGACGTTTCTTACGTTAGATTTAATCAAATCATAGGTATCATCGTAATGTAGGTTAAAACATCGTGAGGAAACCTGCACTCTGGTTGATGATTATCAGCTAGTGTGTGAAATGGAGAAGGCAATGACAAACCACTCCATTAACATTGCCAAGAGAGTCGTTGTGTGTGTTTCATTCCATATAATGACCACGACCCTCAGTCATGAGGAAATACAACTAAAGAGAGAGAGAGGTATCATCGACTAATTTGCTTCAGGTGAAGTTTCTAATGCGCACAGCGAAGCAGTGGAACTCCCTGCATGCGTCTGTGTTCCCGAGCACATACAACCTGACTCTCTTTAAAACCAGAGTGAATAGGCTGCTTCTGGGTAGTCTCGCTACATCGTAGACCTCATCTCTGTCCTCGGACAAGATTGTGGTCAAGAGCAAACTCATCATTATTAAAATAAAAAAAGGTGAAAGAAAATATCGTAACAAAACCTACACACTAATTTTTTTTTACAACATAGGGCGGCAAACACGCAAGCGGGTCACCTGATAGTAAGCGATCACCGCTGCCCATGGACTACTGCAAAACCAGGGGTATTACAAGAGTGTTGCCGGCCTTTCAAGAAGACGTAGACTCGTTTTTTGAAGGTTCCAATGTCGTATCGGTTTGGAAATACCACAGGAAGATGATTCGACAGATTGGTCATACGTGGCAAGAAGTGTCTTTTAAAACGTACGGTAGTTGACAGCCAGTCATCCAGATGGTATGGATGAAACTTCAACTTGTGACGGGTGGTACGGTGGTGACATTCACTAGTGTGTTGTTACGACTTACGACTACTGCTAGATGGGGTAGTCATACTTGAAAAAAAAAAGTTGGCTAAGGTTGGCTTTAAGCTCTCTTGTCGTTTACTTTGTATTATTTGTAAAATAAAGGTAAAATAAATAAAAACAAAATTTCCACCATTGTTTTCTTTAAAACAAAGAATATACAATAGCTTTGCCCTTGGCTTCGCCCGCGTGAATTGAATTATTCACCCATTTACCCCCTTAGGGGTGGATTTTCCTGCAATCCTTTCTTAGTGCTCACTCATGCTATTAAAGAACCTGCAAAATATCAAGTTTCTTCATTCAATGGTTTCATCTTTGAGTTGATATACCAATCAGTCAGCATCATATAAATTCGTTTATTTGCCTAAGTGTACATATTAGTCTCTAAGTAATAACATACTTACTCTGCTGGCTTAGTGATCCCAAAATGGATCTTGGCCTTTGAAACGAGAGAGCACCATAGACTTCTATTCTAACTGGGACGGACCCTCAGATTAAAAAAAAAAAGTATTTATTCCAAAAACTACATTTGTTACTTAATTATAGAAGGTTGAGGAACTCTTTTAAGTAAAAAGCCCGTGCCAGAGTTCCCCGCTCTTTCCTGATGACTTATTGTTACTTAAGTAACTACTATTTTACCCACCAAAAGGTTGGGGTGATACATGAGAAGAGGATGTGCCAGAATCACCACATAAATAATAACATGGCAAAGTAATAACATATACAGATACAAAGAATATAATACATCAATGAGTACCAAGCCTCACTGACATACTCATCGGGATGTACTTATAAAGTGAAATAAGTCAATCGAACCGCATTGTTCAAGCGCTTATGTTTTGAGTCAGTCTTCTTTTAACCACTGTCGCATAAATAGATTGTACTCGTAAATGTGTGTCAGTATTGCTTAAAATATGAGAGGAATCGGGTTACTCTGTATGTTTGTATTGTGCGGTGTCCATATTGATATGGTGTCCGGTAGCTTAAGTGAGTTTTTCAATAATTTCGGGGAAAAAATTTCGGTAAGTCTTTATTACTTTTTTTTATTTCAGTGTTATACTTATGTATTCACTTTAGGTTCTAAATCAGAACGGAACAAATATTTTTTTTAAAAATAATATGTCAGCTTAATCAGCAGATCCTAGTTATCTAAAGTCTTTATTGCTTTATGAATGCAAGTAATAACATACAATATACTCGTATTTTGGCATTAGGTACAACATAAAAATCAAAATTCTCTTCAAAGATTATAATAAACTTCAACATATAAATAATAAATACTAATCGATATATTACGAATTATTCGTAATTTAAAAGTGAAATAATAATAATTATACAAAATAGCTTTTTAATACAAAAAAATACTATTTTTATATGTAGCTTCTTAGACATTCCGTAGCGGAGTCCTTAGAAAGCTATGGTGATAGAATTTTTAAAATATACAACTCACAAACTTACAAACACTTACTCTTTATAATATTAGCTTTGCCCTTGGCTTCGCCCGCGTGTTTATATTAGTGTGATTATTGTGATAATAATAATATCACTTAATTCACATACCTATGCGCTTCGCACCGCATATTTTAACTATAGTTAAAATATGCGGTTCGAAGCGGTGGTGGCCGAGTGGTAGGGGCGCCCGCCTGTAGATGCAAAATCCCAGGTTCGAATCCTGCCCGGGCTACATGAGTTTGTATACCAATCTGACTCATGTTAGTTTTCATCGACCACCACTTGCTTCCGGTGAAGGAAAACATCGTGAGGAAACCTGCACTCTGATTGATGATTATCAGCTAGTGTGTGAAATGGAGAAGGCAATGGCAAACCACTCCATTAATATTGCCAAGAGAGTCGTTGTGTGTGTTTCATTCCATATAACGACCACGACCCTCAGTCATGAGGAAATACGACTAAAGAGAGTTAAAATATCAATTCATATTTATTTAGTGTTTTTTAAATGTTGATGCCCAGTGCAGAGATGGGTTTACGCCAGGAATAAATGGTTTCTGCCCGATTAGTCCCTGGCGTAAGCCCATCTTTAGATGGGTTTACGTAAGGCAATAACCTTATATATATAATAATTTCTTCCCGTTTGACCCGTTTGACTGTACATAATCTAGTGTATGTATAAAGATAATAAATAGCCTCTCTGGCATGTTAGGCGACCTAGGGCCCTATTTTTGAAAGTAAGACTCACCAAAAAAGCGTGAGCCGAATTATTTTTCATTCGATATCCATTATTCCATATTTTTGAATTGTCTATGTCTAGACCACTCGTTTTCGTATGATTTGGTAGTCGAACGTTTTCTACGTCAAAATCATGAATGACATAGACAACCGGATACCTACGGATATAGATGGAGTCTATTAGAAATTTCATTTTTGCGTTCCGTTTAACGCTTACGTTCTCTTTGATTGAAAATTTACGAACACATTTTTTACGATTCGTTACCGATTCGGTTTTCGTAGCGTAAAATAGAGCAGAAATTATTTCTCACATTATTTTCATATCACTGGCAACATTGCTAGACGAGTGATTTCAAAAATCCGGCTTTTATGTTTTTAGAGACATAGTAGGACGAGTGCGACATAATAGTCTATTCGTTTTCGGCGGTATGTCATACTTTCAAAAATAGGGCCCCAAGACTGTTTCGTGAGTTTCTTTCGGCATTTCTTCTCAGCAGTAGTCGTTCCGAAATGCTAGTAGTTTGTAGCTTTGAGACATAATATATTATGATTAAATAATTAGTTTTCGACGTGAAAAAGAGCCTTCTTTGAAGGCCAAGTTTCAATAAAGAATTTTTGATTTTGATTGATTTCCAGGCAAGAGGGTCCCGGCGAATCGGACCGGTGGTGCTCACTCGACCCATGGGACGAGTCGCCGATTTTAAATTTAATTTTTGTTTTTCCGGCTATTTGGACTACTCACCAATTTAAAAAAAAAAAAACATATATTGTTCAAACCAAAGAATGGTACAGTCAGGTGAAAAAATGTTTAAGGGAATAATTAAAAAACGGAAGTTAATTCAAAAATATCATTTATTTATGTATGATATAGGTATAAAAAGGCATAAAAATCTTTCCCTTTGATTATTGTTTATGTTGTTTAAAATAAAAACATCTGGCTACAACAATAAATTATTTATGTATCGCAAAATCAGACTTAACAATATTAAAATAAAATTATTGTCATAAACATAATCAAAACAATAATGAACATAAATACTATCATCATCTGAATTCCGCATCCGACAACCATAGGTTTGCATTCAGATTTAATATCAAACACAACAAGATTGATTGAAGACCACTTAAATGTTAAATTTGATATTAAAGTTTCTTTATATTAGACTAAGAACCAGCAACTTTACGTCATATTTCAGGTTTTTTGATTACCTTCAGAAACATTGTACAAAAAATTCTGAAATAAAATGTATGAGCTTTGAAAACTAAAATCTCGAAAATATTTTAAAAATTTTGTACTTTATAAACTGAAATATTGTCTAATAAAAATTGTTGTTTTTTCTTTATTGCTTTAATCATTTTTCGCCTGACTGTACTTATTGGCTTGAACAATAGATTTTTTTTTTAATTTGAGAGTAGTCGCCAGAAGAAAAAAAAAAAATTCAAAAATCCGGCGACTCAGCCCGCGGGTCGCGTTAGTATCGGGCCGAGTCGCCGGGATCCTCCAGGCAAACCCATCTCTGGCCCAGTGTAACATGTCCGGGGGCCCTATTTTTGAAAGTATGACATACCGCCGAAAACGAATAGACTATTATGTCGCACTCGTCCAACTATGTCACTAAAAACATAAAAGCCGTATTTTTGAAATCACTCGTCTAGCAATGTTGCCAATGATATGAAAATAATGCGAGAATTAATATCTGGTCCATTCTACGCAACGAAAACCGAATCGGTAACGAATCGTAAAAAAAATGTTCGTCAATCAAAGAGAACATAAGCGTTAAACGGAACGCAGAAATGAAAATTCGCATAGACTCCATCTATATCCGTATCCGGTTGTCTATGTCATTCAAGAATTTGACGTAAAAAACGTTCGACTACCAAATCATACGAAAACGAGTGGTCTAGACCACTCGTTGCGGATTATTCGATATAGACAATTCAAAAATACGGAATAATGGATAGCGAATGAAAAATCATTCGGCTCACGCTTTTTTGGTGAGTCACACTTTCAAAAATAGGTCTCCAGGTCTTTTTTTTATTTCCAGGAAGCTTGGCATTACACCTGGAGTAATATCGTTGACAACATTAAGAAACCAGTTAAAATAAGACGCCTTGGTAGGCTTGGAAGTATGTTTGATATATATGTTTTTCACTAACTATTATGATGATGCCTAGGTAAAAAATAAATTTTATAATGGTATTTAAATAACAAAACATGAAAATTTTATGTCTCTTAATTGATTAATTTTGAAAATTAATTAAACCTCATCAAAATCGAATAAGACATTTCGAAGGTTATCCCAGAACAAACATACAGACAGAAAAAATATATAGGTATATATTTCGTAATTCTGAAAATTTTTATATTACTAACAGACACTCCAGTTTTGTTTATATGTGTGTAATATAAAATTTGTAATATAGGTAACCCATTTGTTTAAATAACCTTCTTGTTGTCCGATGGGATACCTACTACGCAATTTAAAATTTGCAGTTATTTTAAAATTACAGACAGTTTTATTTCTTTGTGTGTAATATTTGGAATATGTTATGTGTCATTTGTGTAATATGTGTTATATTTTGTGTGTAATGTGTGTGTGCGTTTTTTATAGAATAGTTTTTTATTGTGTGTATGTAACCCTTGTTGTGATTTCGTGTAACCTTGCCGTTCGCAACTTAGCTCAAAATCGATGGACAAAATGGCGAAATAATGAAGGATCCAATTAGTACTAAAGTACTCTTATATAGTAAAAGCTATATGGTATATTGAAAAAATTCCATGCGAGCAGGACTTGAACCCGCAACCAGGGGGCCGATTCCACTAATTACAAACGTAAATGTCGTGTTTCAATTGTGTCTGAAGATCCAAGGAAATTGAAATAAAGTGACAAGATCTCTGTAATAGTTCTATGTTTTATTACGATTTCTTTGGCCTTTTAGACATCTACGTTTATAATTTGTAGAATTAAGGGCCAGGTCTTTATATGACCTTGCTCTTCCAACTGAGCTATCGCATTTCAATCCTGCACATCGAAAATCTTGACCATATCCAATTTCTATTGAAACGCATTGGGCATGCGTGGGCGATCCATGTTTACTTCAAAACTAGGCATACAGTCCAATTATAATCTAAACTTGGGACGGGCTTTAGCAACTTCACTCCGGTCTCTTTAACAAATGTATACGTAATGAAGTTAGTTTCGAATGGTTTTGAATGACAAGCTGACAACTTAACAAAAATAACAAAACCAATAGAATTTAAATCGCATTACCTACAAATATGCAGTTGGCAGGTAAATCAGCAGCAGGCAGTTGGTTCCATAACAATAGTTAGGTATCGAACGTAGTTAATCATAGTATCGCCAGGATTGTTTTAGCCGTTAAATGAAGTTTATCACTTGAAGCAAACAGGTCAATTAAAATCCAATTATATGCTTACAGAATTAAAGTCGACTACATCAACACCCGACTTTCCGTATATAACTCAAATAGACAGTGAGCTTACACAGAAAAACTATATTGAAACTGTAACTAACGTTCAGGACCCACTTGTCAAACACCGATTAACGGACAGGGTCCCTGGAAAAAAAGCAAATGATCTAGAGAATGAGATAGTAGGAATGCAAGATTTGGAGAATGAATCGCGTAATGCAAGAATGACGAAATTGCTGATTCCACACTTGAAACCACCAAAATGGACGAATATAGACGACTGGAAGAATATGCATAAACCTATTTACAGCAGCTACCATGATGATAATATTGATGGTAACTTTGTTTTAATATATTTTTTAATTTTGCTACCTACTTTTTTGCTGTCGCAGGTTCTCCGCAGTTATTGCAGAAATTTATCAGAATTTGCACGCGAAGGCTGATGATTAAGCTAATGATATACAGACAGGGTTATTTCAAAGACGTGCAGTGCACATTTTTATACGCAATCTTTGTCGTTAATAGAACTCATTTAAGAGATAAATAACACATGATTTTTCGGACTCTAGTAAGAAAAGTTTTTTTTAGATGATATTGTTTTACCATGATATATTTTTTTTTAAATATCTTTTAGTAATGATATAAGTATATTGCGTAAAAAAATTATGCAAACTCCATTAGGCTCTATATTTACCAATTTGCGCAATCTAAGAAAGAAACACATTTAAAAATGTTGCAATTACACTCAATTACATGTAAAATTATGGAAAATAAAAAGAGAAATTTAGAATTTTGAACTCTAGTTTAAACAGAGTCAATCAACGGATTTCTCAAAGAAGTTTAGTCTGAGATAGCATTCTATGCTAACAAATGATAAAAAAGTTAGTATAAACTAAAGAACTAAAACAAACTAGAAACTTAATAAAATATACTTTTAATTAAAAAAAAATCAATCAAGGGGAATTAGATATAAAATCCGGGGCAAAAATACGACTCTCTTATTATGTGCAAAGGTCACAAGGGCAACGGATCCACGCGTCTAACTTCTATCTTTATTCGCATTTCTGCGTCTTTCCTGTGGCACAGGCTTGTGTTTGATAATAATCGTCATATATCGGCTATTGTATGTTATTAATTGGATCAATGGCCGAGTTTCATGTCTAAAATCGTGCTACACTGATATTTACAAAACAATCTCTTAACGATTGTAAATAATTATCAAGACGAAAAACGAGTAATGTCCTATGTTGAAAAGCTACATTAATACTTACGTACTATCCGGGCTCAGTGACCAAAAATGAGTCTTGGCCTCCAACACAAGCACGCCAGCGTCTCCGGTCCCGCGTAAGCTCCCGCCAGTCGTCGCCAACTTGCAGCTCGCGAAGGTCAGCCTCCATATCGCTCCAGCGGTATCTGGGGTCTACCGGTCTACGATGGACCGTCCGGCCCAGATAGGCTCTCTTCACTGGAAAGCAATTTTGCAAATAAATTGCGTAGCTAAATAACAATCAAAGATACAAACAATTTTGAGGCCCATGTCAACTAAGCTGTGAAATGAAATGATTTATTAAATGGCCCCAGGAAGGGCCAGCTTCAGGGCCCCTATAGTTAGAGGCCTCGATACCGTCTAGCCCTTCGATATTTACGCTACTGACCAATCAAAATTTCGGTGATGGTGGAATGGTTAAGACGAACATATTTTATCAATTAAAATTACCCCACGTTGACTACTCCTGCCTCATGATTTAAAAGACCAATCTGACTCATGTATGGTTCATTAAACGGTATTTGCTTTAAGTGACAAAAAAAATCGCTAGGACACTTTTGTTCATGATTTATTAGCATGTGTAAAGGCAATTGCAATATTAACATTGGCAAAAAAGTGATTGTGTGTGACTCTCAGCGACGAGGATTACTAGCTTAGAAATTCTTGATGAATTGAAGGAAGAACCGAAAAAAGGCAATAATCTTAAACTGATGCAGTTGCAAAAGTCAAAATTTAACGGCAAAAGCTATAATAATTATGTTTCCCTTTAGTAGATGAGCGGTCTTTGTCAAAGTCAAAAAATACCAAGTTAAGTCTATGTCGGCCATGTTCAATAGTGGACATCTTTTCCCTAAGATGATAAAATTAAGTTTCTATTCAATTCCTATATATTAGACAAATAATAACAAATAATATTTAAGTTAAACCACCTGTTACAGTTAACTGTGTGTGTATGAATCTGCGACACCGTGACAAGGCTCTCCACCATTGATACAAGTTTATTCCTAGTTCAATGGTGGGTTGCTGTGTGATTGAATCATGGATGCAGAGAGGTAGCTGACACCGTATCAGCCATATCAATTAACGGGGACCCTGGGCGTCAGAGGTCCCAAACCAATGGCAAAAAAAAGGTTGGCCCTCAGAAGTGGGTCCCAGTTTGAAAGCGAACCACGACATTGGTCGCACATGTCATCAGCTCTAGAATGACTTATTTTTCGGTATTGTGAGGCACTGGGTTGCAGGTCCCAAGTTGATAAATCAGCTACATCTTTGCATTAATGGTAACATATTTAGGCTTATAATTATTAGGAACTTTGTATTTTAATTTTTTAAACGCGCTAATAAATACCTTTTAATTTTATTTGTTTTAAGTATTGTACATTAATCTACATTTCAAGTGCAAAATAAATACCAGTTTAATTGGTGCTTATTTAATGTGTGTTAAAATCGCAGGTGTCGCTAAAGACGAAGTTGATCAATCAATCAATCAAGGGTCATATAACGGCGCGGAGGTTGTAACAGCCGCCGCATCGGAAGATGAGAATGAGATTTTTGGAATTCTGCTATTTATTTAAATATTTATTTTATAACGTTTGATCAAATTTATTTAACTTTTTATTGTTCTAATACAGTTTAAATATATTCAAAATGCTCCATCTAAATATATTTAAATACTAGCAGCTGCTTGGGGCTCCGCTCTTGTGGGATTTCGGAATAAATCTCTCAAATTGTACCGAAGTTACAGTTTGTCAAAATTTTATATCATTGCAACCTGATTGCAACATATGCTCTGCAACGGCAAGTTAGTTCAAATGATTTTGAATTTACAAAATTGAGCATGTTAAAATTATCGCAAATTCCAAAAAAAATGAGTATGAGTGAATTACGAGTAGTATATCAACCTTTCCAATTTTAACAATAATACCTACTTATTATATTTTATGCAAAAAAAATGAACAAATAAAAATAAGACACTTATGTGAGAGTAAGGTGAGTAAGACTTAAATAAATTTTACCGGTAACATCATGATTGGTAATAATAAAAACATAATAATCATTACGAATATTACGCCTTTTTCCCGTGGGGATCATAATGAATGTTGGCCTTAATTTACAAAGTCGCTTACAAGTTGGCCCTTCGTTGCAGTCAAGTTATACGAGTACATACATTGCTTAATTTTGTACTGTGTCAAAGCATAGCTCACTTAAAAATTACGCAATATAAATTGTGTATTTTGGTTGGCTATAACGTCGGGCCAACATTTACATACTTCATAGAGCGGCTGGCCAATAATAATTAATAAATGGGTAAAACCCAACGACCAAGCACTAAACATGTATGGTGAGTCTGCAAGACAGCACAGCACCCAAAACCGCAGGCAAATACCTGTCAAAACAAGTGCAAATATTTGCAAAATAATAACCATAATCCCAAATCAATTGGAAATGCGCCACGGCATCAATAAATCATAGTTTTATTGCACTGGAACCTATATTACACTTTAAGTTAATACACGAATGAAAATAATAAACGTTACTTCACAAAATCGAGAACTGAAATTAAATAAAATGAACATTTATTAGAAATTTAATTAATTTTATTTAAGGGTGTCATCGAAAATAACTGATTTTCGTATATATATTTTGTATTAGTTATATTTTTGATAATATTTCAAAATGTAATGTATGTCCCTTTTCAAAATTGGGAAGTAAAATACAATACAAATAATATTTTTCAAAGTAGATTCACAACTATATAGCACATTTACAGAATTTTCCTTTTATTAGCACATAACGTGATTGGTACCGTTTTCAAAATACTATATTTTTAGAAAACGATTAACTTTTAACCCTTTTCAAAACTAGGAAGTAACATATACATAATATTTATAAAATAGATTCACTTAATCCACTTAGCACATAACAGATTTTTTTAATGACACACATCGTAATACCTTTTCAAAATACTAATACAGGTCGCGTCATGTAAGATGAACGCTGGCGGTTAAGCTGATAAGTAAGCGATTTATCTATCTATGCGGTGAGCGCAGATCGGGCGTGTCTCATCCGGCTCATGCGATTGGTTCGTGTCAGTCGAACCTCCTCTATCTTCCAGCGTACTTTTTATATGACGCGACCTATACTAACTTTCATGTTATTGACTAATATATATTTTTTTCAGACAACGAAGTAGCTTTACCTATTGAACGAAACGCTATCGATTATCGTCGAAGGAGATATTCATCTACATCTAAGAAAGAAAGTAATTGATTCATTCATTTGTAACTCAAAACTTTTACTAGCTTTTGCACGCGGCTTCGCCCGCGTAAATTTTTTACCAAAATCTTAATTTTTAGCAAAACTTCCGTATTGTCCCTATTATAGATGGTTAAAAGAATCAAAATTTGATTTTCTATGAAATAAAGTGAAAACATTTTCCAAAAATGGTGAAGTGATTGAGTAGTCTGTCATTCTAAGCTATGTGCTTTGTTTTCTCTTAAATTAAGTAAGATCAGAGTAAAAAAAAAGATAATTAATGCTTTTTTATCAATGGAAAATATATAAACATAGTGATAGCATCATCTAAAGCTTATCTAAAAACATTAACAAAAGCGCACGTCAGATACTAACGCCCGGTTTCCGAAAATCATGTCAATTATTGAATTTTGTAACAGAGTGTCATTATTAACAATCTTCTAAACAAATTTGGGTTTCTGAAAAGCTGTTCACCGTTAAATTATCTAATCGACTGTTTGACTTTTTTCATTCACTTATTCATGTTTTGTTTCTATCCTACACATAGTTTTGTTCAGACAGCTAGAATTTTTTTATTTTTATTTTTATGTCTATGTTTTTTTCTGTGGATATTATATTTTTAGCTCAGAAGCGGAATTTAAATTAAAAATAAAATATACTTCGACAAGATTTATTATCAACACTTAAATAATCAAAATAAACAGGAACGAAAATACGGAAAAGTTATGTGAAGGAAGAATATCACCAAAATGACGTATTGACAGCTCGACGAACGCGCAGCAAATAGGGCCGAACTACGGTTGCGCTCGCTTATATAGATTTGAAAATGCGAGTCCGCTAACACGGCCTCTCCTGACTAAGGTCGTCCTCGACCTTGTCCTTGACTGCATAAGGGACCGGTATCCAGTCGGGAAAGCTCGGCTAGGTGGTCTATATTGGGTCCTCATCATTATCTGAAAGACAACGAAAAGGATTTAGACCCTTAAAAACACTCATGTAACAAAATAGGCATAGTAATGATGAAAATAAATAAGCAGTTTAAAAGACTATCGTAGCGCTACATAACCAACAACAAGTAGGTACGTGAACCACATAGCTCTACGTCTGTTCACGCAACCACAAATCACATGGCATGCAGCACCACGCAAGTCTAAAAATAAGTTCTGTGAACCACGTAGCTCTACGTCTGTTCACACAACCAGGGCGCCACTCTCAAGTCCCTTTCGTGCCGGACGTGACACGTGAAACCACGTGATTTGTGCTTGTGTGTAGTCCTACCGAATACACACAAGCATAAAACCGCATCCAACCTCAACTAACGGGTCGATTTGATAGTTACACACCACTCCGAACGATCGTCGATCATCCAATCACAGGAATCTCAGAAAATTTTACACACACAACTGCATTTTTCGACAGCTTGTCATTTGATTTTGACAACGAAAGATACGGAAAAGCGAGCACTTTCAACGATATTTTTCCGTCAGCCCAAGATAGCGCGGAGCAACTACGTGCAGCAAACGTGACCTCTTTCTTGGCCTATGATTGGTTGTTTCAATTACTAAATTGAAAAATTTTGTAATCGAGAACAGCCAACTAATACGTCACGTCTAATATGTTTATACCATTGAGTTAGGTACGTTATTAGACGTTGTTAAATATATAAAATATCAATAAATATAGGCATTGTTCTCATGCTTTTGTCAATCTAGTAGCACTTACTAGTGCTAGACTATAATAAAACGCGTGGAGAAAGTACATAATTTAAATAAAATAGCCTAAAGTATCTAACAAGTGGCTGATCTGTAATCTTGATCACTACATAAACGAAATAATATATTAAATCAAATATTATCGTAGGAAAGGCATATACGTGCATTTGCTTTCAGTGTACAATAATTTTGTACTTTTATCATAGTTACATAGTAGATTTCTTTAATAAATAACAAGTTATATTTTACATATATTTAATCATTAAAAACAATGTATTTTATATAAAGTAAATAGGTATAAGTGTTATCATCTCTTGATCTCTTGTTACGCAAAATAGACTATCATTAGAAGATGAATCCGTTCTTGAATCTTGTAATTTCATGAATCAAGCAATGGTTTAATGTTACATCGGGCTTTTGATTCCATCTGTGCATTCCACCTATATATTTGTTTATTTTTATGTTTTATAAAATTTACTAGGTAAAATGTAGGTAAATACCTAACCAATTATATTGAACATTTTTACTACTTGAAAATGTTTTGGGTTTCATGTATTTTATGACATATTATCAAGCTTGTCATATCCACAGAAATATTTTATTTTTAATAGAAGAGTATTTTATGTCTGTGGTCAAACCACGTCAATAAAATGTGGCCATCTCTTAAAAAAATTACCAATCATTACAAATGAAATAAGTTGTGGGTTTGTCAATTTTATCCACAGAATGTCCTAATCCTATCCTAACTTCCTAAACCTTGACTAATCCTAACTTATATTATAAATGCGAAAGTGAGTTTGTTTGTTTATTTATTGGTTTGTTTGTTACCTAATAGTATATAATAGGTATAATTCAAATAAATATTACTTCCTTTTTTTGGCATTTATAATTTAATAGCTTTTGCCCGCGGCTTCGCCCACGTGAATTTCCCACGGGAACATTATTTTTTCCCGGGATAAAAGGTACCCATTTCAGTACTTCCAACTATGTGTATACAAAACTTTAGGAAGATTGATTCAGTAGATAAAGCGTGAAAAGGTAACAAACAAATAAACAAATTCACTTTCTCATTTATAATATTAGTTAAGTTAGATAACCTAGTTAGAAGAAAAAACTGTTAGAGAACATGGAATGCAAAATAATAGGATTATTTTTTTTAAAAGTAAATAAGTGTTGGTAGTGTGTTAAGTTTGTAGCAAAAATATTTATGTAAAATTGGATTTATATTTTTCGGACTTGGGGGCAATTTTTACCATAAATTTGCGCTTTTCCCGAAATTTAGGGTAAACGTCAGTGTCTTCCTTCAAAGTCAAAAATTTGAAAATTTAATGTATTTTTTGTAGATGATATTTTATTTCCAGCCATGAATATTTCACAAATCAAAGTCTTTAACGATAAATACCGGTTGCAATATCTACAACATAGAATTTTCCATAGAGTATTTTCTTTTTACGAAAAAAGCGGACAACCATAAACGTATTATACCCTTAGCACAGACTAATACTCTTTATTTAAAAAAGAAATATTTCTGTAACCGCTAGGTATTTTATAACTACAACAACGGTACAATATAATAACTTTATGCCCGGATTTCCGTGTGCGAAAGTCCTTGTTGCTCGAAGTATTTTATCGCACCTTCGAGCAACAAGGTCTTCCGCGCAGGAGTCCGTGTTGCTCTATGTATCGCACAGATAAATAGATCTATGATATTATGTAGAAAACAAAAAATATTTCTGTGGTAGAAAACGCGCAGTCATTTTGTCACTCTTCTTTTGATCTTTAGGTACCCTAGCTAGCGGATATATTTGGATGGTACCAATAGAACATTGTTAAAAAAAGCTAAAAAAATTGTCGTAGTTAGATACTATTCTTATTTGTTCCATGGTAGATACCATAGAGCAACAAGGACATCCGCGCGTAGTCCGTGTTGCTCTATGGTAGATACCTAAAATTTTTATTTTTTACAAACAAAATGTATAAAACTCTTTGGTACCTATTACTTTATCATTTTAGTTTTCTTGACAATGAGCGATTTTTCTGACAGCTAATTAAGAAAAAAAAATCAGTACAAAAAAGTCTCAACAGAGAGCGTTTTATGAAAGCCGAGTGGTAATAATGGCTGAACCTATATGGTGCGCTTTTTCTTGTCAACTAGAGGCAGAAAAAAAAAATCACATAACAGTTTGACAGTTGCACAAATCACAATATAGATACTTTTTAGTTGTTTTTTTTACTAAGTTTTATTTTTTTAAAATGCCATTTCCGCACAGACATATAATAATAGTAAGCAGACTGAACATGTCATTTGAAATTGCATGGCAAAAACACACACTAAGATTATTATTCACACAACGACAGAATACAGGGTCGCATCTAAGATAATTAATTATATTCAGTACAGTGTAGCAAAACCAAAAATTTTGAGACGCCGAATCTTAAGCCGTGCGCGGTATGCGGACGGATCTGCATCAGCTTTTTACGATGGGAAATTCTATTCCTTTTGGGAAAAATACTAGTCATTAAATCAATCACATTTATTTTAAATTATTAAAAATCACGTGCAATGAAACATTGCAATGATGTTGATGGTTGCTGGCGTCCATTCACTGTCCTGGTACTCGTAGTACGTAAGAGAAATACTCCCCATAACAGTTCTCTTTCTTGAGGTATTATTTTCTGGCATATTTTCCTTGTCCTGAAATAAAATTCACTGTCAGTATTTTTATAAAATGTGCATTTTAATCTTCAAGAAAGAATTCCTGAGATTTTTATAAAATATGTACTAAATTTGTATATTTGCCTTGATTCGGCCCAGCCATAGTAAACAAAACTGGATCTGTCAAATGATCTATGCTATTTACGAAATTATTAAATTACTTGTAGTATTTCTTATGAAATGGTTATAATTAATACACTACTTTATAAAATAAATAATGATATTGCTGATAAATAGCATTCAAAAGTCTAATAATGGTTATTGTTTAAAAAAAACACGAAATTGTATATTATCATTGGGCACGTCAAAAAAACATGTATTGCTTACCGAAGGAACGATATTCCACGAGTATTTTTTTATGAAACACTTCCACATATTGTACACGTTGCATTTTATCATTTCTATTGAGTTTAAAAGCACAAAACAGTAAAAAATAATTTTAAATATTTATGACAACTGTGACAACACAACAAATATGACATTTAAGGATCATTTCGCTTGAAAAATCCGGCTTGGATGATAAATCTTTCAGTGTAGTGGTTCGTGTTGCAATACATTGCAATGCTAAGGAAGGAAAGGGACAGAGTTATGTGACAGTCCTTATCATGAACAGGATGCAAATATTGTCAAATATCATCAGAGTGTGTGTGAAATTTGTGTTTCTTCTGCTTATATTTAAAAAAAAAAAAATGATTTCTGTGCATTTCCGTGAATTTTTTGCTTTTTGTATGGAATTTTTTCTCTCGGCTTCTACTAAGCGCCATCTATGAAGTCATTTGGAACTATTTCTTTTTTTAATTTGTGTCACGGAAAATCCCTCATTCCTTGATGGATTGACTTTTGACACCTTCACTGTTGCCAGCATAAACTTAGGATGTAGAAGTCTATGGTTGCCAGCTGTTAATATTTACCCCCTATTATTAAATAATGATGAGTACAATTCATAAATAGGTAAAATGGAAAAATTTATACAAATTTTTGTGGTATAAATAGTGGGTAACACGGCAAACCGCAGAATGGAAGTTCTAAATAAATAAAAAAAGTAAAGTAATTATTTTCAAAAACCTTTTTTTGTAAATCAAATTGTACTTGTTTAAAAAAAGCAGATATTCAATATTTTATCTAATCTGAAAAAGCGATGTAATTTTTAACGTGTACCTAACGATAACCCGAATCGAACATTCTTAAATTATGGCTCGTTTACACAGTGCGAGCTAGCATGCGAGTCAGCCTGCCGAGTAGCTGCAGTGCAGTAACTCGCAACGTATGGACATATCTTACGTCCGGCAGTAGCTCACCCGTGTGTCTACGCGCGTTCACAGCATTTACTCGTAAAATGGCTGCGGATAGATGTTCTTCCGAAAATAATATTATGTTCATGAATCTCTACAGAGAACAACAAAACCTATGGAATTGTTTTGATAAAAATTACAAAAATAGGGATATGAGAAAAGCATCTTTAGAACATACTGCAAAGGAAATGAATCTAGAAAATAATTAATCTAGCAAAAATTTTTAATTCAACACATAATATTGGGGTCATAGACAGTTTTTATAATCAAAGCACATTGCCTCGACATCGCGACAACTCGCTAGATATTGGACAGCTACTATTATTGTGTAAACAGCTAAGGCGAGCCGAGCTACTGGCATACGACTAGAAAATGCAAGTAGCTGCGTACTGTCTAGTCAGTAGCTCGCACTGTGTAAACGAGCCATAACTCCCTAATTTTCTGGTAAATCTGAATAGGGAATCACTTAAATATGCAATTTCATATTTGACTCGGCTTATAAAATTATTCACATAGAGGCATATTGCGGCAAAGATTTTATAAAGCAAAATAATAATTTAGTTTTACGTGAATCATATACACAGATTGCCCCGGACTTCAGGAAATGATAATCTATCTTAAAATTTTAACATATTTCTCTAAAAATTGAGTTTATCGGCAAATACCGGTTATTTACTCATGCATTCCCACATTTTGCCAATATAAAAAAAGTTGTATTGTCTATACATTCTAAATGTTTTTATTTTATAATAGTGTGTGTGGGCGAATACACACACCTCTAATAAGTATGTGTGTATCCATCTGTATCCATCCATCTGTGAAACGAAGTACGTGATTTACTGTCAAAGGGGTTTGGGTAATTTTGTATGGACCAGTGGCGTCTTTTTTATTTTTCGCGGCCAGGGATAATTTTATTACTATTTGATAGCACCCTCATTAAGAAACATATCGTAGTGGTAATCATTGTTCTAAGTAATATCGGAGCTGAGGTATGATTTTTTAAAATATTTATTTTTTGCCTGAAGTTCACAAGAATAATACACATAAAACGTTACACTATGGTGCTAATCTTACCTAACAGCTGTAGAAAAATGCATAAATAGGAGAAGAAATAAGAAAACCTTACTTTAATCTAGGGCGGATCCAGCATTCGCGTCAGGGGGGTCAAATGGTCGAATGCGTGGTCGATACTCAAAATAAACCCGAGAACATTTGCAGCCTTATGTTCCAAAGAGGGCTATGACCTGGAGTTCGATGCTCCCCCAACCATCCCCCCCTCGCATTAGCCCTTGTGTTTAACTATATCAATATAAACCTATTGGATACATTTTTCTACATCTTGGCTATTGATATACAATGATCTAGCAATACATCAAGTAAGATATCTCCCCGCGCATTAGTCGTCGAGCCCGCGTGACCATTCGCGCTGTGGCTAGCGGCTAAGTTCACAAGTTCTTCGCGTGAGCACGTCGTACTGCTCATCTGGTTGGTCACGAAGGTATTCGTAATTATCATAATAAGCGGAAACTTCTACAGGTGGATCAGCAAGAACTTCTACAGGTTGATCTGCAGTGGCTTGCACGTTAATTTCTCGGTCATAACGCTGAGATGGCCTGCATATTTGGTCTTCTGCATTAAACTGTAATAAGTGGACACTAGTGTTAAACACCACCAAAACAGAAGCCTTTCCACCTTTCCAACCAAATGACGAAATACAAACCCACATTCGAGTTTGCTGGATATAAACTTCAGCCATTCAACAACTTCAACAATGATTCAACTGCATTATAACCCAGCACCAAAATACCTTTGGCCGCAGCCACACTTACGCCCGAAACACATAAACAAACTGTGTAAAAAGCTCCTAATGAGGAAGAATATCTTGCAAAAACTGGCTGTAGACACTCAACTAAATCACATCTGATTGAGAACAAACACTGCTCACTGAAGCTACAAATATCCACAGAAACCCCAACCTGCTGGTACATTAAGTTTGCCAACCCGCCACCACACCGTCGGAAATCACAGTCCCCACCATACCAAACAGTAAACGAACTCCTCAATACTGAGCTGAACACAGCTAAGTAGGAGTAAAATGCTTGAAAAAAAAAACCATGGAGGTTAACTTAAATTCCATTAATCCCATTTTGACTTGCGCAGTGAAAACAGTTCGAGGACCAGCGGCATATCCTGTATGGGCAGAGACCCCCTCCATGTCGTCTAAAGAGCCAAAATAGCTTCCTTAGACAGTTTGACGTCTGAGACCAGGAGGCAAAGAACACTAGTCTGGAGCTATGGAAACAAAAAATATACTTTTTCCCACCCCAATATCCTCCCTGCTGAAAAGCTCTCACCTGGTGGCGATCTCCCCTGGGCAGTTTGGAAGTTCTTAAACAGACTCCGGGCTGGTGTTAGGACCTGACATGAAAACCGCAAAAATCATAACCCGTGAAACTGTGGTGCGATTCTGTCAATGGACCACCTTCTGGCATGTCCCAACTCTGCCCCACTTCCTGCACTATGGAGGACCTTAACGGGGCCAACGACAATGCAATTACTGTGGCCACAGAGGGTGTCGACAGTATTTTGCCAGTTTCCTCGGTCTTAGGCTACCCTCTCCTCTTCGGGCCAGGTCAACCCGATTGTCTTGAGCTCCGCTGCAATTAAGCGTCGCCAGGTCTGCTTGGAACGGCCAACTTTGCGCTTGCGCTGGGAGTTCCACTCCAGAGCTTGCTTCGGGATATGTGAGGGATCCCTTCTTAGTGTTTGACCAATCCATGACCACTTGAGGCTCCTTAATTTGGAGGTCTGTTGGCATTTCCCGGCGTTGTTCCCACAGCTGTTCATTGTATTTGATGCAGGCAGCGGTTCACAAAGACGCTGGATCGGCGGCGTGATCTTTTTAGTGACTTTTCAAGTTTTACATCGATTAAACAGGATTGTTGATTGACTGACTGACGTTTGACCGAAACATTTTGAGTTTCACTCTGAGGGACTTTACTTTTTGGAACGCCACACGGGCCGGAGCTGTGCAAAGGCTGCCCGAGCTTTATATATCCTAGCAGCAACATCATTTTTCGCTCCGCCAGACTTCGAGACTACACTTCCGAGATAGGAGAACATCTTGCATCTTTGCGTTGATTTTAAGCCCAACTTTTGCGGCCACTCGCTGTAGGTTGTCCAGTTTACCTTACATGTCGACGTGTTTGTGACTGAGCAGACACAGGTCATCAACGTAGTCTAGGTCATCCAGTTGATCGGACAACCCCACTCTATACTTCGTCGCTTGCAGTCGTTCACTATGAGCATTATGCACCCAGTCTGACTCTGGCGTGAACTGCAATATCTTGAGAGATCAGCACCTTTGTGAGCAATTTGGAGAAGTTATTTAAATATAGGGCTTTTAGTAGGTCTCTAATCTTGGGCGTGACTCAACGATTTCGTCAAGCTGGTGCCAAATATTAGGCCAATGCAATGTATTGAAAGCTTTCTCGAAGTCGACAAACGTAAATTGATTTCACGCTTCCCTTCGGTTGCTTCTCCGAGTATAATTCGGAGTGAATTTATTTGGTCCACGAAAGAGCGGTTGGAGCGGAATCTCAACTGGTCTCATTTAATTCAATTTAGTGATTTATTGCATTCGGATTTAGGGAGGAGCATGCCCCCATAAATTCCAGTTGCATGTATACATATTTCTTTCTATACTAAAAATAAACCTTGGGGACAGTGCCGGGCTAACAACACGCACTCGACCATGTGAACCTCCCCTGACGCGAAAGCTGGATCCGCCCTTGAAGGTCTCTATACGTCTCATTTTGGGCACAGATCTCTGTATGAATCATGGCTATAACGTAAAAAGTGTAACGAATTGAAGAATTGTAGATTCATAACAAACAAAACAGTGTGCCGTTACAGGACACCCGGCAGGTGTAAATACATCTGAATATCGTTCGAAACTAGACTTGTTTCATTCTAATCGTGCCGCATGTTTAAAACCAGCATAAACAAAGCCGTTTTTTACTTTTTATTAGCATTATTGTTAAAATCGAATTGAGTTGTTAGTCAAAAATATGAAAACTAAAATGCCTAATATCTCAGCTCCGATATAGTTTAGCTATATGTACTCCATAATAAAGTTTGATCCCCTTGATATGTTCTTTCAAAATAACCAAGTTTGGTGAGTGGCCGCGAAAATTGAAAATGACGCCAACTTTACCCAAACCCCTTTGAATCAGAGTCGACACCCAGTATGTGTAGTTATGAAGACCACGTAGCTCTACGTCTGTCGACATAACCAATTATTCTGGCAAACCACGTAGCTCTACGTCTGTAAGCCAGAATCAAATAAATTTGACTACGTAACTCTACGCATGTCAATGGTAAAGGACCACGTAGCTCTACGTCTGTCCAGAACCAAAAATCAAGTAAAATGACTACATAGCTCTATGCATGTCAATGTTTAAGGACCACGTAGCTCTACGTCTGTCCATAAACAACTACTCTGGCAAACCACGTAGCTCTACGTCTGTAAGCCAGTAAGTATCAAATAATATTGACTACGTAACTCTACGCATGTCAATGGTAAAGGACCACGTAGCTCTACGTCTGTCCACAGCCTGATGACCACGTAGCTCTACGTCTGTCAAGGCTTAACCTGCTTGGTTCCCACAATCATAACGTTGTTCGTCATAGTATTTGTATGGTCGGTATGTAGGTCGGTCAAGAGAAAGTTATCGAAGAGAAAAGGAGAAATGTCATGACTTGCAAAATTAAATTACCTAACGGGAGAAATAGTGATGGGAAATGAGGGACCCCCAAAAATTCCTAACATGACAAAAACGGTTATGATTGCTTTGTAGGACACAGGCATTGAGTAAGACTTACTGACAAAGAAAGCAGCACAAGAGTCAGGGAACCACTCGCCGCGTCACGGAGCCATGTACTGTGCAGCCCACGCCACGGGCTATATGCACGCCACGGAGCTGTGTGCTCTGCAGCCCACGCCACGGAGCTGTGTGCTCTGCGGCACACGCCACGGAGCTGTGTGCTCTGCGGCACACGCCACGGAGCTGTGTGCTCTGCGGCACACGCCACGGAGCTGTGTGCTCTGCAGCACAGTTGTGGATGGCCCAATGTGATTTACTTGAACAAGAAGATTACGGTTTGGATAGTCTGCATGAGGTATCATTATCCCCTGGCGACGCATAATCATAAAATTAAAATTCTGGGGATGGACCCGCCAACGAGTAACATGGGGAAATAGGACTTTTTTTTTGTTTTTTTTTTATCTTCTAAAAATTAAGCCTGCCGACTCGAGAAATTGTCCGACTTTTTGACATTTTCTGGAGTGTGCGAGTCTATTAGTGCTTTAATTTTGTGAGGGCTCGGCCTGACCTGACCTCGACTTACTACGAGATTCAGATCTTTCTTTAGCAAAGCACTTGTCTTGAGTATGGCCAGTCTTATTGCAAAAAGTACATAGAATAGTATTGGATGTTGTTGGTTCGTTATCTACCTGGCGAGATTTCTTATAACAACGATAACTTTTATGCCCCATCTGGCCACAAGAAGAACATTTTACAGTTGAATTATTATTATTAGAGTAAGAATGATCACGTTTTCTATCAAAATGTGTTTTAGTACCCTGTTTACCGTGGCCAGGTTTAACATAAATGGATAAAAACTGAACTAAATTCTCTGGGCAAAGATTAGCATTAGCCGCAGCCGCGCGTACTTGTGCATCGGTTATACCTCTAATAGTTATTTGTGTAATTAAATCCTCACTCAAACCTTGTACAATTCGTAACCTGAGCAAAGTACGTCGCGCATATTCGGCATATGTGCTGTATTTGTCCGACGTTGTATTCATTGTTTCAAATAAAATATTCGCAAAATCCAACTTATTCGGACACAGAGATCTAAAATCTATCTTGAAGTTGGACCAGGACCGATCATTTGAAACCCATTCGTTCAACCATACTTTTGCGTCACCCTTCAGGCAACCAGCCACACGCGACAAACATTCACGATCATCCCAATTGTTAGAGAGCTTTGCCCGGTCCACCTCCTCAAACCACGCTTCTATATTATGTATAGCAGGGTCGAAATTAGATACATAGTACTGAGTACGTGCGGGAGCTAATGTTTTGATGGCATCAACTAGTGCTTGTGCTGTCGACAAAGTACTGTCAACATGTGACGTATTATCGTCACAGACTACCGAGGATGACTGAAGCTGTGTATTTACGGGAGCACTGCACGAGTTAACACCATCGCAACTTTCGCGACACGACTCAATTTGTTGCGAATTAACAACGGCGGCGTCATTACAAACGAGGGTAGTTCGAGGCATATTTTTATTTTCTAATGCATCCAAACGCGACGTTATAACATTTAAACTTTGTTGTATCGCAATGATCCCGTCACTATTAATTGTCACTGGCGAGGGTGTATTGCAAAAAGGGCTATTTGAAATACTCCGGCGCAACCGACGTGACCTACTTCGAGAACGTGACTCATGCCGACGACGCGACCTACTTTTCGAACGCTTGTGTTTGGAACGGCCCATTATGGTTACACTTTTTATGACTAGATGACACTAAAACGTTAAGATTGCACTGTTGCACTTTATAACCGTTACCGTTCAAAAAATATCACTTCAAAATAATTTCACACCAAACACACACTCAGTAATAAAACGACGCAACAAAAATACATAAAAACAAATTGAATTTTCGTTCCTGTTATTTAATAAAACTAGAGAAAATAATAGCTGTGGGCTGAAGGCCTATCCCACTTCTGATTTTAGCTCAGAAGCGGAATTTAAATTAAAAATAAAATATACTTCGACAAGATTTATTATCAAAACTTAAATAATCAAAATAAACAGGAACGAAAATACGGAAAAGTTATGTGAAGGAAGAATATCACCAAAATGACGTATTGACAGCTCGACGAACGCGCAGCAAATAGGGCCGAACTACGGTTGCGCTCGCTTATATAGATTTGAAAATGCGAGTCCGCTAACAATATATATATTTTACAAAAGGCTTGGCTGCATGGGCTAGAACTCTTTGCCTCCACATTAAAACGTGGGAATCAACAAAAAAAATGTCTATGGTTTTGTCTCCTCCGTTGACAACAGATGTCAAATTCGACTTTTGTCACACTATTATGACGGCCTCCGTGGCGCAGTGGGAAAGACCTTGCCTCTGAACCACGGGGTCCGGGTTTGATCCCAGGCCATATTTTATTTATTATTTATATTTATTTAGTGCGAAAGTTTGAATAAAAATTTGGAATTTTTGACGCAATCACGCAAAATCTAATATGCGAATGGATGAAATTTCGTCAAGCCGTTGAAAATTGAAAAATCCCTGGAATAAGGAATTTTTTACTACTACTTTAAACTTTCCATGCGCATCCCGCGACCTTCACCAGGTCGTCGGTCCACCGAGTAAGAGGCCTGCCAACACTACGTTTTTCGGGCAGCGCAGGACCGGTCGTTATGGAAATCCTTGGGGAGGCCTTTGTCCAGCAGTGGACGTCTTTCGGCTGAGAGAGAGAGAGAGAGAGAGACTTTAAACTTTAATCCCAAAATTCTCACGGGAGCGAGCCACGAGCTGCGACTAATAGGTAAAATGTATTAGGTATCTAAAATATTTCGTACGAATGTTTTATGTTTTGTTTTGTTTTATGATTTTATAATAGGGTATTTGACAAGGTTTTTTTTATTTGATTTATGGAAAGATTATGTAAAAGTGTAGTAACAAACTGTTTTTATTTTTTAAAATTTCGACCTAATTATCAAGTTATATCTAATTAAAAGTACCAAAAAATCCGATGCCCCGAAAAAATCCGATCACCTTCTTGTCAGTTCACGAAACAAACCCGAGCTCCACACCCGCGCGGGCCTGCGTGCCGGCGGGGAGAGGCGCACCGAGTAGGGAAAACACCTGTGTGACGTCACCGGCCCAATCGGAAGTGTTCGGTAACTGTTCGGCGTATTCCGTTGGTATGAATTTTCAATTTGAAATAACTAGGTAATTAAATCGAAAATAAAAAAATAAAAACAGTTTGTTATAAAACTTGTACATGATCTTTCCATTTATTCAAAAATATGTTGAAAAATTACACCTTGTCAAATACCCTATTACTGGTGAAATTTATTGTGACTATTTGTTAATTGGTCGATTTTCGCGACTTATTTGTGAAGACTATAACATGCTGTCAATATGCGAAAAAGCTTCCCGGAAACCCAAAGTTACCTTAATCAGCCATTAATTCGAGATCTGACCACAAAGCTTATAATACAGCACTATGGATCTGACATTTGGAACAACAAATCGATAACAAACTGTCACTAGGCCTTTTCAGAAACCCAAACTGCTTTTAAATAGAGGTTAGGTATCAACTTGCTACGTTATTTTTTCTTTAATTTGCGTTTCAGAAACCGGGTGTTAGATTATTTAATCAACAGGAGACGATGCGAGCTCAAATTTCTGTGCAAAAAAATGTCGACACACTAGCCTTAAAACTACAATCACAAACAGTATGAGATTCGAGCAGATAATATGAAATTCGGCAGAGAGGAAATACCTGAAGTGGCGTCTCGTGTTGCTTAAATGCTCTAAGGGCGAAGTATTAATAAATAAATCTAGATTTAACTTCCATGTTTATCCTTGAGATATTTTATTTAGTCACCTATTCTTGTTTTCGTAAAAAAAGATCAAATTTATTTTTCCTTTGCCGATATTTCACGCAAACGTGCATCTCAACATAGGTACTTTTTTAAAGTTAAGATTAACATAAAATATAATTTATTTTTAGATTC
The DNA here is from genome assembly GCA_018467065.1 of Ephestia elutella. NCBI lineage: Eukaryota > Metazoa > Arthropoda > Insecta > Lepidoptera > Pyralidae > Ephestia > Ephestia elutella. The sequence continues at coordinate 3,424,569 of CM031580.1, read as the reverse complement.
AGAATCAGAAGTGATAATGGATGAAGTGCCAATGAGTTCTAATGCGAGGAACGAATATCCAAGTCAAAAACCCGAAGGTAGGTCAGGGGTATAATGTCCCAGAGTTTAGAATACGACAATAGAAGTTGTAAAGACACTGAATTTAAGGACTCTGAAGCCATTAGACCGCACAAACTTATACACACTCATTGTCATAGTCAATTGTTTTTATTTAAATAGGCTTAAAAATAGCACTTATAAATAGTCATATATTAGTCAGGTGACGTCAGAAGATTACTTGAATTTTTATATGAAATGTAAGAATTCAAATTGATGTTGAATAAGTCAACTTGTGTTTAATGAGACAGTCAGATCGACAGAATTTTTTATCACTTTCTATTCCTTATCATTTCAAATTCTGTTGGGTCAACTAGAGGTCTGTTGGGTCTATTTTTTAACTACTGGCCAAATTTTTACAATGTGCTCAGTACTTGGAATACAACTACGTCCGAAAGAAATTTATAGTAAAAGAATAACATAAAATTTCAACTTTCTATACTAAGCCCCATCGGCTGATCGACCTATTTGTATGGGAATCAAAATTATTTTTTTCATTTTCTAACATAGATTTTTTTGGAAAACTGCTCAATTTCATCAGCCAAATCTGTTGCAAAAATTTGGCCAGTGGTTTCAAAATAACCCTGTATATAGTACCTATAAATACCTGGTCATAAATTAAAAGCCGTTAGTAAATAAAATCATTTATTTAAAAAAAAATTCACAACAAGTTTCAGTATAAAAAAATAATCTTAAAAATAAAGTAGTAGTGAATTATTTTCTTAGTTGGAGAAGTGCCCAAATATCAAAGGATACGTTTCACTGACGGCAACGGGGCAAAGCAACGATCGTTTGTTCAAATCGAACCAGACTATAACGAGGTTCTTGGTAAGTTTTCGAACTCCGTTTAACACTTCTTCTATTCAAGTTATACATACAGTAAAATAACTAAAGTGTTTGTAAATAGTGGAGTTCGTAAAAACGGGCTCGGCAACGCGCGCATAGCTCTGTGGCCAAATTCTCGTATTCAAAGTCGCTGCGATATCGTAGCGACTAGCAATGAGCGATGAAAGACTATATACTGCCATACTTATGACTATTGCTGTACCGCTCACACTACACAATGCAAGTCGTCACGATGTCGCAGCGATTTTTAATACAAGAATAAGGCCACTGGTGTTGCCAGCATTCATAGCTCAAGCTCCTCCTTGCTTCGGAAGGTTCAGGTCCATAATGTCCCTTTCTCAAAATGTCCCCTGGTTTCAAAATGTCCCTTCCCCAAAATCACGACATTTTTATTTGTTTAATATTTATTTGTTTATTTTTTATTTAAGGTACACCAACAAGTTACATGTTCACATTATCTAATACATTCAATTAGGTACTTAATCTAGCATGCAACTCAATTACAGGTGAACACAACGTTTTCATAACACATTCACAAACAGGATTAAAACATTGAGAATACGGTATCACTACAAGTATAGTATTATGTTATCTGTGGTATTACAATATAATATAATATTCGCATAACAACGCTCGCACTGTTACGCAGAATATATCTACCTAGTAAGTATAATGCTATGTAAATGACAATATTGTATGTTTAAATTTGGAGAGAGAATCGTGGTGAATATCTAAGTCACACCTTTCATTAACCTTATTATAACTAGTAAGCATTCTTGGTAAAGGCGCGTGTCTACCGAGATTAGTTCGAGATAGAGGAATAATAAACGTCCTGAATGGTCTTCTTCGGGAATTGAGCCTAGGAACAGTGTATTTAAGGTTATCAAAAATATCTTGACAGTCAATTAGGCCACGAGCTAATTTGTACAAGAATACCAAATCTATCATTTGGCGGCGTTTTTCAAGAGATATGAGCTCAAATTTAGACAAACGGTCACTATAATCGTTTCTGTAACTAAAGTTAGGGATTTTGAATGCTAGCTGTCGTGTGAAAGCTCTCTGGACACGCTCAATATTATCGATATGCTTTTTGTAGGACGGATTCCATACTACGCTTGCGAATTCCAGATGACTACGAACCAATGCATTATAAAGGACAATTCGAGTTTTGATGTTCTTAAAGTCTGTAGTATTGCGCTTGATGAATCCGAGCATCTGAAATGCTTTAGTAACAATAGCATCGCAATTTTTTGACATTTTATAAAATGTCGTCACAAATCACGACATTTTATAACTGTTTGTTAAAATGTCGTGGTTTAACATAGTAGGGCGTTTATTTACCTAAACTTTACTTCTCTTTATCTGTTTATTAATTTACTTTTTAATTTGGTACATAATTTTATTGACACATCACCTAAAAGCCAATTCAGCTACCGCTATTCTCTAGTCTTATAAAGCCGGAGTAGGGTAGTCATTTTGGAAAAGGGACACTATGGAGAAGGGACATTTTGGGGAAGGGACATTTTGAGGAAGATACATTTTGGGAATAGGACACATTTTGAAAGGGATATTATGGACGTGATCGCTTCGGAAGATACGTTAAGCCGTTGTGGACAGTATTCGCAGTCGTTAAAACTCATCATTTCACATTGAGCCCACGTGGTAGGTCATGGCCCGTCCTCTTTATTTATCTAGGAAGGCCAGTGCCCCAGCAATAGGACTTTAGAATGGCTGATGATGAATTGGAAACCGAGTAAGCGCGAGCAATTCAATTTAATTAATAAGCGCGCGCATTGATAGAGTCCAGCTGTTTACACGGGAACAGTGCTTTTCCCCGGGATGAAAGGTACCATATGTCCTTCTCAGTACTTCTAATTATGTATATGCGAAATTTCAGGAAGATTGGTTCTGTAGATAAAGCGTGAAGAGGTAACAAAGGATTAGGATATGAATTGAGAATTATGGAAGGAGAAAGGGGAGGCCTTTGCTCAACAGTGGGATACATCAATAGGCTAGGAGAAAAAAAAGTGTATGTTTTATTTTACATCCTTATTTTTTCAGAGAAAATATCACGTTTGAGTTGCAAAGATGAATTTCTAAAAATTTTACTAAAAACAGTTGAAACAACAACGGAATATGACCGATACAAGGCAAGAACGGACAGGTTTAAGGCGATTTACAATTATATCATAAAGCCGCTTAATCCACTCTTTACGATTTTAAGTTTTTAGTCAATTCGGTTGTAACTGATCCCCCAAATGATACACAAGGAAATGAGTTGTATTTTTAACATATTTTTTAATTAGGTCCGAAAGGAGATCAAACGTTAATGGTAAAGGTACATCAGACGGGAATTAAAAAATAATAAGAATTGGCAGTGAATCAGCTTGGGTGATACTAACTCAATTTTTACGTCTTAAAAATTAAAATTCATGGAAGTTATGAGTGTGATTATGAGACCGATAGTCTTTATTTGGCACTTAAAATAGATTACAATGACAACGTGAATTCACAAAAAATATTACTGAATTTAATTACACTATTAGTACATTTTGTTTGAATATTTGGATATAATTTATATCTTGATACTTGTAATGGAGACTTGAATTGTTATTTACATTGTCTTGCTCTTCAACACAGCTAAATTAATCGTCAAAAAAGGCTATATCAGTTTTCCAAGTGTATTTATAAAGTCCATGTTAATGATAATTCTTTAATCCATTTTATCCATTATATTGTTATGTCGTTCTTAGATGTAGACAGTAGAATGTAGTTGGAAATCAAATTAAATCATGTTCTGTTATTAATTTGATTAGTAAGAGTAGTAAGTGTTTTTTTTTTTTGAGTAAAATATTTTGTTTGTACTACAGTCTTTTTACATTATTTATTGAAATAATAGAAAATAAAAAAAATCTGAATAGTACGTCACATATTTTAAGTTTTATATAATTACAACAATGAATAGTAAAACTACGAATTTACCAATTACGTTCAAAAACTAAAGACATCCTGTTGTCAAGGAAAAGTAGTACCTGTCGATCAGGGGGTCATATTGGTAGGACCCGGGGTTCAGGTTTCCTCACAATAAATTCATTAGCTGAAGTAAGTGTTTGTCGATGAAAATAACCATACATGAGTCAGATAGACCTTAGGAGGTAGCGGCGGGGTGGTGAAGAGCGGAGAACGGTGGTGACCTATGGTCAGAGGACTAGGTCATCACCGCTTTTGGGTTAAGAGATCAACAAGGACACTAAAAATACTTGAAAAGAAAATTCAGGTACATCAATGTTGTTGTTCAGTGTTCATCTATGTATGTACTGTACATCTCTCTCTTTTTCTAATCTGAGCGCTTTTCCGGTTTATTTTTTTAACTTCTTTACAAAAAACATGTAAAGCAGTCAACCAAGAGGTGATGCAGAGAGAAAAGATACCATTTTCCCGGTTGCATCCTCAGCGTCGGACCCTAGACCCATAGACTCAATTGTAGAAAATACAGAAGTAAACATATAATAGGAGGACTTAATGCTAAAGCATTATCTACCAGCCAACCTTTGGGCTTTCCTATATTTTCTTCTCCACTTGGCACGGTCTTCGGCATCCTTAGTTGTGAGACCATTAGCACGCATATCCTCCTCGACTACATCATGATATGTCTTCTTGGGTTGTCCCCTTCTGATGTTATTTGCCAGTTTACGTAAAACGTGGCCATATGAGCGTGGTACTTTGAAGTTTGTCTGCTATGTCATCTTCTCCTATGCTCCGTGACGCGCAACTCTCTCTTGTGCCACTCAAGCACAGGGCACGCTTTGCTACCATAAAAAGGACAGGTCTTTTAATGGATCCGTAGACCTGTCCTTTCTGCTCAACTGGCATTTTTGTTTGTTCAGGTTTCAGATCACGGGGGTCTGTGTGTTTGTATGTCTCTATGTTTTTATTATCTAAACTTTGTTTTTTACTTATTGTTAAATGTGTACATATATTTACTTTTAGTTCTTTAGTTTATCCCTTATTACTTAAAAATACTTTGGAAATACAAGGTCTTGTTTTTAAAATATTTACACTACTTACGACAGTGAATTTAAAAAAATCTTCTTTTTGAATAATTATCTAAAAATGAAAAATCTACTTAAAGTTCATATATATTTACATGATTTGTTTGGTTTTTCTGTTCTCTCAAAGCTACACCTAACAATTTTATCTAATCATTTCTGTCGTTAATTAGATAAAATTGTTTGCTTTTATAACAACAATTTAAAATTTAAGTCAATTAAAGTTTCATTTGTAACATTCTAGATAAGCGGAACGATACAGTCCGACCAATTGACAAGATAGTAGTTAAGAACGACAGAGAACTAGAAAACAATGCAAGAAGAGTCGAGAACGAGCAAGAAAACAATGCAACTGTTAAATCAGGTAAAGATACTAGCTTCTTTCCTTCATGCACAAAGTTAATTAGTATCTACAATACGTGGACTTTAATCTACAAACATTGTCTACGAGTAACAGTCAAACAAGGAAGCAAATTTGTTTTGCTTGATATAAGATGCATCGGACTCCAGCTCCTTAATCCTGCGTGGGCGACAAATGTGGCGGATGCGACGCCGTGCTTCACTCGACAAAGATAATAACACAAGTAGTAACCAGTAGGACATATAACCACAGGTGGGTAACGCTTTGACAAAGACATTTACGCATAGCGCGGTGTCTGGCTAAGAAGATTGACTTCTGAGAAGTAGGAAGATAGGAAGACCTGCGCGGTGGCGATAGAATTGGAATATGGCAATGTATGTATATGCACCGACCGTGCTATCGTGGGTGTCGTCTGTCTGAGGGAGGGAGCCGGGTCTGCAGAAGTCAGTGCTGCGCAATGGCGTTTTTGGTATACTAGAAATCATATTGACGTATTTCCTACACATTATTTCGACGGTCCCAATTAACATAGTCGGATCTGCGAAATGACTAGTTTACAGGAAAGACGATCAAAGTTTGCCAAATAAGTTTTTGTGTATAACTTTGTCATTTTGTGGAATATTGTTGTGAAATTTAGAATATTTTATTATCTTTATTTACCCTTAAAATGTGTATGAACAGATATAGAAATTTAACACTAGAAATAGCAGAAATGACAGTTGCTACGTTTTTAACCGATACCTAACAAATACTATCTGTAGGATGTACCACATACGACTGTTTTGCCTGGACACGTGTCACAGTCGTTTGTCGGAAGAGCCACTTCCGATTGTTTTGTCTGGACTCGAATCACTGCAATTTGTCGAAAGTGCCACATGCGACTGATTTTTCTGGTCGTACGTCACTTTCGCTTGTCGTATGTGTTGTTAATAACTATAAACTCGAATCAGCTGATCGGTCAACCTGTATGGGATGCCAAAATTATTTTTCATATTGCGATATAAGTTTCTTGGAGAAAGTTGTTTAGTATCATGAACTGAATTATATCTTAAAATAGTTTCAGTATATTTTGTTAGACCCTGTTTATTTAGAAACGACTAAATATAGTTACTATAAAAACATACAAAGTTAAAAAATATACTCATTGCATACTTCTTTTTTAGTAGTCGTGTTCTTTTTTGTCAGTAGAACTGCAAAATCTCGCAGACAGTAAGCAAATTGGGGGTTTCTTTGATAGTCTCTAAACTATTTTTGGTCCACAGTTCAAAAATATTTGTCTCATATACAGCAGTGACAAATCACGACGACTTGTGGTGCATGCTGAAGTACTGAATAGATGGGCTGAGCATTTCAGTGAGGTCTTAAATCCTAGTCAGGATGTTGATCTTCAGTACATTAGTTCTCTTCCATCTTTACCTATATCTATAGAGCTGGACAATCCTCCATCTTATGAAGAATTTTTTCAAGCTGTTAGCCGACTAAAGAATGGGAAAGCTTCGGGACCCCTGAGGAACACTTTAAGTAAGGTGGTGAGAGCGTCAAGAACAGTCTCTACGAGTTTATTTTGCGGATATGGGAGTCTGGGGTTGTACCCCAGGACTGGAAAGATACCTCCATCTGCAAATTGTACAAGGGAAAAGGTGATTCTCCGACTGTGAATCTTACAGAGGTATTGCTTTGCTAAGCGCAGCTGGAAAGGTTCTGGCGCATATTATAAATCGCAGACTCGGTTTTAGGTCTGTCAGGGGGACGGTTGACGCTATCTTTGTTGTAAAAAAGTTACAGGAGAAAAGAGCAACATCGAGATTTAAATATGTGCTTCGTTAACCTGGAGAAAGCATTCGACCGTGTACCGAGATCTGCCCTTTGGATTGTTCTTGAAAAGGCTGGCTGTCCTGCAAAGTTTGTTACTCTGATCCAGCAATTTCATGACGGCATGATGGCCAGAGTCCAACATGACACGACTTTACAGAGCGTTTTCCAGTTACCAGTGGCGTGAAGCAAGGCTGTGTGATGGCTCCTACCCTATTTGCTATTTATTTTGCTGCTGTCCTGGGGGACGCCTCTAATCACAGTGGACGAATTCACCTTGACGTAAGAACAGGTAAGACCGTGTTTGACATATCCCGTTTTAAATCAAAACGAAAGGTACTGGATTTAACTGTCTTAGACATACTTTATGCAGACGATGTCTGCTTAATGGCCGATGATGCTAGCAGTTTGCAGTCGTTCTTGGACCACCTGAATGGGTCGTGTAAAAAGTTTGGCTTGGTTATAAGCGTTTCTAAAACTCAAGTGCTCAAACAGCTGGCCCGTGGTACTGTCAGTAATGATACACCAATATACCTAGGTGGTAAGGCCTTGGAGGAAGCACATCCTTCGGTTATCTGGGCAGTTATATACGTAACGATAATCGTCTTGAGACTGAAATTCCTTCACGCATTGCTAGGGCTGCATCGACTTTTGGAAAACTACGATCTCGTGTTTGGAATTCACATGACTTAAAACTGCACACAAAGATGGTTGTGTATAGGGCGATAATACTACCTATATTGCTGTATGCTACCGAGACTTGGTGTCTGTACAAAGATGACATAAAACATCTTGACGCCTTTCATATGCGGTGCTTGCGCTCAGTTCTTCGAGTTAAGTGGCAGGATTGAATTCCACACACTACTATCCTACAGAAGACTTAAATGATGGGTATAGAATCTCTGCTTATTCAGGGATAATTAAGATAGTGTGGACATCTAGTACGCATGGACGACTCTAGGCTGCCCAAGTATGTTTTCTATTAAGAGCTGCATAAAGGCAAACGCAAAGCTGGAGGTCAATACCTGCGTTACAAAGATGTCCTAAAACGTCACCTTGCTGCATGTGAGATTCCAACAGAACGTTGGGAAGAGCTTGCGAGGCAGAGGCAAGCACGGCGCAGCTCTGTCAAAGAGGCCTTCTACGAAAAACCCGTCTCAAGCCTCCCTGACGTGTCCGTACACTGACATAGGTTGTTGTATGTATACGTGTAGGAACACGTATACATACAACAACCTATGTCAGTTGCACTGTGCGCCATGCAACCGGATCTTCAAAACCAAGTTTGGTTTTGCTAGTCATATCCGTTCCTATCTACGGAGATTACAAGATTCTCAGTGTACGGACACGTCAGGGAGGATATGATGAACAATGTCTTGTTCATCTATTAAGGTATCATAATGATATTCATTTTCATCATTAAATACATCTCCCAATAAATCTTGCAGTTGTACCAACTCATCCTCTATTTTTTAGTATAGGGAATTCAGGTGTATCTAAAAAGAAAAATATATATTAAAAAATATTATTTTACAAGGCAATTGTGGCAAATTAAAGATACTTCAAACAGGAAATAATGCCATTTTTTTCTATAAAAACTGCCGGTAATGCCACTTAAAACAAAACACACTATTCAAGATCCCTTTAAAACTGTCGGAAGTGTTACTTACGACATTAGCATTAATTTTATTTCCATGCAAAAATGTCGGATGTGTTACTTACGACATATAAAGAAAATGTATATTCGTAAAAAAATGTAGGATATGTTACTTATGACAATAGTACTTAAGGTATTTCCGTAAAAAAACGTCGGAACTACCACATCCGACATTTTAACAGGGACATACAAATCTTTATACGCAAACATTGAAGAGAAATACTATTTGTATATTATTTCATAACATAACGTAAAAACACGCTATTTTCAATAGAACTTTACATAGATAACAATGTAACCTCTCCCTTTGCAAAAATCGTTGTGATTTGAATTAATGCCATCTCGTACTTTCCTCTTTTTTTCGTGGATTATTATCAGTATTGGAATGCAAAACTGATTGTATAAACCTTTTCGATCGGTTACCTACTTGCCATAGTGAGTGTAACGCAGCAAACGTTAGTTTTTAATAATTTAAGCGAGGAGCGCGCGAATTGATCATCTGTCCGTGCAACATAGCGGGTACTGGCACTACCGACCGTTCGCCCCCTCCCAACGCCCCGCTAATACTGTCGCAACGTTTCTTCCGACAATATTAAACGGATACTGTAGAAGATATGTCTTTGTTAATTTTAATATTTCGGAAAATTAAAGCAAAAATTAAAAACTGTGAATGTAGTAATAAAATAATGGCGTTTTTTAAAGGATTGGCGCAATAAAATGAAAAATGGCAATTTTACAGATCCGACTCTTTTAATTGGGACCGACGATTTTTTAGGGTTCCGTACCTCAAAAGGTAAAAACGGAACCCTTATAAGATCACTTTGTTGTCCGTCTGTGTGTCAAACTTTTTTTCTCAGGAACGCTTGAAGGTATTAAGTTGGAATTAATATAGAACACTCGTATCCACGGTCTCTTTCAGTAAAAAAATAATCAACATTATACATCAACGCGATCAAGAGATATTACAATAAATGGTGCGATTTTTCGCATACATTGCGATTTTAGGCAGCAATCGAAACCTATGGGGTACTTCCCGTTGACCTAAAATTATGAAATTTGGCAAAAAGCAAGGTCTAACGGTACTAAAACAGGAATAAATCTAGAAGTTGTAAATATATTGTTGGAAGTATGAAAAACAGTGTTACAAACTACTTTTGCGCTCGATTCAGTATGATCGAACTGCAAAATATAATAAGTATGAGGTGAAAAAATCATGTGCGCTGTTACATAAAAGTTTATTTATTTTAGAGAAACACAAAACGAAGCGAGACGAGCATGAAACAACGTCGGAACGAACGTTTGTTCGGATTGACGCAATAACGTCTGTCAATATTGGCCTAGATGGTAAGTATAACCCTTGCCTAGGACATGTTGATAAATGTCGCAAGAGAGGCCTTATTTTTAAGGTTCCGTACCTCAAAAGGCATAAACGGAACCCTTATAAGATCAATTTTCTGTCCGTCTGTCTGTCAGACGTTTTTTATCTTAGAAACGCTTATAATCAAATTGAAATTAATGTCGAATATTAGGATCAAAATTAAAACAAAAAATAATCAAAATATATATATAGACGTGATCAAGAGATATTACCGAAAATGTTGCGATTTTTGGCATATTTCGCGATTTCAGGCAGCAATCAAAACCTATGGGGTACTTCCCGTTGACCTAAAATTATGAAATTTGGCAAAAAGCAAGGTCTACTAGTACTTATACAGGAATAAATCCGAAAATTGTAAATATGTTATTAGAAGTCTAAGTAAAAGTGTTACAAACTTATTTTTGCGCTGGATTCAATATGAATCTTAGGGATCGAACTGCAAAGTTAAGTTTGTTTTTGAAACTAGTTGGTCTTTTAGTTAGAGCTATATATAATGTGAAATGCTGTGCGTGTACGGAACTCTCGGTGCGCGAGCTTGACTCGCATTTGGCCGGTTTTTTTTAACTTTATTAGTTTAAAGGCGTTTAGTCACATAGTGACTATACATTGCATGAAGATAAAACCAACAGATAATAAACCAGATGCAGTGAAACTTTACCCCCTATCTCACCGAATCTTAATCTCAGGGAGGTTCATCTTGGGTATATAAGTAAAAATTTGGAAAAGTTTTCCTTTTTAATTGTTTGATTAGAAAGACTACAGACTATCTGATATACCTTCATTCCTAAGCCTGACACTAACTACTTATTAATATGTGTATGCAATGGCTCCGTCCGATCCCTCCAGTACAATCAGTCTACTTTCCCTGACAGTCAACTTTCACAAACGGTCTGTTTTCTCAAATGGTCTCCATCTCCAATCGGTCTACATTCTCAATCTGTAAACTTATTTTCTCGTCAGTTTTCTTGTATGTCCAGCTTTCAGAACGCATTCTATAATGACTGGTCCGGTTTGGCATATAGACAGACAAAAAATCATGTTTTTTTTTAACTTTATGGTTTTGCTCGACTTAAAACTAGGTCTGTTATCAGCTAAATTACGGACCCAGGACAAAAATTTCAAAAACTCTGGACAATGAGCGATTTTTCTGACAGCTAATTAAGAAAAAAAAATCAGTAAAAGAATTTCAACAGATGAAGTTTTATTGAAAGCCGAGTTGTAATAATGGCTGTACCTATACTGTGCGCTTTTTATTGGCAGCCAGAGGCAGAAAAAAATCACTAACAGTTTGACAGTTGCACAAATCACAATATTGATACTTTTTAGAACTTACTTTTAATGAAATTTTGCTTTTTGTATGGAATTTTTTCTCTCGCCTTTGCTTAAGCGCCATCTATGAAGTCATCTGGAACTATTTTTTTTTTAATTTGGGTCTCGGAAAATCCCTCATTGTATGAAATATTTTTTTTTTCTGAAATTCCTAAAAAAAAAGTCCCATGACATAAAAATACACACATTCTAAAAATCCCGCCCGGACTCTCCCCGGACGCTTGCCGGACGCCCAAACTAGGACAAATCCGGGGAAACCCGGACCGATCACACCCCATTCACAAGAGCGTAAGAATACTCTATTCTTGGTATGTTAGCTCAATTTCCTACTTTTCTTCTTTTCAGACCCCGAAGTGAAGAAACCGATTCCACAATGCCATGCGCTTAAGTTAAGCGACAAAGAATACGAATATTCAGCTACCACTGAGAAATATCTAAAATACAGATTTCGATGGAATAATTTTAAAGTTAACTTTATATTAAGTTGGTTTGTCAACGACATTTAGTCAAACAAATTATTTTTAAAATTGCACGCAATAAAGTACATGTATATCAACAAAACTGGGGGCCGATTTTACTAACAGCAAACTTAGATATCGTGTATCAAAATCCAAACAGATTGTACAAGCAACAAGATCTATATGCTTTAATACAATTTCTTTGGCCTTTGAGACACAATTGAAGCATGGAAGTATTGTTTGTAGTTAGTAGAATCATAGCCCTAGAACTTATTTATCCTGGTAAAAATTATCTTTGGACAAGTTGAAAAGTGTCAAAAGATCGTTTTGATAATGTATCCTACTAATATTAAATAGTTTGGATATGTGTGAAGATAACTTACATCCTTATACACACTGTAAATCAATCACGAAAAATCAGCTACATCGATTTTGATGAAAAACTGAAACGCTCTGAAATTTTAACAGAGTTGAAACTAATTCAACAATATTTTGCAAATAAATAAATTAATAGGACAAAAAAACTAAAGCTTTTATTGTTACTCTCAACAAACCCTTTCATACCCATATTGTAGAAATGCATTACAAATAACTTTTCCGCCATCTTGGATGGTCCGCATTCGTATTAAATTAATAATGACGTCACATACAAAATCATGCATTGTCTCGTCATACGTATATATACAAAATTTCAGCTCAACCGGTTGATTATCTACTTCAAAATTGAGTTCTAAGATTCCACCCGAACGAACATACGATTGCAAGTTAAATAAAAGCTTTTAAAAAATACTAGAATACAACATGACATTTTGTGAAGCTTTGACGAGGGTATAAAACTGAAACATTGTTTCAACCTGCCTCTGTAAAATCACCATGAATGACGGGTCTTTCTTGCCGAATTTCGTAAAAACCGCGATGTCCTGGAGGTAAAATATTTTGGTAATTTTTTGGGACACGTGTCAGGAGAAGCCTTTTAAGATTATGTTGTTAATTTTTTGACATTTCTATATTGAAAAATATGAAAAAAATGCGTTTGTTTGTTTTTGAATAGATAACTTGTAAGTATACCGAAATACCTATTTAATTACATAATCCTAACTAATATTATAAATAAGAAAGTGAGTTTGTTTGTTCGTTTGTTTGTTATCTCTTCACGCTTCATCTACTGAACCAATCTTCCTGAAACTTTGCATACACATAGTTAGAAGTACGGAGAAGGACATAGGGTACCTTTCATCCCGGGAAAAACACTGTTCCCATGGGAAATTCACGCGGGCGAAGCCGCGGGCAAAAGCTAGTTACTAATAACATAATTTACGAATAAGTGGAGGAGAAAAGGGGCGTCACATATTTAATCCATTGTTTACTAAACTTATGACCAGTCTGTATAGAAATTCAAATGACTTTATTAACGATAGCAGCAAATTTAATATTGCACTTATATTTCTCATGAGGAAATAGCAGGTACATAGGACTGCAAAGTATTAGGCATTTTTACAAATATTGCTAAAATAATACTAAAGCTCCCATCCGAAAACCAGAGTACCAACCACAGTGTTTAACCTACATCTTGATAGTTATAAGGATTATATATATTCCTCTACGGGTTACATAGTATATTAAGATACACCCGTCATAACTGTATATCTATCGAACCCCTATAAATTTCCCATATCATATTGGAGTCGTGCTGCGTTCAAATTCCTACCCCACTGTGTAACGTATATTTATTTAAGATTAATTTGATATGTGAATATCAGCATTATTCACGCCTATTCTATTATATTTAGGTATTATTAGTTTTATTTTCTGTAATTAGCTGTAAGTTAAAAAAAAAAAAACTAGACTTGTTTTTTTTTTGGTAATTGATGAAAGAGACGGCGATATAACTTAGCGCCCTTGACACTTCGAGGCATCGCTTCCATGGGAATTCCGGAATAAAAGTATCCTATGTCCCTCTCAGTACTGCTAACTATGTGTGTGCGAAATTTCAGGAAGATTAGTTTCAGAAGATCAGCGTGAAGAGGTTGTTACCTCTTGAAGTGCTATTTTTCCCGCCTGCTTCCCAAACAGAGACGCCAACTCTCAAAGTAGATTAAAAATGTAACGCGAAGGAAAACTGTCAAAGAGAAAAGTGACAGACGGACAACAGAACCTAACAAAGTTCCGAAGTAAGAGTGAGTTGTTGAATGATTAAGTAAGTTTAATATTTCGGACCTCGGCGACCGACCACAATCCTTTTTCCAATAGTAGGTACCTAATCTGTCAAAGGGCTCATGAAACCAGCAAACAGTACAAAGGCATAAAAAAAACAGTCAATACAAATACTTTACTACGGCGGCGCAGCGACCCGAAGTGGATCTTGGCCTCCGACACGAGATTACGCCATTTTTTGCAGTCAGTTTGAGTTGAGTTCAATTTCTTCGTGGGTAAAATGTATTTACGTTAAAATGCTCGTTCGAATGCTTGCTAGAATTCTCATTACACGTGGCTTAAAAATGCGAAAACATTGGAGTGTTGCCATACAACAAGAACTAAAAATCTGTACATTCGACAGCAAAATCCGTACAAATTCCGTACGTAAAATAAATCTGAAACTCCGTACGAAATCCGTACAATAAAAAAAAATTCTTCGCGCTTTTTTAGCATCTCCACTCATAATTGCAATTGAATTCAAAATCTTACACACAACACAACACAAATAGTTTCAAACACTTTACTCACTCTAAGAAAGAACAATGCGTATAAATGAGCGCGGTATGCAAAATCAATAACAACAACAAAGAAATTATAATGTATCTCTTTCGTTCAGTGTCAGTCGTGTATCATGCTCTCTCTGTCACACGAAACGAAATATGTTGCGGTAATTCCCCGTCATAGACAATCAGTTGTCATAGACAAGTGACTGTCTAGGATGGGGAATTATCGCAACATATTTTATAATAATTCCCGTCGTAGACAATTAGTTGTCATAGACAGAGTGATTGTCTAGGATGGGGAATTACTCAATAATATAATTTATGACATGAGGAACGTGAAAAACTATCGATATCGACGTATATATTTTCTTTTGTATTTGAAAACGTGCTACACATTATTATTGATAATATGTAATAATTAAAAATCCGAAAACAAATCCGTACGCCATATCTCTCCGTACGTAATACCCCAACATCCATACGTGTACGGACAAATCCGTACATATGGCAACACTGCTTGGACAAATATCGCAACTGTGCCTATCATCCTGCCATTAGGGTCCGTTCAAGAGGAATCCTTTGATAAGACTTCTTTGATCATAGCTCGTGATTCAAACTATTGGAAATACAGAATAAACTCGATTAATAAAGCGGCGAGCTCTTATGTAGTAACATTTATTTTGCAAGCTTTGAAAAAGATTTTCTGAAATTGTAACTGGTTTATATTTGAACATAGGTGATATTAAAAATGAAAAACATGACTCTACAATACTCCAATACTCGTAGAAGAAAATACGACAATTATTAGAATTTTTGTGTCATCTCGCAATAACTACTAAATACATTTTGATGCGGTTTTCACAGTTGTGTTGCTGAAGGTCTAACTTAAAAACTGGTGCAAGTTATGATGATGACCTTGTCAGCCAGAACATTGACAGAAAGTTTCTTTATATACCTACCAGAATTTTGCAAATTTGGAAAAGGGATTAGGGTGAAAAGTGTTATTATAATAAATTACATTTACGCGGTAAACGCCGAGGGTGAGAGCTAGTTAACGCTATTATAGTCCCAATTACTCGAGGAAAATATACAAAGGAAAAATGACATAATAAAACTAAAACAGTAGAAGACAGGCTATGAAAGGATATGTGTTCGAGATTTTAAGGGTCCCATAAGAGATAAAGTCGGGGGTCAAAGTACGTTTTGAAGTATTCTTGTTGAGCGTCGTAAAAACATCGTTTTATGCGATTCCAATAAGCGATGGGATGTTACGATTCTTACATTCTTACCCTGTTTTATTTTCATCACTCGCTTCCGAGTATGTGAAACTTTGTACTCAACTCGAAATAACACGATCGCTTGGTAGAAAAGATTAATAATTCAAGTTCAAAAAGAACCTAGAAAATAGACCAAAACCAAAACATTACATCCGCAGTAGCCGCAAGCGCCGTCGTCATCGCATTTTGCATGATGGTCTCATGCATAATATGTAATAGTAGTAACGTACAGAACCGCCGATCACCGCCCCGCACTCATTTCAAATACACCACCCCACCCCGCACTTCGTTGTAGACATCACTGACACTTGAACGAGGGCTGGCGCGTAGCTGGCCTACTTTTCGCGCTATTTTGCTTGATAACCATGACTCGCAAGCAGCCCTACTAAATTTCACGCACACATTCGTACGCACAACGTCACTTTCCTATGTAGTAGTCAATTTGCGAGCATTGTATGGAGTGTCCGGGGTGGGATGAAACGCGGCGCGTGCGGCGCGGATAAGGCTATTCGCCCACGAACCGCCATACAATTTTGCTGGAGTCTTCACACGATGATGCGACGTGGATGGACATTGTGTGTGGCTTTTGGGTGCATGCGATTGACATCCACGTTGCGATTAGAACGATCCACGTTGCCTTTGGAACGCAAATCGAGCGCCTTGGTGACTGAGCCAACATCACTTCATTGTTTATAGGTACATATATCATACTAGTATTATAAAGAGGAAGTATGTGTAAGTTGTGAGTTTGTTTGTAGGGGGTAATCTTCGAAACTACTGAAACGATTTCAAAATTTATTTCACCAATAGAAATCTACATTATGCCTGAGTGACATAGGCTACAATTTTTATATGTACCTCCCGTGGGAAGCCGGGGCGGGGTGCTAGTTAATAGATAATAACACTGCACATTAAATACACGTATTTCCTTACCAAACTTAAAAAAAAAACAAAGCAATAAAACAAAGATTTATTGATTATCAATAAGAAATATGATATCAAAGTTCCACGGATAAAAGGAACACTTCAAAGGAAAATAATAAACCTGGAAATGCCCAGAGGAAATCCGTTCCCATAATAACTGCGAGTACTTTATAACTAAGAGGGGAAGCGCCCGGCCCACGCTGTACTTTGCAAAATGCCCAAGTGGACTGACAGTGCTTTAAGTTACTAGAAGTGAGAAAGACGCCTTATTCTTCAATGCTTTGTCCTTCGTCGTCATGTAGTATCATATTTCCAGTAATCGCCGTCCACATGATCACTGGAAATGCGTTACTACATGTGTTATACTAATACTTCTGATGAAACATCTCGTATAATTATGACAGAACTTCACTTTAGGTAAGTTCGTTTAATCACAAATTATTTTGTCGCCGCCAGTAGGACCCTCGAATTTGTTATTTATCGCAGATTAATAAAACGACCGCTTTGCTCCGAAGCTGGTTTAATACTGGGGAATAAGTATACTATAATGTATATATGTAGTATAATTCTACTCCCACTCCTTTACTGTACAGGCTGCTCGTTTGTGGAATGCATTGCCAGCTGATATCCGCAAGGCCGAAACTCTGTCATCCTTCAAAGAAGAGGTAAAGTCTCACTATCTGAATCTTTAATTTTATTTATTCCGAGCATATTCTCCTTGTCATGGTTGTGTTTTAAACGAGTGTGTATATTTATATCATCAATGTTTATTTTATCATTAATTTATTTCTTCCTTTATAATTAATAATGTTTACTGCACCCTACATTTTTTTCACGTAAAGTGTTGATCTATCTATCTATCTATCTATCTATACTTGTACCCAAAAACTTAACTAAGTACTAACTACCTACAGTTCACCTAAGCAGCTCACTCTTATAAGTACAAGGCCGAATGGAATTTCTGGATTACGTTAGGCATATCGCCAAAATTATACGTTAAAATGCCTCAACTATATGGGTTCTTGTAATATTATTATTATTCATGATTTTTTTATGATGATGATGAAGATTCAAATGACATTGTAAACTTCAAAAAACGAGTCGGGAACACTCTTGAGTTATACTGTTGCAGTTGTCTATTAGGAGCGGTGATCACTTACCTTCAGGTAACTTTGGTGAGGTTTGCGGTTCTATGTTATAAAAACTGTAATGATGAAAGTGGTCTTTTTGAAAAAGTCCTGTTTCAGCCGGACAATGCCCATTCCGGCCGTCTCTCGAACCGGGCCATTACGAGGGTCGGCTTGACCGAACACTTTGATCTCTAAGACTTGTAAAATTTGGACCCCACTTAAATAGATATGTCCGTAATAAATGTTGAAATCTTTTGACAAATCAGTTGTGTATTAAGGAAATTTATTGAATATTTTGCATTGTACTTGTAAGTAGTAAATTTATTCCTTATATAAGTGTCTATTTCGCGTGAAAGAGTACAGACATCATCAAAAAAAAATATGGTTTTAATATTTCTTTTGTAGCTAGTACAAACTGCACCTCGGCATTGATATCGGGTAAATTACAGGATAAAAATTATCATGTGTGCTATATATGTATTTTACCATGTACTAAATTTCACCGAAATACATCCAGTAGATTTTGGATGATTCAGACACATATTTTGCATTTATAATATAAGCGTGATCGTGGGATTTTATATATAATTTCAATAAGCTACACAAGTAATTTAAATATTTATTGTAATAGAAACATTCACAAATGAAATTAGCATTCCAAAGTTAGACAAAACAGGGAATATGTCTGGAAAAATGACCGGGAACAATGTATGAAAGTAATAATTCATTGCCTTGGCGGCGTGCCAGCGCACTCGGCCGAGATGTAAATTCAATACTGCACGAATTTGTAGACTTTGAACATTTTTGTTTCGTTTTTCGGTGGATTCGTAAGTTCACAACTTTAGTTGTTCAGTTGCTTTTTATTTTTGACTGTTGAAGGTGATTTATAGTGGGATCCTATTAAGTTGTAGTGTATATTACTATTATATTATAACACAAATGTACTCATGTCTAACAAAAAATAAATGAATTATGAATATCTTTTCCCGAATGTCTTCATACTAAGAAGTAAGACATATGTTGTAAAGTGACGTCTTTGGAGAAAATGCTGCAGTGGAGTTTTTTGCGCCGCCTCTTCTCCACTTGCGCTTTGGAGGCGGTGGTAATTTTATGACGTCAACTAACTAAAAAACAAGAATGTGACAATTTAAAAGTGCTATTTTTAAGCCTATTTAAATAAAAACAATTGACTTTGACTAGTTGAAAATATTACGCTTAGTTTACATTTGGAAATTCAATCTTGACAAAGAGTTATGGATGATTCACACTACACCACCTTGGCCGTGCCATGCCTTATTATTTGACCGTGTCCCGGGACACAGTCGGAGCCCGGCCGGAGCACAGCAACTGTGTACCGTGAGCGTCAGCGGAGTCGTTTTGACTTTTCTCTTCTTTTTGAGTTCATTGGAGTATTGTAAATTTGTCATCAAAGTCAATTTACATAGGTATTTAACTAAAAACCATTTTGGAAGTATTTACGTGCGACGGCGTAGTCGTTATAAATATTGCTAGCTTTTTCGCCCTCGCTCACTTACGTTATATAAAGAACCTCTCAGCAAAATTTCAAGATTCTACGTTCAGCGGTTTTGTCTCTGCTTTGATAAACCAATCAGTCAGCGCAGCGTACAATTTACTACATACACTACGGTGATCAAAAGAGCGACTACGCTAGGACCCTCGTAGCAGTGCTACATGTTTGTAGAAGCCAAGAGATAGCATAAGCTACGCGATGTCGTAGCGTAGTAGGTAGTTATGTATAGCGCCCCTCATGTAGACATAACAACTGTAAACATTTAGCATGCATTCCTCTTATTGCGCCCACGCATTATCGGACCACCGCATGATGCTGACGCGGCAACGGCCGAACATTGTTCTTAGCTCTAAGTTAGTCTTTAGCCCAGAATGTAATTTGCTCTCTACGAATAAACATCTCTACTTTATTAAAGCTTGTTTTTAAAAAGGTGGTTTTAAATTGGTGAAGTACTTCTACTACAGTCGGTTTATTGCAGTTTTTCGGACTCGAACCACAAAACAAATAAATAACTTAAGTGCGGTGTGTGGCAAGTGGCAAGTGACAACGAGAGCAGTTACAGACTCAAGGAAGACATGGCATTGAGCAGTGCGTGAGTAAACCTCTTCACTCCTGTTTTTCATATATGTCCGTGTTATTTCCAATTTTCCCTACCCAAAATAGACAAATTTATCTGATTTTGTAGGGTATAATTATTCATAAATCAATTAATTATTATATTTAAGTATAAATTAATCAGAAAATCGATTAATTTTAGTTATTAAGTGTTAATTAATCCCAAAATTGAATTATTAAATACATATTTAGTTATTATATAGATTTTTGTGTTTAATAAAATGGAACAAATTAAAATAATTCCTAAAGAAATATTGTGCATAATCCCTAAATATGACGGGGATGAAAAATTATTAAATTTATTTTTAAATAAATGTGATTATGTTATAAGAGCATATAGAATAGCAGGCAATACTACCCAAGATTTATACATATATCATTCTGTAACTAGTAGACTTGTAGGTAGAGCAGCGACTCTACTCAGTGAACATCAAAATGTGACGTCATGGGACCAACTTAAGGCTATTCTTTTCCAACATTTTGGAGACCCAAGGTCAGAGGATTGTATAGCTATAGAATTAGAAAATTTAAAAATTAAACAAAGTGAGTCGTATATCCAATTTTGCCATAGAGTTCAAAATGTTAGAAGTTCCTTATTTGCTAAAGTAAATACTATAACTGATGAAGGAATTAAGGCCGCTAAAATGATTATATATAATAATATCGCATTAAAAGTTTTTATGTACAATTTGCCCGAGGAAATGTTGCGTATTGTGCATATTAGACAGTGTACTACTTTAGAAAATTCATTAAGTGTTATAACTGAGGAAGTTAATTTTCAAGAACAATACAACGTTAAGAATAATAAGCCAAAATCTAGCATTGCACATAGACCTAATAATTTTACAAAACCATTTGTTGCTGGTCAATCATTTAATAATATGCCTAATCAAAATAATTTTAAATTTGGTATCCCCCAAAATCAGGGTCAGATTGGTTTTAGGCCAAATTTCACACCACAATACAAAATGCCTTTCCAAAATTCTAATGTTGCTACTCAGCAAAATATACCTCAATGTAATTTTAACCAAGGTCCTGTGCAACAATATCGTGCACCGTTCCAACATAGTGGTTTTAAATTTGGTATTCCAAACCAACAGTTTCCTAATAATAATCAATTTAAATCTGACATGCAAAATCAGCAAAATTTACCTAAATATAAAGTTGACACTGACGTTTCTATGCGTACTGCACCTGTGAAGCAAAATATGCTAACAAACGAATTATTTTATTGCGAAGAGCCATCCAATGGTTTAGAATATTATCCAGATAGTAATGAGTACGCCTTTTACACTAATGACCCACAAATAGAGTATGATGAGACAGAGGCACTTCCTGTCAATTATGCGGAAACTTCTGAAAATATAGTAGATGAGAAATTTAACACCACCTCTGAAAACTTTTGCAATGTTTTTGCAATAAGTTTAAATTATTGCGACAGCATATTTAAATTACCCCATATTGAAATACCGGAAATTGGTTCTAAATTTCTCATTGATACAGGAAGTAGTAGGTCATTTATTAGTCCCGCCAAAACTCAAGAATTTTTCAGCGAATTTAAACAATATGAGCCATTTACCGTAGTTAGCACTCATGCACGAAGTACCCATAGTGATGTGATATATATACCATTACTTAAGACATTCAAAAGCACACTTTGGATGGTAGATACGATGGACTTATAGGCTCCGATCTTCTTAAAAAACTATCTGCTAATATCGATATGGTTAACCAAGTGCTTCAAACACCAAACGCATGTATACCTATATTATATACTCCACCTTACGAGATACTTGTAGAGCCTAGGACTGAAAAGCGAGTGCAAATTCCCACTAACTACTGTAATGGAGATGCTATATTAGAGTTCACTAAAGAATATATAGATGCAGTTGAGAGATGTAAAGAACTATTAGTTAACGCCCCAATTTTGCAATTTCCAGATTTTGAGAAACCTTTTGTTCTTACTACAGACGAGTCAAACTTTGCCCTTGGCGCAGTTCTTTCACAAGGCCCTATTGGCAGTGATAAGCCTGTGGCATATGCCAGCAGGACCCTAAATGACGCGGAAACGCGATATAGTACCATAGAGAAAGAAATGTTAGCTATCATATGGGCTACAAAGCACTTTAGACCGTATCTATACGGAAGAAAATTTAAAATATATACCGATCATCGTCCGTTAGCATGGTTGAAGAGTATTAATGAGCCTAATAGTAAGATTACACGGTGGAAATTACGCCTAGCAGAATTTAATTTTAAGGTTATATACAAAAAGGGGTCACAAAATAGTAATGCTGATGCACTTTCACGTATAAAGGTAAATGCATTAGGAGAAAATGATGACGTGTCAATGAAGGTAAATGTAGATAAAAGGGAAAGACAGTTGCAAGATTATTTAAATGACTTAACAGGAAAAATTTCAAAAGTAGGAAAATATAAACAGCGTGATAGGTCATTATCTCCTATTACAATTTCCTCTTCAGAGTCTCATAACTCTAAGGTTCAGTCTCAACATGGTGGACGAAGATCCCCTTATTCAATTCCATCTATAGATAGTAGTACAGCTTCTGCATCTGAAAATGATAGTAGCGATAATACAAACACTATACATTCCGCGCGTGATGTAGATACAGCAGGTATACTTATATTGCAGGAAGCCGTCGATACTAAACCAAACCAGATACTCGTACACACCTGGAATAGAGATAAAATATCAGTTAAAGATTTATCTAGTATTAGAAGTCCACTTACCTGAAAATAATGCTGATCTTGTTAAAAAGTTTCTTTTAGAGTACACCAAACCTAAAATAAAATATTTCTTTTATTTTGAAAGCGAATTACATCGTAAACTATTTTCTCAAATTACAACAACCCTGTTTAAGAAAGGAACAGTTAAATTTTATGAATGTACTAAACGTGTTATATAAGGTGGACACAAATTAACTACAAATATTTTCAGGGCTAATTACTGATATTATTTAGAAAGTATATCAGTGGTTTTTTCAATTTTCTACACGCTAGTTTTCGAGAAAAATTAACGTTTATGTTTCTTGAAAACCGTAACATTATAACATCCTGTACACAGCTTTGCGTAAAATGACAATTAAAATGACACACACAAACAAAAGCCGCCCCGCCCACCGGTCGGTCGCTGTCGTTTACGTATAATAAATCGCTTGACATCTCTGTCTTTCACGCACTTTTCATAAATAAAGAGGAATACAGCAAATCAATTTCATTCAACTATTAATTGGTGGGAGGAGCTTAAAGAGGTATAAAGTCTACACATTTAACTACAGTATGATACTAAATGTCATCATTTAATAATATTTTTTTTTGTTAGAAAAAACAAAAAAAAAAACTAGCGTATCGATTTTTAAAATTGTATCTCCAATACGTTTATTTAGCCCCCTGGAGCCAGCCCTGAAAATATTTGTAGTTAATTTGAGTCCACCTTATATACATAGATGATGAAGATGAGCAGCGTGACGTAATACTAAAGTATCATAACGGTAAAAATAGTCATAGAGGAATTAAAGAGACTCTATCGCATTTAAAACGTACCTATTATTGGCATGCTATGGATAAAACTGTCGCTAGTATAATTAACTCATGTGAAATATGTAGAAAAATGAAGTATGACCGGAAACCTTTAAAGCCAGAATTACAACTCACACATACACAGACAAAACCTTTCCAGGAAATATTCATTGATACTTTTACAATAGAGGGTAAAGCTTACCTCATCATTATAGATGCCTTTAGTAAGTTAGGACAGGCTATAGAGATTATTAATAAGTCAACACCGGAAGTCGTTAGAGCTCTACTTAAATACTTCTCTATGTACGGAGTACCCAATAGAATCAGTTCAGATCCAGGTGCTGAGTTTAATAATTCATTAATGAAGGAAATGCTTTCCTTTTATAAAATAGAGATACATGTAGGTACCCCACACAACCCAAATTCTATGGGTTTGATAGAAAGATTCCACTCTACTATCATAGAGATTTACCGTGTAGCTAGATATGAAAGAAAAGTCACAGACGCTAGCTCAGTTATGACGTATGCACTTATGTCATATAACCATACTATACATACAGCTACAGGCTTAACGCCTTTCGAGGTCGTGTTCGGCCATACCGAATCTAACAGCGCATTTGCAGTAGATTTTGAGAAACAGTACACACAACTACTAGTTAAGGAACATGTTAGAAAAACTAAGTACTTATATGAATATTTAACTGATAGGCTTACCGAGAAGAAACAATCTGTAATTAATAGACGTGGAGGTGAAACCGATTTTAATATAGATATAGGTGATGATATTTTCATGAAAGGCGTAAATACTAGAAGAAGTAAAGATAAACCGAGATATCAAAAAGCACAGGTTACCGGACCAATACATAGAAACACTGTACCGGTAGTTACTAATAATCGCGAGACAAAAATTCCAGTTAAAGATATTAAACGCCCTCCACAGGTTGTTGCTCCTGGGAGTCCATATGATCCAAAGCCAGGCCCTTCTACTGCACCGGATTGACAAGAATCCCGGATTATTGCCAGTAAAGGAAGGTAAAGCTTTCATAAGCTACGACAAATGGACTGTAATTTAGAGATTTACCGTGTAGCTAGATATGAAAGAAAAGTCACAGACGCTAGCTCAGTTATGACGTATGCACTTATGTCATATAACCATACTATACATACAGCTACAGGCTTAACGCCTTTCGAGGTCGTGTTCGGCCATACCGAATCTAACAGCGCATTTGCAGTAGATTTTGAGAAACAGTACACACAACTACTAATTAAGGAACATGTTAGAAAAACTAAGTACTTATATGAATATTTAACTGATAGGCTTACCGAGAAGAAACAATCTGTAATTAATAGACGTGGAGGTGAAACCGATTTTAATATAGATATAGGTGATGATATTTTCATGAAAGGCGTAAATACTAGAAGAAGTAAAGATAAACCGAGATATCAAAAAGCACAGGTTACCGGACCAATACATAGAAACACTGTACCGGTAGTTACTAATAATCGCGAGACAAAAATTCCAGTTAAAGATATTAAACGCCCTCCACAGGTTGTTGCTCCTGGGAGTCCATATGATCCAAAGCCAGGCCCTTCTACTGCACCGGATTGACAAGAATCCCGGATTATTGCCAGTAAAGGAAGGTAAAGCTTTCATAAGCTACGACAAATGGACTGTAATTAAGATTTTAGATCTAAGCAAAATATATAATGTGTTTGTAATAAACTTGTTGATGTTTATTAAATCTAAGCATTGCATTGAGCGTGTGCTGTGCCGTGAATAGCAGGCCTTTGTTTTGCCTGCTGGCAACATTGCGCGGACGGCTTCCGGCCGTCGACATTCAGTGGTCCTTGGAACGCGCGCGCACGAGGCTGTGTCGCAGGAAATATCGCGGTGATATAGCCACCATCTTGGGTTGTTGCATTTTGAAGCCGCGCGGCGTGGCGTTAATTTTGTTTGTAATAACTGATTTGAGTTATAATTGTGAGCTTCCTTTTGTTAAATAACTATTGAACGTTCGTGTTTGTGAAAAACCCTGTTATTGTGACTGTTTCTTGTGAGATGCGAAACGTGGCTGCCTGGAGACGCCGAATCCCGTCGCCGAGTGGAACTGCTGGAAGAAACCTACGTATTTATTCTGGGGAAGAGATCTCGGGGTAGGTTGGGTGTTTAGGGACCGCATCCACTTCCGAAGACACTCGAAGTTGGATCTGAAGATTAAGAAGATTCAGTTTGGTAAGTGGTTTGAATTTTAGTTACTTAGTTATTAGTACATAGGGTTCTATAGCTCCCTTTATAAGCTATAGTGGTAGCAGACTGCGTATAGGTTAGGTTTTAGGCTCTAGTCGGACAGACGCAGTGCCGTATATAATCTTTACCGTCGGGTATCATCGGGCTTTTTTGGGGACCTATAGGTCTCCACTTAAAATCTGGTCTTTGTCGGTGAAGAGGTTCACGGCGCTTCGTTTGTCCGGATTCTCTGCGCACATTTTCTGGCAGCAGAGCGTAGTTGTTCTGCACATTTTCTGGTAGCAGAGCGTAGTTTATCTACCCTCTATTTGTTCGTTTGTAAAAAATAATTAATTGTTTGTAAAAATTATTAGATTTTCTTAGTTTGTTTGTATAAGAATATTTGTAACCTTTTTTGTATTTGTTTGCGGTTTGTACCGTGCGTTCCGGGTTTGTGCCATTCTCATACCTACCGCGGCTTTGCGTGTAGTTGTTTGATTTTGTTGTTTTTTATTTACCTTTTGTTATTTTTTGTTTGTGACTTGACGCGATGGCGAAGGTCCCCAATGCTAAGGCGACACTCGCCAACGAATTGAGATGGTTTGTGACGGCCGGTGGACTCCTGTCCCGGAAGGACAGGGAGGCCGCTATACTGGAAAGAGCGGATCAGCTCCGCTCACGATTGAACAACGCGGAAGCGGCCATGGCGGCGCTTACCGAAGCCGACCTTACCCCGGAGGTCTACGCAGGTCACGTGGCGGACCTGGACCAGATCCTGAGTCTGCACGATGACATCGTGGAGGCGGCGGCCGCAATAAGGGCGAGACAGGCTGGCGGACCAGCCCCTCGCACACCTGTTAGACAGGAAGGACCAGCGGTTACTGGTCGGCTCCCCACCCTTCAGCTGTCCCACTTTGGGGGTAGGATGGAGGAGTGGGTGGCATATAAAAATATGTTTGAGTCCCTGGTCGTAGCACGACAGGATTTGTCGAAGGCCCAGAAGATGGCCTACCTCCTCTCCACTCTTGAGGGTGAAGCGCGGTCGCTCATCCAGCACCTCCGGGTGGAGGACGACCAGTACGACACGGCTTGGGAGTTATTGAACTCCCGCTACCAAAACTTACGTTTGTTAGCGGATGCGCACGCCGCACAGTTGATGGCCCTGCCCAAGGTGGCCAACAGGGCACAGTTGCGCCTGCAGTTGCTCACGCCCGTTACAGTGGCCTGTAACGCGCTCCGCACACTGGGGCTGCCGGTGGACCAATGGTCCTTTTTGCTGGTGCACATTGTATTGGGCAAATTGCCCAATGACATCCGCTCGCGGTTTGAGCGCGAAAATGCGGAGCGGGATAGCACCACCCTACCAACATTCACTGACTTGGTGAAGTTTTTGGAGTTTGAGGCACGGGCGGCTGAGAATACCATGACGGACTCAGCGCCATCCAGAGCGCCTGAACGTAGGCCCCAACAGGGACGGCAACCGCCACCGCGTGGAGCTGGTGTGCGGGTTGCACACACGGCAGCAGTCGCGGGGGACGCGGACTGCCTGCAATGTGGCCGGATGGGCCACAGCCTGCTGCAATGCAGGGACTGGCAGAGACTGCCAGTACAAGATCGGCGCCGCATGGCAAGGCGGCATGAACTTTGCTTTTACTGTTTGGGCAGTCACTATGCACGTGACTGTCCCAGAGCCATACCATGCAGTGCATGCCGTGGGCTGCACCACGTGATGCTCTGCATGAACCGGAACAGGGATGGCCCCCGGTTGTTGAGGCAGGGGTCCCCTATGGGCGGGGGCGCTCCTGCGCGAAGCCCTCCACCATCGGACGGAGGACGCGGCTTCGCTCGTCGCACCCCCTCGGGAGGGGGTCGCGTACCGGCGCGGGTCTTGGCGGACCGGGACCACGCGCCCCAAGGTCGGGGCCAGTATGTGGCTGGCCAGGCCCCGGATAGGGCCCCCATGGGCGGGGGCCCTAGATCGGACGTGAGAGTGGGGACACCCCCTCCACGCGGGTTACCAATACCCAACACATGCAGCCGCAGCGGTTTTCTCCGCCGCTGCACGAGTACCCACGGCTGGAGTACCACCCGCCGTACCATATGTATGGCCGGGCCGCGGGTTATGCCCCCCTCAGATGGGGATGTGCACTCGCCCGCCATATTATCCGGGTCAGTGGCGCGCCCCTGGTTTGGAGAGAGTGGGGAGCCCGTAACTAGCTTGCTCCCTTGCTGGGACAGAGCCGCGGACGGTTCTGCTCCCTACCGCGGTGGTCCGCGTATGGGGTCGTGGGGGGAAGCCATTAATTTGAGAGCTCTGTTGGACTCAGGGGCTCAAAGCAGTTTGGTTACCACTCGAGTGGCACGCCAGTTAGGTTTAGTCGTGGAAGACTCGCCTGTGCCACTTCTTGGAGTTGGTGGCATACAAGTGAAGTGTCTGACGGGCCAGACACTTGTCACCTTTTCTTCGCTGAAGTCCTCCACAATGAGGATCACGACTTCGGCTATGGTAATGGATACCATTGCGGGTTGGCACCCCTCGACAGACATACCGCCGGGTGTGTTGTCTTTGGTTTCGGGTCTGGATTTGGCCGACCCCTTTGTATTTCATCCCGGCCCAGTGGACTTGCTCCTGGGCTCGGACGTATTGGGTTGGATTTTGTTGGGTACACAGAAGGCTCTGGGTTCGTCTTCACTGATGGCAGTGTCTACGATTTTTGGTTTTGCCCTGATGGGCCCTGTGTTTGATAATGGCACCGCGGAGGAGCCACCGGTTGTCGCATCTGCGTCCTTGGCCAAGACCATGCAAAGGTTTTGGGAGGTGGAGGAGCCACCTATGAGTTCCAGGATGGATCCGGAACACGCTGAGTGCGAAGCCCTTTTTCGATCAACCACGGAGAGGTTGCCCTCCGGTCGGTTTGTAACTAGGTTACCTTTTGTTGCCTCTCGTCCTAGCCTAGGGCAAAGTAGGGCGCTTGCGGAGAAACGACTGCTGTCCATGGAGCGACGTATGCAGCGTGACCACGTACTTCGCGATAAATATATTGAATTTATGCGCGAGTACGAGGATTTGGGTCACATGTCTCCGGCTCGAGTTGATTGGAGCTCAACTGAGCATTATTTTTTGCCCCACCACGCGGTGGTGAAGGCCTCAACGGGCAAGTTGCGGTCTGTCTTTGATGGGTCCGCACCCACTTCGAACGGAGTTTCGTTGAATCTATGTTTGCATTCAGGTCCCAAATTGCATAGGGACATAATTGACATCATCTTGAACTTTAGAAGACATCAAGTGGTTTTTGGCGCGGACATCCGGATGATGTTCCGCCAGACAGTCATACATCCTGAGGACAGGCGATTCCAGTTGATACTCTGGCGTGAGCGCCCTGAGGATCCTGTGACGGTGTATGAACTCAACACAAACACGTATGGTTTGAAATCTAGTCCCTATATCGCCATCAGATCATTGCTTGAATTGGCAGAGCGGGAACGGATCCGCTTTCCCCGTGGGGCTTCCGTGCTGTCACGTGACTTGTATGTTGATGACGTGTGCACCGGAGCCCAAAGTATTGAGGAGGCCCTCCTACTGCGGGATGAATTGATTGAAATATTGAAGACAGGTGGCTACGAGCTACGTAAGTGGTTGTCTAATGAGCCTAAAGTTCTAGAAGGGATCCCGGAGGATCACCAACAGAACCCTCACCTGTTTGAGGATGTGGATGATCCCAACAGGATAGCGGTGCTGGGCATGCAGTACCAGCCGCTAACCGATATTTTCACATTCCAAGTGGACTTGGAAGTACCAAAAGTCTGGACTAAGAGAACGGTGTTGTCCGTAATAGCTCGTATGTTTGATCCAAGCGGTTGGATCAGTCCAGTAATATTCTCTGCGAAGTGTCTTCTTCAGAGACTTTGGACTTTGGGCGTCTCGTGGGACGAGCCGCTGTTTGGCTCTCCATTGGATGATTGGCTCGAGTTGTTTTCATCGATTAAGGAAGTCAATCGGATTGCCTTGCCTCGTCGAATATTGCCCCCGGGAAATATCGAGCCAGCCTGCATGGCTTTTGTGACGCGTCGGAGCGAGGCTACGCCGCGTCAGTCTATATGCGGACAGTTGACGCCGATGGCCGGGTCAATGTCTCGCTTTTGTTAGGGAAGAGCAAGGTCGCCCCCATCAGGACTAGGCTGACTATTCCCAAGCTTGAGTTGAGTGGAGCTCACCTTCTCTCTAAATTGTTGCATCACGTTGCATGTGAGCTGGCGGCCACGGTCGAGATACGGGACATCTTCGCCTGGTCGGATAGCCAGGTCGCGCTTGCATGGTTGCGCGCGGCCCCACATACCTTGGAGGTTTTTGTGGGAAATCGGGTTTCCCAAATCCAGAATATCGGAATTGATATAACATGGAGACATGTGCCGGGAGAGCTTAACCCAGCGGACTGTGCCTCCCGAGGTTGTACGGCACCAGAATTGGTGTCACACCCGCTCTGGTGGGGTCCAGAGTGGCTGATGGGATCAGAAACATCTTGGCCTGTCTGTCAGACAGATGTTACTTCTTTGAGTTTGACTGGGCTCCGTGTACATGCTGTAGTCGCTGAGACGACGTCGGAGCCGGATTGGCTACTTGCTCGGTATAGTAGCTTGGATAAGCTTCTGGGTGTTACCAGTTGGATTAAGCGTTTCATACATAATTGTAGAAACCCACAGGCAAAGCGGTTGGAGCCGATTGCAGGTGCAGAAGAGCGCCGGAGCGCATTGTTGCATTGGGTCCGTGTCGTGCAGACCGGACGGTTTGAGTCAGAGCTTCGTATCTTGCGCGACGGACGCGCTAAGTTGAAGGGCGCGGTCGCTCGTTTGAACCCGTACATCGACTCGGATGGGCTTCTTCGGGTTGGAGGCAGGCTCCGGAAGGCGGATCTTCCATATGAGACTCGCCATCCTCTGTTGTTGCCCAAGGGCGGACCCTTGGTGCAGCTTTTGGTGTCTGATCGACACATTCGTAACGCCCATGCTGGGTGCAATGCTTTGTTGGCTATTTTGCAACGCGAGTTTTGGATTTTGTCTGCCCGAAGAGCAATCCGTAGTGTCCTGTTTCGATGTATTGCATGTTATAGGTTGAAGGCATCCACGATGCAACCACAGATGGGTGATTTGCCCGCTGATCAAATCCGACCTTCGAGACCGTTTGACGGCGTTGGAACCGATTTTGCCGGTCCCTTTTCGATCAAGGCTTCTCCCTTTCGTAATGCCCGTATTGTGAAGGGCTATTTGTGTGTATTTGTTTGTTTGGCCACCAAGGCTGTCCATTTGGAGGTGGTATCGGCTCTGACTACGGAGGCCTTCGTCGCCGCGTTGGATCGCTTTGTTTCGCGTCGAGGTCTACCTTCCCTTATTAGGTCTGACAATGGCACAAACTATAAAGGAACTGTAAATTATCTTAAGGATGTTTCTGTGTTTATTGATAAAAATTGTACTAGTTTAAGTCAAATTGCTGCCCAAAGGGGAATAACCTGGAAGTTTAGTCCCCCAAGTTGCCCCCATTGGGGAGGGATTTTTGAAGCGGCTGTGAAATCCGCAAAGACCCACCTCCGCCGCATTATCGGAGAAACGGCTCTAACTTTTGAAGAGCTGGCCACAGTGTTTTGTAAAGTTGAGGCGGTCCTCAACTCTCGTCCTCTCTGTCCGCTATCTCCAGATCCAAATGACTTGGAAGCTCTCACCCCTGGTCATTTTTTGGTGGGAGGGCCTTTGAATGCCCTGCCCGAATACCCGTGGAAGGACGAACGCGTATATCGGTTGTCGCGTTTTCAAATGTTGCAGCAAATGAGCCAGGACTTTTGGCGTCGCTGGTCGCTTGAATATTTGCATTTGCTGCAGCAAAGAGTGAAGTGGACAGACAGGACTGAGCCTCCCAGGGAGGGTGATTTAGTATTGTTAAAAGAGGCAAATTTGCCCTCATTGCTTTGGCGACGAGCTCGCATATTACGTTTGATTCTTGGCGGAGATGGCACTCCGCGTGTGGCTGAGGTGTTAGTCGACGGTTCGATTTTAAGGAGAGCTGTGACCTCTCTCGCCCGCCTTCCCGTAGAGTAAGCTAGCGGTCTGCTTCTCAGACCGGGACGGGGGATGTTTGTAATAAACTTGTTGATGTTTATTAAATCTAAGCATTGCATTGAGCGTGTGCTGTGCCGTGAATAGCAGGCCTTTGTTTTGCCTGCTGGCAACATTGCGCGGACGGCTTCCGGCCGTCGACATTCAGTGGTCCTTGGAACGCGCGCGCACGAGGCTGTGTCGCAGGAAATATCGCGGTGATATAGCCACCATCTTGGGTTGTTGCATTTTGAAGCCGCGCGGCGTGGCGTTAATTTTGTTTGTAATAACTGATTTGAGTTATAATTGTGAGCTTCCTTTTGTTAAATAACTATTGAACGTTCGTGTTTGTGAAAAACCCTGTTATTGTGACTGTTTCTTGTGAGATGCGAAACGTGGCTGCCTGGAGACGCCGAATCCCGTCGCCGAGTGGAACTGCTGGAAGAAACCTACGTATTTATTCTGGGGAAGAGATCTCGGGGTAGGTTGGGTGTTTAGGGACCGCATCCACTTCCGAAGACACTCGAAGTTGGATCTGAAGATTAAGAAGATTCAGTTTGGTAAGTGGTTTGAATTTTAGTTACTTAGTTATTAGTACATAGGGTTCTATAGCTCCCTTTATAAGCTATAGTGGTAGCAGACTGCGTATAGGTTAGGTTTTAGGCTCTAGTCGGACAGACGCAGTGCCGTATATAATCTTTACCGTCGGGTATCATCGGGCTTTTTTGGGGACCTATAGGTCTCCACTTAAAATCTGGTCCTTTTCGGTGAAGAGGTTCACGGCGCTTCGTTTGTCCGGATTCTCTGCGCACATTTTCTGGCAGCAGAGCGTAGTTGTTCTGCACATAATGAAATAGAGTTAAATAAGAATAGTTATATAGCATTTAAAAATGAGGTTCATAACTGTCTCAATACAAAAACGTTAGGAATAGATTTTAACAATGTAGAGTTACAAGCAAATTATATTATGCTTAATACTATAGAGAAATATAAGCAATTATTTCCTACGGCAAAGGTTAAGCGTGGTATAATTAACCCCCTTGGTTCCTTAATAAAAGCAATTACCGGCAATTTGGATAACGATGATGCTTTAAGGTTTGAAGAGTTGATAAATAAGATAAAAACAAAACAAGATGCTGTTAATGAGAAAATGACAATAGTTACAGAAATGATACATACATTTTCTAATATAGCTAATTCTACTAAAAGCAACTTTATGAAAATAGAAAATAATATAAAAGAAATTGAAATTTACTTAAATGAGACAATATATAAAGAAAGTATTGATAAAATTATACATATTTATATGTCATTTATATATAATTTCCAAACACTATATATTCGGTTAAATGAAGTTGAAACTGCGCTTGCTTTTAGTAAAATCAAAATACTGCATCAGTCTATTATAGATACAGAAGAGTTTCTATCTATACTTAAGGAAATAGAAATTACTGATAAATTAATTTTCCCAGCTAATGCTGAAAATGTTGTTAAGATAGAATTTTGTACAGAATTAAAAGCTTATATCAGACAAAATCAGATAAGGTTTGTTTTACATATTCCTTTAATTTCTAATGAAATTTATAACTATTTCAAATTGATTCCAATACCCATTTTGAGTAATGATAACAATCCAACTTCTATAATCCTTCCCAAATATCCTTATGTACTTGTGAAGGGGTTGAAAACAAAAATGCTCTCCCAGCCATGTTCAGAAATTGATGAAGAGCAATTTTTATGCTATGAAACTGACTTCTCAGCTCAGAGGAAAGACGAATGTGTCACTGAACTTATGCAGTTTTCCACTAATACTTCAAGCTGCCACTCTACACCTGTTTTTATAGAAGATATGAAAATAGAGTCCGTACAGTCAAACCGTTGGATCATTTACACAAAATACGAAAATATACTTACTGAATTCTGTAAAGAAGAAACAGCTCAAGAAGTCATACGTGGAACTTACCTGTTATCCTTAAACAATGATTGTTATGTAAAAAGTAAAGGAAATTATTCTAAAGAAACATATAACTGAAGGAAAAAGGATATTCGATACTAAATTACCTCTACTTCAGCTGCCCAAGGTGAACGATGTCCCGGAGCCGCTGATGACAATCCCGCTCGACGAGATCAGCCTTGCTGATATTCAGTTCCTGAACTATTTAGTGCGAAAAAGTGATCTAAGTGCCAAAAGTGAAAGTGAAATTTCCCAAAGTGTTCTAACGGGTTTTAATATAGGAAACTTAGTTATAATCATAGCTTTAGTTTTCCTTATTGTATGTTATAGATATAAGCTTTTGTCAAAAGTATGTAATCTGAGGAAAACTCGAGATGATTCTGCGGATAATCTCGATCTTACGGAGGGAGGAGTTATGTATAGCGCCCCTCATGTAGACATAACAACTGTAAACATTTAGCATGCATTCCTCTTATTGCGCCCACGCATTATCGGACCACCGCATGATGCTGACGCGGCAACGGCCGAACATTGTTCTTAGCTCTAAGTTAGTCTTTAGCCCAGAATGTAATTTGCTCTCTACGAATAAACATCTCTACTTTATTAAAGCTTGTTTTTAAAAAGCTCCCGCTCACGCTCCGTAACTTAACTAGGTATTGTTTCGTAGCCGCTACAAAAATATATCGTAGCATAATCGTAGCTCTGCTACACGTCGAGATAATGCTTAAAAAATATTACTAGGTAAACTCCAGCGAAAGTTTATATAATATTTGCTTCCATGTAGTATACAAGACGTAGAAGGAGGTTATTGAAAAGTCGTAGCATTTTGTCATTTATTTATTTTATTGGCTACGAATGCTACGAGCTTTTATCGATCTGCTTCATATGAAACGATGCTACGTGATTATTTGTGTTCCTACAAAAACTAATAGATTAAAGTTTTTGGAGTTGTGTTTTTTATATACACTTTTTATTATTTTCCCGTAGAATTGAAGCTATGCTGATTTACTTTAAATTCAATACGATGCCGCGGGAAAAAGGTAGTTTCTTATGAAATTCGAACAATATCACGTCTCGTGCGCCATTCACGGATTCAAAGCAAATATGCCTTTGCCGCCAAAATCGGTACGAGTCATTGACCTGCTTTGAGGTTGCTCCACTGAGTCTCACGAGTGACTGACCAAAACTAAGATATATATGTTACTAGAGGCGGCAACTTTATGCTTAATTTGTACATACATACATTTTATCATGCGTTTTTCCCGTGGGGGTAGGCAGAGACTAGCGATTTCCACTTGCTACGATCTTTACAGATCTCTCTTGCTTCCTCTACACTCATCACTCTCTTCATACATGCTCTCCGGTTATGGGTGCTCCTAATATCTCCCTTTTTAAGGAGGTCCGCAATCTGATCGGAGTGCGTTCTTCGAGGTCGACCCTGACCAACTCTTCCATTCACCTCTGCTTTATAAATACCTTTCGTCAATCTCTTTTCATCCACTCTCAACATGCCCAAACCATATTAACATTCCTTTTTCAATTTTAATTTTACTTAATTTGTGATTAATTAATTTGGCTTTAATTTGTCATTAATTAAAGGTGGGCGAGGTTGGCTACCTTCAGGTTACCGGACGGCCGCAGAGGACGAGGTAGACCTAGAAGGAGATGGCGGGACGATATAGACAAATTATTACCTGAGTGACCACGACTTGCGATAGAGAGAGACGAGTGGAAGAAAAAGGGGGAGGCCTTTGCCCAGCAGTGGGACACAACACCTATAGGCTAGATAAAAAAATAATCCTAATCCTAACTAATATTGTAAATGTGAAAGTGAGTTTGTTTGTTTATTTGTTTAGTACCTCTTCACGTTTTAACTACTGAACCAATCTGCCTGAAATTTTGCATACGCATAGTTAAAAGTACTAAGAAGGACATAGGATACCTTTCATCCCGGGAGAAGCACTGTTCCCGTAGGAAATTCACACGGGCGAAGCCGCGGGCAAAAGCTAGTTTACAATAATTTCACGTTTGGCGAATAATTATATTTTAAGATGATGAAAGTATATTGTTTGGAAAAACCCGATAACGGCACGAACAATTTTTATTGTAGCTGACGTTTCGGGAACATTGCAGTCGCCTGTGGTCGCAGCTCCGTGCTTAGTCCCGTTAATATTATTGTTATTAAAGTTGTTCTACAACCAAACAAAATAAAAAAAGCGGAGTCTTGTTGTAAGCATAGTTTTAATAATAATGATAATAAAATTTATTTATTCAGACAAAGTCCACTATTGTTAGTAACATCGAAACCTTAACCTAGAGTTAGTAATACATATTTTAGGTACACACGAACACGAAAAAATAAAATAAAATACAAACTTAATGTAATGGAACTTAATTCTCGTAGTAGTTATTTGATGACCTCCGTGGTGCAGTGGTAAAGACCTTGCCTCTGAACCAGGGAGTCTGATCCCCGGTCAGGTCAAGATGGAAAATGATCTTTTTCAGATTGACCCGGGTCTTGGATGTTTATCTATATATGTATTTGTTACAAAATATGGTATCGTTAAGTTAGTATCCCATAACACAAGCCTCGAATTTACTTTGGGACTAGCTTAATCTGTGTGATTTGTCCGTATATATTTATTTATTTTATTTAGCTGTAAGACTACCCAAAAAAAAATCTCGATTTTCGATATTCTCTATGAATTCAGTGTATCATATGACCGTATACCGTATAGTATTTATGTAGTGGAAAATGGTTTGTGATTTATTATTAGGGCCTAATGGCTGGTGGATTTTCCTTTCCACGAGTTTGAATATTCCTATACCGATTACGAAAGGGGAGTTGTCGTCAATGATGCGGAAATTAGTTCCATACTGCATTCAAAATGTGAAACCCTACTAATTAATACATATAAAAAGACAGTAAAAATATTTTGTCTGTACATTTTGTATTTTTGACTGAAATGAATAGAGGGACACTTAAAAAGAATAATAGAAAGCAAAAAAAAATATTTGAATTTTTTGTCCGTCTGTCTGTCTGTATGATCACGCTAATCTCCGAAAGTACTGAATCGATTTGAATGAAACTTTTTTTGTTGTATAGCTTTTAAGCCCAGGCTTTAGGCTATAATTAATTTTGAAAACTGGAACACCTGATGAAGAACCTTAACAGAACAGCTAAACTATAAGAAATATGGAAATGGTGCCTTAACAAAAGACAAAAGTCGTTCAACCTGATGAGCATTTTCTGCTGACGTATAAAAATTGAAGATCTGGATCTGACGAAAAGCTCCAATAGAGATTTTTCATCTAAGCTAAACTCACGCGGGCGAAGCCGCAGGCGACAGCTAGTACTGAATCCATATACATATAATAAAACAGTAAAAATATTTTGTCTGTACATTTAGTATTTTTGACTGTAATGGATAGAGGGACACTTAAAAAGAATAATAGAAAGCAAAAATATTATTTTGGAATTTCTTGTCTGTCTGTCTCTCTGTCTGTCTGTATGTATGTATGTACGCGTTTCACGAAAAAACTACTGGACGGATTTGAATAAAACTTTTTTGTTGTATAGGTATTAAGCCTGGGCAACATATAGGCTACTAGTGGTTCTGTGAGAACAGTAGACCTCGCGAGCCCTTCCACGAAATAACCGATATTTTACCGTGTTCCTGGCTTAGAAGAGTTTTGAAACCAACCTACCAATGCTGGAAAGAAAGTAAAAAGTCTCATATTTTACCCATAAGCCCAAACATGTTCTTGTAGTTAGTCAATACTACTAAAAAAATGACTGAAACCTGCCTATTTTGCCTCGAAATAATATAAATAATAATAATAAATATATACGGACAAATCACACAGATTGAGTAAGCCCCAACGTAAGTTCAAGTCTTTACGGGATGCTAATTTAACCGACTTCCCAAAAAAGGAGGAGGTTATATGTTTCGATGTATGTATGTTTTTTTTTTTATGTATGTTCGCCGATTTCTCCGCCTATGGTGGACTAATTTCCGAAATTATTGTTTTATTCGACACAGACTATTCCCAAGTTGGTCCCATTTTAATTACGTCAAAATCTGTTCGGTAATTTTAAAGATACCTAACAAAATATTAAAATACTAACATTGGATTATAGAGCAAAAGCCCGCGACAGCATACCCTTCGTTATTTTATGAAAACTCAAGATTCTCTTTGCATGTCCCAACATAGAAATAGCGATTATCGACTTAATAGTTGTATCATGATTACTTAGGCAGATAATATGTAGCAATCGTATTTAATGTGGTAGCTCAATTTCCTCAGAGTAAAAGTTTTTTAAAGATTTTATTCCGAATAATATTAGAAATCATGCCATCCATTGCCAAGCAATTGGTGCAGATATAAACCCATGCCAGTTAAAACCTAAATTTTAGTTATATTTGTTTTATTTTAAAAGCTGAATTTAATGTTACTTTGAGAGGTTCCCAAGGGTGCTTTTTATACCTATAAAAATCACTTTTGCTATCCATATTATTTTCTTCATGCCTAGTCGCTAATTTATTTTACCCGTATATCCCACACAGATAAACATTCAGCATTTTTAAAATAAGAAAGGTTTGGTCGTCGCGGGTTCTTGGTCTATTTATGTGACAAAAATAATGGAATTCTGATAGCTTTGTCATTTCAAATCAAACTGACATAAAAAGTTTCGATTTCTTAATTTTCGGCCAGTAGTGATAAAATAAGTTTAAGGTTTCATGACAACAAAATATTGTAGGTGCACTAAAAATTATAAAATAAATATTTTTTCCAAAAAAAATGAACCGACTTCCATCATGAAACTTAAAATCATGAAATAACATAAAGGCAGATTTATCAAAAAGAAAGAAAAATGTATTGGCATGCCACCTACTGAACGAGGTGAAGTCGGTGCCAAATTAAAAAATAAATAATCTAAATTAACATTAGAATCATGTAGTATAAATTAAATGCCTAACTATACAATTATGTACAATAATATCCTTACTCCTGCCTCCTTATCCTCCTTAGTCGGTGCCACTTGGCACCGACTTCACCTCGTTCAGTAGGTGGCATGCCAATACATTTTCCTTTCTTTTTGATAAATCTGCCTTTATGTTATTTCATGATTTTAAGTTTCATGATGGAAGTCGGTTCATTTTTTTTGGAAAAAAAATTTATTTAACAATACTATATTTTATAACAAATACATATAAAGATAAAAATCCAAAACCCACGTCAATCTGAAAAAGATTATTTTCCATCTTGACCCGACGGGGGATCGAACCCGGGACTTCTGGTGTGGCCGTCCGGCGTGATGACCGTTAGGCCACCGAGGTCGTCAGTCGTCAGAAATGCATGGTTTGTGGGAACCTATTGGTTATATATGTATATTTATGTAATTTGCGCAACAAAATTAAAGTTTAAAAAGAAAATTCAATTTGAAATCGAATCTATTATATACCAATTCGTAAATATTACTTTTTTTATAATAGGATTCTAATCATACAATGAAGTTTTTTGATATCAGATTTATTTCAATTGTTCAAGATAATTCCACCAAGCAAAGCAAT
Source organism: Ephestia elutella (assembly GCA_018467065.1). Taxonomy (NCBI): domain Eukaryota; kingdom Metazoa; phylum Arthropoda; class Insecta; order Lepidoptera; family Pyralidae; genus Ephestia; species Ephestia elutella. The sequence goes on along the minus strand of CM031580.1, from coordinate 3,385,026 downwards.
CCACAATACAATATCATTAACCAAATAAATACTTGAGATTTTTTTTTTTAGTTTGCGTGTACCACCCTAAATCTCATCTATGCTTCCCACCAGGACAGTAGACCTCGCGAGCCCTTCCACGAATACAATGAAGTTTTTTGTTATCAGATTTATTTCAAGTGTTCAAGATAATTCTAGCATGCAAAGCAATCCACAATTCAATACCGTTGTTCGCGCCGTTTATTTGAATTTCCCGCCGTCCGAATCCTTTCCGATCCTCTCTCCCTTTTATATGCACAACGTAGGAGAGAGATAGATTCTCCGAGCGCTGAATACATGCGCCGAGCGCAACCGAAGCCTTCCGAGGACATGCTTCGGGAATTTGAGTTGAAATCACGACCCCATGACGTGTAGATACAGCTCCGCCAATTATCTCAGCATTTTTGGCTATAATTCCGCTATAATCAGACTATCTCGTGCTAAATTGACAATATACTTCTAATTGCATTTGGACAAATGTTATAGTGCCTAATACTGTGATATTTCGAAGAAAGTGATCCTGTGAAACGTGTTCCTGTGAAATCCCCCTGGCCAGGGTCAAGAGAATATATTCGAAGATAAGGTATCGTGCATTTGTCCTTTCATTAACACCACCACCCTTTGGTCCTTCAAACCCGCATCACCATTTCTTGGTCCAATACGAACCGGATATAACCTCATATAACCTATTCATATACCTTTTTCGCAATAGCAAACTTTCTTAGTTGTTATTCATTCCCTATTATTCATGCGTATTGTTATTTAGCCGAGATTAGTTTTATACCGCTATTTCTGTAGTGTGGGTAATCATAACTAACCGCGCTTGGCCTCCGTATTCGATATTGGTCGGTCAAACAAAACTACCCACATACTACGAACAAAAATTGTTCTCCGCATTCCTTAGAACCAACGAGAACATTCTGTTGGATAAGTTTTCTCACACCGCTTTGTTTACTACTCATTTCTTATCACATTTATTATTTGTTTCTATACTATAGGAACAATTATTCCGCAATTATACTACATTCTTTAATATTCCGCATTCATATTTACCGCATTTTTGGAACCTAAATAGGTACCTACCTACTAAAGTTACTTTGTTTATTACTTTACCTACTGATTTTATAACGACTTGTTTCATTAACATCCGCATATATTTTCATTGTTTTCTTTTTAAATAAACTTCTATTTGCCATCTTTCACAATGGAGGCTAAATTAAAGTTATTACAGAATAAAAATAAGGTTCGATTCGAACGTATTACAAAATTGTATAATGCTGGCAAGACTTTGTCTACGTCTTCATCTACTCCCGAATTACGCTCGGTTGAAACTTTCATGTCTGATAGTGAGACTATAGACACATTACGTGTCGAATTCATACAAACATTAGATGAAATTAACGAGGTACAGATGGAGTTAGATCCTAAATTTGAACCAAATTATTAGTCACTTTCATCATTTGAAGATGTTTATTCTCGCGTTACACGATTCCGTGTAAATTTAAAAGGCACTAAGTCCACATCTAGTGCATCCCCGCATACCGCAGCTAAGGCTCCCTTCAAACTGGCACCGCTTAACATTCCTAGCTTTGATGGAAAAATTGAAAATTGGCCAGTGTTCTATGAATCATTTAAGGCTAACATACATAATAATTCTGAGTTAACCGACTCCCATCGAGTACAGTATTTAGTTAGTAAACTTACTGGAAATGCACTAAAAATTATTGCTGGTGTGATTCCTTCCGGTGAGAATTATTCTTCTATTTGGGAAAGTCTAACGAAGAAATATCAAGATAAAAGGGCCCTAGGTTCACATTATGTATCTACATTGCTTAATATTAAAAGCACTTCAAATAATCCAGTTTCATTAAATAATTTCATCGAAACTTTCGATGCCGCTGCCTCCGCACTTAAACAATTAAAAATTGAAAAAGAGTTTGATTTCCTTTTATTTAATTTGGCATTCCGCAAGATAGATTCAAGCACCGCCCAGGCTTTTGAAATGGCCATTAGGGATAAAACTATTCCTAGTTATTCAGAATTTGTCGAATTTATTAAAAGTCAAGTAAAAATATTAGATCGAACTACAAATAATAATAATTCATTCAACCGCATTACTCCTAACGCTAATAATAATTATAACCGCTCAAATACCCGCAATACAGTCCATTCATTCGTAACTTGTCATGATAATAACGATAACCGCTCTTTATGTCCTATTTGTAATACCTCTGAACACTATTTACTATATAATTGTCCCGCATTTAAGTCTATGTCTCCGAAAAAATCGCCTCGATTTTATTAAATCGAAACGAGGGTGTGTAAACTGCCTTAGTTTATCCCACTCGGCATTAAATTGTAATTCTAAATATAAATGTAAAAATTGTCAGAAAAGACACCACACTTTGTTACACTTGGATACTACACAAAATAAAAATATTTCCACTTCTAGAGATTCGAGCGTTCAGAAAGACGTACAGGTACATACGGAGATTACGGCTAAAGAACAGCCATGCGTCATGACGCCCGCTACCAAGGTCACATGCTATACTTTTTTTCGCGCGGGCAACCCCGGATCGTTTAGACGTCAAAAAACAGCTGTGTAATAATTTAAACATTAAATATTGAAAAGATCGTGAAAAAAGACGAAATTTATATGTAAAACAAGAAATATTCACCAAAATTAAGTGATATTAAATAATAGTGTGCCAAAATAAGCGCAAACTTGCGTTAACAATTATCTACCTATGTGACAGCTCGCCGGCCGGGTCATAACGAAAGGATTTTGAACTAAACTGCGAATTTTTACGACAAAAACCAGATGAGTATTGCTTTTAGTATCTCTAAATAACACTAATACATACTTCTACCAAGATTCGCTATAAATTTAACGTCAACAAGCTAGATTTGAACGAGTAACATCACCAATAGTACATTGTCATTTGGCATTATTTATTTTTTTCTTTGGGGTCTCTCTTCACTTACCCATTTGGAAGTGGAGCTGACGACTGCCTTCTACAGCCATATGTACCTGCTATAGTTAAACAATACAATAAACTGCTTGATTTGTCCTATACATAACAGCCTAGTCACAGCTTAGTCACTTTCCACTTATTAACTTGTAAGTGGATTTGCTGACCAAATTCTGAGACTAAATACCTACACATTTCTTTCTTTCTTTTTTTGCGCCTGTGTCGCTTTGCGTGCGGTCGGCTGTAACTAAAGTACCTACCGGTACCACGTTATCTTGTACTCAACGCAATGAAATCCTTCTTTCAACTGCTAGTATTTTTGCTTATAATACAGATAAAAATATAAAACAAAATGTTAGATGTTTGATAGATAACGCTTCGCAGAACCATTTAATAACAGTAAACTGTTGTAAAAAACTTAATTTAAATATTATACCGCTCTCTAACTCAACTCTGAAGGGTGTTGGGTTAACTTCTCGACCTGTTATAGGTTATGTCAATTTTATGATTTCCGCAAAAAATAATAAACAAAGTTTTAACTTAACCGCATTAGTTATCGATTGCATTACCGATCGATTACCGGTCGATTATATCGATACTTCTATTATAAGTCATTTAGCAAACATACCGCTCGCCGATCCATTTTGGCACATACCTAGCGAGATAGAACTCGTATTAGGAGCAAAATTATTCCCTTTCATCCTCCTCAATGGAAAAATAATTTCACCGCCTGCGCCGCCGGTTATTGAAACTGTGTTCGGATATGTTTTTATGGGTGACACCACTGCTAATACCGCTTCGCCTGTTCATGGCGATTTCACCGCTTTTCAATATTCACCCACCGCTTCATTCCTCACTTGTTGTGAGAATAATATTGACACTTCTCTTTCCAAATTCTGGGAATTAGAGGAGGTCCCCGCAAAGAAGTTTCTTAGTCAGTCCGAAGAAGAATGCGAACAAATATACACTTCTACAACTTCTCGCGTCTCTTCTGGTCGTTATTGTACCGCATTGCCCTTTTCTAAGGATCCGAGTACCTTAGGAAATTCTTACGCTGTCGCTCATCGGCGATTGTTAGCGCTGGAGCGCAAACTCTCTCTCTCTCAGCCGAAAGACGTCCACTGCTGGACAAAGGCCTCCCCCAAGGATTTCCATAACGACCGGTCCTGCGCTGCCCGCATCCATGCGCATCCCGCGACCTTCACCAGGTCGTCGGTCCACCGAGTGGGAGGCCTGCCAACACTACGTTTTCCGGTTCGTGGTCGCCACTCGAGAACTTTTCTGCCCCAACGGCTATCTGTTCTACGAGCTATGTGCCCCGCCCACTGCCACTTAAGTTTCGCGATTCTGCGGGCTATGTCGGTTACTTTGATAAAGATTTACGTTCAAGCTATAACGCAGCTATTCAGGATTACATAGATAAAAAATATTTATCTCCAGTGTCATCGTCGGACGACTCCGACGGAGGTTATATTATTCCTCATCACCCGGTTATTAGGCAGGATAAACAAACCACTAAAGTTAGGGTTGTTTTAGACGCAAGTGCTCAATGCCATAATGGGGTATCACTTAATGATATTTTACACACTGGACCTAATCTTCAAGCTGATTTATTCTTACTTTTACTTAACTTCCGCCTTTTTCCAGTAGCTATAACCGCTGATATAAAGCAAATGTACCTTCAAATTCTTGTGACTGACGAACATCAAAAATATCAAAAAATACTTTTCCGCTTCGATACTTCCGAACCGATTTCTACTTTCAAGTTCAACAGAGTGACCTTTGGTCTCAAGTCGAATCCATACGTCGCGATGCGCACAGTGCGCCAGCTCTGTCTTGATGAACGCACTAATTTTCCGGTAGCAGCTGCCATAGCTGAAAAAGAGCTTTATATGGACGATTTAGCTAGTTCAATCATAAATGAATCTGATGCTGTCGAGGCCTCATCTCAATTAATTAGCATGTTCAAGTCTGGTGGCTTTGAACTAGTCAAATGGTCGAGTAACTCTAAAAGGGTACTTGAGAGCATCCCGCAACCGCTACGACTTGCAAATCAAGTCGAATTTGACAAAACCGCATCTCTTAAAATATTAGGGCTAGAATGGCAGCCAGAAAATGATATTTTTGTTTTTAAAACTAATAATGATGACCGCTCTTGTACAAAACGTTCGATACTTTCTCTAATTGCCCGCTTATGGGACGTGCTAGGTTTCGCCGCTCCTGTCATTCTTTACGCCAAACTTCTAATTAAAGAACTTTGGATTCAAAACGTAGGGTGGGATGATGAACCCCCGAAAAATATAACCGCTTCATTTATTAAATTTAGAGAACAGTTACCGCTTCTTACTAACTTAAAAATACTGCGTCATATTGGTGTGACACAAAATTGTACAATAAATTTAGTTTCTTTCGCTGATGCCAGTGTGAAGGCATATGGCTGTGTTGTTTTCTTACATGTGACTGACTCCACAGGGAACATACATGTTCGGTTGGTCTGTGCAAAGTCAAAAGTCGCACCAGTCAAAGTTGTTTCACTTGCCCGCTTGGAACTTTGTGCTGCCGTCTTAATGTCAAAGGTAACTAAATTGGTTTTCGATACTTACTCAGCTCGCACGCCTATTCAAAATATTTACGCCTTTTCGGATTCAAAAATTGCCCTCTCTTGGATTCATTCTTCTCCACATCGGTGGAATATTTTCGTAAGCAACCGCGTAGCCAAATGTCATGAAAATCTAGAATCAAAAACCTTCTATCATATTGCTGGAGTTAATAATCCCGCCGACTGTTTGTCGAGAGGCTTATTGCCTGAACAATTGCTAACTCATCAATTATTTTGGAACGGTCCCGTTTGGCTAAATTCCCCTGTATCCGAGTGGCCGATAGAATCCTTCAAACCTGAAAAATATGAAAACTTACCGGAATTTAATTGCAAAACTCTCGTTTCCACCACTCCTCTTACCATAGACATATCACCGCTCTGTTCTCTCGCTCACAAAATTTCATCCTGGAATAAATTATTAAGAATAATTGTTTATATCTTACGATTTGTACGAATACTCGCCCGCTCTAAAAATATAGAAACCGCTCATATACATACCGCTGAAACTTATTTACTCCGCGCAGTTCAAGCTGCACATTTCCCGCATGTAATTAAAGATCTTAAAAAAGGTAAATTGCCTTCTGCACCGCTAAATAAATTAGATTTGTTTATCTCTGAAGATCAATTGATTAGAATTGGAGGTAGATTATCAAACTCTAACTTACCTTTCGAGGCAAAGCATCCGATATTGCTACCTAAACATGATAAGGTTACTTACCTTATAATTGATCATTTTCACCGTATGAATTGCCATACAGGTTCCGCTCTTCTGAGCTCATTGATTCGCCAAAAATTTTGGATATTATCTTCTAGGTCGATTATACGACAACGCGTTCATAACTGTAACTTCTGTTTTAAAAATTCTCCTTCGCACCCAACGCCTAAAATGGAAAATCTTCCCGCTTTTCGTGTTCAAGAGACTAAGGCCTTCGTGCATACCGGCGTGGACTACGCTGGGCCTATCTATATTACGCTTCGTAGAAGTCGAGGTCAGCGAAGTCAGAAAGCATATATTTGCTTATTTATTTGCTTAGTGACGAAAGCTGTTCACATTGAGCTAGCCTCAGACTTGTCTTCTGCTACCTTTCTTTCCGCTTTTAAGAGATTTATATCCCGTAGAGGTCCAGTTACCCATCTCTATTCCGATAACGGAACAAATTTCGTTGGTGCCAAGTCTTATTTGAACGAACTTTATAATTTTTTGAATTCCTCAGAGTATAATGAAACGCTCTCGAGTGATCTTGTTAATCGCCGAATAGAATGGCATATGTTACCTCCCAGAACTCCCCACTTCGCCGGAATTTGGGAGTCCAATATCAAGACTTTAAAGACGCATTTGTACCGCATTATTGGCAATCAACTTCTTACATATGAAGAGCTTTTAACCGTCTTGACTCAGATCGAAACTATTATGAATTCTCGACCGCTCTGCGTTCTGCAGGAAGAACCGCACCCTGAACCTTTAACTCCTGCACATTTTATTATGGCTTCACCTTTGCAATACTTACCACTCGCGCCACTTGCTGCTACACCGCTTCTCGCTCGTAAATCCCTGCTAGACCAAATGATTCGCTCATATTGGAAAAGATGGCATTTAGAGTACTTAAATAATTTACAGGTACGGCAAAAATGGTTAAAAGACGTTACAAATGTTAAAATTGGTACTGTCGTGCTGATACATGAAGATAATGTGCCACCATTACGCTGGCCAATGGGTATTATCGAGAAAACTTATCCAGGCGCGGATGGTATCGTGAGAGTAGCTTTAGTTAAAACGCAAAATGGTCAACTAAAACGACCAATAGTTAAATTGAGTCCTTTACTGTCTCAATAACAAATAACAATACCGCATACTTTACTAGGTTAATTTCTACTTATACTAAAGTAATTTCTGCTTTATCCGCTATAATTTATTTTTTCATTATTAGATTAATGTCCGCTTTAGTTTAAATGGGTAAACTAAACAGTTCCCATACTATAAATATTTCTTATATTTTCCTTTTGAGAAAGCTATGTTTCTCAAGGCGCCGGAGGATGTTCGCGCCGTTTATTTGAATTTCCCGCCGTCCGAATCCTTTCCGATCCTCTCTCCCTTTTATATGCACAACGTAGGAGAGAGATAGATTCTCCGAGCGCTGAATACATGCGCCGAGCGCAACCGAAGCCTTCCGAGGACATACTTCGGGAATTCTAGTTGAAATCACGACCCCATGACGTGTAGATACAGCTCCGCCAATTATCTCAGCATTTTTGGCTATAATACCGCTTTAACCAGACTATCTCGTGCTAAATTGACAATATACTTCTAATTGCATTTGGACAAATGTTATAGTGCCTAATACTGTGATATTTCGAAGAAAGTGATCCTGTGAAACGTGTTCCTGTGAAATCCCCCTGGCCAGGGTCAAGAGAATATCTTCGAAGATAAGGTATCGTGCATTTTTCCTTTCATTAACACCACCACCCCTTAGTCCTTCAAACCCGCATCACCAACCATTAACCAAATAAATACACACAATTCAAAGCCAAGCAAGACAAAAAAAGCCATATGATTTTTATGAACCATTTAATTTAATAAATAAATCAAGTCACTCTTGTAAACGAGTGATTTTGCGAGTATTAAAAGCTTTGCTGCGCCATCTATTGATTTTATTGTGAACTATCGTATGAGAATTTAGGTATATGGATTTATAGCGGTTTTATTGAATTTCACTATGTTGTTCATACAAAAAAGTTGCGCCTTAATAAGATTAACAAAAATGTCTAATGACATTTTTGTTTTTTTTTTTAAATAGCTGAGATATGAGGGTTTTTTTATATATCTCCGCCGTTTTATAAAATTTCGAAAAACTGGCTCGACTAAAAAATTCTATAAAATTACCGAACCTGCTCACAAAATTTCATGAGAATCGGTTCAGAAATGAGACCTGTAGGCGATAACATCCGGACAGACAAAAGAAATTTCGGCTAGTGGAAACTGAGACGCTTCGCTCGCTGCGCTCGCTCGGTCAATAATTGATTTTGAAAACTGGAACACCTGATGAAGAATCATAACAGAACAGCTAAACTATAAGAAATATGGGATTGGTACTTTTGCAAAAGTTTATCAATCTGACGAGCATTTTCTGTTGACGTATAAAAATCGAAGGTCAGGATACTCAAGATCATCTGATGATGAACTCCAAGAGACCAGCTCTATTACATATATGGAAATGGCGCCTTATCAAAAGTCGTTCAACCTGATGAGCATTTTCTACTGATGTATAAATATTGAAGATCTGGTACATCTGTTTCCATTCATCAACATTGTATTCCCGCGGGACATGGGATATCCAAATGGTTGAAATTTTGAGTACTGGAGTTTAGGTTACTACAGTTTGGAACACAAAAAGATTTTTCATCTAAGCGAAACTCACGCGGGCGATGTCGCGGGCGACAGCTAGTAAATAAATAAATGTATACGGACAAATCACACAGAATGCTAACTCAACGATACTATATTTTATTAGGTACACGACTGACCAAAAAAGGAGTGTTATGTTTTCAGGGTTCATGTATGTATGTAAGTATGTATGTAAGTATGTATGTAAGTTTCTTTATTCCACCATAAGTCCTGAACGGCTTAACAGATTTTGATGTGAGAGGTATTGTTGGATTCCTTGCATTTGCCCGAGTGACATAGGCTATGTGACGTCATCATAAACACAAAATGGCGGATTATATACGCGATAAACAGCTGACCGAAAAAATAAATTTGATCAATCTTATCGAGTGTAGTATCAAATTGAAGGGCTCTGAAAGGCAATTTTAAAAATATATATAACTTATATGTTTGTATGTACTTTTAGTTGTATAAAATAGATAGTAAGATCAACGCCGTTAGATCGTCAATGTACACAAAGGGCCTGGCCTTCGGCCTGATGACTGGCTGTGGTCGTCGCCCAGGGGCCATTGTAATATTTGGTCGAGCACCCCCTCCCCTCATTATCTATTTTAGTTTCCGCGGGCGGTACTCCCTTTCTGTCTAGGCCTAACCCCAGCTCAGGTCACTTTGGTATATTTCCCTATGCTGCTGCAGCTGTGTTTAAATCGAAGGCTTAGCTTCCCTTCCCCCAGCCGCGCTGCCGTTTCGAGAATAAAGGGCAAGACGAGGTCTTAGCCTAAAGTCGAGCCCTCTGTATACAAGGACGACTTTTATATTTCATCTCAAACCAGCAGTAAACCAGGGGCCCCCAGCCGCCCGAGCTGGGTCCAGGCTGGGCCGAAGACCGTGCCGGAGCATGGTCACGAGACAGATCTCGTGAGCATAAAGCGGGGCGAGGCCGATGGCAGAGTCCTTCGTATACATGGATGATCTTCCGATTTCATCTTAAAGCCCCAATAACCAGCCGAGATACTGAGGCCGAAGGCCAATTCGCCTTGGCCCGCGAAGCCGATGGCCGAGTTCCGTGTATAAGAAGCCGAGAGGCGTAGCGAGTCCGAAGGCCGGGGCCCGCCTTCAGCCGGTGCAAGCGAGACCGAAGGCAGAGTTGCAGCTTCATAGCAAAGAGCTAAAGCGAAAATAGTCTTTCGGCTCTTCACCTAGTCTAAACCGACAACTCTTCTACGTTGATGAATTTTTACCAACCTCTAAAACTTTTCTTCAACATACTCGAAACTGCAAAAATAAAATTGTCCTGCACAGCACGCTAGGTGCTTTAGCCTAGCCTCGCCTCTCGGCTTCATGTACGCAGCTTGCCCATCAGGCCTTCGGCCTCGGCCTCTCTGCTGGTTTGAGATGAAATGAGAAGGTCATTTATGTATTTAATTGTATACGAAGGGCCTTCGGCCTTCGGCCTTGTATATGCATTAAGAAGGATACGACAAACAGTTTCAATAGAGGCAGCTTTGCAGGCATACCATGGCTATGTGTCCTCGGTTTTAAACTATGGATTAATGTTATGGGGTAATTCCGTAGAAGCTGACAAAGTTTTTAAACTGCAGAAAAAGTGTGTACGTGCGGTATCTAACGCGTGGTATATAGAAAGCTGTAAGCCCTTATTTAAGAACCACAAAATATTACCTTTACCGTATATGTATATTAAGCATTTATGCTGTTTTGTAAAAGAACATCCGCATTACTTCCCATTATTTTCGCAAGTATCTAATAGACAACTAAGACCGAATTATAATTATAACTTATATCAACCACTTGCAGGGAAATATATTTATAAGAAAAATGCGTACTACATGTGCATCCAAATATTTAATAAACTACCAAATAGCATAAAATCGTTAGATATAAAAAAGTTTAAAAAAGCATTGACAGAATGGTTGTTTGATAAAAGGTTTTATAGCATTAAAGAGTATATGGACGGTAAACATTAATTCAACTAGATATATGACTATTATTCTCTCTGATGTTTGGTTACTATTAATTTTTGATTTTTTTCTTTGTAATATAAATATAATTATTGTTATTTAATTAAATTTTGAATATAATTTTAGTGTATGTACCTATAAATATTAACATTTGCACGCCTGCATGCAGGTTGGTTACATTTAAACTTAAGATCTGTGTAAATTTAATGTAATCTATGCAAATAAATGATTCTATGCTATTCTATTCGGCCTTGTTACTCTCTCTGCTCACGAGACGGAGCTCGGCCTTCGGCCAAGCACAAGTTGTCAGTCGTGTTTTTTATTTTTTAATAATTAGCTTGTAACAAATACATAAATAGATAAACATCAAAGACCCAGGTCATTTTCCATCTTGACCTGACCGGGGATCGAACCCAGGACCTCCGGTGTGGCAGTCCGGCATGGCGTGTGTATTACGAGTATAAACGTAAAAGCCTACGAGAATGGATGTTTGGCGTTTTTCTCTTTCACGCAAAAACTACTGGACAGATTTCGATTAAATTTGGTAAACACGTATATGATCCAACCTCTAGTAATATTTGGTGTACTTTTTTATCTCAAAAGTCTCACGAGAGCGAAGTCCCGGGACCAGCTATTCCACCCCAATAATGTTATAAATGCGAAAGTTAGTCTGTATATTTGTTTGTTACCTCCTCACGCTTTATCCACTAAACCAATCTTTCTGAAATTTCACATACACATAGTAAGAAGTACTGAAAAAGACATAGAGTACTTTTTATCTTAAATCTCCCACGGAAGCGAAGCCCCGAATAAAAAATAAACAATTTAATTTAATCAAAGAGATTAAAATGTATTGTCGTAAGCTAGCTACCTACTGATTGCTTTGAAGTAAGTCGTACTTGATATTGAGTGGGGGAGATATTTAAGGCTGATTTCGAACATAAGAAACGGGGAGGAGAGAGGGAATTAGTTACCTACAAGAGCTTATTTCAAGTACAACAAATGGAGAGGAGGGAGAAGGAATTAGTTACAAGATTTCAATAGCCAACATAACGAACAAAACGCAACATTTGTTATACTACACTTTTTGTGTATGTGTGGACATCCTGGAACAAGCCAGCTATCTCTATTAAAATATAAATTATTAAATAAAAATTTATGTACGGACAAATCACACAGATTGAATTGGCAGGTAAGTTCGAGACTTGTCTTATGCAATACGATAATATATTTTATAACAAAAACAGATCATTTTCCATCTTGACCCGACCGGGAATCGAACCTCGGACCTCTGATGTGATAGTCTGTGATGACCGTTAGGCCACGGAGGTCGTCAAACTATCTCTTGGCACATTTCTCTACACTATGACACAGATTTTATACTGTGTATCTTACATAAAGGGTGACTTTTTATCCAGTGTCCAAATTTATATATTAGATTCCTTTTCGAAAATAATTAGACCCGTATTTTTTTCGTTAAGTACCTCTTCATACAAAAAAATCGAAATAAAGCATGCTAAAGTTATCCCGAAAGTGTTTACGATAGTTGACACCGCACGCTGTACACACAGACTTGCCGATGCCGGCGCACGTGACCGCGCGCGACGTACCTAGTCTAGTATGTTTGACTCGGGTGTCAATATTGAAAGGATTCTCTGTTCAAGAAAATTATTTCTAAATCGAAATTTTACATACTGTTTTTTTTTTTCAAAAACTCAATGTATTAATGATATATAATACGTAGAAAAAATTTGGACACTGGATAAAAAGTCACCCTGTATATTCCTTCTTTCCAAACAAAATTATTTCAATACCAAGAGCTGAATACACGTTCACACAAATTGAAAATAATAAACATGATAAGTACCATTGTAATCTAATGTAGGTACAATAAATTAATTGTTAAAGCTTCTGAAACAGAGTTACCTCTGCGATAGAACCTCAAGCTTTTTGCATCAGTATTTTTAAAATGCTTAACGTACCAGAAATATAAGCACGCATTGCCAATATCAAAGAGGATTCTTGGTGAAAATTCCCGCCTTATTATTATGGGGAATTTAATTTTAAAATATTTCGTGTCATCGAAGCGAGCTCGTGCCGCCGCCTGCATGTTAATCCAGCTGGCTGTGTTCATTGCAATATATCTTTAGATATATAATTTTAAGCTGACTGACTGATTTTGATATCAATGCAGAGACGAAACCGTTGAACGGAGAAAGTCATTTCGGAAATTCAAATAATATGGTTAAAAACGTTAAGCAGCACGGACCGGTTCGTGTTGCTCTATGTTGAAAGACAAAATTCAAGCGGCTGAAATTGAGCTAGTCCATATAAAAATTAAACGATGACTAATTGATTGGTATATTAACGCAAATCACAAAATTTTGCAGAAAGGTACTTATACAGAGAGAGATCTGTAAGGATCGTAGCAAGTGGAAGTCGTTAGTCTCTGCCTACCCCCACGGGAAAAGGCATGATAATATGTACGTATGTATGTACTTTATATAGCGTAAATGAGAACTAAGAAAGAAATTTTAGAAATTGAAAAAGGTGAAAATTTGTATACACGCGGGCGAAGCCTCGACTAAAAGCACGTTATTACCACAGATTTAATAATACTTTGCTAGATATTACATACATTAACGCCTTCTAGATTTTAGCAGCAGCGGATACTGCTGGATGCATTTTGATGAAAATCTAATAGTTGGGTATCGGAAAATCAAGAATTCCACTAGAGTATTTACCATTACCATGTAACCACCACCACAACTATGTAATTCAGCTATTGCTTCATTATCTTCTTGTAATTTGTTATTTAAACATTTGTAACTTGTTAATTAAGTAAAATGTTTGCACTACTTGGTGTACAATGTAACGTTAATATTGGATTTAACATTACTTTTAACTTTAATTTTTCTAGCCTTTTGATACTCTCTTATAATCGAAGCGCCAAAATTAATTTCTCCTTTAACTAACCTAACACTGGACTCCAAGATACAGGCATCTGCCTAGTTTGGAGCTCAGAGCTTTTAACAATTTGTGCTATTTTACTAACTTGTCAAAATTGTACTCATCTTTGTGAATAAGGAATTTATTTATTTATTTATCTAAGTAACTATATAATGCATTATTTTATAGGTTATTCTCACAATCAAGTCGAGATTGACAGGAGAAAATAAACATATCCACTAACGCGCTCATAACCGGGCTTCATAATGCAGTCGCCAGTTCCCCCCTTATTATTCGGGTCACGATTCGGAGTAATATTTATACTTACAGGCTCTACACGTATTTTATTTTGAGAGAAAATTGTTCGTTTGTTTCTATTCACATTTATTGAAAGTTAACGAAGCTGTATTGAAGTATTGCCATCATAGATTAATATAGTAACCAATTGCCATTATGTTATCTTTTACTGCATAAATCTTTGTTTTCGTTCATCGGTATAAAAACTAAACGTAAGTTTTTTAGTCAAGTAAATTTTCGCGTTATTTACACAAAACTTACTAATAACAGGATTGCAACCGGAATGCAACTTGATTGAAGTCGCAACAAACAATTATAACTTTCGTGCTAAATCCCGACAGTATATTTATATTATTTGTAGACGTATTTTTGACAGGACAGGTTTTAAGATAATTTTTCCTTGCGGACCAAAATATGATTATATTTGGTCCGCAAGGAAAAATTATCTTAAAACCGACCGACCAAAATGATGTCTCTTTCTGGTATCTTATGTTCTCACCAAATAGCGGTCGTTTTGTACTTAACTTCATATAGCGAGAATAGTGAATACATTTGCATTGCACTGGTAAAATGTAATATCTAATCATTCATTTATCCAATTTTCCATTTTACTGTAGATGTGAATATGTCCTCCTGACTTCCGACATCTTACTCCCTCATAATGTAATATCGCTTATGTGTGTACGTGATGCATAGTTTTTATATTCCATGGCTGTGTGCTAGCTCCTATGGGCCGATAAAATTTTATATCTTTTGTTTTTGACTTATAAATGTGGAGCTACGTTTTCTGAGTCTCAATAAAAACAAATGACTGTTATGTAACTGAATAAAGATTGTTTTGTTAAGTCGTTGGTATATTTTGATGGTTTATTTTGACAAGATATATTTTTATTTATTTATTTATTTTTTATTTTAAAATCATATTCAATACGAGAGTTGATTTGGTTTATGATCACGACATTGCTAAAGTTTCATAGTTTCTTATTTGAAAGTGATATTGATGACGTGAAACTACTTTTATAGTCTAAGTTTTTGGATTGCAATCTAAATCCATACTGATATTAAACTGCCCCAAATTCGCCAACTTGAAAATTATTAAATTTCTAATAGCGAATAGTGAGATAGGTCAGGTTTCTCTGCATCTAACTGTACCCTTCCTCATGATGTGGCTTGTGTACATAAGGAATTTAACAATTTTTCTATCGTATGTAATTTCGAATTTTCAACCTTGACGTTGGCGGAATCATCATTTTGGCGAATGCCAAAGCCGCAAGAATAAAAAAAGAAACAAGCTAATTATTAAAAAATAAAAGACACAACTGACAACTCACATATCATAAGTCACTCTGAGGAATGAAAGGAAAAATACCTCTCACATCAAAATCTGTTAAGCCGTTCTAAACTCCTGGTGGAATAAAGAACATACATGCATACATACATGTACCCTGAAAACATAACACTCATTTTTTGGTCAGTCGTGTAAAAAGGAATATTCAGTCATATATCCGAAGGCAGCCAGTACATCGCCACAGCATACGTCTCCTTGGACACTTTATTGCATTTCTCACTGGCCCACCGCGGCGTGAAGCTATCTGCATTTTTATTCAACAAGTTCTGTCTCAAATATTATATGTCTATTATATGTTTGGAAAGAAACCTCTACTTTTAATAAAACTGACCTTTGTCTATATATAAGTTACCAGCATTTACCCGCGGCTTTGCCCGCGTGAATTTCGCAAGGGAAATGTGTATGTGAAATTTCGGATTGGCGTGAAGAGGTAACAAACAATTAACTTATAAAAAAATTCACTGTCGCATTTATAATATTAGCTGGGATTTAAAAAAAATGACTAGGATTTTTGAATTTTCGCCTTACTTGATTTACCCATCATGTAAAAATTATTGTAAGAAATTTGTATTGATGCGATTTACAATTGTAATAGGTTATGGCATACATCAAAACACGACCGCATCGTATCGCTACCAGCGCACACTGTCGGCGGATCGAACGAGACGCGTACTATTTATGTGAGCGCGCAGGCACTGCCTGCAATCTCGACTGCTATTGGTCGAAGATCACAACTTGTTATTTTTAAGGATTTCAATTTGTATGTAAGAAATGTATGTTGTAAATAAATTATCTATTAGCTCATTTATCTTTCGTAGATATTATTTTAATTAAAATCCACTCGGATGAAGTCTCGAGAAAAGGCTAGTAAAGTAAACAATAAAACTCTTCAGCTTTACATTTCTGAAAATTTTAGCCCGTAAAGATTTCATTTGTACAAATTAAAATTTATTAAATTTAACGCTTATTTATAGATCTGACTTTCTTAGAAAGATGTTTAATATCAGTCCAAATTTGCTTAACAAAAAAAGATTGCTCAACACACAACACAATGTATTCTTAAGTGTCAAAGATATTTTGATCTATAGATACGTCATATAATAAAAAATCAATATCGTAGAGCCAAAAGTTAGCGGATAATTTTTCATAAGCTTAGTCATTGTATGAATAAAACTCTCTTCAAAATAATGATTTGCCCAATTTTCAAAATATGTGTAAAATATATATTACTTCTCTAACCGCCTGGTGAAGACTGATAAGCATTTGATGATACTTGATATTAGTTTTTTTTTCTTTAATTTTTTTGTAACTTTTGCTGGTAATTTATCATTATCATGTCACCACAATAGTGAGCCCCGCGCCGAGTCATACCTGGTGCAACGCATTTCCAGCGAGGGAACGCTGCAAGCGTCATGGGCACTTTTGCGCCAGGTATGACCCGAGGCGGTCTCTTTGACTAATGTTTATTTTAATTTGACTTGACATTTATTTTTGTTTAAATTATTGATCTATCTGACATGTGTTTCTATAAATAAATTTTATAATTCCAAACTACAAAAAAACAAAAAAAAGGTCTCAAAAGGTTCTCAAAATTTATCACAAGTAGCGATGTGCCACCGTGAAATTCCCTGTTCTCGGAAATTACTTTTTTTGAAAATTTCCGAAATTTCTCAGGAATTTCTCGGGGTTTAAGGAAAATTTTCTGTTTTCGAGAAAATTTCCAAGAAAGATTCCGCTTGTTCTTTGAAAATTTCACTACTCGCAAACGTATCTTCTTAACCCAAACATCTTAGGCTCGATGTGTTAATAAAAACATGTTTCCTGAAGTTGAAGGTTTCAACTGGATTACATTTTTCCTCGACCTTTTTCTGAAGCGGATTTTAAAAATTAATTAACAGGAGAATGTGGGAATATTTTTAGAAATTACTTAATAATTTTTTTTTTCAATGAAAAAGTATATTAGTACAAATTAATTTAGACGTCAGCGGCTGCAATAGTTTCGTCTGGAGGTAAATTAAAACAACAACAAAAAGAATACATTATTAGCACACAAGAAATTACATTTATAGATACACTAGCTGTCGCCCGCGGCTTCGCACGCGTGAATTTCGCTTAGATGAAAAATCTCTCTTGGAGCTTTTCATCAGATGTTCCAGATCTTCAATTTTTATACGTCAGCAGAAAATGCTCATCAGGTTGAACGACTTTTAATAAGGCGCCATTTCCATATATGTTATAGTGTAGCTGTTTTCTTGCAGTTCTTCATCAGATGTTTCAGATCTTCAATTTTTATACGTCATCAGTAAATGCTCATCAGGTTGAACGACTTTTGTTAAGGCACCATTTCCATATTTTTTATAGTTTAGCTGTTCTGTTAAGGTTCTTCATCAGGTGTTCCAGTTTTCAATATCAATTATAGCCTATATGTTGCCCAGGCTTAATAGCTATACAACAAAAAAAGTTTCATTCAAATCCGTCCAGTAGTTTTTGCGTGAAACGCGTACATACATACAGACAGACAGACAGACAGACAGACAAGAAATTCCAAAAAAATTTTTTGCTTTCTATTATTCTTTTTAAGTGTCCCTCTATCCATTTCAGTCAAAAATACAAAATGTACAGACAAAATATTTTTACTGTCTTATTATATGTATAGATAAAGTAACTTAAAACTAAAAAAAGAAAGGATTTTATTGTTTTTTTAGGATTGTATTATTATATACTAGCATAGGCCCGGGTCTTTGTTCCCGTGGGAAATTGGGGAAATCATTTCTTAGTGCTGCTCTACACTCCCTAAGGAGCCTACATGCAAAATTCTAATGCCCAGTAGTTTTGGCTGTGCGTTATCAGTCACTCTTTCTCTCAGCCTAAAGACGTCCACTGCTGGACAAAGGCCTCCCCCAAGGATTTTATCCATGGGGGGTTTTGCCGTAATCGCCACGCTTGGCAAGCGGGTTGGCGATCGCAGTGTGATGGCATAGTACGCGGAAAGATGCTGCTGCCCATCCTCCGGTGTTTTAAATCCCTTAGTCGCCTCTTACGACACCCACGGGGAGAGATGGGTTGGTGCTATTCTAGGGCCACACCACAGGCCAGTCAGTCACTCAGTAACAGAAGATTTTTATGTATATTGATTAAATTATTTATGTAGAAGTGTGTTTGTTTGTCCTTCTTTCACATCATAACGGAGCAATTATTTGACAGATTTTTTATGTAGAGATAGTTGGAGGGTTGGAGATGGAGACTTGAGAGTGTCATAGGCTTTTTTTATTTTTTTGACACGGGTGGAGCCGCGGGCAACAGCTAGTCGTCAAAAAATCCAAGTATAGTATGTAGTATGTCACGAAAATCAAGGAAAATAAAATTTAAGAGAAAAGTAGATTGTCAAAATTGCTTACTCACAGTCTCATTAAAGTATTCGCTTAGTATTGAATCTTATTGCTTCCATAAAAAAGATTTAGAAACGGGTAGTTTTATTTCGTTTTTGTCGTAAAAGAACTATATTTTTGCTATAAATATCACCAGGAATTGTTCGGAATAATTTTATTGCTACCCCTAAAATTCGTGTTGCAGTAGACCGTATATAGTCTTCAATCTTAAAGCTTTTTTATAAGTTCAAGCATTTTACATAGTATTATTTTATTTAGTATTTTATATTTTATAAATAAATAGTAAACTTATTTAATAATTCGTCAAAAATAACTACGTATCTAAATAAGAAAACTATTATGTTCAATTGTTAATATTCATATTTATATTAATTTATTTTATTACAATAGATATTGTGTGGAAATGTTAATAAAGGTACAATTACATTATTCTATACTAAATAAAATTACTTACAAAATAAAGTAAAATAATAATACGTCAACAAACAATGTTCAGTTTATTTACAGTAAGCAGCTTACAGCTGTCACGAAAAAGCTCTTAAAAGACCTCGCAAGCACCATTTAGCAACAAAAAGAGCGATTATTCAACAATAACAAATAAAATACAATGACAAAGTTCATAATGTGCCGTATAAAATCACCAAAAATAACATTTAAAAGAATCAATAACATGGACTTCGTTCGGTTCATAGCTGAACGTTCAGTTGTCTGGGAAAGCTCTCCCAGGGTAGACGTGCGGACCGAGCTCCAGCTCGGTTGACATCGAAATCGTATCGTAAAATCGTGCTCGAAAAAATGTGATACAATTTACGTTTGCAAATATTTAGTGTCTGTGAGTGAAGCTAAAATGTTAAAGACTTGTATCCTGTTGTTTTTGTTCGCGGCCTCGGCTGCAGGCAACCCGGCTAAAATGGGTCAGTACTATTAATAAATAATTTAGCTTCTGCATGGTTACCTATCGAAATTGCGGACTGATATGTTAAACAAAGAAAGAGCTGGATTTGTTTTAAGGTTACAAAATGTTATATGATTTTTCGTTAGTTTTGATTAAATTTTGATCGACATTTTTTATGATTGTCCTAGTTATGCCATTTACACATTTTCTTAAGAAAAAAATATTTGATAGGATTTTTTAAATTACTTACCAAAATATACAAATGATTTTGTTTATAACTTACAATTTATATTTGTATATTTTATTTAAAATGTAATTGAACTGAAAATTATCATTTTTCAATCCATGAATTTCAGGTGAACTTTACAGATAAATCGTACCTAAAAAGTTTTAAAAAATAAAGTGCTTATCACTTTTTGTACTAGTCAATTAGCATGATACAATTTAGGAGTGAGACAGTGATTAGGGCCGGAAAGGGCTGAGGTTTAAAAAAACACAAGCCGTATTTGATAGGTACCTAGCTTGATTTTATTAATAAAAATAACGAAACACTTCTGTATAAACCAAGGAGTTCATTATTCCAAAAGATAAGAAAAAAATATATAATTGTAGCTTGAGCATACATACTTATGAAAAAATTGTAGAGTTTTCTAATTGTGTGAAACTAATTTCACGAAGTTTCATGTTTTGCTATTTTTTGTTAACATTTGTTTAAATGTATATAGTTGTATGAACATAGGATATGCATGCCAATGTCTAACAACCAACTATACCAAAGATAGAAAGGAGAAGAAAAAGTGTATCTATAGTATACTTTCGTCCTGGAATGTATAGTACTCTGATACTTTAGAATTACCATACATCGGCATTTCATACTTCGCTCTCGTAGACTTTAGCACTGGAATACGAAGAACTCGGATATTTTAGAACTAACATACATCGTCCTCGCATATTTCGACATTGGGTAGGTAAACTCAGTTTTTTCTACTTGTCCTATTATGTAAACAATCTTACCATGTCTTTTTATGATTTTACAAAAATATAAATTAAATTGACTTAAGGAAATTACATTCGTGGTTAATAAATGAATGAATGAATGAATGAATGAATGAATGAATGAATGAATGAATGAATGTTTATTTGCAGTAAAAGTTTTACTTTTGCAGTAAATGTTTTACTTTAGAATGTTAAGGTTTGAACTAATATTTGATTTATTTTCAACAAAATTCAACAAAAAGTGCTGTGAAGATTGTTTACATAATAGGACAAGTGAGAACAAATGGAGTTTAAGTACTCTAGAACTGGCATACATAGAACTCAGGTATTTTAGAACTAACGTTCATCGACATTTCGTACTTAGACATTTAGTAGCGGAGTCTTGTTTTGCATAACCACAATACTTATAAAATAAACTTCACGTAACGAAACATACATACATAGAATCACGTCTTTATCCCTTACGGGGTAGACAGAGCCAAGAGTCGTGAGACTCAAAGGCCACGCTTAGCTGAATAGTGGGCTCTCTGATGGAATGGAGATTCAGGTATAGTGACAGATTGCTAGCCCATCGCCTATGAGTGGAGGAATCCCCAGTTTAAAGCCCTTTCCCTCGATTGACTTTTACAATCTGCGCGGGAAGAGAAGCAGCTGGCACATTCTATGTTTTTTCTTCGCTCCCAGACCAGCATGGAAGCAGACAAGCACGAGTCAGGAAATAAAAATCGGATAAAGGAATTTCTACCCGCGTGAAGAGGGTTCACGTTTACTTAGTTTATTATATGTTTTCCTAGAAGGACGTGTGGTAGATTACATTATAGCCTTGGGTAAAAACACCCGAATAGTTTGTAAAACTTCACCGATATCTTAAGGCGTTTTGGTGAACTTCTCCCCAAAAGTAGGAGTAAAGTTTCGTATAAAATAGCGTTTAGCGTTTTCACGAAATAGATACAGGAATATTGTAAAGGAGTAATATGGAGGTTTTTAAGTTTTGTTGTACCTGTGTGCAGCGATAATTTTATCGAAACCCGTCCAGTAGAATTTGCGTGAAAAAATTACAACCATCTTATTCTGGAAAACTTTATATTTATAATGGAAGTAGAAGTTATAAAATGATGATATGACTTTTATATTTTTTTAAAGATGGGTTTGCTCTTGACCATTGTCTTGCCCGAGGATAGAGATGAGGTCTACGGTGTAGCGAGCTTACCCAGAAGCAGCCTATTCACTCTGGTTTCAAGAGAGTCAGGTTGTGTACTCGGGAACACAGACGCAGGCAGGGAGTTCCATTGCTTAATCACAACATGAATATACTACTACGTAGCAAAACAATAATCTTGTTTAAGTGTTGAGATATGCACATATTGTACATACTTACAACTATCCCGCTAACTAATGTGTGAAACACACGGGCTCCTATTGCATGTCAAAACGCTTTGTTTTGATGTCACTAAAACGATTCGTTATTAAGCTATGCTCTTGTGGGAATCTCTGGATAAAAATATACCTATCCTATAGATATTTGTCTTGTTTTTCTACAGTCTAAGTCTTTTTTGTTAAATCCATCCAAACTGATAAATTTATAACAGATACATACATTACTGTTAAGTCAATCAAACATGACACTTAAATAAGAGTATAAAAAGAACAACGTCCGAATACGTACAATTATAAGCTCACACGTTTTAAGTGGGTACACTTAGGAAATATTTTCATTTTAAAATTAGTATTTTCACTTTTGGTTTTGCATCATTTAGACAGAGATCTAAGAGCATACATTTTAAGAAAGTAAGACGCAATAACTAATGGTTACGGTAAGTTGTGCTACTCGGATCTGTGCGGGGGAAGAGGGAAGGGGAAAAAAGTGGCCGCCGTCGCGTCGTCGCCAAAATACATACATAATATACACCTAAAAACGTATATTGTACGACGTACAATCAGATGCAGACAAACCTGACCCCCCTGAGATAGGAATCGGTGAGTAGGGGGGGGGGACCTCCTGTCGTGTCCAAATTGCCCCGAGTCGTGTACCACAGAGGACCTATACCAGTCCAACGATAGGGTGATTGTCGTTGCCACCTAGTGGACCCTTAGACGAAGTCAGATTTTAATATCGAAATTGAAGTTTGCAAACGCTAAAATGTATAAGATGACATAAGGTAACGATCGCTATCGTCATCGCAAGTTCATACAGAAAACGATTCGAAACCATAGAGTAACGAACTGTTTTATCGCTTACTTCCATACATATTTGACATTCGCTTTCGCTTTGATGACGGAAGAAAATTATTTTTGTCATCTGTCGGAACAATTACGAACTTAGATATAGTATCGCTACGAATCAAATGAAACTTTGGCTAAACCTGTCTGGGAAAATATAGATACCATTTTTCGACTCGGGGGGGGTCAGGTTTCTTTGCATCTGACTGTACGCAGCACGCGTCGTTTGTGGCCGAATTCCCTCCCGTACGTTCCTAACTATTTGCCGTCTATTGTTTGACAGGAGCAAGGGAATGCTACAGTGTAAATAATTCGCAGTAATAACATTTGCTGAGCCGGTTAAATAATTGAGAAAGCCAAATTGAATACATTACTTGTAACAACTCTACAAATGTGGCACATCATATGTGAATTGGTTGAAGTATTTGGGTATGTTAAGTGAAAGTTTACTTAACTTACGTATTAAATGTTGTCCTTGCTGAGTGTTATAGTAACGGCATTCGAATCGATTTTGCTGCCAAACCGCGCCGATAAATCCTAACTAATATTATAAATGCGAAAGTGTGTTTGTTACCTCTTCACGAGTAAAAATTTTTCCGAACGTCATTGCCATTTTGGAACAGTAGAGAGTAGTAAGAATTTCATGCCATTCCATAATTTTTTTTCATTTAGTAGTTTTTATTTTACGAAATAAAATAAATGAAACAAATGTAACTCATATATTTTTTTCAATTTTTTCTGGTTAACCACAGCTGAGCTTAGTCTTTACAAAAACACCATTTCCCAGACTATGGCAATTGAAGCACCTTAAAATGGGGAAATCTCCCCAATTTACCAACACCAGTATCATCGTAAAATAGTTGAGATGCAGCCTGTAACGAGACCCTCAGGTGCAGCTCATCAAAACACAGCCTGGCGAGGTGCCAGCAGCTGCAAATGCAACGGTGCATACATTTTGTTGAGTTGCAGCTAGACCCTAGTTTCTTTGTTTACTATTAAGTCGTCAAAAGAAAAAAAACAACACATTTAAAAATGAGATAGGTAGAATACACATTCGGAACTTTTTTGCTGGATTGGGCTTTTTCGATGTAATAAAATCTCAATTGATGGCATTTTATGAAAGCCGAGTCGTAATAAAGGCTGTACCTATATTGTGCGCTTTTCCTTGACAAGTAGAGGCAGTAAAAAAAATCACCTAACAGTTGCACAAATCACAATATTTATATTTTTTAAATATTTGTTTTATTTCAAAGAAATGCCAATTCCGTGCATTTTTGTATCGACTTTCTGTATGGACTCGCTTTAGCTAAGCCTTACTAAGCGCCATCTATGAAGTCATCTGGAACTATTTGTTTGTTTAATTTAGGTCTCAAAAAATCTAAAATCAAAATCAATCTAAATAAAAATGACCCCTTGGTTCGCATCAAAACACACGCTGGCGAGGTGCCAGCCGGCAAATGCAACGATGCATACATATTGTTGCTAGACCATAGTTTTTTGTTTACTATTCTACCGACAGAAATTTTTTTCGAGATTGAGTGATCTACATTTTCCAAGCAGTCTTTCTTAGCTCATTCCGATTTTGTGCTTACTTACGCTAAATAAAAAATGTTTACAAAATTATCAGTTTCTGTATTCAACGGTTTCGGCTGCGTCCTCTTTATTTCTTAAGTCTTTTCTTCTCGTTTCATACCAGTATTTTAAAGGAATTTTATAAATTAAACAAAGTAAAATAAGTTATTTTAAACGGCAAATGTATGACAGATAAAAATACTCCGCCTGTATACATAAATAGAAATTTCCTACAGCTTAACCTCCAAAAACATTATATGCAAACTGCGTATACAAATAAGCTGCGGGCAAAAAGGATTTAAAAATAAATATAGCCGTAACTTGGTGTCCAAACACATATCTGTCAAATATCAACAAAAGCCGCGGGGAATGCACAAAATATCCGGGAATCTCGAAAAAGCGTTTTCACATCTACCGATCGGATAGCGGATAGCGGCTTTCGATCCGATATCGGATCGGATAATGTGTGTAGTATCTTCACATTACCTGATAACACTGTTCCGATTTTGAGGCTACGATTGGAAAATGTGAAAGGTGGGTCCAAATTTTATACATTTTTATTATCATCACTATCAACAGCATTTCATGACCCACTGCTGGGTATAGGCCTCCTTCCGTCTACGCCAACCTTCTTTGTCATTTTATTTGCCCCATTCGGTGTCCGATCCTATACTTACTGGCCTTACGACTGGGTCTTGGCTATGTCGCCATTTATTGCGGTCTTTTACCAGCAGTCGTTAACTCTGAGGCTCCGTAGATCTTTCAGAAACTCATTTCTCCATCCATTACCGCGGGCGTCCAACTGGTCGACTACGGTGAAACTAGTGAAATAAGTGAATTGTTGTCGTCAAGTAGTAGTATATATAACTCAAAGGTGACGACTGACTGACATAGTGATCTATCAACGCACAGCCCAAACCACTGGACGGACCGGGCTGAAATTTGGCATGCAGGTAGCTGTTATGATGTAGGCATCCTCTAATAAAGGATTGACGCGAGCGAAGCCGCGGGCAAAAGCTTATTAAGTATATGATGATTTTAATGTGCTATTAATGAGAGAAAAATTACTTTGATTTTTTAATTTGATAGTGCAGTGAGCGAGTCTACGTGGGTCCACGATAACGGATCGGATAATGTGAAAGCTCTCTAAGTCAGGAATCCCGTGAGAGGTGACCAAAATATTTCTGTCACGTGTTGAGACGTCAGAAATAGGACGGGACGTCCCACTGTCTTATTAGCTGAGTGTGACAAGTGTGAGAAAACACGTCTAGGATTACATACGTGGCCGTAATTCATCTTAGTTCTTGGTGGATTGTGAAAAGCGAATACGCTTTTTCAAAGGCTTGTAAAATCTTATATTTTACTGGAAATGATTCTTATATTTTCTAGGATTTTTTTTTATTTTATTTTAAAATCTTTTATTTTGTTAAGCGAAAAAATACGCAATGCAACATGTACGGACTACAATTTTGATTTTTGCAAAGCTTATATGTGCTTATACCTTATCTTACCTTAGACGCAAATATCATTTTCACCTCACTTACCTTTCGCGTTCCTGAGAAAAATGTCTTTATAGACAACACACGGATATTTTATAAATTTTTAAGGTTTTCTCTTTTACCTTTGGAGTTATAAAATCCTATTTTTAGGATTTAGGTTAATTATAGCTACATTTTCTAAAAGGTATCTTGTCCATTTTTGTCGCTTGCATATCGCCATTTTCACCACCATCATGTATCAAAGTAGAACGAAATATTTCCCATAAGGCAATCACCATTCTTGCACTCTCAATATAACCTATAACCATTACCTGTAACTATAACATAACCATAACACAAGGTATAAAAATAAACATAACACCTCCATAATATTGTCTCCGATCGGGCATTAGCTTCTCACCCCATAAAATCGATACCGGGGGATGAGCCTCTTAAGGGTGGCCGCCCCTTGACTTAGTTAAGGGTACTCACTTTCTAAATATATGGATAAATAGTGATGGGGCTGGTAACGAATAGAAATGTTGTCTAGGGTAGTAGGCAGTAGTTTTATATTTATAGTAGCTTTTGCCCGCGGCTTCACCCGAGTAAATTTCTCACGGGAACAGTGCTTTTCCTTGGGATGATTGTCTATGTACTTTTCAGTAATTGTATTATGGGAATGTAAGTAGGAAGATTGGTTCAGTGAATAAAGCGTGAAGTGGTAACAAACAAAAAATAAACAAACATACTCACTTTCGCATTTATAATATTAGTAAAGTTAACGATATGCGACCAGTGTTGCCAGATGACTGTCTAGGTTTCCCTCCAAGATTTAAACGAAATCTCCCCAAATTTCACCAAAATGTATGAAGATGATTAAAATTTTCCCCCAAAACCATTTTTTTCTCCCTCCAAATTGATACTATTTGTATGAAACGAAGATTTATAAATCCCCCATCGATTTCCAAAATACCCCAAATTTGGAGGGAATCCCCCCATCTGGCAACACTGTATACGACATACATAAAGGAAAAAGGTAACTATCACAGTCATCTACTCGTACGCACATCCATCGCCATTTCTGGATCGACATGAACAAAAAATTTTTTTGGACAATAACCTAAATTAACTCAGGAAAAGTTGCATGCGGAAGTCCCTCATACCTAGTAATACACATTTGTCATTTTCAAGATATATTGCCCGAAAATGTAAGTATATTCGTACATGTAAAACGCCAGAAATATTTGACTGGGAAATCCGGAGTCGTACATCATTCGAATGAATTCCGATCTTTGACTCGATGGATATAAATCATTCACGCTGCCATATTACTCGTACACACTTCTGTTCAGATTCTTCACAGATTATTAAGATTTCTGAGATTTTTCTATTCAGAGAATCTGATTTTGAAGGAAGCTCGTTGTCTTCTCAATTTGTTCTATTTAGGTTTTGCAATTAATAATAGTATACAATGTAGACAAGCAGAAATCGACTGACAAATTTTTGTCGCGCAAACATGTTCATGAGTACTAATTTTTAAAAAAAAAATCTATTTTACATGTTTGCTAATATTGAGCCCTATTTTCAGATTAATCCCCAGTTAATTAGAAAAACATAATGTTCCCAAAAAATCGTTCGCATACCAAGCACCTTTTTAGACATCATTATTTCAAATAAGCGGCCTTCAAAATTTCGTCTTCGATCCACCAGGCAGTCCCACCGATGGGTCTTTCAACATATTGTCCTGCATCAATCATGTCATGTATCTGATTTCTGAGTGGAAACAAATCAGACCGTGTTTATCTATCGCGGTTATATTTATCACGCCCCAGAGATAGATAGATAGATTGACGATAGATAGATAGATAATATATACGTATATTTATATCAGCTGAGACACAGAGCATTCGTGACTGGAATTCTTACGCGCTGTATGTATTATGTAATGGTTTTTCACATGAGATGACTGTAGGATACTGATGATGGAAGGTTGTGGATTAAATCTTCTTCTTAATACATTTTTTATGTTTATATCCTCGTTTGTTATTTTACTCGATATTTTTCATGTAAATTTAATACATCAAAACCTTGTTCATTGCCTATTGTACGCATTACCTTTATATTAAGTCTCAATGTATCATTTCCTTGTTTTGGTACAATAAAGTATTTTTACTTACTTACTTAGTCATAACCCACCAAGTCTTAATATTAGTGAAACCCGTAAGAAAATATATTCAACTCAAAAACTACTATACTGATCTTTATGAGGTTTTCACCAATGGACGGCGTAGGTCATGAGGAAGATTTTGCTGTAAAATCTATAAGGGTGAAGCCGCGGAAAAAAGCTAGTTAGCTAAATTAGAAACTCTCCTATCTCCCCATACATAATGCCGCGGGGTAAGCAGACAAAATTGTAAATTTATACTCCTTTTTCGCGTAGTCATGCAAATAGAATGGAGAATTCTCTAACCCTAGGCGTCCTACGTTAGCGGCAGAACGGTTTAATAGGGGACCGGCCAAGGTATGAGAATTGTTAATAATATGTAATTTTATAATAGAATACATATAATTAAACACATTTTGCGACTTTTCAGCACAAGTTTATTCTCCTGAGCTAATTTATTAGAGTTCAAACTTTTTGGGAAAGTCCATTTTCTACGCGTGACGTCATATGAATGCACGTTTAGTTAGGGGCGTTTTGGTATCGCCCAAACATCGCTTAAAAATGTGAATTGTTTTTTGCTATATCTTGGGAAATACTTTAGTTATTGATGTAATTATTTTAAGGATGATTCTATTATTACACGACTGACCAAAAAAGGAGTGTTATGTTTTCAGGGTTCATGTATGTATGTATGTATGTATGTATGTATGTATGTATGTATGTAAGTTTCTTTATTCCACCATAAGTCCTGAACGGCTTAACCGATTTTGATGTGAGAGGTATTTTTAGATTCCTTGCATTCCTCCGAGTGACATAGGCTATATGACGTCACCATGAAAACAAAATGGCGGATTATATATGCGATAAATAGCAGACCAAAAAAATAAAATTTAATCAATCTTATCGAGTGGGGTATCAAATTGAAGGGCTTTAGAAGGCGATTTCAAAAATGTATATAACTTATATGTTTGTATGTACTTTTTGAGTAAAAACTCGTCAGTCGTGTTTTTTATTTTTAATAATTAGCTTGTTGTGAGATATTTCAAAGGAGCATCAAAAAAAAAATGTTGTCCGGTCCCCTATTGCGAAGCAGCGCGGCACCGCGCTATTCGTAAATGTCAAATGTATGGACGTAAAAAGAGAGAAAACAAGCTAATTATTTAAAAATAAAAAACACGACTGATAACTTACTTAGCCTATGTCACTTGGAGGAATGCAAGGAATCTAACAATACCTCTCACATCAAAATCTGTTAAGCCGTTCAGGACTTATGGAAGAATAAAGAAACTTACATACATACATACATACATGAACCCTGAAAACATAGCACTTCTTTAATTAAATGGTCAGTTGTGTAATAATCACTGGACGTACATACTTTATACGTTACTGTCGCAAGAAGCACGGCGTCGCGCCGCATTTGTCGCATTTAAAGTCCACGCAGGACACGGTAAGCCTCACTTCGCTCAGTGTCGTGGTGACCCTTACACGGCCACATTAATCTTGGCATCAACCCTTGACACTCAAAGCGGGGTGCTAAATTGTTATCCATTTTTCTTTATTTCGCCCGACAATTTATCAATGTACGTGTCTTTTAAAGACGAACAGATTACACTTTAGTGATACTTGTAAGTGATAAACATTATTACCATGGAGGCAGATAATTTCCACTTTTATTTTTAATTTCATATTTTCAGTAAAGCAGTAAATATACGTACAGTATTGTTAACATTTTAGTAAAGTTAATGAATTGTGAATTCATTTGCCGTAAATGAAATATGTTGATTTTTACAGATATTGCAAACGCAGTATTTAATGCGAGGCTTTTATTTATATTCGAGGCTTTTATTTAATTCAAGGGTGACTGACTGACTGACATAGTGATCTATCAACGCACAGCCCAAACCACTGGACGGATCGGGCTGAAATTTGGCATGCAGGTAGATGTTATGACGTAGGCATCCGCTAAGAAAGGATTAACGCGAGCAAAGCAGCGGGCGCCAGCTAGTTCGAACCAACCAACAGCTGGTTGGTTCCCCTATTCGAAGGCCGCAGGCCGAGCTGCGTCCAGGCAAGGCCGAAGGCCGAGCTCCGTCTCGTGCGAAAAGAATTGGGCGAGGCCGCAGGCCGAGGCATCCGTCTTTATGGATGACTTCTTCATTTCATCCCGAAGCCCCAGTAACCAGCCGGGGAGCCGTAGTCGAAGGCCGAGGCTCCGCGGCAAGCGAGACCGGAGGCCGAGCTGCGTTTAAATCGAGGGCTGGGGGGGGCAGGAGCGAGGCCGAAGGCCGAGCTCCGTCTCGTGCGGTCCCAGTTGTGGTCCGAGTTGGTCCGAGCTGTTCCGAGTTGGTCCGAGTTGGTCCGAGTCGTGGTCCGAGTTGTCCGAGTTGTGGTCCGAGATGGTCCGAGTTTTTTTGCGTTAAAATCGTCGGTTGGGTCGGGGAGCGAGGCCGAAGGCCGAGCTTCCCCCTCAACCAAGTCACCAGCCGGGGAGCCGAGGCCGAACTGCGTCCAGGCGAGGCCGAAGGCCGAGCCATTCATAGATGACCTGATGACGACAACTCATACATCAAGTCACCAGCGGCAAGCGAGGCCGCAGGCCGAGCTGCGTATATGAATCCGAGAGGCGATCCCTCCTCCAGCCGGGGCAAGCGAGGCCGTAGGCCGAGCTGCGTTTTAACAGCAGAGAGCAAAAGCCAGAGCAGCCTTTCGGCTCTTCACCTAATCCCAACCGACAACATTTCTTTGTAGATGACTTTTTCATAATTTTCCTAAAATTTTTCATGCAATCGGAATTGCAAAAAAAAACTGCCATGCACAGCACGCGAGGTGCTTGCACCTCGCGCAGCACGCGACATCTAGTTATAGATATAAAATTGAATACCTAACTGACAGACTGACTGATTGGGATACCAACGCAG
The DNA here is from genome assembly GCA_018467065.1 of Ephestia elutella. Taxonomy (NCBI): domain Eukaryota; kingdom Metazoa; phylum Arthropoda; class Insecta; order Lepidoptera; family Pyralidae; genus Ephestia; species Ephestia elutella. The sequence continues at coordinate 3,353,847 of CM031580.1, read as the reverse complement.
AGACGAAACCACTGAACGTAGAAACATGTTTTTTTTTCTCAAGAGATTCTTCATAAAGAAAGTGAACAGAATGGGAAATTCCACCCCAAAGGGGGTGAAATAAGTGAACAAAAACATTCACGCGAGCGAAGACGAAGGCCAAAGCCAGTCTAACATAAAATGTTTACTGAACTTTTAACTCATAGCTCTACTCGCTTTTCACTCATTGTCGACAGAGATACAAGTACCTACGTTCGCATTCAATGGTGTAATAAAGCAGTTATTTTAATTAAAACGCGAATATAACCTTAAAACCTTTTCATAAATGGTATACAAGTATTCGCGGCCTTAATTAAAACCATGAATATTACGGCGCAGACACTAAAGTTAATATTTTAATATTTTCTGCAGAATAAATTTACAGGCAAGGGATTGAGACCCCCGTTGTGAATATCTACGCCGGGTTCTTTATTAAAAAGTGTTTGCTGTCCTTCTCCCTCTTTAAAAGAATGTGTTTAGCCGTCTCTGTTGCGGCGTTAATCGATTTTTGATGTTTATAATAGTAGGTATATTAAATTTTGATTTATGTAGACGATTTATTGATCACTGCCGGGGCAATCTTGTTTTGCTGGGTATCATGGTAGATCTCGAAAATCAAAACCCAACCAACAAGAGTTAAAGCCATACAACAACAAGCTAATTATTAAAAAATAAATACATGACTTATGTCTGTGTACATGACTGACAACTCACATAGCCTATGTCACTCGGAGAAATGCAAGGAATCTAAAAAATACCTCTCATATCAAAATCTGTTTAGCCGTTCAGGACTTATGTTGGAATAAATAAACTTACATACATACAAACAAACATACATATATGAACCCTGAAATCAAAACACTCCTTTTTCGTCAGTCGTGTAAAAAATAATATGTAAATAACATTATAGTGAACATATAAATGTTAACAAATGAGCATGAAATAGCTACTAAAATCGATCATTACTTCCATACAATGCACCGATATTGCATTCCTCTGGATGAATGCATTGGTAGGGTGCGTACAGCCAACCTCATGCCAAGAAACACAATGATCTCTATGCGGCAGTAATAGTGTTAAATTTACAATTAATTTGAATAGCATGTTGTGCTAACCGTACCAGAGCGATCGCAATATTGCTTTCTGAATCATCAGACATCACAGTAATGCAGCATTAATTAAAACAGCGCATTGATTTCGAAAATCAGCGTGGAAATGCGACGCGAATTCTAGAGAGTCGACTGAAAATCAAAGGTAAAAAAAAAATTGCGGGCGTTGTTAACTGACTTTAAAAAGAAGTTCTTAGCTTGACTGAAGCCATTTTGGAGGTTTTCTTATTATTTTTATTTTCTGAAAATTTGTTCTGTTAGCGTTGCAGTGCATTATTTTTATAGAATAGTAGAAAATGTTGCCTGATGGTAAGCAATCACCGCAGTCCATAGACATAAAAAGTCTAAAAAATCATTATTCCCATCTTATTAGCTATTAACATTAACATGAAATCTAATTTTGCTTTATGAATTTAACCTCTATTATAATGCATACTCTCAGGATTTTTTTCTTTTTTTATCTATTATTAGACTTTATTGCAAAATTTATATAACGGTATAACATACACGTAAATATTTTCAGGGAAATTTTTCAGAATAGCGAATAGAAGCGAAGTTATATTAAACAAATGAACCCTAAAATAAAGGAATTTAAATTCAAAATTTGGAATAGTGGTAATCTTGCTGATCCGTGCAGCCTATGAATAATGCAGAAAATTATAACCACAGAGAAATCACATAGGATTCAAATAATCAAAATTCTACATTGCGTGAGGTATTACATTTGTTTTCTGATCTATATTGGGATAGTTAACTACTTTCATAGTTGAACTTTTGGCTATAACGATCATGAGGATATTTAAAGTTGAAGCTTTGCTGGTCTTAAAAAAAAGAAAAAGCTTTAAGAAAAAGCATTTAATGTGCCAGCTACTTCTCTACCCAATACAGATTGTAATACTCCATCAAAGGAATGGGATTTAAACTGAGGATTCCTATCATAACAACCTGTCACTATATTATGAATCTCCATTCCAAAAATAAGCCCACTGTTCAGCTAAGCGTGACCTTCGAATCTCACGTCATCCCTTACTAAATAAATAATGAAAGACGCGATACTGTATCTATATCATCAATGTACTTATATAAAAACTTTCATTTTTTTTTTACTGTTTGAGTGACTGCCATCCATGGCAAAAATTTGGCATGTAGGTTCCTTAGGGAGTGTAGGGGAGCACTAAGAGAGGATTTCTCTTCATTCCCACGATAAAAAAGTCCCGGACCCATGTTTGTTAGTAAGTTGACACATACACAGTTAATACAAACCATTCAGACCATTCCAGACCGACGACCTGGTGAAGGTCGCGGGACGCGCAGGACCGGTCGTTGTGGTTATCCTTGGGGGAGGCCTTTGTCCAGCTGTGGACGTCTTTCGGCTGAGAGAGAGAGAGATTCAGACCATTTAAAACAACTACTCCTTGCTTAGTCCGCTCGTCCAATGTAGACTTCATAACTAGTATAACGCGTCCGAATTGCATTCGTCCCCAGAGAACCGACTCCGTACATTGGGTTGATTACAGTAGCAGCATTCTCGCCAATGGTTTTCCAATATCACACTGCACTGAGAAATCACGTTTTAGATGTGTTAGCAATATAGCGGGATGGAATTCATACGTGGGGTAAAATTATTTCCGTTATATCGTAGTTATTGCTTAGGTAAAATTCTTGAAAAAGTAGTCATTATTATCATCACGTATTTAAGAACTATGTGTACCTTAAATCTAACCTAAACCTCCTTATGACACAACCCTTTATTTAGTCGATAAATGCCCATCTTGGCTTTCCTTTCCATCTCCTAGCTTTGACTTTTCCTTTGATCAGATATTTCATAAAGTTGTCGTGTCGTATAAGGTATCGCCTTGAGGGCGAGTAATAAGTAATCATAAACCAAAACCTAAATTAGATCTATATAAGTAGTTTTAGCCGTAGCCTTTTCTCGCTACTTCGTCGGAGTTGAATCTTGAGCCAAAGGTGAACAGTTTGCATGATGCGCGAATTAACATAACATCACATGACATGAAAAGTCGTCAACATAAACGCCAGTAGAAGAAAACCAGGTCGACCGCTTCAAACCTGGATGTCCGTCATAAACAATGACCTTAAAGAAAGCTCGAGCCGACACAGCGACGAACCAAAGCCGCTCCGAAGAATGACGCAGCGAAGAATGACGAGTAGAGCCAATCCCAAATGAAACTGGAGAAGGCTAGGCAAAGAGAGATAGAGATGCGTGAATAAACATACATACATCTATCGCTGGTTGACAGGAAGAGATCCCCCGCCAATGTGTATTTACCTTTTTATTTAGGTATGTTGCTCTCAACTATGTATCCTTTGTACAATAAAGATACTATGTACACACAAACAAACTTCCAGGGAGCTGATTCTCTTTCATTTTTTTTAAGTATATATTTTTATTTTATTTAAAATTTCAAAAATATTCTGTTTCTTTACGTGATTGATTTGAAGTTTATAGGTCCAAGACTTTAGAAATTACAGGGGGGGACACCGTGTAAATGACTTTGGCGGGCTATATCTCGCAAATGGTAAAGCTGATAAAAAAGTTTTGTATGGAAACCCTACCTTATTTTCATAGTCCTTTTCAACGATATACCACACAAGGGGGTGCACTCAAAAAAATAATTCACCCCCCCCCCCTTTACATGTATGGGGAGGGAGGTACCCTTAAAAAGGGCTTATTTTAATTTTTTGTATTTTTAAAAATGAGATCTATATGTGAAGTTTCCTCGAACCAAGTAACATGCAAATCAGTCCATAAACGTAAAAGATATTCTGCTGTGACAGACTAGGACGGACGGACTGAACGATCTTATAAGGGTTCCTTGTCAGACTACGGAACCCTAAAAACGTAGATGTCGTGTCACAATTGTGTCTCAAGATCCAAAGAAATTGAACTAAACCGACGAGATCTCTGTAACATGTCTATGCTTTATTACGATTTCTTTGTCTTTTGAGACACAACTGAGGCACGATATAGTACGTTTGTAACTTATAGAATCAAAGGCCTGATAGACAGGTAAAAATTAGTATTCGTGAACTGGGGATTCCTCCACTCATAGGCGATGGGCTAGCAACCTGTCACTATACCTGAATCTCCATTCCATCAGAGAGCCCACTATTTAGCTAAGCGTGGCCTTCGAGTCTCACGACTCTTGGCTCTGTCTACCCCGTAAGGGATAAATACGTGATTCTATGTATGTATGTATGTATGTTAGACCGTGTTGCTAACTAGTCGATATGCATATTAGGTACGCCCCACGATGCTACAAACTAATAAAGCTTTAACGGTCGCAACCGCTATTTAGCATAAAGGTTATCACTTAGAACAATCGGTTGAACATTTGATTATGATTTATGGTATCTGTAGTACACCTAATGTATTCCCGTATCGCCGCCAAATGGCGTTCCCCATTTATCACCACTTGAAACAAGGGGTGTTGTCTACTAATAGTTTGGGTACAAACTGGTATTGGTGTTTGAAAATTTGTTTAAAAATTTGTTTAATAGCCATTTCTTTCGTAGTACTCGGCAAAGGCTCTCTCCATCTTTCAAGACTCTCGATTTAGGGTCCAAGCACCATTATTGTGCGGCTGTTTATACTTTTGAAATAGTAATATCAATCAGTACTGTTTTACAGTACAAAATCATCACTGAAATGTCATCAGTCGTGAGAAAACCTGGTAGACTGTACAGTTCACTAGACTACGGATTGCATGTAATAAATGAAATAAAACTTGAAAGAATAATTTGAAATATTCAAAAATACAAATATTTGTGTAAATAACGCAAGAAACACTCTTTACTGTTACTTTGCTGATACCTATATTTCTTAATTTTATATTCCACGCCTAAAATCGTCATGCCTACTAAGGAATCGTAGCAGGTCTACGAGCGTAGCGGTTTCTACGATTACCGTAGGCGTTCGTAGACATGCCATATCGAGATAATCCTTACGAATTGTGCTATGATGTGTGACACTTGTGTACACAGGTGTGCACACGTGTACTGTACATACCTATACATGTAGTAGAAAGGTGAAATAATCCCTTAATCGTTTGTTTAATTTGTTACACAAAACGAATTTAGGAAAAAATAATATTTTTGATTCTTTTCACAAACCAATATTTATAATTAGTGTTACCGTTTATCTATAATCTGAAGTTTGAATTTCTGGAGACTTTTTGTTCATATGAAATAAAATCTCTAAAAAAAATTACTACCACACGGGTAAAGTGTAAGCGACCATTTTGCTAGTCAATTCCACAAAATAATTCTTAGTTAGTGTCCAACAAAAGTAATCTACTTATACATTGCGAATCACTGAATGATTGAGCTTCTCCATTAGTATTTATAGAACCCAGCCAAGCCTCACTAACATATTATCACAAGTAACGTCCATTATCTGGCAATGACAAATTACAAATGCCATTTGCGTTAGTGTTATCGATTAGGACCCGTATATTTGTATACATAAGGTATATTATTATATTCACATGGATCTAATTTACTTTGTGGCTTCGTGCAAACTATTGCCAGCTTTCTGTTTAATTATATTATTACTAGCTGCTGCCCGCGGCTTCGCCCGCGTGAGTTTCCTTAGATGAAAAATATTTTTGTGTTCCAAACTGTAGTAACCTAAACTCCAGTACTCAAAATTTCAGCTATTTGGTTATCCCGTGTCCCGCGGGAATATAAATATGGTACTCGTAGTACAGTCGCGGTGTTAAAATGAATCAAAAGTGATACTTCATTCAATAAACGATCTTTGTCTGCTCGTTATCTACAATTTCCCGTGTACCACCACTCCCACCCCGAGTCCCTCTTTATCCTATCCCGTGTCCTGTCTATTTACACGTCAGTAGAAAATGCTCATCAGGTTGAACGACTTTTGCTAAGGCCCCATTTCCATTTTTTATAGAGTAGCTGGTCTCTTGGAGTTCTTCATTAGATGTTCCATAAACTTAAATTTTTATACGTAAGCAGAAAATGCTCATCAGTTTAAAAGACTTTTGCTAAGGCGCCATTTCCTTATATGTAACAGTGTAGCTGGTCCCTTGGAATTCTTCATCAGATTATCCTGATCTTCGATTTTTATACGTCAACAGAAAATGCTCAAACTTTTCCAAAGGTACCATTTCCATATTTCTTATAGTTTAACTGTTCTGTTAAGGTTCTTAATCAGGTGTTCCAATTTTCAAAATCAATTATAGCCTATATGTTGCCCAGGCTTAATAGCTATACAACAAAAAAGGTTTTATTCAAATCCGTCCAGTAGTTATTGTGTGAAACGCGTACATACATACAGACGGACAGACAGACAGATAGACATAAAATTTCAAAAAAAATGTTTTTGCTTTCTATTATTCTTTTTAAGTGTCCCAAAAATACTAAATGTACAGACAAAATATCGTTACTATTTTATTATTATTCCCACGACCCCTTTATGCTGTTAAAAATCTTAATAGAGCGAAGTAAAAATCACCAAAATGGCGCAGCCCAATGGAAACATTGAGATATAATTTCAGCTTACATTTCTCATTTTATCAACGTCATCTATTGGGATAATTTTCTTGGCACAATCAGTAGATGACCGGAAATAAATTTGCAATTAATTTATTCAACTTTTTTCAAAATTTAAAAAAAGGAAGAAAATAATTCTAGAAAACAAAAAACGAAAACAGAAAATTATTTTTTGTGGCAGGATTCGATCCAGCTACTTCCAGCTACTTTCTTAAAACATGTCTTTACTAGATATTAAAAAAAATATAGAATTCTAAAAAACTAATACAAAACGAAAAAAAAGTAAGTAAAAAGAAGTCATGCCTGGCAGGATTCGAACCCTCTACTTAAAAAAATGAGCCGCGGCCTCTACCGATAAGCCAATATGCGTTGCTTGTAGCTGGCGAAATTTCAAATGGGACTTGTCTATAGGTACACAAATTCACCCCTTTTTTTGGACTGTAAGAGTTGAAATTGTGAACAACCCTTTCTTTTGTGGGCAGTATATAGTATAATGAAGACACTAACCAAATTTCACGTTTATAGCTTTTATAGTTTCGGTTTTGTGATGATGAATTATTTTACCTACCCCTTTTTACCCCTTTAGAGGTTGAATTTCAAAAAACGCTGAAATACGCCATTGGTTATTTTCATTGAGAAGCATTCTTGCCAAGTTTCAAGTAAATCAGTGAAGATTTAATTTTTTTTTCATACAAACTTTGCCCTCAATTTTAACCCCCTTAAGGGTCTAATTTTGAAAAATCCTTTCTTATCTGAGCACTACGTATTAACATAAAACTTGGGTCCAAATTTCAAGTTTATAGCTTTTATGGTTTAGGCTGGGCGTTGATTTATCAATCATCCTTGTTCTTTTATATATATAGATTTCTGACATCTACATCACTGTAGTATTGCAGCAAGTGTTGACTATCGATAGTATTGTCAATAGTACACGTGACCTTGAAAAATAGTCACACTATATTAATAGTATTGATAATATCGATAGCCAATAGTTTACAATACTATTGATGATAACAAAACTATCGATACTATTGAATTAGTGCAAAGTATCGACACTTTCGATCGTTTTTAGAACTATCTATAGTACCTATCGATTGTTTGTTGAAATAAGTCTCAATAGTATAGATACTATCAATAGTATTGTTTAGAAAACATCAATTGTATCGATAGTTTTGGTTATCATAAATAGTATTGCAAACTATTGACTATCGATATTATCGAAACTAACGATGGGTCTATCGATAGTGTGACTATTTTCCAAGGTCAACTATCGATAGTCAAACTATCGATAGTCCTACAACGCTACATCACTGCTGGGCCACTGGCCTTCAGTATGGACAGATAAGGAGATAGATAGGTAAGCTCGCTACATCGTAGACCTCATCTCTGTTTTTCGGACAAGATTGTGGTCAAGAGCAAACCCATCTTTAATAAAATAAAAAAAGGAGGATGGTCTATGAACCACTCTCTCTCTCAGCCGAAAGACGTCCACTGCTGGACAAAGGCCTCCCCCAAGGATTTCCTTAACGACCGGTCCACGACATGAACCACTACGCGGGCTCAATGCGGACTGTTGGTTATTAATAACTGAAATTACAGCCGGGACCAACGGCTTAACGTGCCTTTTGAAGCACGAAAGAGCTCACGATAATAAATTACAGATAAAGATTCCTAATATCGCAGAATATTATTGCTTGTGTGGGAAGATACCGAAGAATCAAAGCATCGGTTTAAGTATTGTAAAAAAATATGCTTATTTGTACAGATTTTCGATCAAAACTTATGGAGTACGTAAGTAGTGCGCCCACCACTTAGCGAGAGTTAAACTTTTCTTTTGTTAAATTATCTATTGTAATGTATTAATTATCTATTGTAATGTGTTTGTATGTATTGTGGCTAATAATATTATCGCGTTGCACTTTATCGCACCACCTTACTACTCTCTGTTTGGTCTAATGGTTGACTGGTAGAGAATGCCATATGGCGTTAAGTCCACCATTTGTACATAATTTTTAAAATTTTGTGCAATAACGTTTTAAATAAAATAAGTAAATAAATAAATAATCCTAACTAATATTACGAAAGTATGTTTGTTTATTTGTTTGTTACCTCTTCACGCTTTATCTACTAAACCAATATTCTTGAAATTTGACATACACATACATAGTTAGAAGTACTGTAGAAGGACTTTTCATCCTGGGAAAAGTACTGTTCCCGTGAGAAATTGACGCGGGCGAAGCCGCGGGCAAAAGCTAGTAAGATATTTTATCTTAACTGGCCCTATTTTTTGGTTGCAGATTTTTCCGATTCGGTTTCAGCTGAGTCAACCAGCGTGAATATTATTTCCAATAGAATTCAATATCGATGTGATTGGACTGATGTTTTTGCCCCTGGCCCGACGCCAAACACTGATAAAACGAGAATAATAATATTTCCTACGAACGGCTACAGTTTTAATGTAATTGCCATAATTGTTTGAATATCAGATCCCCGGGAGTTACTTGGGATCTTGCCGAATTCTGATTTTGCAAGAAACTTCGAGAGTAAAAATGTTTGCGACCAATTCGCTGTTATTGCTTTAAAACAATATATACTTTGGATAACAGAACTTACTTCAACTTAATATGTTGATGTCTCTTACATGTTTAGCATAAGCAAATTCTATTTCATTTTAATTTTTTTCATGTTTGGCAAAAAATAGAATGCAATTTTCATACATTTCCATATCGATGTATGCTTGTTCTTTGCACAGTCAAAACTCTCTCGCTCTTATACTTTTTGTAAAAGTTGAATAATCCTCCTTATATTATAAATGCGAAAGTTTGGATGTGAGTTTGTGAGGATGTTTGTTACTCAATCACGTAAAATACACTGGACTGATTTTGATGAAATTTGGTACACGGGTAGAAAAATACCGGGAATAACACATAGGGTACTTTTTAACCCGAAATTCCCACGGGAGCGAAGCCCCATGGCGCAGCTAGTGTTATTACAAATAGTACACAACAGCCCACACAACGCACAAACTACAAAAACAAACACAACAATCCAAGACCTGTGGCAAGAAATAGATACAAATATTTACTCGCGCTGGGAATCGAAACCAGGACCTTTTTCACAAGCAAGCAATTCTTGGGGGCCATAATAAATTTAATTATATTCATACACACATATAACAAGGAAGAAAATACCATTATTGCTGTGTAAGTGGATACTTTGAGAAATGTACCAGTCAGAGTCAATTTAGTCAAAAAAATGGCAACACAACAAACGCTTGTAGGATTAGGGCTTCTATTGCAAGGGATTTGGGGTTATAATCAAGTGATGCTTATGTCGTTGGTAACTTTACCCGTATATGCTCAAATTGATGTAAGTAAATGTATCCTCTTGTGAAGTGTTTTCTCGTAAATAGAATTATATTTGGAACGAAGATAGTATGAGAAATAATATGAAATATTGCATACCAACATTTGCCATCGACTTCACTAGCGTGAATTTCGTTTTTTATGCATTTTACCCGGGGTGGAATTTCCAATATTCCTGTCTTGGTGCTCTCTCTCTCTCAGCCTAAAGACGTCCACTGCTGGACAAAGGCCTCCCCCAAGGATAGGTAGGTATATAAAGAACCTCTATGCAAAATTTCAAGTTTGTACGTCGATCGATTTTGATTCCGCGCTGATTAAATATGTCCATCGATAGGAATATCTTTTTCTTATAGTGCCACTTCTCATCGAAGATTGGCGACCATCATCGCTATCCGGACTTTTGAAGCTGCTTCACGAAAGCGCGTCCGGGTTCTTCAGCCAAGAGGTTTTTCTCCTAGATAGGAGTATATATAGGTACTATTTTTGAACCATTTTATGATGTAAGAATATTTGCTGGAAACAACTGGAGTAACATGGCCTAGGCAGAGAAGGTTGGTGTAGACAGAAGGACGCCTATACCCAGCAGTGGGTCACGGAAGGCTGTTAATAATGATGATGACCCATATAGAAAAATATGTATGTCGCGTTTTCAAACTACCATACTAACTAAAGTCCTATCTAAGTATTGCAGTATAAAAACTAAAGTCTAACTAAAGTACAGAAGAGATTAGCGCTAATTAATTTTAAAATATCCGAACCGTATCCCAACTGTCAAAAGCAGGTATAACTGTTTCGACCCTTAGCTAACAGATTAATGCAATCCCCTTAAAACTTAATTCGGCCCAACTAGCTTACGAAAATCGAATTTGCGAACTTTGATATTAGCTGTCTTCGATTCGAGAAAGTTCGGCGAGTCGCCTGAGGTACTGCGTAAAACACGACGCACTTTGGTTAGTTGCCCAGTGAAGTATTTAGGCTGGGGTTACACTTACACTGTAATATTTAATGTGAAATGTAAAATTTATATCAATACTAGCTTTTTTCCGCGGCTTCGCTTGCGTAAATTATATACTAAAGCCTTCCCACCTCGTTTGTACGTAAAAAGACATAAAAAATTATGTTCAATTTATAGTTTTTGAGTTCAGCAAATGAAAAGTTCACAGATGCGGTAGGGGACTTTATTAGTAGGTAGTGATAAAAGATCGTAACTAAATAACCCATGTATTTCCATTGTTATTTAATTTAATACTCTAGGGTAGATTTTTGACGATTTTTAGTTGTTAAATTTGTCACCGACATGATTTGCTCGATTCAAGAGAGATTGTTCTAATAGTGGGCTCTCTGATGGAATGGCCTACTATTCAGCTAAGCGTGGCCTTCGACTCTCACGACTCTTGGCTCTGTCTACCCCGTAAGGGATAAAAACGTGATTCTATGTATGTATGTTGTTCTAATTAAAAATTGAAGAGGATGCATAAAATGAAACCAATACTGAATGTTTAGAATAGTGATTCCAAAAAAAATATATAAATGAACGAATAACTCTATAACAGGACGCAGTGTATGCCCAGCTTTATGACATGAAATATATAGGTAATATTATATGTGGACAAGGGACTCAAATGTCTGTTAAGGGTTGAAAATTTTCATGATCCCAATGTTAAGTGCTTTGTATCTCAGTAACAAAGTACATTATACGAACATCATTGCATGGGAAGGTTACTGTTTCATTATATTTAATGGGACGTAACAATATAAGTGTCATTTGTTAGACACTGTTCAGGAAAACGCCTGACTATTTGGAAGAGCAACAAGTTTAACAATAGTACATTACGAAACAAGTGTGCAAAGTTGGTGCGCGCGAGCCGAAGGCGAGCGCGCTAATAAAGCCGAGTGTGCGTAATGACCAAATTTGAAATTATGTTATGAAATTATTTAATATTGAAATAATGAAATTGCCTTTTAAAGCCCTTCAATTTGATACCCCACTCGATAAGATTGATCAAATTTTATTTTTTTGGTCTGCTATTTATCGCATATATAATCCGCCATTTTGTTTTTATTATGACGTCATATAGCCTATGTCACTCGGAGGGATGCAATGAATCTAAAAATACCTCTCACATCAAAATCTGTTAAGCCGTTCAGGACCTATGGTGGAATAAAGAAACTTACATACATACATGAACCCTGAAAACATAACACTCCTTTTTTGGTCAGTCGTGTAAAAAGATGCTATGTAGCAGCATACCGTACGTAAGTAACTCATGATCAGTTAGACATTTATGGCGTAAAAGCGTAATAACCTAACTCACAATTATGCCTATAATTTATTTTTTCACTTTAAAAATTATAAGTTAGAATGCTTCAATGCTGGTCTGGAAGCCAAGAAATAATAATAATAACGCCTTAGCATTAAGCCCTCCTATTGTACATTTACTTTGTATTTTTGTATAATAAATAAATAAATAAAAATATAGCTGCATCGCTTTCCGTGTAGATTATTTAAGTTAATCGAGGAAAAGGGCTTTTAACTGGGGATTCCTTATCTCATGGCGATAGCCAGAGTAGTTAAAAGGGTAGCGATAGGCTTGCAACCTGTATCTGAATCTTCATTCAATCAATAATATAATATAATCTCCAAGCAATAATACTAGAGTCAAACGACTTTTGGCTCTGTCTACTTCGTATGGGTAAAGCTTTAAAACTGTAACTGAATTTTTTACTTACTTACTTTCCGGGCTCAGTGACCCAAAGTGAGTCTTGGCCTCCAACTCAAGGAAGCATCCCCGGTCCCGTGCAAGCTCCCGCCAGTCGTCGCCAACTTGCAGCTCGCGTAGGTCCGCCTCCAGCATATCGCATAGCTGAACTGAATTTTTTTGCTTCAAAATAATACATTAGTTAGGAACCAGTAGTTCATAAAAATTAAATAAAAACACATCAAATATAATGGTTGATTGGCACAGAAAAACCAGCACGATTGATCTGTTCCAAACTGGACAAATATACCTAATGTTTTTTGTTTATTCGTTCATAGAGAATACAAATACGCGCTACATTTCACAATGTTTCAAATTGTATTTGTTTGGTTATTTTTACAACTATTCTATTACGTGAAATTTTATATTTTGCAGTTTTGGTTTAAACTTTACAACTAAAACTGCCAAACAAAATTCAATTATCCTGTTTTAAGTCCTCAATAAAATTTTGCAATTTGACCCACTTCCTCGTTAAATTTTTTTTATTTTAGTTTTATCATCACGCGTTCTAACCATAGAGTTAGAAAATTAAAATGTTCATTTTAGTGTCTATGGTTCTAAGAGCGTGTCAGAAAACTAAAAAAAAGGAAAGTGTATATAGTTATATATTTTTATGTTATTTAATAAATAAATATTTTGTACTTTTACTTTATCCCAAAAATTATTCATAACGTAGGTAGGTTAGGTCATATAAAAAGAAACAATACAATCAGGTTCAAATGTTTATTTTATAAAACTGAACCTTGATTTCATAGGGTTTAAAAGCTACAGACTACTAGGACTTCGTAACGACCACTGCTGAGAAGAAATCCCGAAAGAAACTCATTTGAACAGTATTGGTCCCTTTAATGCCAGAGGGGTCTTTAATATATTAATATATTTTTATAATCATATTTCATCTTTTTTATCACACAACAACAATATACAAATTATGAACAGCCAGAAATAATATCTGAGTACTGGACTTATACCAAAAATACTTTCATAATTAAAATGCTACATTATCTCGAAATAACATAGGCTGTATTCATTACTAGACACTCCCGTAAGAAGCCGGGATGGGCTGCCAGTATTTCATTAAATTTCTCAGAACATAATCTATGAAACATCATCATCAAAAACATATAGAAATATTCAAATGACAAAGTTACAGCATAACAATAACAACATAGTATAAAATCAAATTATATCTAGTACTTATCTTTATATCTGAACACCTCAAGCTCCAAATGAAGACTGAGCCAGAAATCAATGGCCACGTCTCATTTCGACTACTGCACAAGTGCACAGTCAATACAAAAGCTGTTTATGTCAAATTCAACAAAATTACTTTTTATACTTTAGTCTAATTAATACAGTTTATAAAATACACTTAATTGTTAATTTAATATTTAAGAATTTAATGTAAATAGAAATGCTTTATATAAGTAAATATATTGGACATTATTTTTTAATTTGAATTAAACAGGAAGTTACATTGTCATTCACCTCAATATATCCGTGGCACTACCTACGGTGCCAAAACAACCGACACTAGTTACAAATAATAATTATTAGAGTATCTGTATTATAATAAATATAAATGAGGTAACCAAAATTATAATAAAAATTTCAATATCTGACACGGCCATACTGACAGTACTTCGTCCTCGAAGTACTTAATATAACATTTCTTATAAGAACAAAAACAACAGTATTCAACACATCCAACGATTTCAATACCATAGAAATATATAATTTTTATAAATCACACTCAATATTTGTAAAGTCTTAAAACATTTTACGTATTAAAAACTGACACATTTAACTTATTAAGTGTTATTAGAACAAATAACTTACATTTTTAATTGTTTCGAAACGATACATGTAGGTACGTTACATATCAAACATTTTTAAATTTCATCCAATTTATCAAACGTTATCCACTCTAATAACTTCAATCTATTTACCCATCATTTCACTTATATCTTTTCAACGCCGTTTTAAACACCATCAATATAATAATAACATACTAAACGTTTTCATCACCAATAATTTAAGTCTATTCTAATACAATAAAAAGAAAAACATTTACTTATGTAATTATTTCTTATGTCTATCCTGTTAGTGTCCCACCTTTCACATTTGGTGAACAGTTAACAGTATCCCTCCTGTTAGTGTCCCACCTTTCACATTAGGTGAACAGTTAACAGTATCCCTCCTGTTAGTGTCCCACCTCTCACATTAGATGAACAGCTAACAGTATCCCCCAGTTAGTGTTCCACGAACAAGCAACAGTATCACTCCTGTTTATGTTCCACCTTTCACATTAGGTGAATAATTAACAGTATTTAATATACATTTTAGCGAAGAAAGTAATAGTATTATAACTAAGTATAAGTAGGTAATTGCAACTAATTATAAGAATACCCTGTTCATGATATGTTTATCAACTCATTCTCCCGTGACACTTTCTGAAAGCTTCAATAATATTTCGCAATTTACTTTGACTTTACAGAAAATAAGATTAAGGTAGGTACATTAAAATTACAGATGGAATCAATGGGTACTTATCACTATGCCCTGTCTTTTAAGACTTACGAATAGTAGAAAGTATAAAATTGACATTTATTAAAATATTTGAAATATTAATTTTGTCATATATAATATCTGTAATATCTGTCATATTTATGCTCTTCGACCCTTTCAAAAACCGCTCGGCCAGTCTGACATTCGACAAGCTGAACCTCCAAAACATAATCACGGTATAAACCGGAAAAATCAGAAATATGTTACAGCTTTAGTAAGCAATTTTTTTTTTTTGGTCCTCCTTTTTTTTGCAGGTACAATGCAATTGAAATATAATTGTTTATTATCAACACTGGATGTACGACATTGCGCACCAACTTTACTATTTACTTATAGGTAGCTGTATTCTTAAAATTATCACAAATCTTATTTTATAACACAACAAAACAAAATAATTATAATCTTAAATGCTGAGTTATAGCACACTATTATCTGAGACACAATGTCAAATAGAGGTAAAAACTACGCCACTACGTCGCTTTTACAGTCGAGAGGTATAGTGAGTTTTCTTAAGTACTTAATAAAAGTTAAACTAAGAATTATATTTATCACTTATATATAACATTTTCATTACACAATCACTAGATATTTACTTAAACCCAAAATTGCAATTTTTGTTTAATTCTAAGACAGATTAACACAAAAGAAAGTAATCACTTTGTTTTATTTTGACGAAGTTAATTTCGAGCATTTCATAGAAAAACTAGGAAAAAACAACAACACTCACTGCAGTATTTCATTAATTAGAAGCTGACATTGACAGTAATGAATTGATATATTTTTTTATTAAGTTACATATTATTGCACAAATGTTTTAAACATCATACATATAAAAGTAATTAGGTACCGTAATTTGGGGGGTATAGGGGCAAATCTCGACTTTACGACAAGATTTAAAGTATTTTTCAACAATGTATTGCTATAAGAAAGTATTTAGAGTCTATGTTTTGTCTTTCACATACTTATCGTATCTTATCTTATAAGATCTTTCACATAAGATCTGATAACATTTGAATTCGAGTGAAAATCACCCGGAATCTAGGTCGGAATCCGGATCTGGATTAAAGCAGGATCAATAGGGAAATCTGTTATAGGTACCCACCTACTATTTTTTACTACTCGTTTAGTAGTATAATTTAACTTTGCAACCATTGGAAAATAAAAAAGTCATTCCTACTTTCAAAACGTAATTTAAATTAATATACAAAAAAAAATAATTTTCGAAATAACTTGCTAGATTAACGTAAATACCAATAATATATATATATTTTAAATTCTATATTGCGACAACCCTAAGAAGCTGTGTCTCTTGTCTCTATTCAACTTATTTACACCCTAATAACCTCTTTCTTTTCATTTCTTTCTTTTCTTTCCATAACTGACTCGTCCCCCTCTAAAGTAAGTGTTTTGGATATTTTTACAATTCATCGAATAACATCACAATTTATCTCATCCATACTAATATTATAAATGCGAAAGTTTGGATGTGAGTTTGTGAGTTTGTGAGTTTGTGAGGATGTTTGTTACTCAATCACGCAAAATCTACTGGACAGATTTCGATGAAATTTGGTACAGAGGTAGATAATGACCTGGAATAGCACATAGGCTACTTTTTATCCCGGGAAAAAGCACTGTTCCCGTGGAAAATTCACGCGGGCGAAGCCGCGGGCAAAAGCTAGTATTTTTATATATTTTAATTTAATCTCATCAATATCTGTAAATAATGATGAACTGGATGAACTGTTGTTTACTTAGTTAGCCAACGCCTTAGTTATGGTTCACATAAACGGTGATTCCAATTTCAAATTTATGAGTTGTATCGTCAGAATTCATTCAATCTATTTTTAAATTTATTTGCCACTGTAATCGCCGACAAGCTAATTGTTATCGATCTACCCTAACAATTTTTTTTTTTTTTTGGCTCGGTTACGTCTAAGTCTTGAATGCTCGGGTCAATCGGTATATCTGCATTACAGATTATAAGTAAACAAATGAGAGTGAAGCCAGTCTATTTTTAAAAAGTGTTACGAGTATTACTTATATGATGCAACAAGACTTTTCACAAACCGCTTGGCCAATCTGACGACCAAAAAGTTGGATTAAAAATTTTATGACAGTAGCGTAATTAAGGCGTCAACTTCAGTTTTAAATATCGAACAGATCAAAATGGGTAAATTACTTATGTATGAAGGTACAAATCTTACAATTAAATGAACATTGTTTTAGGGCTCGAGTTAATGTTTTTGCAGCCTTTTTTTGAACAATGAGAGGAATGCCCAGTGGGCACACAAACAAAATTAACATTTTTTTCAAAGAAAAATGACTACCTTCATTTATCATAATTTCCACGATCTTCTTCAGATGGTCAGAGAACCTCCTACCAAGTTATTACAAAGCCCTGGAGGGCCTTACCAGCTTTAGCTGCCTGTTGGTTCTGGCTTCATCCTAGCTCAGTTCCGAGGGCCGCGACTCGATGTTTTTTTTTTTTTGCACCAAATCTCTACGCCGTTGCCACTCTCGGCTGGATCGAAAATCGGCATGGCGACGTCTTCGATTCGGCGATTCCATCGATGCGATGAAAAGGCGTCACTGAGGAAAAAGAAAAAAATATTAGTTTGTTATTTAAGCTGGAATCTATCCCACTTCTGATGTCAGAAAACTAAAAAAAGGAAAGTGTATATAGTTATATATTTTTATGTTATTTAATAAATAAATATTTTGTACTTTTACTTTATCCCAAAAATTATTCATAACGTAGGTAGGTTAGGTCATATAAAAAGAAACAATACAATCAGGTTCAAATGTTTATTTTATAAAACTGAACCTTGATTTCATAGGGTTTAAAAGCTACAGACTACTAGGACTTCGTAACGACCACTGCTGAGAAGAAATCCCGAAAGAAACTCATTTGAACAGTATTGGTCCCTTTAATGCCAGAGGGGTCTTTAATATATTAATATATTTTTATAATCATATTTCATCTTTTTATCACACAACAACAATATACAAATTATGAACAGCCAGAAATAATATCTGAGTACTGGACTTATACCAAAAATACTTTCATAATTAAAATGCTACATTATCTCGAAATAACATAGGCTGTATTCATTACTAGACACTCCCGTAAGAAGCCGGGATGGGCTGCCAGTATTTCATTAAATTTCTCAGAACATAATCTATGAAACATCATCATCAAAAACATATAGAAATATTCAAATGACAAAGTTACAGCATAACAATAACAACATAGTATAAAATCAAATTATATCTAGTACTTATCTTTATATCTGAACACCTCAAGCTCCAAATGAAGACTGAGCCAGAAATCAATGGCCACGTCTCATTTCGACTACTGCACAAGTGCACAGTCAATACAAAAAGCTGTTTATGTCAAATTCAACAAAATTACTTTTTATACTTTAGTCTAATTAATACAGTTTATAAAATACACTTAATTGTTAATTTAATATTTAAGAATTTAATGTAAATAGAAATGCTTTATATAAGTAAATATATTGGACATTATTTTTTAATTTGAATTAAACAGGAAGTTACATTGTCATTCACCTCAATATATCCGTGGCACTACCTACGGTGCCAAAACAACCGACACTAGTTACAAATAATAATTATTAGAGTATCTGTATTAAAATAAATATAAATGAGGTAACCAAAATTATAATAAAAAATTTCAATATCTGACAAGCGCGTTCGTTTATCGGGAAACCAACATCAATTCACTTAAGATGACAAAATGATGATATTTTATATTTTTTTTTTTTTTTTCTTTTTACAGGTATGCATATGAAACAATCTCGGCATCGGCAAGTTTTAAATGACAAATATTCATCATGTTATTCAGTTATCCTCTACAAAACTCATTACCTTTTCGATTACTATCAGAAGCTTTGTCAAAGCAGTAAAACAGGCTATTAAAATCTAACTCTTTCATCTTTTAGTAAAATTAGAGCATGTTAATCTCCTTCACAGTTAGTATTGGATCACTGCCAAGCTCCCAAATTAGGTCGCATACTTCGTTACTTGAATGATAAGACGCCACTCTACTTGTCAATTTGGTAGGATATTTTAGTCTAATTATTCAGAGCTTTAAGGAGAATTTGGAGAATTTATTATTCAAGCGTTAATAGAAGTACTTATCATGAAAATTTAATTTCTTAGCATAATTTAAAATCGCAATCGGAAATAGAAATCGCTCTATGAATTGTAGAATTTAGGGTATAATACGTAATGCTCGCTTTATTTGTCTGTCTTCGACTAATGATATATTTATTTATTTTTATAGTTTTTGACGAAGCATGTTGCTGACAATTATTTGTGAAGATTTTTGACGAAGCGTGTTGCTAATAATCATTTGTAATAAAATATATAGTCAAATGATATATTTCACTAAAAGGATTCGTTATTTGGAAAATGTCTTTATAAAACCCTTAATAATTTTGTAAGACGTCAAAATTTCAACCGACTTCAAAAACCAATAAGAGCAGGTTTTTATTATATTCCTAGATAAACATCTTATACTGCTCGTGAAAAAAATGGTAACCCATATTTTTTTATATCTACGCCAAATTTCTTCATAACTTTCGAGCGTTTTCCCTCTCTGAGATAAGTCGTTACTGTAAGTACTACAGAATAACAAGGTAAGCAACAGTGAAGAAAACGGCTTAAAAATTCAGTAAACAGAAGTGATCCAGCAAATATTTATTACTTCCAAAACAACTCGGAAAAGTACAAGGGATTGAAAATCAGTAAAAAAGAGAATCGTTAACCAACCGAGTTCCCTAAATAAAAAAATCCATGGCTTTCTTTTTTGTCGTTTCGCACACAAATAAATCAATTTATCACGGTTTCTCAACAACAATCACGGAACGCCATTTGTAATCTTTGTCAATGTCAGGATATGTCAACGGACGATAAGTTTGGTCGAGAAAAAAAATATGAATACTCGTAATAATGGATTGTTTTGTTTGCTTGGGGATTAATGCTTCATTTAGTATTACCGTTCTTGGTTTTGAGAGTTTTTATATATACATTCTAGCCGCGCTCCGGGCTTCGCTCCCGTGTGAATTTTCGGGCTAAAAAGTACCCTATATGCTATTCCCGATATTTTTCTACCAGTATACCAAATTTCATCGAAATCCAACGCAATTTTGCGATATTAAGTAACTACATCCTAACAAACTGACATCCAAACTTTCGCATTTATAATATTAGTAGATTAGCTGTGCCATGTTTTACTCCTCTGGAAGTTGTCCTAATTTACTATCGACAACTTTTAAACAATTAAATAATTATGCTAACCAACTTCTTCTTCTCTCAGCCGAAAGACGTCCACTGCTGGACAAAGGTCTCCCCAAGGATTTCCACAATATTACTAATACTACATTAGCTAACAAGCTAAGATTAGCTAACCAACTACAACTAAATTATTAAAAGGTTGAAAAGTATTATTTAAAAAAATGTTGTGCGACAGAAGGTTTCACTTCTGTCGCACAACATTTTTTTAAATAATACTTTTCACGGCGAAGCCACTTCGAACGAGCGTTACACAGCTGAGCGTTTTAGCTTAGTCTTATTCAATACCCACAAAGTGTTCACTGATCACGGCGCTACATAGAACTCACTTCAAAAAGTTCCCTTTTAGTTTGAGCTAGATTATATTAACATCGAATAGAACCATAAACGATCCACACATACATTTAGCATAACAATTCAGTTTCAATTGTTACTCGAGAGCACAACTCCACTTTAATTTATTCACCCGCGAATGCTTATGATCATAGATTTAAATTAAGCTAGATGTAGCATGTTGTGCGAGTGCGCGTGTCTTGTATGAATTATGTAGGTACCGGTATTTATTTTTCGCGTTTCATTTTTAGTGCGATATCAATATCGCCCCCTAATGAGTCGAGCATTGAGTCGGTTGGAACGTAAAAGTGATAAATTAAGCAGTTATCTATTTGTAAAAATTCCGTAGGACTTGTGAGCCATGTCAAACCTATATTTCATTAATCATTGTCATACATATTTATAATATCTGACGACTTTGGAGAAAATTAAAAAAAAAACCATCTAAAACGAAAATGAAGCGGTGCTGGTGCAGCTTTTTCTTTTTCACTTTAGAGAGAATAAACTTGGCTATAAGTAAATTTTGAAGTCAATAAGCAATGATTTGCAAAAAATGTTGAAGAAATAAAGAATTTTAATTTAGAATTCAATTCACTTTTCATTTTAAAAATGCCTTCCTAATCATATTGCCTAAAAATCAATACTCAATAAATAATTTTTAATTTGTTTATGACGCAAAGTGCCTAAGTTCTACAACTTTTTAAAGATGCGATATCTAGTCTTACATAAATATGTGTAATGACTAACATTTTCCGTGAATGAGATATTCAGGCTTGATGTTTGTTAAAGCTGAGTTTGACGATAACGTTTAGTGACGTCGTAAAATGCTATTGTCTTGTTGATACACTCACACTTACTGTGGTGGAGGGAGAAAGTGAAAGGATATCACCGCTGATTGTACTTTGGTAGATTATTTGATTTGTTTTGGAGTTTGTTTAATAAAAAAAATAAAAATATAATGATGCCTGTGTACCATGGAGGACTTTTGCGAGGCCAATGATAGCGTTGCCACGTACTGGTCAGAGAAAATACGTAGATTTTTGCCATTTCGACTCGACAAAAAGAAGAATAAAATTTATTAAATAGTGCGTATGAATAGACAATATTCAACGGTAGTATTTTATTACTAAGCTAAGCACTGATGCTCCAAGCAATCCGCTGGACAGTTTCTATAAAGCAGGCAAACCATTCTTCAATAGTCCAGTGCGCTCGGAATGCCAGTAATAGGGAGAGGTGGAGAGCCATTGCAAAAGCTGCAACCTTCGGCCAGGGGACGGGTAGTACAGGAGATCCCAGGCCAGCACCATTTGCACAACCACTACCACTCTGACAAGAGTGATCGACTACGAAGAAGAAGAAGCACTAAAGCTTATGTATCCTGAGAGTCTAATGGACACAAACACAGAAAGGAGCACAAGATACCCAGAACCGCAGACAAGTATCAGTGAAAACAAATATATAAATATTTGTCCGCACTGGGAATCGAACCCGGCATTCAGATGGTACGGGCACGCTGACTTTTACGCCATGGAGTTGTCTTCTCATATGTGTAAACCATGTGTAAACGAACCACCTTAATTAATAAATTAATAGTAAAAAAACTTTAAAAAAGCTTTTATTGTTACTCTCAGCAAACCCTTTCATTTGATACCCATATTGTGGAAATGCATTACAGATAACTATTCCGCCATCTTGGATGGTCAACCATATTAAATTTAGAATAACGTCACATACTATATCATGCATTGTCATCCAAACTAAACGTGTGTACACAATTTCAGCTCAATCGGTTGAAGATATCTACTTCAAAATTGAGTTCTAAGATTCCACCCGCCGAACGAACATAACATTGCAAGTTAAATAAAAGCTTTTAAAAAAATCTTTCTAGATCCGAACGGACTTACGTTAAATCTGGTTCGCTCTTGGCCTATTTTAATTCAGTTACCCACGTTATCGGAGGCTGACTGGAATCAACATGGATTGAGACACAACTCCAAATCCGCCAAGCCTTGGGTTTCGCAGAATGAAAAATTACAGGCCGCTCCGTATTTTGCCATTATTTGTAACAGTTTGTTGAACATTTTTTCCAGCAAATGTTAAGGTGGATTTTCGAGATGGATTTTTGGTTCTTTACTTGCTTTTGTTCGTGGCTGTACTTGAGTAAATATAGCCATTAGAAGCAGTGTTACTTCGTTAGATTATATGTCATTTTTTTGTCTAACTATGCTAAGGGATGATTCTCATTAGAGCGGGCCGTGCCCGGAGCGGGGCGGGGACAGGCCGGGGCCTGTCCGTGCTGCACTGTTCATATTACACCGAATGTATGGGGCGGGACGCGAGCGTGCAACAACCGTGGTGCAAACGAGCGTCGAGCGGGCCCGGACGGGACACTGTTAATGCACTGTGTAATATAAATTGATTCATACAAAATGTATGTAACAGATTAAATCCGTGCCCCGTCCGGGCCACGTCCACGGCCCGCCCCGGGCACAGCTCGCTCTAATGAGAATCATCCCTAATACATGCACAATAACAGGATATTTTCTTAAATTTGAAAAGCTACGACGAGAAAGTGTAATAATTATAATCAATAGATATGTAATCAAATGTTCTTCCGTAACTGACATAAGTGACTGACAGACAACGCACAGGGAGTGTAGGGCACTACGAGAAAATTTCTCGAAATTCCCACGGAAATAAAGTTCCGGGCCCATGCTAGTACATACATACATAGAATCACGTCTTTATCCCTTACGGGGTAGACAGAGCCAAGGGTCGTGAGACTCGAAGGCCACGCTTAGCTGAATAGGGAGCTTTCTGATGGGATGTAGATTCAGATATAGTGACAGGTTGCTAGCCTATTGCCTATGAGTGGAGGAATCCCCAGTTTAAAGCCCTTTCCCTCGATTGACTTTTACAATCTGCGCGGGAGGAGAGCAGCTGGCACATTCTATGTTTTTTCTTCGCTCCCAGACCAGCATGCTAGTAGATAATAAAAGGCACTCGCTATGGCATTGGGTCAAGAGTCAATAAAAATTCCACCCCTAAGGAGTTGAAAGGAGTTAAAAGGAAAAAATGACGTTCGCGGGCGAAGCCGTGAGCAAAGGCTAGTGATATAAATATTATAAAATATAAGCCTAACGCACATAATTATTTCATTAATCAAAAACTTCCAATATCTCTTAAAACCTATTGACGAAAAGGCTAAATCGGCACCACTCTATATACATCATAGAATGTAGTATTCCCACCCTACTCGATTCGTCCCCTCGCTATTCGTGGCCATATTGGTTCCTTAGAGAGACCTCTTACACTTTATTTACTTTGGGACTACACAAAAGGCTTGCTGTACAATTAGCCTTGTAGAAATAGTCGATTTACTTTCCTTATAAAAGTTATTTGAGTGTTATTTGGGCTTCGTTGGCTTTGTTCGTAGGTAAATGTTAATTTCTGGCGTATTGAAATTGAATTAATTTAAATGATACTTCAATATTTAAGCTGGAATTATGGAATACAATTGTTTTTGTACATTATCTGGCGATAAAGGATTTAGTCATTCGAAATCTGTTAAATTAATTAAGTTGAAATTTATGATTAATTCAATTTATATTTTTCATATACTTTTAAAAGACTTTAGGTACTTTAAAAATTCTGAATTGAATTCAGAATTGAAGTTATGTCAGATGCCTTTAGGAGATTTGAAAAACATACCATACTTGATAAGAAAAGTACTTACTTTTAAGCAGTCAAACAGGCACAAGAATGTAGTCATAATAGTCTGTAGTTATCTGTTACTTTGAGGCCTTCATTTATTTATTATTTACTAGCTGTTGTCCCGCGACTCCGCCCGTGGCAAAAAGTATATCTTGAGTGTACATACAAACTCTGACCCCCATTTCAGCTCCTTGGGATTTCAGATTTTTTAAAAAGTAGCCTATGTTTGACCCAGAGTCTTCAACTATATCCATACAAAATTTCATCAAAATCGGCCCATCGATTTAGCAGTGATAGCGTAACAGACAGGCAGACAGATTTTCGCATTTCTTATATTAATATGGAAGTATATAGAGCTGAAATCGCTAAATATTTTTTCAAATAAATGACAAAAGCACATCGATCATCAAAATAAATAATGTATGAAGATGTGATTCAAAGTAACCTTGTCTCGTCCATGCATCACCGGAGCCTAGGTCAAACCTGGCCACCAGCCAGATACTGCTAGCGTCACTGACCTAGTTTTGTCGGTCTCATTCAATACTGCAGGCGGAGTGGAAAAGTGGAAATCACCCCTAGGGTTTGATTAGGGATTCCAGGGTAAAAGTAGGTGATTATTCTGGAATTTTTCTACCAATGTACCTTTCTGATAAAACGACAGGATGGCGCAGGAAAAGAAACAACCGTGTTGGAGCAAAACCATAGATCAAACTTTATTTTTTTTAATCATAGACATTACATAGACATTTTGATATCTCGGTAACAACGAATTTGAATTGAAATCTCGGTATTGAAATCCGTTTAGTATTTTTTGTGTGATCGAATATCAAAAATCGATTGTTCTGGATTTTGGATTTGTACACATACACACATACGAATACACATATCCCGTTGTCCCTATACTGATTCTGGATATGTATGTGTATTTTTGTTGTCCTTATATTGGATAGATTCGTGAATCAGCATATCCTCACATACATCCACACATTCACATTTACAATATTAGTAGAAAGTAATATAGTAGGCTTTCTTACATATTTGAACGACTCATATATCCTCGAAATGAAATACGTTAAAAATGATAAATTCTACAGACTCATTTTGTTAGTTTGATCTCATCTAGTTAGATCTGAAATGATAAAGCAAGCAAAGTCATGTACAAATAGACATTGTTATCACACAACAAACAAACCAATTTGTATTGTGTTTGTAACTGTTGGTACAATTAATACGAACGTCAAATAAAATCGTGGCAAGGACTCAAATAAACAGGAAACTGAACTACGACTTTGATATGTTCTCTTTGTGTCTCAGGGGAGATAAATCCAGTTTGGGTAAACAAATTTCACCTCTTGTCCTTTTAACCTGACCTTTGGCAAAGTATTTGATCTTGAGGCACAGGGCGGGCGCTTCATAGAAACAGGGCGTCAAATATAACACACTACTACAAATGAAACTGTATATCCGTGAATGAATACGTCAGTAACAAATCAATGTGTGCGTTTTCATAGTAATAACGTCCCAAACACACAAGAAAGGGGGAGAAGTGCGGGGGGTGCCATATTGCGGGAGGAGCTGGGAGTTTCCATTCTGTGCGTAGTACTTATTCTGTGCTTGAGGTTGAAATTAAATATCAAGAACGGAGGGTCTTTGTGACGTTTGAGTAGATTTTAGAGATAGTTTATTACTCTTGTCTATTTGTCGACCTATAAATTGACGATTATTTAGAAGCCAAAGTCACCGTACTATTTATTTTTAAATCTATTAAATATTAAGCTACTCCGCTGGGGTTCTGCTCCCGTAAGGATTTCGGGATAAAATGTACCCTACGTGCTATTACAAGTTCTACTCAACCCTTGTACCATGAAAATCGTTCAAGTAGATTTTCGTATTAGAAAACATACACTCGCACAGATACAAACTTTCGCTTTTATGTTAGTAAGATGCAATAAGGGTACATATTTTAATCCATTATTTTGTAAAAATATGTGATTGTAAAAAATATTTTTTTTTTAGTTCTTTTTCTCCACTTTTAATAATCATCTTTTTTTACGCCAGATATTGTAAATACACAATACAATACAAAAATTCTTAATTGTAAATATAGGGACAGTACAAGCAGTGACAACAGGAAACTCGAGATTCGGCGCCATAAAACATTTCAATTATTTCCCCCTCCAGTGAACTGCGAAAATCACTGTATTGTGATGATCGACGGAAAATTCAATTGGTCAACTTCTGCTGACATCTTTATGAAAGGATTTTATTATTTTCATAGCGGTTTTATTCCATTTCACCATTAACTTTGGCCATTTATTTTGTACGGTTTGTTGTTTTGAAGAATGAGCTGCTATTTTTTTGATATTTTGTCAAGTTAAGCCTCCAAAAAATGGTTTGTAATGATTTCAAATTGGCTAAGCTAGTGGTTAATTCTTTTTGGATTAAGTATTGAATTATTCATTAATGAAGGTCGAGGTCGTGCACGTAATAAATATTTCCTTGGTAATTAGAGTTAGAATTCCTTAAAGAGAAGGCAGGCGTCGTGTCGTACGAGTATCAAGACCTTAAATGTAAAGCCGAGAATAGAGGGATCTGGCATATACTCCACCGACAAGAACACAGCTCTTAAATAAGGTTTTCTATTAACTTCTGCATATCCGAAAATCAACCAGTGATGATTACGATACTTAATTTTACCAAAACAATTCAAACAAAACCAATAGTTCCACCATTCAAAGGATATCCCAAGCTATCCAGAGAGGAAACTTGCAACAGCGTAATGGGTATCTTTGAACCAGGTACGGTCCAGGGAGGTATTTTTGATTAAATTAGTTTTAATGTGTATTTAATAATTTTAATAGTTTGTTAAAAAATAGTTAGTTAATCATATATCTTCTGATTTATTTAATTTTATCAATCAATCAAAAATTTATTATATTTATTATTATTTATTTATTTTTATTTAATTTAGTTTAGTTTTAGTAGTTACTTTTTTTTCTAGCTATTTATGCCCCACTGCTGGGCAAAATCCTCCCCTAATTCTCATTTCTGTCACTTATATATTTAAACAAAATAAAATAAAAATAATTAGTACATACTCGTTTGTTTGTTTGTAGTATATTTGTTGTGGGCCTGTGGTGTGGCCTTAGAATAGCACCAACCCATCTCTTCCCGTGGGTGTCGTAAGAGGCGACTAAGGGATTTAAAACACCGGAGGATGGGCAGCAGCATCTTTCCGCGTATTATGCCATTACACTGCGATCGCCAACCCGCCTGCCAAGCGTGGCGATTACGGCAAAACCCCCTCATGGATAAAATCCTTGGGGGAGGCCTTTGTCCAGCAGTGGACGTCTTTAGGCTGAGAGAGAGATATTTGTTGTACTAAGGATACATAGTAAATACAACATAAATAAAAAGGTTAATATACAATGGCAGACTTATCCCATGATCTCTTCAGGTGATCTGATTCAGATGGTCTCTCAGGAATCTCTTCCAGTCAACCAGTAGTAGATACTCATTTGAATTAATCCACCATTTGGAAGCTTAAACTCATAATAACTCTCTTTTTAGTCGAGGGGTTAAAAAGATTCATCGATCGTTAAGACTCAGGCAATAATCCCGACCAATTCAATCTACTTTTGTTAGGGACGTTTTCATCGCGTTACATTTAAGGCCCGATTCTCTGAAACTTCCAAATCGGCTGAATCGAGTATTTCTCTGACATCCGCGTCTTTATTTGCTGCTGTAGAGTGTTCATTAAAAAGGGTCGCGTTAAGGGCTCATTTAGTCTGAGTGATACCAAGGAGATATACAACTGGAGGTGTCAAAACCTACCATTTTAACTTATCGTTTTCATTTTGTTTGTTTGAACGCGTTACCTTTATAAAAAATATTTTAGTGATGGTTTCATTTATGACGAAAAAAGAGAGGATTCATTTCGGAAACTGTAAATTTTCACGAAAAAGAAGCCGCGGGGAACACCTAGTTTATACAGTAATTGAAATAAAATTAAATTGAATTGAAAAATAGTATAAAATAAATGTAATGAAAACTACCGTCTTGTATAATATGAAATAATATATATCCACAAAACAAGGACCCATTAAGATTAAAAAGAGGCGAGTTAAGTTTTGGCGTGGACAAGTATTGTGAAAGAACTTTTAAAAATGCTCACGGTCGCTCGAAATCAACTCAAATTAGTTAATTTCAACGTTTCATCTCAATGGTCGATCCAAAGTGCTAGTATAAAATGAGAATGAAACGAACATTCATTTTGTCACATGTCGTTGACACGTCTAGTAAAATTGACAGCCAACGAACGACCGTGAGCATTCAAAAGATCTTCTACAGTACTCGTCCACATCAAAATCTAACTCGGCTTTTGTACTTTTTAATAGGGTCCTAACGGGTCCTTGTTTGGGGGTTTTGGGTCACGACTACTTCAAAAGGATTCCTGACATTTTGAGGAAAAAATACTCGAAATATTTTGAATAGAGCTCGGGTATTTCAATAATTATTTTCATATCATTCTTGGTCATCATTTCAGCCACAATCCATAATAATATTTATAGATAATAAAATAATATAAAAGACTGTATGTCAATTACCCTTTTACGGCTAAACCCTTGAATAGATCTGATGAAATGAAATCTGATGAAAAGACCAGACGTGAGATATGACCTTTTTTTCAAGAATTCAATCTTCAATAGTGAAAGTTTGTATGACAATTAGGTACTCAATATACTTTTTAGCAACAGTTAATCAATATACTTCACACTTAAATGCGAATGTTTGGATGTGAGTTTTATTACTCAATTACGCAAAATCTACTGGACGGATTTCTATGAAATTTAGTACACAGGTAGAAAATACCTGAAATAATACATAGTGTACTTTTAATCCCGAAATTGTGGGAATTTCGTGATTAAAAGTACACCAGGGCGACACTAGTAAAAAAAATCCTTGCTTGCGAGCTAGTGCCTTTACATAAAATTTATCAATTTAACATAAACACTACCAATCTACCCAAAATTAAGGGTGAGAATCAATCTTACCTATTCTATTTTAGCCTAATCCTCATTAGAATTCCGCCCTATTTAAAGGGGTAGCTATTGAGCTGGCCCTTTTAAGGGCCAGTGTACGAGCGTGTGAAATTCTTCATTGGATGGGCAGGTAAACACGTTGTGAATGGGCCAAGGTCGTCCTTTGGTGTGTGGTGTAAACATAAATTGAAAAAAAGGTCATGATTTTCTTTACACGACTGACCAAAAAGAGTACTTTATTTTCGTTCATGTCAAAGTCAAAGAAAAGTTGTATGTATGTAAGTTTCTTTATTCCACCATAAGTCCTGAACAGCTTTTAACAGATTTTGATGTGAGAGGTATTTTTAGATTCCTTGCATTCCTCCTATAGGCTTGTTATTTCTATCGAGAAAAACTTGTGATTTTGTGAAAGTAACAAGCATAAAATAATAGGTTATACCTCTCAAAGCAATGATTTGAATCGCAATCATTTCAATAGCACCTAGGTTTTCCAGTTAGCGCACCGAACAAGACTTTTCATACAAACTTGACAGTTATTTTGAAAATATTGTTTTAATGAACGGTCCTCTAAAAGGTATTCCTCGAAAGACCAGTTATAATAACAGACGAGTATTACTAATCAGTTGAACAGCACGGTCGTATCTCGCGACAGGAAGGACATGAGAATTATAGCATCAGCCACAAATTTTCATAAAGAAATAACTTTATTCATATGTTGACATGTTTTTCCAAAAATGATACTTTTACAGGCAATGAATGTCATCTATGTCATATAATAAAACAGTAAAAATATTTTGTCTGTACATTTAGTATTTTTAGCTGAAATGGATAGAGGGAGACCTAAAAAGAATAATAGAAAGCAAAAATATTTTTTTGGAATTTCTTGTCTGTCTGTCTGTATGTATGTATGTACGCGTTTCACGCAAAAACTACTGGACGGATTTGAATGAAACTTTTTTTGTTGTATAGCTAATAAACCTGGGCAACATATAGGCTATAAAAGATTTTAAAAACGTGAACACCTGATGAAGAACCTTAACAGAACAGCTAAACTATAAGAAATATGGAAATGGTCCCTTTGCAAAAGTTAATCAATCTGACGAGCATTTTCTGTTGACGTATAAAAATCTAAGATCAGGATCATCTGATGAAGAACTCCAAGAGACCAGCTACACTATTACATATATGGAAATGGCGCCTTAGCAAAAGTCGTTAAACCTGATGAGCATTTTCTACTGACGTATAAATAATGAAGATCTGGAACATCTGTTCCCGTTCATCAACATATATTCCCGCGGGACACGGGATAACCAAATGGCTGAAATTTTGAGTACTGGAGTTTAGGTTACTACAGTTTGGAACACAAAAAGATTTTTCATCTAAGCGAAACTCACGCGGGCGAAGCCGTGGGCTACAGCTAGTCAGAATAATATGACAATACAATAAATTTACAAATAACTCACAATTCAGATATACCTTTGCATTAGCAAAGGTTTCCTAAGAAAAACAATTGTCAAGTAAGACTACGTTGACTATGACTTTTATCAAGTTGAAACGAGAACAGGTGTCAATCTGTTCTCTTTTTAACTTAAAAAAAAATATCTTAAACTAACACGTAGTGATTGAAACTTCAGAATAAAGCCCATTCTATTCTTACTATACTATGATCCTTTTGTAGAGCAATAAAAGCATAATAAAGAGGTCAATGACTCTCACAAGTGATGAATGGCTTGCATGAGCAGAATTTTCTTATTCATTCCTTTCCGTTCGCTCAATGAGAAGCGAATAGCGATAGTCACTACGTATCGTCACAGATAATATAATACCCTAGTAGTATAGTGTAGGCGATGCGGTCTAAATAAACTATAATCTAGTTGACACTTTCATAAGGTGTTCTGACTTCGTTCTTTACTTTTCACAAAATGAACGAATGAATGTTTCTTGTTTACGTGATAGTGTTTTCAAAAGCTATAAAACAGTAAGAATACATTTTCATATGAGGCAACAGTACAACCCTCATTCCATTTTCCGTCACGGCCTTTGAGTCGATTTTACTGTCAAGCCGCGCCAATAGATGTTTTACATCAAACACACAAGTTGCTATAATTCAAGTTGGAGCGAAAAACACATTGTTGTATATGTATGTATGTATGTATGTATCTATGTATGTTTGTTCCGCGATAACTCTCGAACCGTTGTTCCGATTTTGATGAAAGTTGGAATATATGTATATATATATATATTCATAGTATTCATAAATGACCTTATTGACCATGTTAATCATAAAATTCCTGACTCTAAACTAATAGTTTATGCAGATGATACAAATGCAATTGTTTCAGCATCAGATTTGCTACAGCTAAATATAAAAATTGAACAAATAATAAGTGTTTTACATGACTGGTTTTATGCAAACAATTTGAAAATCAATGCTAGCAAGACTAATGTTATGTTAATTCGGACTAATTACAGAGATAATGATACTCTCAATGTAAATATACAAAATGAGAAAGCTCAAAATACTGCAGTTGTAAAATTTTTAGGAGTTTATATTGATGAGCATTTAAACTGGAAACCGGAGCTAGATGACGTTGAAAAGAAAATTAACTCTGCGTGTTATGTCCTAAGGAGTGTGAGAGATGAAGTGAACGTAACTTTGACTCTACTAACGCGAAATACACTAATTTGAGATGATTGATATCTATCAATCATCTCAAATTAGTGTATTTCGCGTTAGTAGAGTCAAAGTTACGTTATAGTGTACTTTTTTGGGGGGGTAGCTATGACTATAACATGGACAAAGCATTTGTGATGCAAAAAAGAGCGATTAATACTATGTTTCGTATATCCCAGCAGACCTCCTGCAGAGAATTCTTTAAAAAATTAGGAGTACTTACCGTTCCCAGTTTATATATCCTGGTACTTTTAACATATCTTGCTAAGCATATACGTAGACATGAAAATGAAGAGCAGAGACACCAACGAGAATCAACCAGAAGAAAAGACTTGGTAACGGCTGAAGTACCGTGTTTGAACATAGTGAAACAGAGTCCATTTTATAAATCCATGAAATTTTTTAATAACTTACCTATTGATCTTAAATCATTATTATATAAGGCAGAATTTAAAGATAAACTCAAAGATTTTCTTCTGGACAAGTGTTATTATTCAATAGAGGAATTTTTATCTAGGTGACATGACATAGAATTACTTCTTGGACTAAATTTAATTTGAATCTCATTTGACATTGGACTAATTTAATTCTTATTTATTTATATTTGATATTTTATAATTTTATTGCGTACTCTATTTAATAATTTCTAATTTTAATTATTTTATATTGTAATTTAAATTGTATATTTCAACACAAATTTGTTTTGTACTGAATAAATGAAATGAAATGAAATATGGAGGGATGGTTAATAGAATTTTCAAGTTCGTTGGGCATCAAAATCGGTCCAGCCATTTTTGAGATATTTAATTTTTTGTGAAAATAAATATTGTATTTTAATAGTCGCGAGGTCTACGTTCGCAGCGAACGACTAGTTTAAGGTAGATGTATAGATCACTAGCTTTCGCCCGCGGTTTCGCTCGCGTTTCCCACGGGAACAGTGCTTTTTCCCGGGATGAAAGGTGTGCCTTCTCCGTACTTCCAGCTATGTGTATGCGAAATTTTAGGAAGATTGGTTCAGTAGATAAAGCGTGAAGAGGTAATAAACAAACAAACCAACAAACAAACTCACTTTCGCATTTATAATATTAGTTAGGATTAGGATTTATCCTAAAAAACAACTTGTTTCTTCTCAGGACATCTTGGACTGGACACCATAATACACATCCTCATTTATGTATGTGTACTTCATGAATATTTTAACGATACCCTCCGAGCAGCCGTTCAGACCTATATCTATCTCCTTCTTACCTACGATTACACGTAATAGATAGTGAGAGGGAAATATTAATTCTATTATTCGATACGTGTTAGTGTATTGATTATAACCTGAATTCATCTGCGGATGAGATATTTTGTTGATGAATTGTCACTTAAGTCGATATTTTGTTCTCATATTTTTCATAAATTCATGTGTCTTTGTTTGAATGCGCTAATCTCTAGTGCAATTTGAAAAATTGTTTTTGTATATGATAGCCACGCCACATTCATGAGGAAGACTTTAGTTTATCCGGATTCCCAAAATTCCCACAGGAACGTAGCCGCGTGGCATGACTAGTTTACTTCTGAAGTCATAAAAAAATCATAAATCAAATTGATAAAATTTTGTAGTAAAGTATTGGTTGCTGGTGGTACATTAATTACCTATATTATTTTAAGATAAGTATTAGGTACTTTTTATCCTGTTTCTTCAAGTTTCAGAGGCTAAGGTACTAAAATTTCCAAATTATTATTTCTATGTCATTTTTATTTTATGCCAATGGCTATTAGCGAGCAAGCCTCAAGGGGGCTTTTTGGCCCCAAAAAAAGTAATATTTTACCGAAACTCCATAAATTGTCCGCGACAGCGAGGTCACTGGGCACGATCATTCACGTAATTTTCGACGCGTCACGAGAAAATTTAGATTCGTTCAATTGAATGGTTGCATTCACCCAGTATAAAATAAGTCTGTTTCTTAATGCTGGCGCTTCACATCGCTATTCGGTGTTCGCGTTTTTGTTCGGCTTTGTTCGCTATATTTCGTGTCGAAGTCCGAATATAGCGAACACACCGTCTACACATCGTACATGAATAGCGAATATGCCGAACATATACGAATATTTTTGCTATAGTAGAAACTCATCGAACGCAAAGATGGACGTATTGACTGCAGCAGCGGCTTATTATTTCCATCGGGCCAATTACCAGTATATGTTATGCGAACATAAATACAAAGTCGTCAAAAGACCACGGAGAAGGCGCTGGTGGATGTTAACAATTCATTCATATTAAATATGCAGCCATCAAAGAATCTCGCTTTTTTAAGCTCTTTTATAGTGCCTGTATATTCCAGGCTCTTCTTAATACTATTCCATGCGTCAATAACTTTGCTTCTGTTTTTATGAGATGTATGTTGCGGGTCCCATATGCAGGGATGCATTTGATAATATTCTAAAAATCTCATGACCATGTCATTTGACCAATCCATCTTGGCGCGATCGAGCTGTAAATAAATCTATGAAATAAACTAAGTAAACAAACACGTCCGTCGTTGTCGCGCACCGCTTACTACTGGGCGAGCGATGTGTGGACGGCAAACGAACATATTCGGTATATTCGCAATCCTTTGATATGTGGCAAAAAACCGACAAGCGGCGGATCGGGGTGTTCGTGTATTCGCGTATTCGTCTTGTTCGTGATGCTGGCACCACACATCGCTATTCGTGTTCGCGTATTTGTCTTATTCGCCCAAATACGACGATGTGAGGAGGCTCTATTCGTCTATATTTGCCTATTCTTCACGAACAAGACGAATACGCGAATACACGAACACCCCGATCCGCCGCTTGTCGGTTTTTTGCCACATATCAAAGGATTGCGAATATGCCGAATATGTTTGTTTGCCGTCCACAGATCGCTCGCCCAGTAGTAAGCGGTGCGCGACAACGACGGACGTGTTTGCTTACTTAGTTTATTTCATAGATTTATTTACAGCACGATCGCGCCAAGATGGATTGGTCAAATGACATGGTCATGAGATTTTAAGAATATTATCAAATGCATCCCTGCATATGGGACCCGCAACATGCATCTCATAAAAACAGAAGCAAAGTTATTTACGCATGGAATAGTATTAAGAAGAGCCTGGAATATACAGGCACTATAAAAGAGCTTAAAAAAAAGCGAGATTCTTTGATGGCTGCATATTTAATATAAATGAATTGTTAACATCCACCAGCGCCTTCTCCGTGGTCTTTTGACGACTTTATTTTTATGTTCGCATAACATATACTGATATACTATAATTGGCCCGATGGAAATAATAAGCCGCTGCTGTAGTCAACACGTCCATCTTTGCGTTCGATGAGTTTCTACTATAGCAAAAATATTCGTATATGTTCGGCATATTCGCTATTCATGTACGATGTGTAGACGGTGTATTCGCTATATTCGGACTTCGACACGAAATATAGCGAACAAAGCCGAACAAAAACGCGAACACCGAATAGCGATGTGAAGCGCCAGCATGAAGAATAGGCAAATATAGACGGACAGAGCCTCTTCACATCGTCGTATTCGGGCGAATAAGACAAATACGCGAACACGAATAGCGATGTGTGGTGCCAGCATTAGCTCTGAACTAAGCAACAAACAATGTTACAGCAGTAAAAAATAATTTGTGTCCGTGTAAAAACTTTATGGTTTTACTTTAAAATTGTCCAACAAAATTAAATAACATAATATATTTTTTTATCAGTAATGCACAACAAGTTTGTTCAATATCCAAAATTAAATTTACACATTTTAGATTTGAAATATTTTAGATATCATTAAAAAAACAAAAAATACTGGCACTGTTTTGTAATTTATTTGTATGTAATTAATAGCAAATGCAAGTTTCTCATCCATATAATTGCTACAATGCAATATCTGAAACAACCCTTTACTTGTACCTACTGTACATGTTAACTGTTCAGCCGAGCGAATGGGACCTGAATAAATGAATGTATTGCTGTTGCTACTGACTTGATTGAGCATTTGAGTGAATGAATAGGTGATTGAATGACACGTTATTACATGTTGAAAAGGATAAGGGAATAAATTTGTTACCGCATTTCTGAAAAGCATAAGAGTAAGGAATTCGTTACCGCATTTCGAATACACTACTTAGTAAGTGCTTTCGTAGTGATGCTAATGAGAGAAGTGAGTTATAAGGTAATCTGCAACAGCGTTCAATTACTATAACTATAATCACACAATATATAAATGCGAAAGTTTGGACTATATGAGTATGTCTGTTACTAAATCAAGCAAAATCTACTAGACGGGTTTTGATAAAATTTGTTACACGTGTAAAATATAACCTAAAAAAGAATATTTTACTTTTTATCCTAAAATTTCCACAGAAGCGAAGCCCCGGGGCGCAGCTAGTAAAAACCTAAACACATGTAACAACTCTTGTTAATGAAGTAAAACGCTCTCAGCAAACATCTATTTAAACACATCCACTTAAACAAATTAACCAAGGCCCGCGGTGAAAAATCGTCGGCATTTTCCTTGCCAAGAAAAAATATTCCGAGGTGTGTTCCAACGACGGTTAATGAGTGAAGGGATGAGCGAATGAGTGAACAAATAGCCCGGAATGAACGGCTAATATTCACTGACAGTGAATGATTCTCTCGAGTTAATATTGGAAGGGTTGGAAAGGATCGACTAAGTTTGCCTTGTAAATAATTTGTGATCGATTTGTTTGCGATGGAAGTGGTCGTAATCGATTTTTGAACTACTTGTGAAAACGCTTTGCATATCTATAAAGGTAGGTATTATCCTAACTAATAGGTGTTATATAAATGCGAAAGTGAGTTTGTTTGTTATCTCTTCACGCTTTATCTAGTAAACAATCTTCCTGAAACGCATAGACATAGTTAGAAGTACTGAGAAGGACATAGAGTACCTTTCGTCCCGGGAAAATCCACTGTTCCCGTGGGAAATTCACGTAGGTGAAGCCGCGGGAAAAGCTAGACAAAAATAAAATAGAAAAGCATCAATTCCCAAAAAAAAATATAATATTGTTTGCATTATAAAAATCATAGATTGAGATAGAGGCCTTCAAAGGCCTAACTTTAAACTTCAGTAAATTTTTAATTCTGACCAAAACTTTAAACCTTTTCTTTTATTACCCTGGTAGAATTATATCATAAAATAAGACGAATCGACTTTAAAGCCTACAAGAAAACTCTTTTATAATTTAAACCATAGATATATTTATACTGTTATGATTCAAACAAAATTTTACAACACTGGTAAAGATTTTATAGGGTTCAAGCCGCGATTATGACGCGACAAATCTGAATTTACCGCAGTATTTATAGCCGAGATGATCTGTCGGCTTCGCATAGCTTTATAGCTGTGTGTGAAAGCCTTTTTATGGCGAAGCCTGTCTGTTTATGCATCGCTTGAATCAAAACTAAGCTGTCGTAATTCTTTCACCGCTTATTCTTTATGTATTTATGTTTTATGCATAGAAATGAAAAAGTCGTGTCAAGAAGAAAAAATCTTATTTTATACCTACTGACTAGCTGGCGCCCGCGGCTTCGCTTGCGTTAATCCTTTCTTAGCAGATGCCTACGTCATAACATCTACCGGCATGCCAAATTTCAGCCCGATCCGTCCAGTGGTTTGGGCTGCTGGTTGATAGATCACCATGTCAGTCAGTCAGTCATCTTTGAGTTATAGATATATATAGATTTTTCTCTTGGCTTCCCCTGTATGACCCATTTCACCCCTTATGGTTGGAATTTCCAAAATTTCTTTCTCAGTGCTCACTTACGCTATATAAAAAACCTCTCTGCAAAAAAAAAAACCTACTTTTACTTCATACGGAAGTGTTTGCCTATCACTTTGTTTTTAAAGGTACCCGCATAATTTATTTACGTAAGTTGCCACGAGGTATAAGTCAATCCATCACCACATACATAATTAATAAGGGTCGGCTCACACAGCCTGTTTATAAAACTCTATAGACATTTAATCGAAAATACTTACATAATTTATCAGGGTTATCTCTAATGAAATATGTAGGGATATCCCTGATGAGGGATAGATAGACCCGATGATGAAAATGGAATACAGAACTCACAAAACAACGATGAATGCTACTTCGATACCACAAGATGAACGTTACCGCGAAATCTCGTCATTGCTACTTAAGCCACTAGACTTTGAAGCATGCTATCGCGAAATATCATTACTCTGCTCAATAGCAGAGTTGGGCATAATCAACAATATCTGTAAACGAATTAATAATCAGATTACAAGTTATCACGATTACAGTAATCATAATTACAGCAATCATGATTACAGCAATCATGATTACAGAAATCATGATGACAGTAATCATGATTACAGTAATCATAATTACATCAATCATGATTACAGGAATCATGATTACAGCAATCATGATTACAGGAATCATGATTACAGTAATCATGATTAGAGTAATCATAATTACAGCAATCATGATTACAGGAATCATGATTACAGCAATCATGATTACAGGAATCACGATTACAGTAATCATGATTACTTTTCACTAGCGACCGAGTCCGGCTTATGCACCGTACAACTGCAAATTGCAACTAATTCATAATGTCTACTGCACCATACTCTTTTCACTTATATCCCTTTCCGTCCAAATATTGGCTTGAAGAGTTTTGCATTTGCCCGCCTTTGCGCTCATTTATATATTCACTTATTTTGGTACAACTTTGTATATTCTTTTCTATAAATAGTGAAATAAAGTGTTGATTTATCCAGGGGCGGATCCAGGATCTTTTTTTTGGGGGGGGCACAAAGGGCAGATGGGCAAAAAAAAAAAACAAATTAAATTACATTGTTGAAGCAAGAGTTTTACTCGTGTTCTTTCTATTTTATAAAACATATATTTTATCAACTCTAATTGTACTGTGAGTGATGAAATCTCTATATTTAAGTAGGTACACAAAAGACCTGTCTGGAGGGGGCACGTGCCCCCGTGCCCGCTAAATACGCTACTGGATCTATCAATCTAATACGGTCAACAATCATGCACCTTATCTATTAAGACAGTTATTGTAGAAACCATTAAGGTACCTCTACTCCACTAATGACGTCTCAAACTTTTATCTAAGTTCCCAATTTTGCCGTTGAACCTTTTATAGGCACATCGATTCACCACTTTACTCAAAATGAATTAGTGCCTTAGCGTGACCACTTTGCGCCAAAGTGTAGGAACCAGTGTTTCAGAATTTCATAATTTTGCGTGCCACGAACAGTTTTACGAGGCCTTGTAATTTTTATTGCTGAAATTAGTACGTGATAAACGTGGAATTTATTGCAAAATTAACGTCGTTATAAATAAAAAAATTGGTGGTAT
Organism: Ephestia elutella; assembly: GCA_018467065.1. Classification (NCBI taxonomy): domain Eukaryota; kingdom Metazoa; phylum Arthropoda; class Insecta; order Lepidoptera; family Pyralidae; genus Ephestia; species Ephestia elutella. The sequence continues at coordinate 3,314,023 of CM031580.1, read as the reverse complement.
AGCCCAACTGCCATTTGACTAGATACGTCCCTTGGCTCTGCTCCAGTAGAAATTTCGGGATAAAAAGCTAGCGGGATGAAAAATAGCATATATGTAATTGATACTTTTTATTTTAATATTCTCTCTTAATATGTATGTAGCACATATGTGCTATTTCTGTGTGTTGTTTTATAATGTATCTGTGGAGCAAATTTCATTGAAATTCGTACATAGGGCGCACTGTAAGTTTCCGGAACTGGCCACTTACATAAACAATATTTAAAAATTTATTGCAACATTTGAAAATAGAACTCTTTGGCTGTAGAATGCAGTTTGTTTCATCTGACTGTCTTTTGTTTTTACCTTGTGGCGCCATTTGAGTAGGTACTTTCAAAATAAATAAAAAATGTTTGGTCTTCTGCCGGGGGACGAATGGGTACCTACCTTTAAACGGGGCGGATCTTCAACTTTTATTCCAGGGGACGAATTTTAGGGTGCGAGTGGGTACCGACTCAATGTGTGGGTGTCTGCATCAACATGGATTTAACTCGGGAAAAATTTCGTAGTATGATTTTCTACGATTTTAAGTGTAATTTGACAGCTCAACAGAGCATCGCTCGGCTTGAAACAGCTTTTGGCAATGAAGCACCATGCAAGACAACTGTTTATAGCTGGTTTGCAGAATTCAAGCGTGGTCGTATCAATCTCAGTGACGAATCTCGCGATGGTCGGCCGTCCACCGCTGTGACCAACAAAAACATCAATGCTGTGCGCCGTATGATTGAAACAGACAGGCATGTGACCTACCATGAAATTCGCGCATCCTTAGAAATAGACATGAGTCAAATACAATTAATCCTACACAAACATTTGGGTGTGAGAAAGCTGTGCTCGCGGTGGATCCCACACAACTTGACCGAGGCTCAAAAATCGGACCGCGTCACTTGGTGCAGTGCCATGCTTACCAGATTCAACGAAGGTGCGTCAAATTTGGTGTGGGACATAGTAACAGGTGACAAAACATGGATTTATTGCTACGATCCCAAAACAAAGCAGCAATCGAGCGTATGGGTCTTTCAAGATGAGCCGAAACCAACCAAAGTGGCGCGCGTGAAAAGTGCATCTAAGCGTATGATTGCTTCTTTTTTTAATAAAACTGGACACGTGTCTACTGTTGCTTTAGAGAATCGTCGTACAATGAATAGTGACTGGTACACGACCATTTGTTTGCCGGAAGTTATTGACGAACTCCGTAAAAATAACCGTAAACGCCGTATCATCCTGCACCACGACAATGCTAGTTCTCACACGGCCAGACAGACAAACGACTTTTTGAAGGCGAAAAATGTAGAACTCATGAGTCATCCTGCAAACAGTCCCGACCTGGCACCTTGTGACTTTTTTCTGTTCCCAAAAATTAAGAACCAATTACGCGGTCAACGATTTTCATCACCAGAAGAGGCTGTCGAGGAGTATGAAAAACATGTTTCAGAGGTCATAGGAGTAGCACAAAAGTTTTCAAAACTGGTTTCATCGACTGAAAAAGTGCATAGACGCCAAGGGAGATTATTTTGAAAAACAATAAATTAATTTTGTACCTTTAATAGTATTTTTTTCATATTCATTCCGGAAACTTATAGTGCGCCCACGTAAGTAGTTCATTTTGCGTTATTGAGTAGTAAACTAAGCCGCATGGATTTCGATTTTGTTTTATAACATAGGGCGGCAAATTAATGAAGGTAAATAAATGGTTAGCAAAAGACCTGGATATGTAAACACAATGACAATGGGATAAGATCTAAAATTGAATAATGCTCGTAACTCACCTGCCTTACCCATCATCTGGGGTCGGCGCAAAATGTCATTTCTCTCCACAATTTTCTATCCTTAGCAATAGTTTTATTCACTTCCAATACTATCCTCCCAAACACAATCCATCCATCTCTTTTTAGGCCTTCCTCTATGCTCGTAACTATATGAATAATTTGGATATTTTTTCTCGAAAATTCCACGGGAGCGAAGCCCCGGGGCGCAGCTAATATATGCTAAGTCTACGGTATCAACCGATTATACAGCTACGAAGCGTATTGTAAATTAGCTGCCGAAGTTGAGGCGAGTGTGTCCCCAACTTTATAATCACAACTTTGTTAAGAGCTGCCAACTTAATCTGACTGCATTTTAATTATGTTTCAAGTTTGAGCTTGCGGATATTGTGCAGGAATTAATGCCTGCCAGCTTCTTTTCCATGAGAATTTCGAGAATCCCGCTTTAGAAAATGTTTCCTTTATAAAATTAATATAGGTCGTGTATATTTTTTAACATCGACTTCTATTTATTTTTTTCATATTTTTTTTTGGCGCGCGTTTGCAGTAACATCGACTCGAATGTCGTGACGGCAAATGACATGACAATGTCGTGCCACGATGTTTAGATGTTTTACATCTGCCGGGCGTCTTGTGACGGCCAACTTTTTTAAATCAAGTCAACGTCAAGTTACATGGCGTTTTTTAAAGATTAGTTACATGGCGTTAGTTATATGAGAATTTGGGACTAATTCTCTAGTAAACATTTACTTACTTACTCCGCTGGCTCAGTGACCCCAAAGTGGATCTTGGCCTCTGAAAATGCGAGTGAAAAATACTTCTATTTTGCGCGGTGGCTCGCCAGTTATCCGCTCCCAGCTCACGCAGATCAGCCTCCACAGTGTCTCTCCATTACAACATTTAGGTTTTTTATTCCCAAATTTCCCACGAGAACAGAACCCCAAGGCGTAGTTAGTAAAACCATAAATTAGTAGTAAGTTGACACGTTTATCGTGTTAGTTATATCGTTATCACGCAGTAAACATCGTGTGATGGACGTTGCGTGCCGTTTAATATAATTATACAAATTAAAACGGTTGGCGTAACGTTGCGTGGCGTGGCGTACCGTTGTGTCGCGTGACGTAGTACCCACTGTCGTAAGTTAGGGTAAATACATGCGGAATACCGGTTAATGACCTCAGGTAAGTTTATCTCTGTAAAAAAAGTATTATCATCTTGCTATCACTAGTTCGAATGTATGTGTTTATTTTCATGCGTGCGACAGAGAAACCATATCTATTTTCATTTACAGTTTTATATAACAAATCATGCATATTGTTATTATTAGATAGATATGGATATAAATTGTGCTGTATTACTGTATTAGTAAAAAAGTTTATTTAACAAAAATTTATACAATGAGTAATGTAAAGATACTAAGTACCTAATTTATTAGCTTAAACATTATTATATTAGCTTCTAAGTTTAAGTTAAGTTTATTTGCAGTGGCGTGCAACACGCTACGAGCTGACGGCACAGACCGCAGTCACTATTTACTGCACCCGGCGTTGCTCGAGATGTTGCTAGCTGTTATTAGAAAATAAACTAATACTTAGACTATTTGCTAAGTGCAATATATTTGAATACTTGTTTTATCTTGCTAATATGTATAAATACGAAAGTTTGGATGCGTGTGCGAGTGAGGACGTTTGTTACTGTATAATCCCAAAACTGTTAGATGGAATTCGATGAAATTAAGTATATGGGTAGAGTAAAATTACAGTAATAAGCTCCCAAAGTTTCGGAAGAGGAATTTCAGGGCGAAACTAGAAAGAAACTTACCAACAATAATTAAATTTATTATTTTGATTTGTTTCAGGTACGAACTTCATAATGGATGATTTATTTTATTATAAAAAATATGAAAACGAACTCGGTCATACCCAAAAGTCTACTACATCAGTTGAGTCGTCATTTTTTAATGATGCCACTTTTCAACACCTAGTAAGTACATACAAAAACTAGTTATTTATATTGTAAACAAAAGTGATATAGCTTAAACGTTTAACAAAATAAGGACAATAAAAAAGAGAATTCGGGAAGGGCTTTAAACTGGGGATTCCTCCACTCATAGGCGATGGCCTAGCAACCTGTCACTATACCTGAATCTCCATTCCATCAGAGAGCACACTATTCAGCTAAGCGTGGCCTTCGAGTCTCACGACGACTCTTGGCTCTGTCTTCCTCGTAAGGGATAAAGACATGATTCTATGTATGTATGTATATATGTAAAAAGGTATAAAAAACAACCTAACTACTTACCCTAATAAGGGATGATTGTACTCGATGAATTGAACGAGTTTGTGATAGTAACAAGTGGATAAACACACACATAACCTTTATTTTCTGATATGTTTCCTTTATCGCTTTGTACGACATCAATGGGAAAATCCAACTCCAACAAATGACCAGTTCATTAAGTTATTCGAAACCTTAAAAATGCGAACAAAATCAAACTTGGAGTGAGTCGAAAGTCCTCGACTTTTCAGCTTCAAGTCGCCAACTATATACTAAGGTAAGTACTTATACCAACACTATCAGACGTGGAATACTTTTGCCCAGCGAGAGTTCAGGAGTTACCAACTTTCGGAATTATACGGAACCGGGTAGAAATTCAAAAAGTTTGTAGCCGTTCGAAATATGAAGTTTATTGTTTGCCAGCTAAAGTTCGTTATAAATAGCTTTAATGAAGTTTACGCTTTTTAAGACCTAAGTATTAAAAAATAAATACTATTTTCCGATTTTCCATAACCTTTAAATTATTTGATGATGCAAAAATATATGATGTGAATACAAAACAAATTTGACAGCCGAACATTTTAGTAAATATTTTTTAAAATATTTTGGGAAAAAACAACTTACTAAGATTACTTTAGAAAACAAGAAACGTCACTTCAAGATTAACTTTATACCCGTTGCCATAGCTCTAAACATAATACTTGATTGAAAAACTTTTTTTTTACGTTTTCTCCTAAAAATAGGCTTAGGAGTCGGGCGAAACAATCAATTAGGGGAGTTTCAACCCTCTTGAATTGTAAATGTGGTTTTTTGTTTATTCTTTGTTACGCTTTTCTTTTGCTTAAACAAATATAATTATAATGATGCTTTTTTGTTTTAAAGTAATTTAACATTTTGTGAAGACTGAAATTGGATTGAATTTTGTGTCATCGTTGTAAATATTACAAAAAAAAGAAAATAATTGGTCAAGTGCGTGTCGGGCCACGCACAATGTAGGGTTCCAAAGGTACTTATTCTGTAGAAATGCGGACACATGAACTTATATTTACTTCCACTTTTATAAAACTAATGAAAATAACCTAAGTATATACCATCATATATATAGTATATAAAAAAAAAAAATCATATAGAATGAAAATTGTTCCTACGAATATTTTTCATACTAAAATCAATTTTGTAACTTTATCGTCTATTACTCATTAACGAGTAAAGTCTGCATAGCCGTGATAATTTTCCTTTTAAATTCATTATATTTGCTAGTTATTATAATTTGTTTCATGTATCCACCCTCCACCATTTTCCTGTTCGAGGGGGGGGGACACTTGACTCTAACAAAATTTATCACTTTAAAGTTAAATATTTCGCACACGGATCCCTAAATCAAAAAATGTTCTTCAGACATTCATAATATTTTTAAAAGACCTATCAAATGATACCCCACACGATGGTATAATCGAGAAACAAAAAACATTCCCAATTTAGGTGTAGGGAGGCCCCCTAAAAAAAAATATTTTTCATAATTTTATTCTACAGTTCGCTCCGCGTAATAAATATGTATATCTCTACCAAATTACAGTTTTCTAGTACTAGTAGTCTCTGAGATTAGCCGCAGACAGACGGACGGACGGACGGACAGACATGACGAAACTATAAGGGTTCCTTGTTTACTTCGGAACCCTAAAAAGAGGTTCTCCAGCGGGTACTTTTTAATCTAAATCTGAGTAGCTTTTCTTTCGACTTGCCATCTGTGTGACTGAAATTTTGATTAATTTTGATTTTCTGCGTTTCGTCCCAAATGGGCCGTAGGTACATGGGACGAATTACTGAATTACTCATTTAAACATGTTCCATTAAATATGCTGCCGATTACTGAAAACTGCATGAAATACCTTTCAGTACTTAGTTTTTGAATTTATCACATTCAGAAAGTCAAACATACTCTGACCAAAACGATACAAATTGGCTAAAGCTTTTGCAGAAATTAGCGTATATTTTAATTTAAAAGTTACTGTAATATATTGTGGTGTGTGTGTGTGACACAGGAAATCCATCCAGTATACTTAGCTCAATCATACAACAAACTGACGCGTCCACTTCTATTATATTATATCTTATTATTCCAAATTCTGTGAATGGAACAACGTTGCAAGTGTTGGCTATTCCGGATTATGTATGAATCCCTGGAGCGCAGGCAAGACAGAGTTGACCAAGTCCTAACTTTACTTTGCGATATGTAAAGTACGCCAAGCGGACTATATGTCTCGGTAATAGCAATAGCAATAAATTGTTACACGACATCATGTCTTTCTCACTATTCAGATAATTTCACTAGCCAGATAAAAGTGGCCTTAGAGTCTCATGACTTATGGCTCTATCTACCCCGTAAGAAAGACTATAGTTTTCTTTTAAAATCTCTAATAGGTCTAAAGGTTTCGAGAAAGTATTTTTGTGAATTAATAATTGAAGTCTTCAATTTCTATAAAAACTAAAAAGAATCATGGTATGATATTTATAAGACATATTGTACCAACCCCAGGCAGGACATAGTAAGGAAAAGGAATATGATTGTTATGATCATAAAAAAAATAGTTGTAGAGCAGGAAAATAATCATAGAAAAAGTGATACAATAACGCTGTACTAATAATTTGACCTCGTAGACTAGGAGTCAAGTTCTAAATAAATGTTCATCGATATCAAAGAGAAAAAAATATGTGAAGAATAAGTTACTATTTTTGTGCTGATTTAATCATCAAAATTAAAAAAAAAAATCCTTCTTGATATTCGTTACGGAGAAAAAAGTAAAACCACGTACACTTTCATTTTTTCGTACAAGCCACTTCCCGACGCGACGCAATAAAGCTGGCATCGAATGAATCACTAAAAGCTCTCATTGTTTGAACAATACGGAATGAGACGTAGACAAACATATAAATATACATGTAATAGTGGCACCCGGAGAGGGTCACAATGACGTAGTAAACGTGAGCGAAATTGCAGCTAAGATGGGCCCAAGTTACAGGAGGAATAACAAAAAAATCGTATCTAATCGTGATAATACGCAGTGGTAATATATGGTGAAGAGGTGATAGGCTAGTGGTCTAGGTGCTAGACGAAGATGTAGGTTTTAATCTTACATGGATACTTCTGGTCAAATGATTGTAGGGAAACCTGCATAGCCAGTAGCTGACTGTAACAGGGGTATAAGAAGATTATTATTGCTAGATATGATCGATAATTCTTGTGCGAGGTCTTTAAATATAAAAGAGTATTCTGTTCTATGTTACTAACTTAGCACGATAACGATTTCAACTTCAGTATATGATCACTTTAGTCAACAGATTTTAAGTTATTTTCATATTTTGCACTATTCACAATGCGTGGGTGTGCTTTATTATCGATCAGAGTTAGAATAATAAAAATAATTTTGTTTCGTGCCATCGCGTATAACTTGTACCACACAAATCAGTGTATTGTTCGATAGAATGCCTTGGTACATAAAATAAATCTGCTGAGTATAGCTTTGCTTTTCCGGGCAACATTGCACATAGTTTTTGATCACTGTTACGCCATCTTGGATTTTCTTATCTGCAAAGAAGTTATAATAAGTTTAGTGATCGCTTGCGGATTTGCTTTAGTAATAGCTTGCGGTTTGGTTTTAGCTTTACTTTTAAAACAATTTCTATTAATATACAATCTTATTGAATTCTGAAGATATGACAGTCAATTTATTTCTTCTTAACGTAGTAGGTACCTACTTTCCGAACGGAAAACGGAACACGGAAATAAATTTTTAACAGAGTGTAAAGCACAGAATTTTAAATTACTATAGAAGTGCCACCTTGTGTGTGTGTATAGTATTTTATATGAAAACAAGCGTAAACTAATTCAACAAATGGTAAATTAAAATTTTAGTAAAAGGCGAGAGAAAAAGTTCCATACAAAAAGCAAAAAAATCACAGGATTGGCATTTAAAAAAAATAAAACTTAGTAAAAAAAACAACCAAAATGTATCAACACTGGGAGTTGTGCCACTGTCAAACTGTTAGGTGATTTTTTTCTGCCTCTGGTTGACAAGAAAAAGCGCACCATATAGTTTCAGCCATTATTACGACTCGTCTTTCATAAAACCCCATATGTTGAGACTTTTTTATACAGATTTTATTTTCTTAATTTTGCTGTCAGAAAATCGCTCATTTGAATCTGTATGCTTGCGCAGTCATGAGTTAAAATATGTAAATAAAGTAACATAGAGAGAGAATGTGACAATGTTCATGACTGTACTTGCTAAATGATTGCAGGTTTGGGCTCGATAGGAAATCAAATGAATGAGAGCGTCCGGAGGAAGAGGGGCATGTGTGAACTCGAGTCGCGCGGTCATGTCGCCCTGATGCACTAGCTAATATTAAATATGTAGATGTGTATCTATAGAAGCGGTGGTGGCCCAGTGGAAGGGCGCGCGCCTATGGATGCAAAGGTCCCGGTTCGAATCCTGCCCGTGCTGAGTTTGTATACCAGTCTGACACATGTACCTATGTTAGTTTCCATCAACCACCACTTGCTTCCGGTGAAGGATAACATCGTAAGGAAACTGCACTCTAGTTAATGAATATTATCAGCGAGTGTGTGAAAAGGAGAAGGCAATGGCAAACCACTCCATTAAAATTGCCAAGAGAGTAGTTGTGTGTGTTTCATAAACTAACCACGACCCTCAGTCATGAGGAAATACGACTAAAGAGAGAGAGATGTGTATCTGTTGACATCTTTTGTGTCGAACCGATTCGTCTTTTTAGTCTCTTTTTTTCGAGGTCTAAATACCGATTTGCATTAATATCCTGCTGCGGGTACAGCAGGGTGGATATGTGGGCCTAAAACCCACTAAAAACACTCGGTGTCTGGGACTGCAGGTACGACTGTGGAACGAAATGCCCCATCACTCTTCTGCAGGGTCTTTTTAGTCTCATAGCCTTACTCCTTTCCTTTCATCGTATTCCTCATGACTGAGGGTCGGTCATTATGTCGAATGAAACACACACAACGACTACATATCTTGGCAATATTAATGAAGTGTTTTGCCTTGTCCATTTCACACATTAGCTGATAATCATCAAGTGCAGTACAGGTTTTCTCACGATATTTTCCTTCATCGGAAGCAAGTGGTTGTCGATGAAAACTACTATACACATTGGTCTACAAACTCATGTAGTACGGGCAGGATTCAAACCTGGGACTTGCAGTCACAGGGTCCGCTTACATAGTCTAACGTCCCGTCAATAAATCTTGGACCCCAAATATAAACCTAAAGGTATACCTCCGCAATCAATACCCAAAGGTTGTGAGCGTCTGCTTATGACAACTCTATTTCTTACACTGCACTACCCACATAAATTAAGCCTGAATAAACAGTACACTTATTCCAACCTCTCTGGCTTATTGGCTGACTGTCTCCTTCACATCCAAAACGAACCTTACTTGCTTTGAATTAGGGGTGAATTCGAAATGATTGTTAGTCCCTGGTAATCCCAAATGACTAATCTTAGACTACTTCACCCGCCTTTTGCAGATGTCGATCGATTAATCTTCGTATTGGAATTATTCGGGCTGTTGACTGGTTGCCATGGCAACGACAGAAATTGGCCCGGATCAGATATCTCACTGATGCCTTTGATATGCCTGTGGTATTCGATATTTAGGAGCACGTATAGGTTCTGAGAATAACAGGAATATCTATATGTATGTATACTCTGCGCTCTGGGGCTGCGTTTCCGTGGAAATTTCGGAATAAAAAGTATTCCAGGATTTATTCTACTGTAGGTACTCCACCCAGTAAAGTAGGTGGCTAAATCCACTTTTGTAAATCCAAAAGTGAAAATAGTCTCGTATTGAAAAGTATTCTGAGATTGAAAAGTATTAGTCCATTTCATACCATATGTGAGCTTATATCTTAGATAATGTGGGAGCTTATATCTCAGATAGGTATAGCATCGGAGATAGATAGATAGAATTTCGCAAAGCTGATACATGGAAGCGTAGGATTTATATCAGATCCAATTTTAATTTGAAAATTGTGACAAATCCTAACTAATACCTATTATAAATGCGAAAGTGAGTTTGTTTGTTTGTTTGTTTTTTTGTTTGTTACCTCTTCACGCTTTATATACTGAACCAATCTTCCTGAAATTTCGCATACACATAGCTAGAAGTACGGAGAAGGACATAGGGTACTTTTATCCCGGGAAAAAGCACTGTTCCCGTGGGAAATTCACGCGGGCGAAGCTTCTGGCGAAAGCTAGTACTATATAAATTTGAGTTTATATGTATCATTATGTATGTATTTGATTGTAACATAGAATTTCAAATGATCAGACACAAAGAAGTTCCTACTGCTGTCATTCAAGTGAAAGCCTTAATAGGAATTTATTTTAATTTCCAAGTTTGCCATCGAGAAATCGTATGAAATCCGCGCAGTGAGCAATAAAATATCAAAAAATATTTCCACTCGCGTCGGGCATCTGAAATTACGAGTTTGGTCGAAACGCGCCATATTTTATTTTTACAGTAATGCACTCAAGAAAATTGACTTTGCCGGCTATAAGCTTAAGAATGGTACGTACGAGTATTACTTTAATATTATTATATTTGTTGTTTTTTATTTTCTCATAACTATTAAAATAATACGTAAACTAATATGTAACACAAGCATCTTATTTAAAAGAAAAATTCCATAATGTGTAAAAACTGATATACATATTATATATATTGATATAAAAGTTTTGAATAAAAAAAATGGCCTATGACTGCTAATAACTTTGACTGTGGGTTTTTAAAGTAAGAATAATCTCAAAATGTTAATGTTAATTTCAAAACTGTACTATATATAAAATGCATAATGAGTATTATAAATAATATAATATTATATATAATGTGGTCTATTTATCCATAAGTCCATTTATCCTATTATGGAAACAATCTTCACAGTACTTTTTAGTTGAATTTTGTTGAAAATAAATCAAATATTAGTTCAAACCTAAACATTCTAAAGTAAAACATTTATTAACCACGAAAGTAATTTCCTAAAAAGTACATTTTAATTTATATTGTTGTAAAATCATAAAAAGACATGGTAAGATTTTTACATAATAGGACAATTATGAATAAATGGACTTTAGTATGAGCATGGTGTATAATATAACGAAGCTTTTCGGTTATTCTATGTAGAAAATGTATAGTGACTCCAAATTACAATTATATGTAGCTAAAGACGCACCGAAATCATAATCCGAAACGAGAATAGAAATGTTTATCACCCTCGATCAGAATCACGACGGAGCTTAGGAAGCTTGAATAAGCTCCGAGACAATAGACATGATAACATGGGACGTATTAACGGTACAGAAAAATCGGGAGGGGAAATCGAGCTTTGACAAATGATTCCGTACTTTTTAAATTAGTCTATTAAAGATAAAGGTACTATAGTAGAAAATAACCTTTGATAGCACATAATAGTAACAGTTGCTGGCAACACAAAGTATTTGTTTATCTGTATGTAAATTGAAATATCAAGTGGTTGTCAAAATTTCTTCTTCTCTTCCGTATATCTAGTGGTGTGCATCAAATTTGTACTGCAAATATTAAAGTGTCCAAAATCCATATCTATACAGCAATCAGAGCCTATAATTTAATACAGTCCTGCCCGAAACAGTTACTATAACCAAAGTATGGATTAAAATATTTGCAAATAAAAAATCGGTTTTTAATAAACGGAGAAACAAAATAACTACAATGGGGATGCGATTTTCAGTTTGTCCTTCTATAAGTGTAAATCAAATTATACAAGAACCCTTTAAGAAATATTTTATTTAACTCTCTCTTTAGTCGTATTCCTCATGACTGAGGGTCTGGTCATTATATGGAATTAAACACACACAACGACTAACTTTTCAATTTTAATGGAGTGTTTTGCCATTGCCTTCTCCATTTCACACACTAGCTGATAATCATCAACCAGAGTGCAGGTTTCCATTGCCTTCCCCATTTCACACACTAGCTGATAATCAACCTGAGTGCAGATTTCCTCACGATGTTTTCCTTCACTGAAAGCAAGTAATGGTCGATGAAAACTAGTCTTATAATGCGATTTTCAATTTGTGTTTCAATAAATGTAAATCCAAATTATACAAGGGCCTCGTAGAGAAATATTTCATTTCACTACGGTACCCTAAACTGTATTCACACCGACGCGGCATCGAAAGAGACTCTCGGGGCTGTTAATTGGGAACTGGCAAATTGAATGGAAGTCTTGCGGGATTTTTCTTCACAATCGCATTTAATTAACCGATTGCGCAGAGTTTCAGTCAAGTTTCAACGTATTGTTATAAAAGATGTATTACATATAGAAGTACCGAATTTTGAATGTAAAAAATATTAATTAGGTACCGAACTAACTATATCAACAATAACCCGATGATAATAATTGATTAATACTAAATTTTTAATACGGATACTCACGTGTGTTATTAGCCGGAACCGCCGACTAGTTTCGACTTCATATGGAAGTCCGATGATAATAGTTAACAAATTAATTTACAATAAACCTATATGTTTAATAATTTATTTTATTTACGTAGCATCTTTATATGTATCTGTTTAATTTACCAATAATTAATTTGTATAATAAAATTTATTTACACCCACATGAACTCTCTGCTCAACCCTAAGGTTTGACTGTCAGACAATGCTTTTAGCATTAAGTCCACCTTTTGTACTGTACTTTTGTATGTGTGTACAATAAAGTTTAAATAAAAAAAATAAATAAAAATCCCTTAAATTCAATTTGTAGTTATTAGAGTATATTGATCCCACTATTCGACAATTATAAATGAAAAAGTTTGAATATGTCAGGATGAATACATACATCTTCTTCTTCTCAGTCGTTCACTCTTATCAGAGTGGTCGTGGTTGTGCAGATGGTGCTGGCCTGGAATCACCTGTACTGCCCGTCCCCTGGGCGAAGATTGCTGCTTTTGCAATGGCTCTCCACCTCTCTCCGTTACTGGCATTCCGAGCACACTGGACTATTGAGGAATGGATTGCCTGCTTTATAGACACATAGATGCTTTTATACATACATAGGTGCTTACAAATTGTCACGCCTTTTTCCCGTGGGGGTAGGTTAGGTTAGGCCGCCCGGAAGGTGGACGTAGCTCTCAATGAGACCTGCCGGATAATAACTGGATGTTTGAAGCCGACCCCGACAGAGATGCTGTATCCACTTGCTGGTATAGCGCCTGCTAGCTGCAAGATTGCAGACACCCTCTGCATAACCACTGTTCTGTCCCTCAAAAGTTAAAAAGCCGCAATAGTTTTATGAGAAGTGTTAGAGCCCTTGACGGTGGGGTAAAGGAGGCTAGATCCAAACTTTGGGAGAGAGACCACGCTGTAGCCAACTTTGTCACCCCGCGAGAGGAACTACCCCCTGGCCATGACCTGCCTTGGCCTACCTGGAAGACGCTCAATAGGCTGCGAACCCAAGTGGGCAAGGTGTAAAGACAGCCTGGCTAGGTGGGGTTTATACCTAACTCACAAAATGTGTGCGCGTGTGGTGTCTCTCCCCAAACTATAGAGCATTTGTTGTCCTGCCCCCTGTGCCCTAACACCTGCACTCAGGATGACCTGTTGGTCGCCACCGATAAGGCCGTAAAAGTGGCGGAACACTTTTTGGGAGCAATTTGATCGTTAGAATGGTATCGACACGCCAAGAAGAAGAAGCGATTTCCACTTGTTACGTGAAGATGTATAGATCTTTGTTACTCAAACACTAAAAATCTACTCGACGGATTTCGATAAAATTTCGTGACTTTATTGTGTATCATCTAAATGCAAAGATATTAACTTACTATCCATATTTACTGGCCCAGTAAGTAATCGTTTGATATCGTGACAAACGGCGGTCATAAATTGCGCGGCAGTAGGACTGGGCTATAAATTTACACGTTCATTCGAAACCGACTATAACGAGCGCAAGCCGTTTACAGAATACGCACTCTGCTTCTAACGTTAGTATATTTTAGGGTTCCGTGTTCAAAATAAACCCTCCTCCTCCTTGTCGTATTCCTCGTGACTGAGGGTCGTGGTCATTATATGGAATGAAACACACACAACGACTCTCTTGGCAATGTTAATAGAGTAGTTTCCCATTGCCTTCTCTATTTCACATGCTAGCTTATAATTATAATCATCAACCAGAGTGCTCAGCTCACGATGTTTTCCTTCACCGGAAGCAAATGGTGGTCGATTAAAACTAACATAGATCAGTCAGATTGGTATACAAATTCATGTAACACGGTCAGGATAAGGAAACTAAACTCATAAACTATTCTACATATGAATTTTTGTACGGAACCCGCAAGTTGCAACTCTCACTGGCGCTAAAAGCAGTGTACCAAATGCAGCAATATCAAAATATGCAATGAAAATCAAAATGAGAATGAAAATTAATTCGATGGAGCGTGTGAGAGAGAGCGAAGGAACTTCTAAATGTTTTTTTATTTTTATTTTTGTACACCCACACTCGATGCAGTTAGTACTAGAGTGCTTATATTTAATACAGAAATTAGATATATCAAAAATTCCATGCGAGCAGGACTTGAACACGCGACCAGGAATTTCTATGTTAACATTATGTCAATGAGTGTGTTTTTGTACTACTTTTACTGAAAATAAATTTTAACATTCACTAGCTGCGCCCCGGGGCTTCGCTCCCGTGGGAATTTCGGGATAAAAAGTACCCTATGTGCTATTCCCGGTATTTTTCTATCTACGAGTATATACCAATTTTCATCATAATCCAAAAGTAGATTTTGCGTGATTGAGTAACAAACATCCTCACAAATTCACAAACTCACATCCAAACTTTCGCATTTATAATATTAGTAGGATTTCCTTCCCTTCTGTATATTTTCACATGTCTTTCGTCGCTAAAATCATGCACCAAACGCACCCTTATAAATAACGCGAAGGGAACGTCGTAAATACCACATTTATTCAGAAACACCCCTAACGACCGCTTTCACCCAATCCTGGCATGCATAAAAGAATTCATGGTCCTAAATCACCTGCATTTCACGCGTTTTTCAAAGAAGATTTTGTGGAAAAATGGAATAGAATCTAGATTAGAATATTAGGTGTATCACTTACATGTATATAACCGTTCAGTTAAGTAAATGTTTGTAAAACATTTTTTAAGTAAATACATCTATTGACGCGGCTTGGTCGTAAATTCGAATGTCGTAATAATAGGTTACTTCCATTCTGGTCTGGGAGCGAAGAAAAAACATAGAATGTGCCAGCTGCTTCTCTTCTCGCGCAGATTGTAAAAGTCAATCAAGGGAAAGGGCTTTAAACTGGGGATTCGTCCACTCATAGGCGATGGGCTAGCAACCTGTCACTATATTTGAATCTCCATTCCATCTGAAAGCTTACTATTCAGCTAAGCGTGGCCTTCGAATCTCACGACTCCTGGCTCTGTCTACCCCGTAAGGGATAAAGACGTGATTCTATGTATGTATGTATGTATGTAATAATAGGTGGTTTGTTAACTCTTTAGTGCACATACACATAAGAAAAATACAAAAGAAAAGGCGTACAATGGCAGACTTATCCCATAAAGGGATTTCTTCCAGTCAACCAAGTATTTGAAAGGAATATTTAAATGAAATAAAAAGGTGGTGGTGGTGTGATCATCGTATCATAGATGCTCAGTTTGAATTGAATTTTGAAATTTGATGCCCAGTGTATTTACATCTGCCTTACATCTGAAATTGAGTCGTCATGTATCTCCCATGATGACTCAATTTTATTTTAATAATTGGGAGTGTGTAACTGAGAATATTTTTATATTTTTAAGCCTCAAAACTAGAGTAGCTGTTGTTTTGTTGAAAGTAGTTATTTTAAAATTCACCCGTAATAAAAACAAAAATGGTATAATGCTGTGTTTGATAAATTCGACTATGATTAGAATTTTATTTTGAAATCCACGTACACTTTTAATTTTGTATTCAAATAATCACACAATTAGGTATATAAGGCAAGACAGCATACAAATATACGTAAACAGTCTCATTTGACGTTTAATACATTGGAAACAAAAGCCCATAGAAACCCGACTCAGTTAATTAGATGGAATTGAGAAGAAAAAATCCGCAGTCTTCCATTCAGTTCGCCAGTTTCTAATTAACAGACTAGATGGCGCTCTCAAGGCTGTGTCAGTGTGAATACTTGCTACCGTCTCTATTGCTTTCATTCGTTTGTGGTTATGCGATCTGTAGAATTTTTTTTACACATGCTCATTAAAAAAAAAGTACTTTTTTGTTTACAGTGCATTTTAGATATAAAACAAATCTGTTTCAGTTGCTAGTAGATGCTTTGAGTAGATGTACTGGCGCGGCTTGTCAGTAAAATCAACTTGAATGCCATGGCGAAAATTGGCACGATGCGTCGTGCCATGATGCTCATTTGTTTTATCTATCGGGCGTGGACGGCCAAATTACTTTCCTATTATTAACTTTATTTCTTGAACTTTAGCCGTAGACATTTTTCAAATAACTCACCAAAAACTAGTGATTAATAAAAAAAAATGATTTGGTTCACTGCGTCGAATGAAAATCACCGACACGAAATTACCATTTGGATTCGCCCGCGTAAATATAGTTTTTCACCACCCAATTACCATACTTAATTTATTTTAAGTGTACTTAAATATTTGCAGAGGTATTTTAGCGTCCAAATTTATATTCCTACTAGCTGCGCCCCGAGGCTTTGCTCCCATGGGAATTTCGGGAATAAAAGTACCCTATGTATTATACCTCCGTATCGTCCGTATCCGTGTCGCACCCACTCCTCTAAAGGTTGGAGACTCTACACTCGAAGTTGTTGACAATTACGTATACCTGGGACAAACAGTTCAGTTAGGTAAGTCCAACTTCGAGAAAGAGGTCAACCGTCGAATCCAACTCGGCTGGGCAGCGTTCGGGAAGCTTCGCGATATCTTCTCGTCCAAAATACCGCAGTGTCTCAAGACTAAGGTCTTTGACCAGTGTGTGTTGCCAGTGATGACATACGGAACAGAGACGTGGTCGCTTACTATGGGCCTCATAAGAAGGCTCAAGGTCACCCAAAGGGCGATGGAGCGCGCTATGCTCGGAGTTTCCCTGCGTGATCGAATCAGAAATGAGGAGATCCGTAGGAGAACTAAAGTAACCGATATAGCCCGCAGAATCGCCAAACTTAAGTGGCAGTGGGCGGGGCACATAGCTCGCAGAACAGATAGCCGTTGGGGCAGAAAAGTTCTCGAGTGGCGACCACGAACCGGAAAACGTAGTGTTGGCAGGCCTCCCACTCGGTGGACCGACGACCTGGTGAAGGTCGCGGGTTGCGCATGGATGCGGGCAGCGCAGGACCGGTCGTTGTGGAAATCCTTGGGGGAGGCCTTTGTCCAGCAGTGGACGTCTTTCGGCTGAGAGAAGATGTATTATACCTGGTATTTTTCTACCCGTGTACCAAATTTCTTCGAAACCCGTCCAGTAGATTTTGCGTGATTGAGTATCAAACATCCTCACAAATTCACAAACTCACATCCAAACTTTCGCATTTATAATATGTAGGATAGTAGGATAATGTATATAGAGAATAATGTACCTATATAGATTAACTTTTTGAAAGGTGCTAAAGTGACCGCAATTACCTCTACTTTTACGTACAGTTGACATAAAAACACTCAAGACAAACTGACCTATACTTACTGGTAATACAGACTACGTCTAGCATTAATGCCGTGCCATCAACTCCCCGGACGCAGCTTGAAAAAGGAAATTTATTTCCTTGTTTTATTAAAGCAATTTTGGCCGGTCCGACAGGGTTGGCAACTGCTTAGTGTGACAGCACCCTAACACGGACTATCTAACTACAGTTAAGGGAATTTCACTCGATATTAGTTTTTTGGGAAAAACATAAATTCTTTTTTATATAAATGATAGATAGATAGATAGATAATACGTTTATTTGTATCAGCTGAGACACATAACATAACAAAAAATGCATATTGTGCGAATGCGAAACTTTTTTTTTATTCGCAAAATAATTCCATAAGTACACTGCTACTAAACTAGAAATAATAAAACTTTTTCCAAAAAATGAACCGACTTCCATCATAAAACTTAAAATCATGAAATAACAATAAAGAAAAATGTATTAGCATACTACCTACTGAATGAGGTGAAGTCGGTGCCAAGTGCAGGAGTAAGAATGTTATGTAATTGCTCAGCTAGGCATTTTTATACATGATTCTAAAGTTAATTTAGCACCACACAATTATAACTTGGCACCGACTTCACCTCATCCAGTAGGTAGTATGCTAATACATTTTTCTTTATTGTTATTTCATGATTTTAAGTTTTATGATGGAAGTCGGTTCATTTTTTTTGGAAAAAAAGTTTTATTTTATCATTTTTAGTGCTTCTACACCTTTTTCTTTAATAAAAACTAAAACTTTTCTTTCACTGGCCGAAAATAAAGAATTAAGAATTTGAAACTTTTTTATGTCAGTTTGATTTGAAATGTCAGAACATGTCAAATTGTCTATTATTTTTGGCACATAAATAGACTGAGAGCCTGTGATAACCAAACCTTCCTTATTTTAAAATTGCTGAATGTTTTTCTGCGTGGTATATACGGGTAAAAAATATTATCGACTAGGTATGAAATTTGGATCTTAGTTCCTTATGCAGGTAATATTTTATAGCAAGGATGATTTTTATAGGTATAAAAAGCACTCTTGGGGCCTCCCAAAGTAACATTAAATTCAGTTTTTATAATAAAACAAATATAACTATAATTTAGTAAAGTTACAATATCTAGCAGTGGTTTATATCTGCACCAATTGCCTGGTAATGGATGGCGTGATTCCTAATATTATTAGGAATAAAATCTTTAAAAACTTTACTATGAGGAATTGAGCTACCACTTTCAATGTTATTGCTACCAATAATCTGCCTAAGTAATCATGATCCAACTTTTATAGTCGCTAATCCCTATTTCTATGTTGGGGACATGCACAGAAAATATTAAGTTTTAATAAAATAAGGAAGGGCATGCTGTCGCGGGCTTTTGCTCTATAATGCAATGTTGGTATTTTTATATTTTGTTAGGTATCTTTAAAATTACCGAACAGATTCTGACGTGGTTAAAATGGGACCAACTTGGGAATACACCATTACGAATAAAACAACAATTTTGGAAATCAGTCTACAATTGGCGGAGAAATCGGCGAACATACATAAAAAAAAAACATACATACATCGAAACATATAACCTCCTCCTTTTTGGGAAGTCGGTTGAAAATAATGGTCACAGTAGATAAATAAAATTTGTATGTGAGAGATAGTGAGAAATATAGATTCATTTTTCTATAAATAAATAAATGCGCGTTGTGTGAATGTGAAACATATTTTTTATACGCAAAACAATTCCATAAATACTCTAGGCACTACTTTACTATAATATCCTAGATAATATATCCTATCAATTCTATGTGGGAGATAGTTTAAAAAAATAATAATACGAATTTTCATATTTTATGTAAGAACTTAATAGCTTAACTGTCCATCTTATTATTCATAAACCATCCGTTTTTCGTTACTTTCTGGTCAATCATTATCGGTCATTATTATACGACATAAATCAATTACAAACGATTGCACGACATTCTCACATAAAAGTGGAAGTGCCAACCCTACTCAGCGAGGTTAATGGAGCCAGTCGGGGTATGAATATTATGCGAACTAAATCTTTTATTATGAGTGGCGAAAACGCGTTCGATATCGCGCTATATATTATTGCGATTTATGTAATTAGGATTTAGGCGATCGAAAAAACAAAACCACTATTTGAGCTCCTGTTTTAATATTATGAATTAAATATTCCTTATTATTGAATTTGAAATAAAAAGGCTAAAAGAAGCGACATCTACTGGCTTTTATTGTATGAAAATATAGAGGCATATGTCACTCTTACACTCGCTAAATTACCAGGGGCCCTATTTTTGAAAGTATGACATACCGCCGAAAACGAATAGACTATTATGTCGCACTCGTCCGACTATGTCACTAAAAACATAAAGCCGTATTTTTTAAATCACTCGTCTAGCAATGTTGCCAGTGACATGAAAATAATGCGAGAAATAATTTCTGCTCAATTCTACGCAACGAAAACCGAATCGGTAACGAATCGTAAAAAAAATGTTCGTAAATTTTCAATCAAAGAGAACGTAAGCGTTAAATGGAACGCAAAAATGAAATTCTAATAGACTCCATCTATATCCGTATCCGGTTGTCTATGTCATTCATGATTTTGACGTAAAAAACGTTCGACTACCAAATCATACGAAAACGAATGGTCTAGACCACTCGTTGCGAATTATTCGACATAGACAATTCAAAAATACGGAATAATGTATATCGAATGAAAAATAATTCGGCTCACGCTTTTTTGGTGAGTCACACTTTCAAAAATAGGGCCCCAGTACTATTATAAAATTCAAATTTGAGCGAAAATTCGATTCAATTGATTGTCTATGGTAAGCAAAGGAGTTTCAGAATATAAGGCTTATTATTATAAGGCTTATGTTGGGCGGCGACGGAATAACGTGTCTATGTTTTTTGTCGATAAAACCTTAACTTTTGATGTTATATGTTACATGGGGAAAATATGACCTGAATTAACATAAAGGATAATATATTTCCTGATTTTTTACGGAGTTTGAGTCCGGATATTGATAAATTGTCTAATTACCAAATTTTCAAGGATTGCTTATCCCTGTAATAGAAATAAATGCGATGTAAAGGTAGATCTTAAGTGTAACTTATTTATTTTTCGTCATAAAAAATAAATACGAATTCAAATGGCATGTTTACAAAGATCCTAAGCACACACGATGGATGTCATCTCAAGCAGAGATTGGTTAATGCCCAGGAATAAATGGGAAGTAAACGTTTTTGCCCGACGTAAACCCACCTATAGACGGGCTTACGCCCGGGAGTAAACGGGCAGAATCCGTTTATTCCGGGCGTAAACCCATCTCTAATCTCAAGGGATTTTTTTTAGAACACTCGTTAGCAGAGTATACATACGGGAAACATTTGTACCGTTCGTAAGCCAATTTACAGCAAAAAAGGCTGGGATGGACAAAAACATGGATCTGTAATTGGATAATTAGCTTTATAGTGGTGATTAGGAGGCTCGTTATAAGAATACTGATACAGGTACATAATCACGCCCTTATCCTTAACGGGGTTGACACAGCCAAAAGTCGCGAGACTCGAAGGCCACGCTTAGCTGAATTATTGATGGAAAAAGACATTTCGATATTGCTCGTAATGTCAGGTTGCAAGCCCATTTTCTGTGATTGGAATCCCCAGGCTAAAGCCCTTTCCCTCGATTGACTTTTACAATCTGCGCGGGAAGATAAGCAACTAGCACATAAAATCATAAAAATACTGTTTTTTTACAATACATTTAACACAATCTATATGCCCATGAAAAAAAAAATACAAAAATTTATTTGTCTGTAGAAGTTAATTGCCTATTATTAGTAAGGCTTTTAGTCTTGATACTAATAATTACGACCTAACTCCAAAACTCGTTCGGTACCTAGCTCAGTGTAAATGGGCTTCATTTCCGTTCGCTACCCGCCTTCGGGATATGAATGTCGTCACGTTGAATTTAATAAAGAAAGAAGACTGGCTGGATATTTGGGTGGGACTTTTGAATGCCGAAGATATATTTTTTAAATTTTCGAAGCAACAATGAATATAGATAAACCGCGCTCACATTATTTAAACTTCTTTTATAAAATGTGTTCCAAAAACGAATTCTTTCTTGTCGATACTGCTCGGTTTTTTCTTTATCCACGTGGTAGGCAAAGGTATTCCAATGAAAACATTTTAGTCCGGTCATTCTATGTTTTCAGAAAAACTAATTCATAAAGTTTTGAAACTTGTGTGACATATACCTTCGGTTGTGGTGTTCAACGCTCACTACCCTCCCCTGCCCTCCCCTGACGCTACCCCCCTTTACTCTGAAATGTGTCCCCTTTACCGGTTTTTTCACGTTTTCTCGAAAACTATTATAGATATGAAAAAGGTGTCAAAGGCAAAGATGATCCTTATTAAATTCTTAATAAAATATGTTCCATGTCTTATTTTGATAGATTTGACGGTTTACCAGCTAAAAGTTGTGTTTGGGGCACATGTTGTGAAAATGTACCTAAAAAGAGGGGTATTGTTGCAGTTTTACTATTATATCTCGAAAAAGACCCAGAATTTCGAAAACATAGTGCTATTAAAAAAGTTTTAGAGCATTATATTCTGCGTTTAATGGGACTAAATACTAATTTTGGACCACTCTGTCCTATATACTAGTGCTCATCGAAATTGGCACAAATCCCACAGATATTTTAAATGCGAAAGTTTTGATGTTATGTTTTGATCCTCAACTACGCAAAAATCTACTGGACAGATTTCAATGAAATTTCATATACTGCTAGAAAAATACTGGGTGTAGTACATGGTGCCTCATATTATCCCGAAACTCCTACGGGAGTGCTCAAGGCGCAGCGCTCAATATTATATTTGTTCCCACATAACTCCGTGATTTATGTTTATTGTTAGTTTTAAATTACACACTATCTTTTTTTTATAGAATAGTAGGCAAACGAGCGTGCGGGTTGCCTGATGGTAAGCAATCACCGCAGTCCATAGACACCAATGACCCTTAGAAGGTCACTTATTAATAAACTTGAAGTTCTATCAAATGAAAGTAAAAAAGAGACTTTTCTCCTAAAAAAATACTTTATTTGGTCCCGTTTTAGTTTATTTAAAAAACAATGAAACTCAAATATCTCCGTTAAACAACGCTCCTTCAATAAAAACAGACAACATCGTCAATAAATTCCACTTTGTATGACAGTTTTCAAAGAGCGGAGCAAAAAAGGGGTTGCCAGACTAGAGAAACTCCGTAATTATATTTCACGGTTCGGACACGTTTGGAGCTGGGAACTCTTTGATCGAACGCCTGTTATAGAATGGGGGGCGTGGAGGGGGGTCACGTTGCATGTAGACTGCAAAATACGATCGTTGCTTTGTCTCTTGACGATCTCTATTAAAATAGATTAAATGTTTTTTTTTCTTATTTTTTTTTTTTTTTTTATAACAGGGCGGCAAACGAGCAAGCGGGTCACCTGATGGTAAGCGATCACCGCTGCCCATGGACTACTGCAACACAAATTAAAATTATTTATTCATTAATTACAATCAATTCTTTAGATAAATACATTGTTGGGGTCTACTTTTAAGCATAGGAATGCTTGTGCCAGTAGACCCCTGGATGTTGTTGCTATAAAAGCCAAAATATTCTGCATTTAACGGCTCACTCACGTGTCATTATGTCGGGAATTGCTGATTAGTTTCGAAACCATCAGGGGACCATTTTCAAGGCGTGTGAAGGACGCCTCGCGCTCGCACATAGCAAGTGAGTGACTCGTTGAACTTATTCAGTATGTCTTTAACTCATAATACTTTTAATGAATAAGCCTATTTCTTTACTATTCACGTAGATACAGATAAGGATCTCACACATTCAAAATCCAAAGTCAAGAATTTAGATGCTAATTTGTTTCAATCAACAACATTAGGTACGTATTTAGTGTAAGGACTGTATGTCAGGACCTTTTTTTTTTTTTATTTAGCTGATAGGTCCCACTGCTGGGCAAAAGCCAGGTCAGGACCATAGACATAGAAAAAAAAACATAAAAATTTTTTTTAGAGAAAAATCACATAACAGTTTGACAGTTGCACAAATTACAATATTAATACTTTTTAGATGTTTTTTTATTAAGTTTTATTTTTTTTTAAAGCCAATACTGTGCATTTTTGCTTTTTGAATGGTCTCGTCTTTTACTAAGCTCCACCTATGAATTCATCTGGAACTATTCATTTTTAAATTTGGGTCTCTGAAAATCCCTCATTTTCTTCTTATTTTGATTTTCGTGATCTCAAGAATCCCACTTATGACGTCAAGTGATATACGTGTCCTTTATTGAGAAATAAAGACACTTGAAACTAGAACGGCTATTACAGAGAAATCGACCAAGGGGTGAGAATAGAGGGCATGACGATGGACCCCTATAACAGTCCCTAAGGGTCGAGTTAACAATAGTTCTGAGGGGAAAAGTTTTACACTACTTATCTTACTTGTTACTTCCTCATTTTTTGTAGATCTGAGAGTAATATGTTTGTACCATACGCATATAAAGATGCAGTTGGGGTTTTTGGAGTTGGTAAGTTATTTTTTAAATAAGTTGGACTACGGAACTCTCAAAAGGAGCCGTCGTCCAAGTATTTTTAAAGTTGGACAACTGTCCCAAAGACCCATGGTCCAACTAGTTGTACAGAGTAGTTAGACCACTGCCCCGGATTCGTGTTTGAAGAGCTGAAGTAAAAAAATGTCAAAGTCAACATATTTTTATTCAAAGAGGCTTACAAATACGTAGCAAATTTTAATCGTAAAAAAGTGTTTTGAAATAGATTATAAAAACGAAATCTGATACCAGTTTTTTTTTTCTAGCCATTTTCGTCTCACTGCTGGGCAAAAGCCTCCCCTAATTTCCTCCCCTAATTTCATCTATCTTTGGTCTTTTCCTTCCATTCTTTATCAAACGCGACATAAAAATACTCGAAAAGGAGAACAAAACCACTAATACTTTTACTTTTTCAGTGACATTTTATTAATTTATAATTTTATTAATTAATTTATAAATTTGACAATTCATATAAATATTTAATGTATATTCGTCCACATACACAGTCATTTAATTGTAAGACATATGTTTTAAAATGACGTCTTTGGAGAAAATGCAGCAGTGGAGTTTGTTGCGCCGCCTCTTCTCCACTTGCGCTTTGGAGGCGGTGGTAACCTAAGCTTTAAGTAATTTTATGACGTCAACTAACTAAAAAACAAGAATGTGACGATTTATAAGTGCTATTTTTAAGCCTATATAAATAAAAAATATTGACTTTGACCTTTAATATGGTTAATTTTCAAACATTTAGTTAATTAGAAATGGACCATATTCCGATCAATGTAGCTGGGCTCTATTCGGCTCTATAGGCAGGCAGGCATTTGTTTGTGGTTACTCGATCACAAACATAACATGTTTTATTATATTATATTTGTTTCTTATATTTTATGTTACTGTTGACTGTACATAATCTAGTGTATGTTTAAAGAATGTTAGGCGACCAAGACCGTTTCATGAGTTTCTTTCGGCATTTCTTCTCAGCAGTGTGGTCGTTCCGAAATGCAAGTAGTTTGTAGCTTTGAGGCATAATATGCTATGATTATATTGTGGCGTGCCCACATATAAATACTTTTTATTTATGTATATACTTACCTCTTTACTATTGTCTTTTCCACCTGCGCGCTAGGACAGGATTTCTTCTTCTGCGCAATGTCATGTTGTGTGAACTCTTGTCTCTCACTAGTGCCAATACAAAAATTAGATGGACTAGATAGTTTTATTTACATACAACCCTAGCCCATACTGGTGACCCCGAAAAAGGAGCAACCCCACGGTCCGACAATGATACGTTTGATGACGCTGTGGCCGGGTCAGAATCGGCAAAGGGATCGTTATCATCATCAGATGTTTTTCGTGTCGGTGTACGGCTTCCACCGTTTTGGGCGGAAGAGCCCAATGTCTGGTTTGCCCAAATTGAAGGAAATTTTGTACTATATGGAATTAAAGACGACGAAACAAAATATTACTACGTCATCGCACAGCTAGACCAAAGATACGCCGCCGAAGTTAAGGACATCATTATCTCACCACCTGCAAGAGGTAAATATGAGCGATTGAAAACGGAGCTTATAAAACGACTGTCCGCATCGCGTGAGAAGGAAGTAAAACAGTTTCTCATGCATGAGGAGTTGGGTGACCGTCGCCCATCGCAATTCCTGCGGCATTTGCAGCACTTCGCCGGACCGAATGTTCCACAGGATTTCCTGCGGACTATTTGGACTAGTCGCTTACCTAGTAATCTCCAAACCGTCATCGCATCGCAGGCTGACTCGTCACTTCTGGCATTGGTTGACTTGGCTGATAAAGTGCATGAACTCGTGCCATCATCACCTCACGTTGCTGCGACCGACTCTTCGTCAGATTCCTTATTAGCCAAGATGGCTCAACAGATAGCCGAGCTCACACGTAAGGTGGAGGCACTCTCACCGAGGGACAACTACAACAACAGATCAAGATCGCGCTCACGCAGTTCTACAAACCAACGCGGACGTCGATCCCAGTCCAATTATAGGAAGTTCCCGGTATGCTTCTATCATCACAAGTACGGCGAGAGAGCAAAGACGTGTCAACAGCCATGTGACTACCAATCGGAAAACTCCAGGGGCGGTCGTTGATGGCGACAGATGATTGCCCTACCTCATACAGTCGCTTGTTTGTCGTAGATCGCAGGACTAAAATGCAGTTCTTAATCGACACAGGCAGCGACCTTTGCGTCTACCCTCGTTCTGCAGTTAAACAATGGCGAAATCGTACCTCGTTTGGACTTTTTGCAGCAAACGGGACGCCCATCGCGACTTATGGCATCATTCACCTGGACCTCAACCTTGGTCTTCGTCGGGATTTCCCCTGGCGCTTTATAGTGGCTGACGTCACTGAGCCAATCATTGGAGTAGACTTCCTCTCCTTCTATAATCTAATGGTGGACTGTCGGAATCATCGATTAATTGAAAACAAGACATCACTATCGACATCAGCGGCAATAGCGACTTCTACGATCAGCATATCTTCAGTGAAAACCATATTTGGCGACTCAAAATACCACAAACTGCTCAGCAGTTTTCCGGAAATTACCCGACCTCCAGGCATACAGCGGATCCCACAGCACCAAACTGTTCATCACATACGGACACTGCCAGGACCGCCAGTTTCATGTACCCCTAGGAGATTAGCGCCGGATAAATTGAAAATTGCCAAACAAGAGTTCGAAGCTATGCTGAAGAATGGAACTGCTCGACCGTCGGAGAGCCCCTGGGCATCGCCGCTACACCTAGCTCCAAAGAAGGACAACGGGTGGCGACTATGCGGCGACTACAGGATGCTCAATGCCCGCACGATTCCGGATAGATATCCCATAAGACATGTGCAGGACTTTACCCATCACGTATCTGGTTGTACGGTGTTCAGCACCATTGATTTGGTAAAAGCCTACAACCAAATTCCAGTAAACCCGGAGGATATTCCAAAAACGGCGATCACTACGCCCTTCGGGATGTTTGAATTCCCATACATGACCTTCGGACTTCGAAATGTAGGTCAGACATTCCAAAGATTCATTGACGAGATGACTAGAGACCTAGATTTCTGTTTTTGCTATTTGGATGATTTTCTGATCTGCTCACGTGACGAGGAAAGCCACATGGAACACCTAAGGCAAATATCACAAGACTTCAAAAATTTGGAATGGTCATTAACACATCGAAATGCGTATTTGGAGTATCTGAAGTCACTTTTTTAGGCTATAATGTTTCTGCGCATGGTATAAAACCCCTCGATACAAAGACTCAAGCCATTAAGGAATATCCAGTCCCCAAGAATGTCAAGGAACTCCGTAGATTTCTCGGGATGATCAATTATTATCGACGATTTATTCCAGGAGCGGCGAAGATACAAGCCCCTTTAAATGCGCTATTAGCAGGCTCAGTCAAAGGTTCATCTCCCATTAATCTAACTGAAGGTCTTCTGAACGCGTTTGAGGAATGCAAATCAAGTCTTTGTCAGGCAACTCTTTTGGCTCACCCATACCTGGAAGCAAAATTGGGATTGGTAACGGACGCGTCGGACATGGCGATTGGAGCTGTCTTACAGCAGTTGAAGGACGGTGACTGGCAACCTTTGGCTTTCTTCTCTCGTAAGTTGAGCCCATCTCAACAGAAATATTCTCCTTATGATCGAGAACTACTTGCCATCTACGAAACCATCAAACACTTCCGTCATATGCTGGAGGCCCGTCACTTCACTATTTATACGGATCATAAGCCTATTTGTTTTGCGTTCCAGTCCCGTAAAGAGAACTGTTCGCCACGCCAATTCAGGCACTTGGACTATATCGCTCAATTTACCACAGATATACAACACATATCAGGCAAGGATAATGTGGTGGCGGATAGCTTATCAAGGATAGATGAGATAGCACAGCCCATAGATCTGACAGCTTTAGCGAAGTCCCAAGCATCAGACGCAGAACTTTTGAACCTGTTGGATAGCACAGAAACAGCGCTTAGACTCAAAAAAGTTCAGTTGGACGGAGTTGATGTTCCCATTTACTGTGACATCAGCACCGGAAGCGAAAGACCGTTTGTAACCAAGTCATTTAGAAGGCAAGTTTTCATGAATATACATTCATTCAGTCACCCTGGCGCAAATGCTTCTGCAAATCTAGTCGCTCAACGTTTCGTTTGGCCGGGGGTGAGAAAAGATTGTAGAGAATGGACCAAAGCATGTCACGCGTGTCAATCTTCGAAAGTCACTCGACATACTTCGTCACCTCTTAGCACATTTAGTCTTCCCAAAGCTCGGTTTCAGGTCGTTCATATCGACCTCATCGGTCCTCTTCCCATATCAGATGGTTTTCGCTACTGCTTAACAGCGGTGGATAGGTTCACGAGAAGGCCAGAAGCTTTTCCCATAGCTGATATGACAGCAGAAACTGTCGGGAAAACGCTGCTTCAAGGATGGATCTCACGTTTTGGATGCCCGTCCGAGATCATAACGGACCGTGGAAAACAATTTGAATCCAACTTATTCAAATATTTATTGGATATAACTAGATTCAAACATAAGAGAACCACTGCATACCATCTCGCATGCAATGGGATGGTAGAGAGAATGCACAGGCAGCTCAAAGCAGCAATCACGTGCCACAACTCAGCAACTTGGACTGAGTCATTATCACTGGTTCTTCTTGGAATCAGAAGTGCCATCAAAGAAGTTTGCAACTTCTTCAGCCGAACTGGTCTATGGAGAGACGCTAAGGCTACCTGGAGAATTTTTCAATCCTAGTACAGTAACGACAACTGACATGAGTGATTTTATCGCGCGACTCCGCTCAATAATAGATAATATACGCCCCGTGCCAGCATCTCGACACTGTAACAAAAATATTTTCATTTTTAATGATTTGAAAACAGCAACTCATGTTTATCTACGGGATGACACCTGCAAACCTCCGCTCCAGCCAGCATATTCAGGACCTTACCAGATTCTAGAAAGACAAGAAAAAGTTTATAAGCTGTTAATAAGAGGAAAAGAACAAAATGTTTCCATTGACAGAATTAAACCAGCTTACCTGATCGCCAACGACGCTCCAGAGTTTCAGGAAACTGCATCGAAAAATAAAAACGAGAGACCTGAAAAGAAAAAAGAAAAGACAGTTACATTACCTGAAAAGGAAGATGAAAGCGCTGAAAAGCAATCTAGAAATAGAAATGTAAATGCAGATAGTAAGCTTTACCGGACGCGTTCCGGAAGAATCATCAAGCCTCTGGCCCACTATCGTCCGTCCTAGGACGGCCTCAGGAGGGGGGTGATGTGGCGTGCCCACATATAAATACTTTTTATTTATGTATATACTTAACTCTTTACTATTGTCTTTTCCACCTGCGCGCTAGGACAGGATTTCTTCTTCTGCGCAATGTCATGTTGTGTGAACTCTTGTCTCTCACTAGTGCCAATACAAAAATTAGATGGACTAGATAGTTTTATTTACATACAACCCTAGCCCATAATATAATTAGTTTTTGACGTGAAGAAGAGCCTTCTTTGAAGGGCAAGTTTCAATAAAGAATGTTTGATTTGATTTGATATAATATCTCGATGGATTTGATTCATAGTGTTGTCAATTAGGCAATTCAATGCCTACTTAGTAATAATAAAAACCATGTTCAAAATGGTATTAAGTGAAGCTATAAACCATTTTAATGCGATACAAGTAAAAGCTTGTTAACAATGTAATGCCAATGTACGCTGCGCCATAACAAGCATTCGATCTTAGAGCAAGGAACCATGAAAATTTGTTTGGATGTGAAATATTAACAGTTATCTATTGAATAACTAGTGGTTCTCCGCGAACTTAGACCTCGCGATTATTATTTTAAAAATACGGTTCAAAAGTTATAGAGCAATAAAGGAATATATATTTTCATAAAAATGCGTATATCTCATAAACGGCTGAACTGATTTTGTTGCGCAACGAACTTAAAAATTGTATGGATAGTTGCTACACGTAGTCTTTATCATCGAAATTAATTCATCGGTTCGAGAGTTATCGCGGGACAAACAAACATACATACAAACAATGTGTTTTCGCCCCAACTTGAATTATAGCCCTCGCTCGCATCGCTCTCTCGGTCAATAAAAGAACTTTTATATAGCCATCAACTACGGGATTAATATTGACGTCATCTTGTAGGTATATAATTTTATTTCAAAGAAAATGCTCATAAAAATTTATGCATTTTCAATTTTCGTACCTGAATTTCAGAATCTCACGCTTGACCTATATTATTTGCTCTGTTAGAGTCGTAATTTTGTATTATAAAGCAAATAGAAATTCTAACTCCTATCTGGCGCTCACTAAAAATCAAATCAAAAGTTTCAGAATCCTCTTTGTGGCTTATGGCAGGCGGCGACATAAAAAGTAACGTATCTACCTTATTCTGTGGGTGGAATTAGAATGGACTTTATTGTATAGGCATGTCTTGTAAAAAATAGCTAAATTGAATAAAATAATTTAGAAAAGAGTCGACAAATACGACACCCGACGGTCCCAGCTCCTACGTTAAATAGAATATTATATTTCTATCTAATCCAATTTTTCCCAAAAATGATCTCTCGAATGGGAGACTCGAATTTCTACATATTTCCCGAAAAGTGCTGCTGCATTTGCGCCTAGCGAGGAAAGTATTGCCAACATTGAGAGCAAAAGAAAGAAAATGAAGGGGAACAGTTATCTTAAGACTCGTTTACAGGCGCTGGCAACTTTCCAGGAGCTAAGTTACACCTACGACATATATTAAATATGTATTGTATATATTAGGCGTAAATCCAGATGCTTTTGAAAGGATTAACTCCGTTTTGGGTCTGGGCTTTGATAACACAGAAGTTATTGATTGTTCAATAATAGATTTATAAAAAAACCTCTCTTCTAGAGATCTCTTCCTCACTATCTATCGTATACAATGTGTCCCGTCATCAGTGTCGTTAAAACGAAAGTTAAAAAAGAAAAAAAATAAAAAAATAAATTAAATAAAAAATTTTGGGTGGTGATAATGTTCATAAAAAATGCCATATAACATACCATTAAAGGCTCCGACACTGATGACGGGACTCATTGTATAATGAACCACCACTATTGTATTGTAAAGGATTTATGTGTTTTACCTAATGCGTGAAAAAGAAATATAAAGTCGATGCGGACTGCAGCCTTAAAAAAGCCTTATTTTTTTCAAGAAAAGGTTTTTGAGTTAGATATTCCTGACGAAATTTAAAATGCTCACATTTCGTGATTTAAACAAAGAAAAATATTATCTTTCAGCATTTTTCCTAATACCGCATCCACGGAAAATAACATCTATGAGATTCAAACTGCAGAATTTTGTTCTTTGCAGTAAAAGTTGCTAGCGCAATCAGCTGATTAAACCGACATTTTCAATCCACTAACGACCGTAATATTGTGGGGTAAAGTGTATTTTCCTTTGAAAATAACAAGGCACATGTGGACGCGAACTGGGCAATTCTCTTACGAGGAAATTAGAAGGTTAAATTTATTTGAGATTAGTGAAGTAAGCTATTGTATTATTTTATGTAGAGTTTTTATTTGTAGCATCTTCTGAACTAATCGCAGCTCAACTCTTTTGGAAAATCCTAGATAAAAGTATCATTATATGTTATACCAGGTTTTATTTTATCCGTGCACCAAACATCAAAATCCGTCCAGTAGTTTTTGCATGAAGGAATAACAAATCATCCAAAAAATAATTCCTTTACGTTTTTAATATTGGTAGGATTATGGACCTGAATTTTTCGCAACGAAGAAAATAGAATATTGTGATGGCGGAATTGAGCATCAAAATTAAAGTCTCGAAAATCTAAACCGAAGCAATCTACTAATCAATTGAAAAGGCAATATGAAGGCATTTTCAAAGAGCCTCATCATCCTTCCGCCATATTGGCACCAGTTCAATACAAGTCGAGTCTTTTGTTGAGTCTTCAAAATGAATAGCTGTATATGGACAAATGCTTACGATCTAAAAATAATATTTTGATGTTTTAAACAGATTTTATATACTTCCCGTGAGATTTGAGTAAATATTTAGGGTTGCTGGTGTCCATGGACTGCGGTGATTGCTTTACATCAGACAACCCACACGCTCGTATGCCGATTATTCTTTAAAAAAAACATGTCTCACAGTTAAAGACTTGTAGGTTTAAATCCCACGGGCTAACGAATAGACCTCAGATTTAAGAGTCACCTTTAGTTCACCATCTCTCAACGCCTCTGGTTTCAGATTTTATTTTAAAACTTTTCACGCTCGGGGATTGTAGATAAAATATCTTCTTTCAAAAATATTCGCTGCAGCTTCATATAACTTTATTGTTATGATCGATAGAGATCTGATGGAAGTAAATAAAAATGGCGTTGCTACAAACCAGTGACAGTAAAGTCCATTTATTCATAATTGTCCTATTATGTAAACAATCTTCACAGTACTTTTTTTGAATTTCGTTGAAAATAAATCAAATAGTAGTTCAAACCTAAACATTCTAAAGAAAAACATTTATTAACCACGAAAGTAATTTCCTAAAAAGTCTATGTTAACTTATATTGTTGTAAAATCATAAAAAGACATGGTAAGATTGTATACATAATAGGACAATTATGAATCATCATCATCATCATCATCCACAGCCTTCTGTGACCCACTGCTGGGTATAGGCCTCCTTCTGTCTACGCCAACCTTCTCGGTCCTGGGCCATCCTACTCCAGTTGTTGCCAGCAATATTCTTAACATCGTCGACCCATCTAGCTGTCGGATGCCCTACACTCCGTTTTCCATTTCGGGGGTACCACTCGGTAATAGCTTTACTCCACCTTCCATCGTTCCTTCTAGCCAGGTGCCCAGCCCAATTCCACTTTAAAGTTGCAACTCTGGAAACCACGTCTTGAACTTTCGTTCGACGTCTTATCTCCAGGTTGCGAACTCGATCTTGCAATTTGATGCCGAGCATGGCTCGCTCCATGGCTCTTTGCGCAAATTATGAATAAATGGACTTTATAGCTTTGGCCCCATCAACGCCTCAAAGGACCGTATCGCTATGAAACCGTGACTGAAAAAGCTATCCTAATCCTAACTTCCTAACTAATATTATAAATGCGAAAGTGAGTTTGTTTGTTAATAAATATTTTTTTGTTACCTGTTCATGTTTTATCTTCTGAACCAATCTTCCTGAAAATTTGCATACACATAGTTGGAAGTACTGAGAAGGACATAGAGTACCTTTCATCCCGGGGAAAGAGCTATTCCCGTGGGAAATTCACGCGAGCGAAGCCACGGGCAAAAGCTAGTAATAATGTAATGATAAATCATTTGATTCGGATTTTTTTTATGTTAATTACAAGCTAGATTGAGAAATATTTTGTTATACTTAATGTTGAATGATAAGGTACCTAACTAAATAGGTGAAGATCTCATACTCTATGGCATCGGCATAACAATAAAATCTTTCTCTATGTCTTATTTCCAAATTGTGTACAAAAACACTCCACAAAATGCATTCAGTGTGAACACTACGAACTTCAACTAAATTTGTCGCACACGTCCTGGATTTCACCAAAACTAACTAAAGTTGGTGTATCTAAGTTGCCATTCTGTAGCTTCCAGGTTGAAAACAAGTTCTGTGGTGGAGGATGCCGCGGCAAAAAGCTATTAAACATAAGAACAGGGCTATGATTCTACTAATATTAAAAACGTACTATTGTACTCCTCAGTCAGATATATAGATAAGTAACTTTATTTGCAGCCACAACAACATATACAGTTTCATACAACAAATAACGAAAGATAAATAAACGAAAAATAACTGGACAACTTTTTTTATGCTTCTTTGAAATATCTCACAAAACAGAATCATCCGTAAAATAATCACATTCAAATAATTTCAAATCATTTATTATAATACTAGCTTTTGCCCGCGGCTTCGCCCACGTGAATTTCCCACGGGAACAGTGCTTTTTCCCGGGATAAAAAGTAGCCTATGTGCTATTCCAGGTCATTATCTACCTCTGTACCAAATTTCATCGAAATCCGTCCAGTAGATTTTGCGTGATTGAGTAACAAACATCCTCACAAACTCACAAACTCACATCCAAACATTCGCATTTATAATATTAGTATGGATATAGTATAAGTGCTGGAGTCCTGTGCTAAGTAATCACATCAATAACCAAAGTATTTCCTAAGATATAGCAAAAAACAATTCACATTTTTAAGCTATGTTTGGACGATACCAAAACGCCCCTAACTAAACGTACATTCATATGACGTCACGCGTAGAAAATTGACTTTCCCGAAAAGTTTGAACTCTAATAAATTAGCTCAGGAGAATAAACTCGTGCTGAAAAGTCGCAAAATGTGTTTAATTATATGTATTCTATCATAAAATTACAATTCAATTCTCATATCTTGTCCACACCCGTATTATGTGTGTGTTGCAGCAATACAAAAAGCTCACACCTCAGTGGCACTATTACAGTTGTGTCCCAAAATCTAAGAGATTGTACTAAAGCATTGAGATCTTGTCGGTTTAAATATAAATAAAAATAAAATCAATTTATTTCAGGTAACACAAACCATAAAGCTTTAATACAATATATTTGGCTTTTGAGACACAATTGAGACGAGATATCTACGCTTGTAATAAGTAGAATCGGCCCTCTGCAATCTACGCTTTTCAAAACTAAAAATACAACTACATACAGAAATATTTCAATTTTACATTACATAAAGACGCTTTGAAATGAGCTCCAAAGATACTTCGCGGACCCAGACTGAGGCCACAATCGTCCTTTATACAGTTCGTTGCGGTGCAGCTCTTTCATATTCTGCAAACTCGATATAATTAGATAAATCTTCAGGTCTTCATTGCTGTGGTCCAAGTTATAGGATAATTTAGGATTTATTAACTGTTTTCAACACATTTAAGCTTAGAAACTAACCAAGCTTTCTGTTATTATCATTTGATCTATTTATTTAATAGCCATCTAAGTCCGAGTACTGGCACAGGGCGGGCGCTTCATAGAAACGGCGCGTCAAATATGCCTACTACTACTACAAATGAAACTGTATATCCATGAACACGTCAGTAACACGTCAGTAACACGTCAATGTGTGCGTTTTCATAGTCGAACGTCCCACAGTTACACAAGAGCGGGGGAGAAGTGCGGAAGGAGCGGGGGGGTGCCATATTGCGGGAGGGGCAGGGAGTTTCCTTTCTGTACGTAGTACTAATATTAATTCTGTGGTACTGGGTAAATGCTTCTCTCTCCTTCTAACATTCTCGATCTAAGGCTATATATATCATCGCTATGATATTGGCTCGGAAAAAGTTGTTGCTTGATAAGCCATATCTTCCATTTCTGAATTTCATTCTTCATTCGTTTGTCCACCTTTATCGGGTACCAACAATTTTTTCTAAATAAATAGTCTCTAATGAAGAAACAAATTAAAAACATCGTCATACACATCCGGGGTAGAAACGACCCAACAAATTTACAGAAATCTTTAAAATATTCCTACATTGAATCGCAATAGATACACATACAACATTGTACAAATACAAACTTGCATTAATTTCAATCACGTCCCATATTAATGCTATCTTGCACTCAATGCAGTACAGTCAACTGAATATCATTTTACCCTGCCTGTACTGTACTGAATTTCATTGCAAATTTGACTCTAACAACACAGAATTAAAACTTAATTTGCAATGATTTTCAGTTGGTTACGAGTATCTCTAGTAGACGCTTACCTTATGGCGGTACGCTGTGGTCGGCAGACCCGTGGTTCGAAATTGAAAGCAATCTATTTCATGCATGGTAGTTTTGATAGAACACTTGCTTCCAATGAATGAAAAAAAAATGAGTAAAAAAACATCTGTAGACCCATCGCCCGGGACTTGGTTGGTCCACGGATCAGTATATACGTATAACTACTCTCTATGAGGACTTATCAGCTTGAGTGTGAAATGGAGAAAACGATTGTAAATCACTCCATTATTATCATAGTCAATCAAGTCATAGTTTCATCCTACGTAATGACACCGACAAGAGCCAGAAAAAAAGAAAAAAGAAATAAATATAGGTATATACGGACAAATCACACAGATTGAGTTAACCCCAAAGTAAGTTCGAGACTTGTGATATAAATCCTAACTACATATAAAATCCTAATCCTAACTAATATTATAAATGCGAAAGTGAGTTTGTTTGTTTGTTATCTCTTTACGCTTTATCTACTAAACCAATCTGGCTGAAATTCACTAAACCAATCGCATACACCGCTGGAAGTACGGATAAGGGGTACCTTCATCCCGGGAAAAAGTACTGTTCCCGTGAGAAATTCACGCGGGCGAAAATAATCGATACAGAAGAGACCTTATGTTATGCTGCTGACTGTACAATGTACACAGCTATGCACGTCCATATTAGCATGTGTGTGTGCACAAGCTGTTTGCCAGGGCCGGACTGTGAAATCAATCAGTGTGTCGAGACACCAGTTCGTTAGTGCCGGGATGAAATGCGATACACGTGATTCTACTGGAAATGGTTTTTAAGGCACGTGGATTTAATGATCAGAAAAAGGTTTCACATCTAGATTTTAAGCTTATTATATGGCCCTACTATAATAGGGGTATTATTGGCTTATTATATTTCTAACGCAAAGGGAACGCAGTTAGCTGTTTATACCGGGATAAAATGTGATACACTAATTCTTCTAGGAATGGTTTTTAAGGCACGTTAATTTAGTGATCGGAAAAAGGTTTCACATCTAGATTTTATTATATGGCTAAAATAGGGGTATTATTGGCTTATCTTAATCTTAACTAATATTATAAATGCGAAAGTGAGTTTGTTTGTTCATTTATTTGTTACCTCTTTACTCTTTATGTACTGAACCAATCTTCCTGAAACTTCGCATGCACGTAGTTACAAGTACTGAGAAGGACATAGGGTACCTTTCATCTCGGAAAAAGGTACTGTTCCCGTTAGAAATTTACGCGAACGAAGCCGCGGGCAAAAGCTAGTTTCAAATAAATACTATTTTCTTTAAGTTACAAATACGAGTATCTAACAGCTATGTTACAAAGCCAGCGACCGACGATGTGGTAAAGTCCTTTAGACTGCATTCTCTTTCATATTTCCAATGAACTCTGACATAATTAAATAAATCTCCAGTTCCTGATTTCCCGTGGTCCAAGTCTCAAGATTTTCAGAGGTAGTTCTTATCGTATAACTTGTTAAAAAGAAACGAATTTGATAGCGCTATTCAATTGTCAAATTATAAACTCACAAAATATACATATTCATGCTATTTCTCCTGCTTACTGCTATGAAGACAGTAATATTATGGAGATAAGAAAATTCATGGAGTGAAAGTCGAAGTTAGTCTCTTCTAATATAATATCTTTCTGTGTGTATGAGTGTACTGTAGGTGCCGTGTGACAAATGAACCGTCAAAAAAAGTTATTTTAATTCTCCAACGCTTTTGACTTGTACCATACGCAAAGGGACATTCTTGACGAATTCAATTTATTCAGCATTCGTTAGTGGGGACCCGGGCTAGGGTGAGCTACTATTTTAGAGCTCGCTGTTTTAAATTCACTCCTATTTTGAATACAAAGAAAGTAATTCAGATTTGGTAGAGTAGTTTTCGTAGAATTTTAAAAATAAAGCAACAAGCTTTTCTAAGACTGATAATGTCTGGCTATTAGCATTGTTATTTTACTTCAAACTTAAAAGAAATTTTGAATAATCCGATAAGCAATATACTCGGAAAATAAAGAGCAAAATATAAAAATAAAAAATATCCTGTTTACTTTCAACAAGTAATTTTTAAGTCTTTAATAGAAATTATATGGATTACTTACTATAAATATCACTAGCTGCACCCCGGGGCTTCGCTCCCGTAGGAATTTTGCGATAAAAACTACCCTATGTGCTATTCCCGGTATTTTTCTACCCGTACCTATACCAAATTTCATCGAAATCCGTCCAGTCGATTTTGCTTGATTGAGTATCAAACATCCTCACAAACTCACATCCAAACTTTCGCATTTATAATATTAGTAGGATTATAAGCAATATTTTTAAATTAAAAAAAAAAGATCATTTTTTTTTTTTTTTATAACATAGGGCGGCAAACGAGCAAGCGGGTCATCATAACAAACTTTCACATCTAAAAACATAGGCTTTGAAGTGGATCGATTTCGGAAAATATCGTTTCATAAAACGGCTTAATTGAAAAATAAATTTAAAACCCATATCGTAGCACGGTGGTTTCCCCCATACGTCATAAATAAAAAAAAAACAATTATAAAAATACCCACATTGAGTGTTTGATCAAGTAACTACAATGTCCAAACAAGATAAAAATGCAAAAATAATTAGATTTTTATTTACCCTCATTTCAATATTTTCATCGAAAGTATCAGTTGTTCGACGCATGAATCCGTGCTATTTGAAAGCGACGCACTTTTTACTCGATAGTAGATTTAATTACGCTGAAAGTTGTTACAGTAGTGATTTGATTTATAATGGAAAATTAAGGTCAAGGTATGTACTTTCATCTCTGATATTTACATTATTAAAAAAGTATTATATTGTAGCGTAAGGTGAGTGCTACGCGAACGTTTATAAATCAAGAGAAAAAAAATATTGTTGGCATTTCTCATTGAGTTTTACTATATTGCACTCAACTTGCCATCATGGAAACTTACATGATTATTTAGATTATGCTTTTCTGTATAGGAAATAACAAATTTTACCAATCAATTCTCACAACTTTTTGAAATATTTGGGTGCTACGCCAAGATTCACTTGTCGTAGCAAATTTCTACGAACCCGAGATTACGAAATATATGCATATTTACCATGTTTAATATTTTTTTTGTTACTATTTAGGTCCAAGCTGCTAGTGCGTATTCAGGCACATGATTATATTTGATATTTGGGATAATTATAACAATCAGGGGCTGGCCTATATATGGACCGTGTGAAGCGTGTTCAGAAAGAGGTAAGGCCAACTTACCAGTTGAAAATAAGGATATTTTGAACTTAGGCATACTTAATAGACGTGTTTTACTTTTATGTCAAAGGATAAAGTTAGTTTAGAAGAATATCATTACCTATAATCCAAATTTCTAGAAAGTCAAAATCAAAATAGCTTAATGTTGCACTCTTGGATTCGATTCTTCGAGTTTTATATTCATTTCTCTTACCGGCTCAATATAAAAATGAGGCAAGTAAGGGGACAAGCTAATAAAGATTCCGTCGCTAATAAAAAAACGATAGTTCAGTCAGGTTCAGTCTCAATTCAGA
The DNA here is from genome assembly GCA_018467065.1 of Ephestia elutella. Taxonomy (NCBI): domain Eukaryota; kingdom Metazoa; phylum Arthropoda; class Insecta; order Lepidoptera; family Pyralidae; genus Ephestia; species Ephestia elutella. Next base: position 3,274,160 of record CM031580.1, on the reverse strand, counting down.
GAAAAATTGGGCCTTATTGTTGATAAAACTAAACAAGGAGGAAGTAGCACTTCTAATGATGTAAACACGGGAAAATTTTTTTTAGAAAATTCTACAATGACTTCTGAAATGACAGAAATAGATAAAAATTTGATATCACGTTGTGCTGTAGTTTAATGTAAGTTTTTAGTTTACATTTATAACGTAATAATTGTAATATAAAAATATTACATGCTAGCACCTCGCTCCGGCTTCGCTCGGGAGGTACATACTTAAATTGTAGCCAATGTTATTTAGGTATAAGGTAGCTTTCTATTGGTGAAAGAATTTTTGAAATCGGTTCAGTAGTTCTGAAGAATATCCCCTAAAACAAAGTCAGAAACATACAATCACTTCCTCTTTATTATAAAAGTGTTATTAGTGTGATGACTAAATAAATATGCAAAATGCATACATATGTTATTAGTAAGATGTTTTACATTGTTTAATTTTGTTTTAAATAAAATTTTATGTTGTTACAATATTTTTATTTACCTACGTAGATTTGTTCAACTTGTCATTGAGAAAAGGTACTTAAACAATGATAATTTCTATTGTGATTCAATTTATTTTATGAATTCATTCTCTTAAAATGAATAATAAATGTATTCTAAACAAAATACATTCGAGTTTAGTCTTTAAAACCCGTAGAATGTGTTTTAAGTATTTTTGACGCACCTTAGTATGGACCGGGAACCAGTGTGGCGTAGGTGGAATCGAAAAAGTTCCTTCATTTCGTTTCTACTCAAAATTTCAAAGTTAAACTGGAGCTTGAATCAAACCGTAAATTAAATTTCTGTCAGCGTCCTAAAGTCGAGGTAGACTGCGGTTAGGTCAAGTTCACACTGTGCGAGTTGTCTCCATAACCAGCTAGACGTCTCGGGTGAGCGACAGAACGCTGCACGGCACGATGCGATGCTGTGCTACAAGGCAATACACGCTACAACCCTGACAAAACGTAGGCTACAACTCCATAAGTATACGTACGTATATGCTATGTTATGTATTATATATTAAGTAGGTATGTATAATGTACATGCATTTAATATTTGCATTGCGTCGGATTAGGCCGTCTCAATAACTAGAAGCGGTTTTTGCGTTATCAACTTAACTGCCGTGCACCGGGCATCTTGTGGTATATTCAGGATAAAATTGTTGGTCTTCCATATAAATCAAAAATAAATAATGAAATAAAAAGTAATCTACGTGCTAATAAGCATTATTTAAATTATTTATTTATTTATTTTATTATTATTTAAATAGCCATTCCGTCTTGACAGAAATTCATTCTTGCTGATTTGATGTTTGGCACTCGCCACTCAACTCGTCTATTAAACTCGGCCAATGTACCATTGTCAGACTGTGGTTCCGACAGGGCACGTAGTGATCCAAAATTGTGATATCTCAGTTCTGATGACATAATAATTGTTTCCGCCGTCCGTCCTGTATTTATTTACGTCAATTTTGTCACGACAACAAATTAATGTCAAGTTGGAATGATTGAAAGAATTAGTATTACTTTAAAGTCTTGACGAGAAATAAGTCGTTCAGAAATAAAATAGAAACGCATTGACTTTTGTACCTACCTACCCATTTATGTTTTATTATTTTTCTGTATTACAAAATATTTTTTTAGAATGCTAATAACATTGCTTCATAGTGTACACTGTAATAATGTTATTATGATTTTAAATAAATAAATAATAAAAAAAAATCAATTATATGTTTATTGTTTTTGTCAGTCAGATTTCCGCATTATTTTTTCTTATATAGGTATGTAGGGTATATTATTAAACTCTAGTTAAGCCATGCTCATCATCCGTCATTATTCATCTTTCCTTTGGCCTTTCTCTCTATTTACATTTAGATCCCAACACTTACTTACTCCGCTGGCTCAGTGACCCCAAAGTGGATCTTGGCCTCCGAAACGAGAGAGTGCCAGAGACATTGTTCTGCGCGATGCTTTCCAGTTGCCCGCAGATCAGCCTCCACAGTGTCTCTCCCATTAATATTATTTTATTTATTTATTTGGAAAACTAGGACTTTACAAACAAAAACAATAGTTATATAGGTATGATGCATAAATATCAAAAGTAGTGAATTATTATTTACAAAACTATTTTCCAATTGCTGTCCATAATAAGCCGCTATCGTACACACAAAAGCGTAACAATAAATAGAACATCTCTATAAAAAGCAGAAAGTCACCGGACGGAATCACCCACTTTCCGGACTCATAAAAACTTTCCGCTTCGTAACTAAGAATCACCCAGTAGGAACTTTGTCATATGACCGTTCCATAATATTTATTTTTCTGTTCTATTTCTGTATAGTTATCAAATGGCAATTAAGGGCTCTTACACACTGCGTCGTATTCATTGCCGCGCGACTGTCGCGCTGCAAAAAGTTCAAGTAATTGATAGTCGAGTGGTAATAACGTACTTTTCCAGTTTCTAAAATTAGCTGTTTCGCCTCCGTGTTGTTATAGAACTACGCGGATACGAGACAGCTGAATTTAGAAACTGGAATGTAAAAGTAGTATCTTACAGAATGGCCACTCACGGCCCCGCACTCACGTCAAATACAACACCCTACCCCGCACTTCGTTGTAGACATTACTGACACTTGATCGAGGGCTGGCGCGTACTCGGCGCTTTTTCGCACTATTTTTATTAATAAAACGCAAGCAGAGCCCTACTAAATTTCACGCTCACATTTGTATGTGTACAAACGTCTATGTAGTAGTAAATTTGCGAGCGAGTGTCCGAAATGTGACTATAGCGTACAAGTGGGCAATAAAAAAGGGATTTCTGAAAGTTAGAAGCCACAAATATAACTGAATTCTACGACCTAATCCACCTAGCGGACTCAAAGAGTCCCAGTAACTTAAGTTTACACATAAAACATAGAGTAACAAACAGGACACATCCAAAACTAACGAAATACTTCACTCCCGAGACAACTCCATGCAGCAACTTCTAACATTTTTGCACAACTTTTGTAAGGCACTGTTAACACTCCGCGGAAGTTCTTACAAATATTATGGGATAGTTGTACCCGCCTTAGTTTTATTGGCAACTGGGGATGTACGGGTTAAAAATGCTTCGTTACTTCTGAGAATTCACCTGTGGATTTATCTAATGGGTTGTAAAGTTAATCGACCAATTCATTTAGGTGTCTATATCCTACATGAGCGACAAAAAGCTACGCGCATAACCTAATATATGCTGTTATAGATTATATGAACCCGTGTAGTGTACCATCATATAAATCCGTCGACTTTGCGTGAATAACAAACATTTATACACTCACAATTTTCTTTGACGTTTCAGAAATAGGAGTAGTCTAACAAAAGCTTATTATTATGTAGCTTATTATTATTATGTAGTTCCTATGGTTAGCTGCCAAGGGACAAAGGTCAAGTTAGGGTAATAAATAAGCTGAACTATTATTATATTATTAACAATTTATTAGCAATTTTGTTAATTCTTTTTTCATGAATATCAAGACCCTTAGCCATGAGTCTAGAAAGCTTTCTAAATATCAAAGTAAAAATTTCCGTCTGAAATTCAGTGGACGTATTCTGAACGTAATAAGACGGTCGCCACTTTACTCTCATCGGTGTCCCGGGACCAGCATTAGGTTAACGGCAAAGAATATACCATCTGGTACAATTACACTCTATTTGGAGTTTTTTTATCTTTTTCTTGCTATACTATATTTGTATTTTTCTTAATTTATACGGATTTACTTTAGACATACTAACTACCTACCTACCTGAGGCATCACTGCTTCCGTGGGAATTCCGGGATAAAAGTACATGTGCTATTTATTATTCCAAGTATCTAATCGTGTACCATATCATCGAAATCCGTCCGAAAGAGTAACAAACATATTAATTATATACCTATACTATACTACTATGTAGGTATGTATATTACATATTATTCTATTGCACATATTGATATCTTGAAGCCAAATAATATGAATTTTCTGAGCTGTTTAGCTAAAAAGGGCCAAAAGGGAAGGGTAATAATCCAATTAGATCTGCCATTTTTTCTAGCAGCTACTAAAAATCTAATTGTCAAGATAAACTTTTTGCCGTATATTGCAATGTTTTCATGGAAAATATTTTTCACGCAAGCGAAGCAGCAGCAAAAGTTATATGAAAATATCCGAGGGGATAAAAAATACTTAGAAGTCCGGAGTAATATAAAGATAATCTGGCAATGTGGGCTCGCGATTTGATGTATAGTCTTAACACCCTTGAGGCGAAGTTTTAGCACAAAATAAAGAATGTGTGAAGAAAAAGGTAGATGACACGAATATAACGTTAGTGATAAACAGCTACAGTTAATTATAACCTCGTTAATGTAAATGAAATAAAAAACAAATATAATAACAGAAATGTTACGAAAATAAGTAGAGCAAACGGCGGCCGTATAGTATTACACAGCCTTTGTATGTATAAAATATCAACAATATGTTACTTTGTATTATTTATTATATACTATCAGCGACTACCGGTTTTGAGTTCTACGTGCTACCGTACGTACCCCGTATACTTCTCTTCTTTTAATAAACTAAATCGCTGGACGAACTATATCAGTCAGGTTCATTCTACAGGCTACGTCATTTCTGATGTGATTAAACTTAAATATTATTTGGAGAATCGCATGCCGACACATAGAGCTATGCTAAAAATCAATTATAATCTGTTATTATTTTAAAAGTGCAGCATATCAGAGATTAACCGTAAGAAATCTAAGCAAAGCAGTTTATTTTTCATTTTTTTTTTACATAGGGCGGCAAACGTGCAGGCGGATTTCAAACGGCTTTGTATCTGTACCGTCAGCATTTTGTGACCTCCAGGCAAAGTTCGAGCGGAGGAAATCCCCGATGATAGCGCGCTGTAAACAAAAAGCGGAGTTTTTCTTCTTCTTCCTCAGAGACACACAAATATAATGTTAACTTTTTTCGGCATTGTTCATTATTACCTTTTTACTTTAGAAAATATGAATTTATATTTACTTTACTAAACTTAAATAAACAGCCTGGAAAAATGTTAATTCTAAATTATATACTTACACCTATATTAGACTATTTTGAATATTTTTTTGTGTTTTTAAGGAGCTTTACAGTTTAGGCTGACATATCAGACCAGTTAACACGAATCCCGTGTTATTTCCGAATTATGTTATTATACAAGAATGTGGTTACTTTGTGTTACTTTATCTGTATGTTGGTTTATTGTTAAACTTTAGAATTAGATGATAAGAAGTTGAAGAGGATAGACTTTGTTGCCTTTGTTGAACTAGTTACGACCCGGGGCTATATTTGTCTGATTTTGGTGGAGTTGCAACCTGGCTCTCTTCAAAACCAGAGTGAATAGGCTGCTTCTGGGTAAGCTCACCGATCTCATCTCTTTCCTCGGGCAAGATTATGGCCAAGAACAAACCCATTTTTAATTAAAAAAAAAAGAGTTGGTGGTCTATGTGGTAGTCTATGGTTTATCTAAAGAAGGTACTTCAATTTCTCTTTGACCTTCCCACCTATTTTGATCTGTCGTTTGCCATCTCATTAAGCACCAATAAATAATTTAGAAGATTTAATCTCATCTGAAATTCGAGTAGTACATATTTTATAATTACCTTCACCTCGTGACCACGACCCTCAGTCATGAAGAAATACGACTAAAGAGAGAGATAATAATAATGTATTATTGTTTCTTAATACAGGGTTATTTGTAATAAACGCAAAACCTTTCTAGGGGTGAAAGTACTCATAAATATGAACATCTTTTTGTATGGGACCGACTCTGAAATCTAAAAAAAAAATCAGCTGTTCCATACAATTTGCAATAACTACTCGCCCAAAATGTATGGAACAGCTAATTTTTTTTTTGAGATTTCAGAGTCGGTCCCATACAAAAAGATGTTTATATTTATGAGTACTTTCACCCCTAGGAAGGTTTTGCGTTTAATACAAATAACCCTGTATATATGATTGTTGATACCTAGTTGATATTTATTTTTTATCAAGAATAAAAACTGATTGTTACATACAAACTCTTTTTTTACTTTCATTTCATATTTAAGGTCTACAAAATAATACACAATTTCCCCCCCTTTAAACACTACCGGAGCGTATGCTTTAAATTTTTTATGCTATCCGTCCCATTTAAAAACACACCGGGGCCGTTGGTAATTTTTTTTTCCAACGGCCCCGTCAATGCAAAATCCGGGCCCGCCGGGCCCGTTGGAAATTTTTTTTCCAACGGCCCCGTCACCGGGGCAGGCCCGCCGGGGCCGTTGGAAGTCACTTGTTTGCCATCTCATTAAGCACCAATAAATAATTTAGAAGATCTAATCTCATCTAAAATTCGAGTAGTACGTATTTTATAATTACTTTCACCTCGTGACCACGACCCTCAGTCATGAAGAAATACGACTAAAGAGAGAGATAATAATAATTTATTATTGTTTCTTAATACAGGGTTATTTGTAATAAACGCAAAACCTTCCTAGGGGTGAAAGTACTCATAATTGTAAACATCTTTTTGTATGGGACCAACTCTGAAATCTCAAAAAAAAAAATCAGCTGTTCCATACAATTTGCAATACCTACTCGCCCAAAATGTATGGAACAGCTGATTTTTTTTTTTAGATTTCTGAGTCGGTCCCATACAAAAAGATGTTTATATTTATGAGTACTTTCACCCCTAGGAAGGTTTTGCGTTTAATACCAATAACCCTGTATAATGTTAATGTTGATATCATAAAATGCTAATCTCTCTCTAGATTTGCATCGATAGCATGAAGCAGCATTTCTTTCATATTCCGCCACGGAATCCTGATAACTAAAGTTGAAACCCGTAGCTCACGTACACGTACCATCAGTAACTCACTGGAGCACTACAGTCAACAGCATATCACCCTACTCACATTCATTGTAAATTCCGTGTATTCCCGTTATACCCGTAGATTTTTGCTCCCATGAATGAATAGTAATGGTTCATGAATGGGAATGCCTAGGTAAGTACTTACCTAGGCATTTCCTGATGATGTTTCTGTGACTATCTAAATATGTTGTTGGCGTTCCCGAAAATTCTAAATTTTTATTGTTATTATTTGTGAAGTAACAATATGTGTAGTTGGCTTTGAAATTTGTATTTTTACAATTATGTTAATTTCGCTGTTGGCCATCCGAATGTATAAAATAAAATAAATGAAATTTGGTAAAATTATTAAAATTAAATCCCTTTGCCCCCGTACTATAAAATTACAGAATGGGAATACACGGGAAATTCGTCTCAATTACCACCGTACAGAGGTCCATGTAGGGCGTGATGTGTACTTCACTGTACCGCTCGCTAACTCAATGTAGCACGGTATAAAAGTTTGTCAGTGACATCGTTCGTTTGTGGAAAATTTGACGCGAACAGATCACCCTTGGTAGTAACAAAATTAGGTTTGTAGTTTGAAACCTTTGCCAACGACCCTATTTTGGTACGAATAACACTTTTCGTTATCTAGTTGACTATTTGTATTTTTTTAAATAATATATGGGTTTGCTCTTACCACAATCTTGCCCGAGGACAGAGATGAGGTCTACGCTGTAGCGAGCTTACCCAGAAGCAGCCTATTCACATATTTTGAATTTGTTGTATACTACAACTAGCTGGCGCCCGCTGCTTCGCTCACGTTAAACCTTTCTTAGCGGATGCCTACGCCATAACATCAAAGATTTAAACCGATTTAAATCTTTGCATAACATCTACTGCATGCCAAATTTCAGCCCGATCCGTCCAGTGGTTTGGGCTGTGCGTTGATAGATCGCTATGCCAGTTATATATACATAGATGAGACAAACAGGCTCGGCCCACCTAATGGTAAGCGGTTACCGCAGCCTGTGAATACTCATTAAAACTTGAAAGAATGCGAAAGATCTCGCTGTCACGACTGTACAACTGAACCAATAGAAAGAAAGAAAGAAAGAAAGAAAATTTGTTAATTTGACATATAAAATATCGATAAAATTTTGTATAGAGATAGTTGAATACCCGAGGTCAAATAGAGAGTTAAAAGTATGAATGAAAAACACATAAAGATACTTTTTGAAGAGTAATTGTGTTATCCATTGATATATTAAATATTTATTTATCTTTCCGGATATCCTGTGTTTTCAGTAAGCCAAATATTTATACAAACTCGTTTGTTTTTTGAAAAGCTCTTACAAAATTTATTAAAATTACTTATTGAATTTGTGGCTATGCTTAGCCCTTTTCGTTCCATTTTCCATATTAATTCCTAATTTATTTTACTTATTATGGATTCCGTCATCATCATCATCATCATTGTCAGCTTTCTACTACCCACTGCTGGGTATAAGCCTCCCTCTGTCTACACCAAGCTTCTCTTCTCGGCCATCATGGTGTCTATATTTTTAAAGACTATTTTTGTTTTGTAAAGTGACATCTTTGGAGAAAATGCAGCAGTGGAGTTTGTTGCGCCGCCTCTTCTCCACTTGCGCTTTGGAGGCGGTGGTAACCTTAGCTTTAAGTAATTTTATAACGTCAACTAACTAAAAAACAAGAATGTGACGATTTGTATGTGCTATTTTTAAGCCTTTATCATCGAGATATTATGGCCTATATAAATAAAAATAATTGAATTTGACTTTGTTGACAGATTCAAAACGGGACCAGTGCAACAAAACGGTGGACATTTACGACGATGTGTCGTCACCGCCGGTCACTCCTGAGAATTTTGGGAGACCACTCACTTGCACATACAGGTAATTGTAATATTTGTAAAATTTACTTTTTTCTACTTTGTCTACTGGTTGTATGTTGTGGTAGTCTACCATTATGTAGTCGGAAGGTCTAGGGTTCGAGTAATTGAGTCGAGCGTGTGCTGAAATGGGTTGAGTGAATCACTACACTTGGTACACTTGGTACTTGGTATCGAGACTTACACTATGTAGTATAAATTTTTGACGTCTTTTGAATTATCCGTACCTTTATATCTATACAAAAAATATTTACAAAGAGCAACTAAATTCAATTCTATTATATTATTTTCTATATAAATAATAGTCATTTGATGAATCACATTATGCATTATTTCTTGATGAAAATATTATTTATGTAATAAATTTAATAATTGTAAATCCTTTTAAGGGCCAGACATACACTACATGGTTCACTAATGTTTCACCAAAAAACCTTTCACAAACCATCACTTTATAAACCATCACTTAAAAAACTATACCTTTTAAAAATGTTTTATTTTACAAACTCGTTATTTTAAAAACGTTTCATTTTACAAACTATTTTTTATATAAATGTTTTACTCTACAAATGTATCGAGTATAAAACTTTTATTTTATAAAGTTTTATTTCATCAAATAACTCTCTTGACAAAAACATCATTTTACAAACCTACTATAAGTAAATTATTAATCAAGGGCTGTCAGCTTCTTTGGCCAAAAGCTAAGCAATGCCAATGGCAAAAAAAACCTAAACCTAACGTTTTTTCTACCCTCAAAGTCTTTCCAGGTAGTCATAAAAAAAAATAACCTGAACCTAACTTCTTTTCCGCCCTCAAAGTATTTTCAGGTGATTATAAAAAGACAACCTAAACCTAACTTATTCGCCCTCAAAGTCTGTCCGGGTGGTCATAAAAAAAATAACCTGAACCGAACTTCTTTTACGCCCTCAAAGTCTTTCCGGGTGGTCATAAAAAAAACTGAACCTAACTTCTTTTCCGCCCTCGAGTCTTTCTGGGTGGTCATAAAAAAATAACCTGAACCTAACTTTTTTCCGCCTTTAAAGTCTTTCCGGGTGGTCATAAAAAAAATAACCTAAACCTAACTTCTTCTCCGCTCTCCAAGTCTTTCCGGGTGGTCATAAAAAAATAACCTGAACCTAACTTCTTTTCCGCCCTCAGTCTTTCTGGGTTGTCATAAAAAAAAATAACCTGAACCTAACTTCTTTTCCGCTCTCAAAGTGTTTCTGGGTGGTCATAAAAAAAATAACCTGAACCTAACTATTTCCCGGCAGGACCGGTCGTTGTGGAAATCCTTGGGGGAGGCCTTTGTCCAGCAGTGGACGTCTTTCGGCTGAGAGAAGAAGAAGAGAAGAACTATTTCCCGCCGTCAAAGTCTTTCCGGGTGGTCATAAAAAAAAATAACCTGAACCTAACTTATTTTCCGCCCTCAGTCTTATTGGGTGGTCATAAAAAAATAACCTGAACCTAACTTCTTTTACACCCTAAAAGTCTTTCCGGGTGGTCATAAAAAAAAATAACCTGAACCTAACTTCTTTTCCGCCCTCAAAGTCTTTCTGGGTGGTCATAAAAAAAAATAACCTGAACCTAACTATTTTCCGCCGTCAAAGTCTTTCCGGGTGGTCATAAAAAAAATAACCTAAACCTAACTTCTTCTCCACCCTCAGTCTTTCCGGGTGGTCATAAAAAAAATAACCTGAACCTAACTTCTTTTCCGCCCTCAAGGTCGTTCTGGGTGGTCATAAAAAAAAATAACCTGAACCTAAATATTTTCCGCCGTCAAAGTCTTTCCGGGTGGTCATAAAAAAACAACCTAAACCTAACTTCTTCTCCACCCTCAAAGTCTTTCCGGGTGGTCATGAAAAAAATAACCTGAACCCAACTTATTTTCTGCCCTCAAGTCTTTCGGTCATAAAAAAAATAACCTGAACCTAACTTACAGCTCAGATCGTTTGGAACTTTCTTTTTTTTTATTAAAAAACTAAAAATTGTTTATTTACTCCACAAAAAATGGCCTTGGATTACATTACATAGGTATGTGATAAACATTAATTAAATTGAATACCATAAAGGACAGTATCGTTGTGGACATCTGGTGCCCGCGCTAAGTATCGAAGATCCTGTGTTGTAGGTTACCAGTTTCCCCACCCGGTGTGACACAATAAAAGGTATAGGCATGTTGAAATCATGTCACAATATGATTTGTGAGTTAATTTACAAATAAAAGACGAGTAATGACTTCTGTACCTAACACTACGATGAAAATCTTGGGATCAGTGGGTTTAAACTTGAAACTTCATATCTTCTAGTTTTGGTAAATAATATTTATCAAACGATGTATTTGCTATAAGATATTTTGTCTAACGTTGTTTTACCAATTGAAAATTTAGTAAAATAATTTGTTTGTAAAATGATAATTTGAAAAAACACAATATTTGTCTAGTAATTAGTTTGTAAAATGATCCATTTTTAAAAGAATGAGTTTGACAAAGCATATGTTTTTCAAATGTATAGTTTTACAAGCGTTGTTTATAAAATGATTGTTTTTTAAATAATAATTTGTTATATGAGGGTGTACCACACTACATAGATATAAGACCACTATACCTATGTTTGATAATAAATATATTTTGTTTTTTAATTTTAAGATGCCTATGTCCAGCAGTGGACTTGTAGTTGAGATAATTATTAATGCATGTTTATTATTGAGTAATTAAAATGAGCAATATTTTTCAGATTTCGTGCATTTCGAGGCTCGCCAAAGGACTGGATTTTGAGAATCCGATTTAAAAAGTTCAAAGTCGGCACTTTGATCAACGGGACGACGTGTCATAAAGGCTATTTGCAGGTACAGTGGTATATTTTTCATTTCCCACAGACGTAAGAATAGTACTTAAATATACGATAGTGGCGCTGTTCTTTTTCCATATAAATATTTGACCTAAACATCACATTCTCGCAAATATTCGTGCTCACCCCACAGTTTTCTAATGTTCTGAAAATAAACCTGGCATCTTGGACTTTTGACATTCGAATGCGACATTTTTTTTTCTTACTTTGTTCGAATTTTTGGCTGGGTTTTGAAATAAAGTCACAGTCAATTGTTTTTATTTAAATAGGCTTAAAAATAGCACATTTAAATTCTTGTCTTTTGTTAGTTGACGTCATAAAATTACTTAATGCTAAGGTTACCACCGCCTCCAAAGCGCAAGTGGAGAAGAGGCGGCGCAAGAAACTCCACTGTTGCATTTTCTCCAACGACGTCACTTTACAACATTATGTCTTACAATTAAATGACTATTTAAGTGGACGAATATATATTGAATTTTTAAATGAAATATCAGATTAAAATAAAAAAAAACAGATAATTCAGATAAATAAATAAAAATAAAGAATAAATCAAATAAATTAATTAATAAAATTATAAATTAATAAAATGTCACTAAAAAAATAAAAGTACACACTGTACCTAGAGAGTAATATGACAGTCTTAAGAGGTCACTGAACCAGGCTTGGGCCACGCATTTTTGTCAATAAGAAATGACGTCAAGTTTCATTCTACGAGTATCCATGGTGTACGGTTAATAAATATCAAATTGCAGGCGTGGACTTTTAAGCTTCAGTAATAGTGGCATTTGCAAAGAATCTGGATAGATAGTGTGTGTGACTGTCTGTACCAAATTCGATTGAAATCTTTTTGCTCGGGAGTAATATATCCCCATAATGTTCTTACTTATTATAGTATTCTGTATTCTGAGAGTAGTGCATTTCATTGTATGTCTAACGAGACTCACACTATGTAGTATACAATATCTGTACCAAATTCGATTGAAATCTTTTTGCTCGGGAGTAACATATACCCATAATGTTCTTACTTATTATAGTATTCTGTATTCTGAGAGTAGAGCATTTCATTGTGTGTCTAACGAGACTTACACTATGTAGTATACATTTTTGACGTCTTTTTAATTATCCGTCCCTTTTTATCTAACAACTTCAATGCCCATTTAAAAGTTTTATTCGTATTTGAATAAACAATGTTCTAAAACGTGGCAAGATAATTTACTTTAAAGTTAATGATGAAAGGTATAAGTTTGTTTCCGTTGCGATCAATGGTGCTACATATAATTGATTTGACATATCCATTATGGCCCATTTACTGTATGTCTTGTCTTATCTCTCATCGAGTTTCCCATCCTTCTGTCAGAATTAGTAAACCGTATATAAAAAAAAACGATTACGGCAAAACCCCTCATGGATAAAATCCTTGGGGGAGGCCTTTGTCCAGCAGTGGACGTCTTTAGGCTGAGAGAGAGAGAGATATAAAAAAAATCTTTCTAGCCAATCCCGATTCCATCATTACATAACAAAGACGATATCTTTCTTTATAACAATTGCCAGCATATATTTTTATTTGTCATTTTATTGTAAGTTAAATAGACATTATTTAGTACTCTTCCCAGTAACTACATACATACATAGAATCACGTATTTAACCCTTACGGGGTAGACAGAGCCAAGAGTCGTGAGACTCGAAGGCCACGCTTAGCTGAATAGTGGGCTCTCTGATGGAATGTCCCAGTAACTAAACCAGATAATTATAAATATAGTACCTACAAATGAAGAGCATACTGGACATCCAAACCATACAAAAAATCAGTTCGTCTTGAGTTGGTACCCAACTACTACTTGGAACTAAACTAAGCTAAATAGATGCAAGAGGATTCCACCAACAGAATTCCGAAGCGCCAACTCCCAAAATTGTAAGTTCAAAGGAAACACCAGCTTAATCTAAAGAAACAAATACAAAAAGTTTTGCCGTCCAAATCGCGCCAGGCTCCCGTACTAATTGAGTTGTTCGGTTCAGCAATTGATATAATTAATTTTTGAACTTCGTTGACGGGGAGCTGTGGACTTAGTGCATATTGAGCGAGATTTTATATCACAAACGGAAAATACCAACTCGACGTCAAATTCAAAATTTTCATTACCACATCCATGCATGGAATAACAACTTTGCAAATCACCACCATTGATTTACAAAAACTTTAGGTTAGTCTACTGAAAATGTAATGTTGAGTACATTACATTTTCAAGCAAGTTTAAACAAATTAATATAAATTACCTACCTACATGATTAGACATTTGAATCCTACTATCCTACTTATCCAAATATAAATTTGGATGCGAGTCTGTGAGTTTGTGAGGATGTTTGTTACTCAATTACGCATAATCTACTGGACGGATTTCGATGAAATTTGGTATACGGGTAGAATAATACCTGGAATAGCATATAGGGTATATTTTATCCCGAATATCCCCCGAGGCGTGGCTAGAAAACATATTCACAACTCTCTTACCGCACTTCTATTGACACCTTTAAATCTGTTACTGCGTATTCAAAGTCTTAGGTCAAGTTATGTGACGGGCATTGTACTCGACTATCTTAGTCGAGTACTCGACCACAGTGTACTTGGACTAACGGGAGCTAATTCGGACAACTAATTACTGGATCATTCATCCACGCCACGCCTTTGGAGGTGGATTTTAAAACGGTTCGATGCTTTGATGATAAATTGGAGTTTTGCTTCGTTCCGAATGGAAATTAGGTAATCCTTTGCAAATGTTTGAGTTAATTTTTCATTTTTTCAGGCTAATGAGGTAAATAAACTTATTTATTAATCGACGGCAATCGATGACTGCAATACATTAAAAAATTTAATATAAAAAAAAAACTGAAACTCTTCATAACTTACTGTATGAAATTATATGTTGAAGTTCTACATATAAATCTGGCATAGGTAGGTATGGGGCGGCGGTTAGAACCTGAGACAATAACAGTGAATAACGCGTGGAAAAACGCTAGTAAACAATAAATCTCTCTCTCTCTCTCTCAGCCGAAAGACGTCCACTGCTGGACAAAGGCCTCCCCCAAGGATTTCCACAACGACCGGTCCTGCGCTGCCCGCATCCATGCGCATCCCGCGACCTTCACCAGGTCGTCGGTCCACCAATACAAAAAATATTGCTTGTGAATTACATATTTAAATTAAAAATTGTTTGTTAGGATTTTTTTCGTATAAGTAAGTTGTATACATTCAAGCTTCGCTAATCATTTAGTATTTAAGAAAAATAAATATAGGTAGGTATTTAAATATTTTGTTATGGGAATGGACTATTCAACCAAATAATATAAACTCTAGTTGATTCAACACAACACACAAGCAACGCAACGCTAAAAAATCAAGATGGCTGTCAATCCTATCGCATCACTTTGTTTCATCGCTGCTTTGCAATTTAATTTCCGCCCACTGTGTATCCGAAACACAAATGCGTGCGCGTGTTGCGTGCGAAGATTACGTGACAAAGTTTCTTTATTATTAGTCATCCGTGTCCTACCTACTAGTAAAGTTTCTGATAAGTTGTCGCCGAAATGCTCAAACGTGTATATTTTTAGTTCTGATGAAATAAGAACAATGGGTGGCGTACCATATGTTAAGTAATCGAGCGAGCCTTTCCATAAACTAATTCTGTGTCAATTGATCCCGTGGGATCAATCTGGTGCGGGATCAATTGACTAAAGAGCCGTTCATCTGTCTATCAAATCTACATATTTCTCGGAATCGCGAGGAAGTTTTACGGATATACCGCATATGTTTAAGCCCGAAAGAGACCTACCAAGATACTTTCCGGTAAATAGCAAATAAAATAAAAAAAGTTAGTCTATAAGGCGCGGTGACCGCTTTCCATCAAGTGAGCCACGTGCCTGTTTGCCTACTCATTTGTATAAAAAGTACAAATTACATATTTTTACTTCTCCTGGAGATCTATTTTATTTTGACTAATTTGACTGTAAATAATTAAAGATTTTATGAAATAATTTTAATTTTAAAGACATCGTTTTATAGTATTTAATTTTGAATTTAATTTAATTTAATTTTGCACACTGGGTACATGTTTAACTGCACATTTTTTGTCTTATTTATGCTCATATTTTGCAATTAAATGAATTATGAATTAATTGTGTTGTTGAATGTACTGCTGTGCCCATGGAAAAAATAAAAACAATGGCTGCGCCTGAGTAACAGTCCTATGACTTTGTATATGTAGAGAAAATAGTTGACCAGTCCAAAGCACTGACGTTTAATTGAATTCCGACCATAGACTTAAGCTCGGCGTAGACAGAGGGAGGCTTATACCCAGCAGTGGGTATAGCAGAAAGCTGACGATAATGATGATGATACTATATAAGTTGATGATTCCGACCCGTTCTCTGATAATATAATTTTCTCAACAGATAGTAGACGGCAATGCAAAGACAGATGTGTCAAACAGGAAGGAGCCAGGTCTCTTCTGCGGGGAGATCGAGCAGCCGCAGACATTCATCTCGGAGACCAACTTCGTCAAGATTGTCTTCCACGCGGACAACTTCACCGACCAGACCTACTTCAGCTTTGATTCTAGGTGAGAATTCAATTCTATCATTCGATGAAGTGAATTTGATTACAAATCCAAATTGGCTTACGAAATCCAAATTGGTATACGTGTCTTTACTAAATTCGCTTAAGATAGCGCTATCTAAAGCGATTTTAGTAAAAACACGTTTTTTTGTCCTTTGCTAGGTTTTAAAATTGCATAGCCGAAATGTAGACCGTAAATTTTACGGGACCGGACAAGGTATAAGAATTATTAAAAATATGTAACTTTATTAAATAATACCTTTCTAGCACGAATTTATTCTCGTGAGTTAATTTATTAGAGCTCAAACTTTTTGAGAAAGTCCATTTGATGTTTAGTAAGGGGCGCGACGTTTTGTAAGGGGCGTTTTGGTATCGTCCAAACATCGAATGTGAATTGTTGTTTATTATATTTGGAAAGTACTTTGGTTACTAATGTGATTCTTTCACTTATGTTTTTATTATATTTAAATTGTCCGGCACCTATTTCTAGTTTAAATTGATCATAATCGCTTTTATGCCGATAACTTTGCCGATCATATTTTATTCAGCATTGATTCTAAGAGAGAATAAAAACTATCAATTGAGTTATTACTAGTTATTAGTCTGGATATAGATTTAATTTTATGCTCAGCTTGCTTGCGCCAGCAACTTTACCAAATACTTTGATTTTAGGTAGGTAAACATCCCATACTATTAGCTATTAGATAGAACCATTACAGACGAAGTTAATTAAGTTAAGTCACTTATCTAGATATAGAATTTAAGACGTCCATATCTGTGACCGACTTCGTTAAGATGGTCTTCCATACGGATAAGTTACCCGGGCAGAATTAGTTCAGCTATGAAATAGTAATTTTTTGACTTTGAAGACCAACTTTTGGATTTGAACCTGCACCTAGTCCACCACCGCTGTATTTTTGAATATGATGAGAATTCACAATTTGTTTTTTTTTTTCACAGAGCTGAACAGCAGTTCGAGGTGTACCTCCGTTATGGCCAGCATCCTGAACTATATCCCAACAGAAGAGGTGAAGTAGTGGCGGGGTATGTATCGTTACTTCTTAGCACTTGTTTAGAAAATATTTTTTTCCTACTTGCGTACATATATACTTTCTGTTACTTGTTCCTTGAAAATCAACTATTTAACTTTATTCAGTGATTGACGATATATTTACTTCGGTGACCTTTAAATGTAATATGGAGGTGAACATATTATTTATGTGGTCGATAAATCGTAGCCTGGTGGTGTGACCGTGTGACGAGTCATAATTTCTTGAGGCGTTTTAAAAGTGATATCTGGGGTTTAAAGATTCTAACTCTTTTTTTACTATTCTACACACTAATTCCTATACTAAGCACAGTCTAGACCTTAGGCGTAATACGAGATTTTTGTTAATTTTGTTGTCAAAAGTAACTCAACATTTTCCTATATTTGCGCGCAAACCGTATTTGCAATGTTGGTAACCCATGAAACATCACATATATTTAATAAAGATATTCGCAGAAAATATATGTCTGAACACACGACGAAAATTTGCGGGCCGAATATTATTTAAATTGTCAGCTGAATTGCTTAGCGAACTTCAAAAAGCGAGCGAGCGTAATGAATAAATCGCCCTTAACAACCCTATTACGTAAATTGAGTTTTTACCGATCAAACGTATATAAGTACGTTTTATCCATAGCAACCTACTTATATTTATAAATTTGAAAGATCATACGATTTTGGGTATAATATCGATCTCGCGTTCAAGAAAAGGGTAAGGATTAACGTAACAAATTTATTTAACGATTACGATATATTTTATCGTCTTCCTCTTGTAGATTTAAGTGACTCGATTTCGGATATGATTTTCATGAATAATTGCCTTTTCACATATTCTAATAATAATGAAATATGATATTTATTTTTATTTACTAATTCCCAAATCCCCAAAGGAGCAGACCCCAGGGAGCAACTAGTTTAAATTGACAATCCAATTGTATTGTTCATTTTTGTGTTAATTAATGATCATTTCAACAGAGATATTATATGGAAACGTAAACAATGCTTTGTTGTTTTAAACTTGTTTATTGAAACGAGATAACCGAGTGTTGAGTTACCATTAACATTGAACGAAAACAAATAAATTGAAATAGTAAACGAAAAATCGGGTGAAATTAGATACGAGAGTTAAATTACTTTTTTAACTTTGGTGTCAAATTGAATGTCTACTAGGTATACGTACTTGTACTATTATGTATTCTGTGGTATAGGCCAAGATATTGTACCTATATTTTGAAAATCTGGACTCAAATTCATCTATTTAGTAAAAGCTTACCACAGAATCTGTAGTAAAATATTCATTTTAACACACATCAGATTTATATTTTTTTTAATCCACACTACACCGGTACCTATTAACTCATATCGGTAGTGAATATCACTTTTACAGAAAACCGTACCTAAATCAGTCAAATAATTTTACCCATGTTTAGAATTCCTTTTTTCACAAAAAAATATTCTTAGTACCTACCCTAAAAGCATATTTACTGCATTTTGTCTAAGATAAAAAACCGTTGGCATAAGCTGTGTATTTTTATGAGACCTCGACACTTTTTCATAGAATACCTAAGCAATGCCGTGCCTCTAAAACTGGGCCAGGTTGGGTCCCTTGGGAGATGAAATGATGAAGAGAAGCCCTTCTTCAAAGAAGGCTATGTCGTCGCATATCATATGGCAATTTTTCTGGTGTAGCTTTTTCTTATGTTTGCCAATGAGAAAGGTGAAATTCAAAAGGTTGGCGGTTAAAAATTCGTTATAAATATGAAACACTATTTATATTAAAATAATAATATATTTAGGATTTCCTGTTGGAAAATCAAAGGTACTTATAAGTTGTATCAAGACATCAACTCCATCCACTCTCACTAAGACATAAGTAACCGATCACAGAATAAATCAGTCGGAACTTGCCAATTACTTAGCGGCTTATCCTTGAATGTCGCCGAATCATTTTGCGCCCCAAATGGCGACCACTCGGGCACTACGTGACCGAAATGGCGGATAAATCGCGCGGCTACTGCCTGGACGGCCATTATTGCCGCTCTGAGTTATAGGCGGTAATCTAGTGCGAATTAAACTGAGTGACGGACTGCTGATCCTGTTAGTTTCGGTTCTTAGGTAAAATTACTTTTTTCTATAGAATATTGTTTTTATCGGGTTTTGTTTGGTAGGTTCCCTCCACAGTTAGGGATTTAAAATTCTGTAGTTATCTTATTTATAGAGTAGCTTCTGAGGTAATTCTCTACTGCCGCTCCGAGTTAAAAGTGTTATCACCTTAAGTCTTTATATCTGAAACATTGATAATGATTTATATAATGCGCTTTAAATGTATATACCTGAGACCTATAGTTGTAACAAAGTATGAAATAAAGAGTCTTAACACCTACCGTTATTTGGTATTAAAAAAAAAATTGCTTCTGTTTATTTAATTGTCCTTGAATATTGTAAATACTATGTTATCAGTATTATATATATTATATGGAATATTATATAATGTATATCTGCTCATAATACTTTAACCTTCTATTATACCAACCACTTCTTTTGAACTATGACTGCCACACATTTTTCTCTTTAATTTCGAAACACACAAGGAAAATAAAGTGGAAACCAAAATATAAGCAATAACAATAAATAATGAATGCGTGACTATGATAATAAAATACAAAAACATTGAAGCACCATCCATCATCGTCGTTTTAGCTTCCAATTCGGATGTATCATTAATCTTATCTTTTATTATACTAATACAAAACAGACAACGTCATTAAGATCCGAATGACGGACACAAAACATTTTCACGTTGATGGCTGTGCCACCTTGAATCTTACGACGCTTTCACTCGACAAATTATGACAATTTTTTTTTTGTTGTATTTATAAAAGCCTGCGTAGACTGAACAAAATGATTCTGGTTACAAAGCGAAAATAGGAGATAATAGTTTGCCAAACTTTGTATAAGTAGGTCCTCTTCCATCGAATAAATTGTTTTTAGATTTAAGTCATCTATTTTTATGGAAATAAATTTCTGTTGGAAAAGGGCCTTATCTATTACATTTAGTAAGTATCGGCGCTACTTCTAAATTAAAGTATACACTTTTCTCAAATTCGACTTTTATCTCAATATAAATGGACAATACTGTATCAATTTTGGATATATAATAAAAGATTTCATTTCAAAGATTGACAAAAGCTTTAATTTTAGACTAATCAATCATTGAACAAGGACCTCAATATTCTAGTATGGGAATTGACCTTACATTCTACTGATTAGAATTTGATGATGTCGCTTAATAAAAACAATATTCCTAACTAATAATTAGTAAAGAACCAAAATTAACAGTATCAGCAGTTCGTCACTCAGTTTAATTTGCACTAGATTACCGCCTATAACTCAGAGCAGCAATAATGGCGGTCCAGGCAGTAGCTTAAAATTTATCCACCATTTCCGTCACATAGTGCTCAACTAGTCACCATTTGGGGCGCGAAATGATTCGGTGACATTCAAGGACAAACCGTTAAGTAATTGGCAAATTCAGACTGACTGATTCATTTAATAACTTGACCTGACCGGAGATTAAACCTAGGAAGGACTATACCAATGTATAGTCCTTGCATCTGAACTACGAGGTCTTCAATCAGGAGGGCATCAATCTTCAAAATTGAAGGCAAAACAGATTAAATTGTTTGCTAAAATTGGTTGTTTAATAAAAGTCTTTTTTATTAAACAACCAATGTTAAAAAAGTTTTTATTGTTGCAGGTCGTATTGCGAACGTGTGTTCAGAGACTGCAGACTTCAAACATGCTACGTGCAGTCCGCAGCGTACCCCGGTGTCTACCCGAGAAATTTACATTGCAGGTATTGATTAGACATGAGCTGTCATGTGTGATGAGCATTCTAGCGAGCATTCAAGCGTTCTAAAGAGTATTTTAGCGAAACGATAGTGGGTATATTTGCTTGAGCATTTTTCCGTTTGTTTTTCAGTCCGTAAAGTTTATTTTCTTGAGAATTTAACAGTTATCGCTAAATAACACTTTCCACGAACATTTATACATGGAAGTAATAACATTTACTAGAACGTTCGCTAGAATGATCATGTTAATGTTTGTAGTTCAAAATTTACAAATGGCGAATGCACTATATAGAAGTTGTTCAAGGCTACCAGCAGCGGCTGTCGAACAATTACTTAATGAAAGTACCTACTTTCATTGAAATGAAATATTATATGAACTATTCCTGGGCAATGAATCTAATTGATAATTTCGGGTACATCACAACGTGAAAGATAAAATAAACAGAAAAACAACCAAAGTATCTTTATTCATTGTAATTGATGTCACAAAACTTTCGAAAGGAAAATAACCAATAAATACCGCCTGAAGGCAGCAGTACAAAGTTAAACATATTCGTTTGCTTACAAAAATATCGCATCGACCCCCGGGGAATCATTAAACTGTTTATTGCTTAACTTGTTAATATTGTTGTAATAAACATTAAGTTTGTTTACCCGAAGGCTTACCCCTGTTTTGCAATTGTTTATCTTTTTTGTTCAAAACTGTGGAATTTTCGGATTTTGCAGGCATTATGTTGAATCACGTCTCCCGTGCTTTGTGTTTGTTGATGGATTCAAATATCAAGCAAAACCTACTCTGTGTTTGGAAAATACTAAAAAATATTACCTAATAGGTAATATAATTTTATGGACACTTTTTTAACAATAGTTACCGATTCGACTTCTTTGTGTAGAAAGGAACAGATATTATAAACTCATTGTCATTAGTATTGTAAATCATGGTGTACCAAAAGACAAATGATTGAAACCTCTTGATTAAAACGAACACATTTTTGGGTTATTTTATATCAGATATACCTAATTCTTTTCATTCTTAGTGTTCGATGCTCTGAAATGGAGTATATGCCAAATGGCAACTTTCCTGTCTTCAGCTTTACATTTTAGTTTTTATACCTATTTGATTTGTAAAATATGTTCAGTGTAGTTTGTCAACTTATAGTAACTTAGGTACCCAGCGTCAACTTGGCCGAATGCCAAACAAAGAGCTACTTTTTAGGGTTCCATAACTCTAAAGGAAAATAGGCACTTTTACAGCATCACTTTATTGTCCGTCTGCCCGTCTTAATACCTATTTAACATGTACAGTCACAAACAATATCATGTACAGTCAGCTGCTGACCACCCTGAGATAGAATGCGATGAGATCGTAGTAGAGGTGGGTCAGGATTCTCTGCAGTTGACCGTACATTGTCACATTCCATATTATTGTTTGTCACTGTACCAACTTCTTTCTTTTCTCACAGATATCATCTGAACACCCGTCTCCCTTACATCAAACTGTACATTGAAAACGAAGAATTCAACATTGATGGACAGCGCTGTGAGAACATTATGACTTGCCCTATGAGACCTATAACGTCAGGTAAGAAGCAATACTTGAGATTATACTGTCATTAAAATGTGGGGTTAGGCCCCATAGCACCTTCCGTCCTTAAATTTTATTCCTCATGATTAAGGGTCGTGGTCATTATATGTCATAGCACCCATAGGCTAATTTTAACCTAGCTACGACCCAGGGGAATAATTTCCGAACTTTTTATTCCGAAATTCCCGTGGGAATTTCGGAATAAAAAGTACCCTATGTGCAAGTAAGTCTTCTATATTATATTTCTTTTCACGTACTATACAAAGCACTAGACGAAAAGTGCATACGGCTTTCAACAACAAGCGAACCTTTAACACAATTCTCCAGTACGCTAAAACTTTTGGCCGAAGAAACTTGGCACTTCACCACTCTGCACTTTACGCTCATATTTCATTCAGCCAAATCAAAAAAGCCTATTTTTTATGTTATATAATTTACATACATACATTAGAATCACGTCTTTTTTCCCTTACGGGGTAGACAGAGCCAAGAGTCGTGAGACTCATAGGCCACGCTTAGCTGAATAGTGGACTCTCTGATGGTATGGAGATTCAGGTATAGTGACTGCTTGCTAGCCAATCGCCAATGAGTGGAGGAATCCCCAGTTTAAAGCCCTTTCCCTCGATTGACTTTTACAATCTGCGCGGGAAGAGAAGCAGCTGGCACATTCTATGTTTTTTCTTCGCTCCCAGACCAGCATGGAAGTATACAATTTAATTGGGCATACATTAGGCTTCAAAGTATAACGGGGCATAAAAATATTTTATTTTATTATGCAGCATCCTCCCACGTCGTAATTTTTATGTCTTCACGAAGCTATAATGTTTTGGTTTTATGATTGTGAATTATGCGTTTGTGTTTACACATTGGGGGAAGCCTTGGTTGAATATATTATTTCTAGCTTTTTCCTTCGACTTCGCCTGCCTAAATTTCGTTGCTCGTGCCTTAGGAATTTCCAAAATTCCTTTTGACGCTATACCTCTATAAAGTACCGTAACCTCTCTACGATTTTATGATTATATTGAAATTTATGGGCGATATAAATATTTTATAATGAAATATAATTAATTTGAAATCACCTACTACTATGTAAATGAGAAAGTTATAATATTCAGGTAAATTCAATACCCGGGTATTATAACCTGGATTTACATATAGTTATACAGTTTCCTCGGAATTCCAGGGGTTGAAATAACAATAGTTTAGCATAATATTTGGAAAATAGAACTAATACCACAAACATTACATTTTAAATAATACAAAAACAATTTTTGAAATTGCAAACTACATTAACAAAGGTATAAAAACTAATTATAGTATACACTAGCTGTTGCCCGCGGCTTCGCCCGCGTGAGTTTCGCTTAGATGAAAAATCTTTTTGTGGTCCAAACTGTAGAACCTAAACTCTAGTACTCATCATTTCAGCCATTTGGTTATCCCGTGTCCCGCAGGAATATATTAGGTGCTCGTAGTACAGTCGCGCTGTCAAAATGAATCAAAAGTGATACCTATTTCATTCAATAAACGATCTTCGTCTGCTCGTTTTCTACAATTTCCCGTGTACCACCACTCCCACCCCGAGTCCCTCTTTGTCCTATCCCGTGTCCTGTTTATTTATACGTCTGTAGAAAATGCTCATCAGGTTGAACGACTTTTGCTAAAGCACCATTTCCATTTATTTTATAGAGTAGCTAGTCTCTTGGAGTTCTCCATCAGATGTTCCATAATCTAAAATTTTTATACGTCAGCAGAAAATGCTCATCAGGTTGAACGACTTTTGCTAAGGCGCCATTTCCATATTTCTTATAGTTTAGCTGTTCTGTTGAGGCTCTTCATCAGGTGTTCCAGTTTTCAAAATCTATTATAGCCTATATGTTGCCCAGGCTTAATAGCTATACAACAAAAAAAGTTTCATTCAAATCCGTCCAGTAGTTTTTGTGTGAAACGCGTACATAGATACAGACAGACAGACAGACAGACAGACAAGAAATTCCAAAAAAATATTTTTGCTTTCTATTATTCTTTTTACGTGTCCCTCTATCCATTTCAGTCAAAAATACTAAATGTACAGACAAAATATTTTTACTGTTTTATTATATGTATAGATAAGTTAATAGTAGTTTTTTTTTAATTCAGGGGAAACTAGATCAGATATTAAAATACCTACCTCATATCACATCACATTCATCAACATTGCACCATACGAATACAAAGTGAACTAACTAGGTACATCCTATAATATTATGAGTACGATGGGCAAAATGGGTAGACAAATTAATAAATTCTACTGGTTGGCTTCGTCTACCCCGTTGAGAATAAAAACGTGATACTGCATTTGTATATTTATATATATGTACAGATGGCAGATATTAAATTCTAATCAACTGTCTCGGTCAGAGAACCCTCGTTACTGTGCCGTATCGAAAAAATATTGCGCAACAGATGCGTATAATGTCCATTTGTTACACGTAGCTCTGCAATATCGTGTATTATTGTTGTTTTATTATTCCTAGCAGCCTCGAAGTCTAAATCTGCTATAAGATTTACTAAAGATACTACTAACTAGTACTTTTGATATCTAAAGAAACATCATGGAACAAGTTATCTATTCTATTTTCAGCCTATATTAGCCCACTGCTGGACATAGGAACAAGTTATGAAATCTTAATTGATAATTCCAAAATCATTAAACCGATTTGCATTAAAGAAGAATGGTTATCATCCATACAAAATTAACCGAGGCTCGGCGCAAATGGCCGGACCTGGATCATAAAATGAACCTTCTTCGTTGTAACACGGAAAAAGACCAAGGGATACTTTTTCATGAGAGCCACAGGAGATTTTATTGAGTCAATATTATAATATTTCTGCCACAGGTTCTGAGAACTGCCCATATGACTACATAAGGATTTACGACGGCAAAGACGAGTCGGCTTCTGTGATAGGCACCTTCTGCGGTATGGGCAAGTTTCCCTACTCCATCATTGGGACTTCGCAGGACCTTTTCGTGGAGTTCGTCAGCTCTCCGGCAGGTTGGACTTTTATGTAGTTCTTATTTATCGATCAAGTTGTAAGTCAATTCAATCAAAAATTCTTTATTGAAACTTGGCCTTCAAAGAAGGCTCTTTTTCACGTCAAAAACTAATTATTTAATCATAATATATTATGTCTCAAAGCTAAAAACTGCTAGCATTTCGGAACGATTACTGCTGACGCGGCTGTAAGGTCATTCGATCCCTGTTCAAGAGTTTCTAAGCTCCTTTGATGTGGTTTTTGTAAAAACTGTCAGATGACGACTTGGAACCACGTCTTAAACTTGTCTTCAAAATACAGGTGATTTTTCTCATAAACAAAATGAAGTTAAAGTATGGTTCCCGTAGAATTATCCCCTTAGGATCAGTTGTACCATTGACTAGTACCATTAATGGTACAATTTACTTATCTCACACATTATCACAAAAGCGTGCTTCAATGCTTACACACGTCAAGTTTTGATCCTGGTTTTTATGACTAGATACAAAAACAAATAAATTCAGATGATCATTTTCTACGTCATCCAAGAGTATAACTATTTTTATTTTAGGTCCATTACTGAACACCGGCTTCCATTTCAACGTGGGTAACTGGCCAGGTCACGTGGAGGCTCCCGGGTCCAGGGTAGGAACCTGCGACTGGCTGCTCACAGCAGAATCGTTGAAGAAGTCTGGCGATACCGAAGGCATATTCTTGTCTGTCGCTCACTGGTACCCGCCACATACGTCATGCACTTATCTGATGCAAGGATTTCCTGGTCAGGTCGTGAGGCTGTATTTTCCAAGGTAAGATTATATAATTTCACTATTATCCCTGTTACCAAACCCATGAAGACTTTTCAATTAAAAGTCCTAATTCAATTTGATGATCGCTTCATCGTCAGAAGTTATTAACACAAAAGATGAAAATGGATAAGTAGGCATATCCCCAATGAGCGTAATATTCAAAGGCAACAAAGATCTGGCAAAATAAAATGAGTGATGTTATGGATTTGACGATTTTGATATTAGCGATCTCAACAAAATGTTGTCTTTATTATATCTGTGTACATAATTCTCCATTCCATATTTTATAATTGCATTTTAGAATCTGTAATCAAATTGACTTTCATTGGCAGTTTCCGGATCAACCGCATAGAATCTCCAATAGTTCCCTGGACAGGAGATTGCGGGGAATCCCTGACTCTCTACGACGCCCCGAGGCCGGATGATGCGAGGATCATAAAGACCTTCTGTGACACATTCAGTAGACCGATGGAGAAACACGACTTTGTGTCAACTGGAAACGCTATGTTCGTCAGATTCGAAAGCAAAACTGGGAGTTACAGTGGGTAAGTAAATTCTGGGTAATAAGATAGATAATATAATAGATGATAGGATGGATAATAAGATAGACCTTAATTTGATTCTAACGTGAGAAATAGAATATAAATATAAAAAACTGGAAACTCGTATCAGCCACGTGCTCTTCAAAATCTTAAATGGTCAGTTTTGTTACGTTGAAGGCTGATCTTTTTTTCATAATTCATAATCAACATAATTCATTTATTTGCCATAAAACATGATAGTAAAAGGTGTTACAGCAATGTCTAGGTGCTATGTTCTGCTATTAAAATAGTATGCAAAAATTACATACATTTATCACATTTGTAAAGTTAATTTGTCAATTATTTAAAAGTTATTAAAATATAACTAATAGTTACATTTAAAATTATAGTTAGTAAGAAATTGATTTTACATTGCATTTACATAATGAAGTGGAAATAGTAATACATATAATAATCATAATTTTCATATATTGCCTCTTTCTAAAAGCTTTTTAATGTGTAGAAGCAACCCTCTCCTCTACGAGTCATTCAATTTTTTTTATTTTACAATTTTTTCATTGGAAGTGACTTTAATTCATAACTTTAAGAATAATCCGAACGAGGTCGAAACTTGCACAGCCGATACGTTTTTCTCATATTAATCTATACATATAATAAAACAGTAAAAAATTTTTGTCTGTACATTTAGTATTTTTGACTTTAATGGATTGAGGGACACCTAAAAAGAATAATAGAAAGCAAAAATATTTTTTTGGAATTTCTTGTCTGTCTGTCTGTCTGTATGTATGTACGCGTTTCACGCAAAAACTACTGGACGGATTTGAATGAAACTTTTGTTGTTGTATAGCTATTAAGCCTGGGCAACATATAGGCTATAATTGATTTTGAAAACTGGAACACCTGATGAAGAACCATAACAGAACAGCTAAACTATAAGAAATATGGAAATGGTACCTTAGCATAAGTTTATCAGTCTGACGAGCATTTTCTGTTGACGTATAAAAATCGAAGATCAGGATCATCTGATGAAGAACTCCAAGAGACCAGCTACACTATTACATATATGGAAATGGCGCCTTAGCAAAAGTTGTTCAACCTAATGAGCATTTTCTACTGACGTATAAATATTGAAGATGTGGAACGTCTGTTCCCGTTCATCAACACATATTCCCGCGGGACACGGGATAACGGCTGAAATTTTGAGTACTGGAGTTTAGGTCAGTACGAAGCAAAACTCACGCGGGCGAAGCCGCGGGCAACAGCTAGTTTGTAATATCCACCATTTGTCGTTTGTCAATAAAAAATAGTTTCTGTCTATCACAACTCGAGATTCAATTTTTCCATTGTATGCTTCATTGGCGTTTCCTTTCAACTTTCCCTTTATTACGTGTGTTATATCAATATTTCTTTCTTCTTTCATTATCAATTATTTCTCTGCATATCTATGAACATTTCAAATGGTTTCGGTCCAAATAAATATAACTGTAAATAAGTTTTTTTATTCTATTTTAAATATATTCCTTTTTTTTGTGTATAATACTGCAATTCCAGATAAAAATTAGGATAACTACACTAAACGGGAATAGATTAATTTCCACTTATTACCCAAGATGCAACCATTATTGGTACTACTGGTACCACATTTACCTTTGAAACTTACCGTAACGCCTTTTCCAGATCCTCTCTTTACTACTGGGCTCACTACGACTTCTTCAACAACACGCGGTTTGGAGAACCTGTTCCCAACACTGCCTGTGATGAGGTCATTGCCTCCTGGAAGCAGAGAGCTGGCCGACTGAGGTCTCCTCTCAACACCCTGGTCTACAAGCAAGCCCCAGTGGGAGAAGACGTCCATTGCTTGTACAGATTCGTCACTGATAAACGAATTTATGCCAGAGTCATTCTTACTATCCTCAGCGTTAATTTTAAAGTAAGTACTATTACTATTTGATATTTTGTTTACTTCAAGAGTTTAATTATTTTGTATACATTTGTGATTCGATATAACTAAATATGTCTTGGATAAAGTCTAATCATTATATAATTACCTACAGCAGCAAATGATGTTAAAATAATTACAAGTAAAGTTGGATGAATGTTTTTTACTTTCATGTTTTTCTTTTCACAGGAACATCCATACACACCGGTATCATGCCAAAACTGTTACGAAGACCGTGCCGATAAGTTGGTAATTTGGGAGCCAATACCTGGAGGAAAGACTGTCAACTCATCCATAGGAGTAACGACAACTCCTCTACCCTTACATTTAGCTGTCCAGCGCTCTCTTGGCTCATGTCTTTGTGCAAAGCATGCCAATACCGTCTCTCGTGCAAGACCATACAGAGTTGTATCCTCTGGTGAAACTCTAAATCTTCAATTAATTGTCGATAATGCTCATGCCGCAGCGTCATACTTCAAGAACCCGTCACCACTTTTTGAAGCTCGATATGAGTTCGTCCATGGTCCGCTTTGTGGACCTGCGGTTCTAGTGGCTGCTTCAGATGGTGAAATAGTCTATCCCCATTTAGAAGCTTTAGGTTATACTGAGCCTCCTAAACGCATACAATGCATATGGGATCTAGAAATTGAAGAAAAGAGAGATATGTGGCTGCATTTTGACAGTATCAAGTTTGCTTCCCGTCATTGCGAGGACGGAAACATACAGATATTCTTGCCTGGTCGAATTGAGCCTTACTTGTCTATTTGTGGAAGTAATGTATCAGAAACTGACAAATTACCCATATTATCTGCTGTTGAACTTGGTTTTGATTATTTGGATGACCCATTAGTAATGGAGAAGGATAAGACTAGATCTATTCGCATCGTTTTCATAGGCAGCGCATCACCAGCACGGGCTGCGTTCAAAATTGCCTGGACGGGACTGTTTCACTTGCCTAAGAACTCAGATGGAACATTAATGACTTCTCGCTTAACTGACGGTGGAGTCAAAGCAGAGGGTCACGGCTGTGACTTTATTTGCCCTGGAGAAGAAGCGCTTTGTATTCCAGCCAGACTGATATGCAACGGAGTTATTAACTGTCCAAATGTTACTCGTACATCAGGAGAAAGAAAGTTCTGGACTGCTGAAGAGAAGCGAGCAAGAGAAGCGTATTCAGAGGATAGCTTACGGCGTCTCGGTTATTTGGATGCGTTGAATGGGATACCCTTGGGACAGTTACACGATGAGGCGCCAGAATTATGTGCTGGGGTGCGAAGTGCTGTTGGAGGGGACTGGACTGCGCCAGCTTTAGGAGCTGCGTTAGCAGTTGCTCTGGCTATCTGCGCATTGGCCGCTGCCTGGCGTCTGTGCTGCCGCAAAAGGTCGCCGGATGAAGAGTCTTTGGATTACTGACATGCGGCCCGCGGTGCGCACGCGCCGCCCTCGCTCCACTCGCGGTCAACATCCAGGGACCTCCCCCTGGACTGGAGTCTACATTGACAGCCGCTTTACCGAGCGCCAGAGTCCTCATTTGTTGACTATTGAAAAGTGGACCCCCACTTTTGCTCAATGAAACATTTTGTTGTCATATTATCGAAGTGAAACCGCTGTTACGTTAGCCGTAATCCCAGTGTTACTTGATGCACAAGCTTGAAACCAATCACGAGGGTTCAATTATTGTAATGTTGGCGCTCAATGCTAATTGTAATTACTGTATATACTATAATATGCTCTGTATCTGAGCAATATTAATTACTGTATGCTTCAAATGAATCATATAGGTTAGGACAAGGTGATAGTAGCCAAATATTAAGCAATTTATCAATTAGGTAATAATAACGTAATTTTATATGAAAAAAAATCTCGCTAGAGAGAAGGTAATTGAGGAAAAGAAAACGGGGAAAGAAAACTATTGTTGTATCGCAAAACATCGAGAGTGTAGAATTAAAACTTTGTATTAAATTTGTAGTATTTTTGTTCGCTAACAACTATGCACAAAATAGAAATATATTTTGCATTATACCTACAAAATGAGGTTACCGTGATAACTTTAAATAATCAAAAGAATAAAACTACAAGCAAGTTCTCTTGGTGCCATCTCTACCTAGATGCGAACAGCTACAGCAAAAGCAAAGAGTATGTCATTGTAATCACTACGTTAATAAGAGACGGAACTCTCGTACAAAAAAGTGTCCGATAGAAATGTCAAAACGGAGGTACCGATAGAGATGCACTTATGCGAGGAACTGCAGGTACGAATGAGATGGAAATAGTCGGCTATCAAAACGCTACTCCGTTTCATAGATCAGTTTTTTCCTTAAAGTTGCGACCACCTGAGCAAAAGAGCATTTAAACGATCACTCAATATATCTGATAGGTATCCACCCAAGCATACAGCTTTTGTAACGTAAAAACTCAATCGAAAAGTTTTATTCCTGCACTCTTGCTATTTTGCAGTAGTTGTAGTGGCGGAAAATTGCAATGTAAAATACAACAATAAAGCACTTGAAAAGTGCAGGCTAATTGGAGTAAATAATGTTTGTGTTGCATTGTTATGCAACTGCTATTGAAGTAAATGAAATATCACTCAAACACATTCCACGATAAACATTCCTTTTTTTTGAAGCATAACATTACGTTTATTGAAAAAATTACAAAAGAAAAATTTGCTAGGAATAAAAAAAAACAAAACTTACTTTTCGTATGAAATATGACTATTTATCATATAATTTATTTAAATACCAAAGATAATATTAACTTGCACTTAGAAGTCCTATTTCTTTCGGAAATTTCAACTGTAAGACGAAATGGCATTTTTTATACATTACGTGGATGTATAAACTTTTTGCTCGATTTTTATTTCGATGAAAACCATTGGTTGGGCGACGATATTCTATGGACTATAATGTAATAATCATGTGTAGGTGTCACATGTCATAAATACCTTAACTGAGAATTTACGGAAAATATGTCATGTTCCAATAAATTGTCTTTACATTACCAATGTGTTCATAAGTATAACCTTATATGGCATGTTGCCATTATAAAAATAAAAGATTTCTAAAAATCAATTCAACATTTTTCAATACATGCATATTTCGTAAGTTTATGGAATTTATGTCACTGAATTTTGTTGTACCATGCCATGCCTTCAGTGTGTCAAATCAACCCGTTACTGTAAATATAACTTAACTTTAAGAATGTTATTACTGTAAGGCAGGATTTCTCAAAAATGAGTCTTTTCGAGGAGAAATCGTTTTGGCGATAATTTAAGGTGATATTCGCACGACCTTTAGTGTATTAGTTGAAATGCAATAATTTGTGCTGAAGTGATTAAAATAGTAATTACCTTCACGTTATTTACATCATGGTAATTAAAATGTAGAGGGACAAAAAACTCTATCCAAAAAAGAAATTGTATTTCTGATGATTTTAGTACTGATACTCACCGTGTGTTATTAGTCGGGACCGCCGACTAGTTTCGTCTTCATTTTCAAAGCGAGTTTATACAGTCCTTCCTACGTGACAGACGTATTAAATTTATAATATTAGTACCTATATATGTTTTAAAATCAAATTATGCGATAAATAAATCGAAATAGCGTTAATTGTATAAATTACAAGCCGATCATAACAATGACATGAATCAATGACGATGTCAATGAATGTGACAAAATATGATACAAAGCTCGATGACGCAGGCCATTGCGCACAATCAGCACATGTCAATGTCATGTGTCATGTTTTGTCAATGTCAAAATACTCTATTTACACCCTATGCTAGTATAGTTTGCGTCATTTAAAAAGAATAATGGACGGCTGAGGAGGGAGTGATAGTTGCGCATGAGTACGACTAACGAACCAATCGCGTTCACCGGACGAGACCCCCGCTCACCGCATAGACCGATAAATCGCCTACTGCGGCTTATCTCTCTCTCAGCCGAAAGACGCCTACTGCTGGACAAAGGCCTCCCCCAAGGATTTCCACAACGACCGGTCCTGCGCTGCCCGCATCCATGCGCATCCCGCGACCTTCACCAGGTCGTCGGTCCACCGAGTGGGAGGCCTACCAACACTACGTTTTCCAGTTCGTGGTTGCGACGAGACTTATACTGCCCAATGGCATTATCTATTTGATATTAATATGGTTGAGCAGGCATAGCAATCATTTTCTAATTCAATCACTACTACTAAAATACTTGATGTATTTTAGAGGTATAATTACTATTTTAATCAGTCAGCCTTTTAGTATTTTTTTTTATTTTATCTGATGGTTGTTTGCACTTTTAGGTTCCCAACACACTGCCTTAAATTAAAACCAGTCAATAAAAAAACAACATCTATCAAGTTACGCAATAAGGTATTTTTTATTTCAGTAATAAGAACTAAATTGCATTGCATTTGAGTAGCTTGATAAATCTGTTGTATTTTAGGTACATAGATTGATACCGATGTATATAATTCTTCTATTTAATCTTTTATAACAACGACGCATTTGTACCTCATAAGTATTTCAGTATTATTAGCAAATTAATGTTTATTTAATATTTCAATATACCTATAGCAAAAAGTAAATGTTTTTCTTTAAAAAGTATTATTTGGCAGATGGTTTTTATTTCAGATCCAAAGAGCTATAAAAAGTTTTTTTTTTTATTGACGAATTGGCACAAAAGTGATTAATTATTAAAAAATATTTGTATGAATATTAAATTTAGTATTTATTTTAGCCCCTTAGTTGACCATCAGAAATGTTAAAAATAATAATATATTTTGTACAATAACTGACTTTTATTTCCCAAACCCTTTCTACCAAAAGATTACTAAGAACTTTAATATATAGCTACTAGCTGAACGCTACAGTCTCTACTCCCGTTGGAATTTCGGGACGATAAATACTTTCTCTTCTTTTCCAAGTTTTATTCTCACCGTGCATCAAATATCATCAAAATTCGTATAAATGCGAAGCCGATGGCAAAAGCTAGTCTTTTTTCTTAGCCTATGGATGTGTCCCACTGCTGTAAAGACCTCCACTTTCTCTGTCAAGTGAAGCCCGCTTCCACTCCCGCAGATAACTTTCCAGCTAGTGTAATAAAATAAAAATTGTAACGCACCTCATAATTTTAAAATTTGTAAACGGAACGCGCTTTTTCCTCCCGCACACCGATTTCCAACAATCAGTTGACAACGGCCGGCGACACGCTCTCTTCGCGGTCCGCTATGTTGTTTTCATATTTACTCTTAATAAATGAGTAAATAAAAGTGTAAGTAAATACTTGTTTAATTCAACTCCGTGTCACAAATTTAAATAAATAATAATAAAATTGGTCAATCTGCTGAATAAAGAAACTTGAAATTATGCAAAGTCATTCTTTTAAATAATTTTTGCGAAAAAAAAATATAGCGATGTGAGCACTACACTAAGAAAGGAATTTTGGAAATTCTACCCCTACCTACCTAATTCTACCTAGGATGGTGTAAAATTGACACGCGGGCTAATCCGAGGGCGAAAGCTCGTCATTGATAAGATTATACTAGGTAAATAACACAAAGATTCATTTGTATAAGATCTATCCATAATCTACATATTTAATAAGATCTGTTTGTGAAGATTTATAATTGGCATTTTCCTGGCTATATTTTTACTATTGTTTAATTTAAGATGTAAATCTTCCGTACAGAAATAAATAAAAAGTATAAATTATAATAAAAAGAAAATTAAGTTTTACTGAAATTACCCGAGTCTGATTGGTTGAATATTTTCTCTACTATAAAAATATGTATGCACCAGCTCGCACCAACTCACTGTTATTTCAAAGGAACACAAGTCACGTATCAGAATAGCAGCTCAAATAAAAGGATTTGGAGTAAAACAAATTGGCTTCAGCTGCAGTTGGATCGATCGAACTTCAGTCAATTAGGAAGACTGAGACCATAAAATATAGAAGCGCTGGATCCTACAGTTTTACGATGAAATGTTGAGTGCCAGTAGTAAAAATACTTTGAACAAAAGCTGGTAAAAATTTCGAACATTAATAAAGTTGGAAAAATGCGACAAGAATTGATTGGGAGATTGATTCAAGCTGCTCTAGAAAAATAAAAATTATTTTCATTGATATCAAATTTCGCATGTTTTCTTAGTTAAGTTTTTAGTATATGTTTTTTAAATTAGTGATCATCGAAAGCAAAAATTGTGACCATATTGCTCGGTACTGGCACAAGATTTTTTGTATTAATTTTACTCGTTTATTTTATTATGTTTATATCTATGAGATTATTTAATATACCTATTTGATTTTACTATTTATGAAGTTTGATGTTCTTTTAAAAAAGTAAGCCATCACGGGACACGCCCGGTAGATGTAAGATATATGAGCATCGTGGCGCTACACAGTCTGTCGTCATGCCATTTTCCGTCACGGCATTCGAGTCGATTTTACTACCAAGCCACGCCAATAGATAAATTTACTTCAAAATTAGGAATAGGCTGCTTCTGGGTGAGCTCGCTACATCGTAGACCTCATCTCTGTCCTCGGACAAGATTGTGGTCAAGAGCAAAACCATCTTTAAAAAAAAATACTTAATTATCGTTGATATCAAAATGATTGGAGTTAGAAAATCAAACAGTAACTCTGTCTTGTGAAGTCGCCTCACGTGGCTACCTTCGCACCTGGGTAGCCACGTGACAGGCTACCCTGGCACCAGGGTAGCCATAGCCACGTGAGAGGCGGACCACGTGACCTTGCCATGGGCCGGGACTTGGGATTTCCCTTTAGGTTATTTTTTTTTATTTAGATTTGTTTTTCCTAGTTCAATTAATTTTGTGGAATGATACGGAAAAACTCTGCTACCGTGAAGATTTCATGATAAAAATACGTATGTGTTATTCCCGGTATTTTTCTAACCGTGTAACAAAATTTCATTGAAATCTGTGCAGTAGATTTTGCGTGAATGATAAACACATATATCCCGACTTGCATACATCCGAACTTTCGGATTTGTTAAAAGTGGAAATTTAATCATGTTCTATACAAAGTACTGGAAATAAAATTAAGTTTACTTACGATGAGGTAACCATCACCACCGCTTCCTAAACTTGAGAAGAAACTGCAGCATTACAAAGTTCACTGCAGACTTTTCTTCGCAATTGTCAGTTCACAAAACATTTGTGTTTTACCGTAAGATGCAAAGTATAAATAAATACAATATTTAGGTACGTAGATTAAATATTCAAGAAATGCAATGCAAAAAGCTTTCTATGCATAAATTGATATTTCAAAGCACGGAACACCAAAAGAAAACATCGTAAATTAAGCTGCAGGTGTAACAATATTTGTTGCAAGCCCGATCCGCGATATACAGCTTACGTAGCAAACATC
Source organism: Ephestia elutella (assembly GCA_018467065.1). Classification (NCBI taxonomy): domain Eukaryota; kingdom Metazoa; phylum Arthropoda; class Insecta; order Lepidoptera; family Pyralidae; genus Ephestia; species Ephestia elutella. The sequence continues at coordinate 3,237,734 of CM031580.1, read as the reverse complement.
GTTATTCAAACCTGTCAATTTTAGAATTAACGATATCCGAACATCGTTATTTGAATACAGAATTGTTCCTGTTATGCAAATGGCCGCATAGAAATATTCTATTTTTTAATTCTATAGTAATAGGAGACCTGGCAAGCCCAGAACAAGACGATATGGATGGATGGGCGGGTTTAAGGCGGAGGGGGAGGTCAACTTCTTCGTCTATTTTTTCTATACTCAAATGAATCCCAGCACTGTTCCCGAGGTCATTGTGAGTGTAGACCACGCACTCGACCATGTGACTCCCTTCCATTCTTCTTGGTTCATTAAAAACTGAACAGCTTTAACTCAGGACCGGACAAAGTGGAAAAAATGAAAGGGGAAAAAGGCCTCTCCCTTTTTGCAACAGTGGGACTCTTGATGGCTAGAAATGAAATGAACTGATATTACTTATACTCGTAAGTGCAAAAGTGTGTTTGATTGTCCTTCTTACACGTCGAAACGGATCTATGGACTGATGTTATTTCTTGTTTGGAGAATAGTAAAGTTGAAATGAGAAGTTTTATTTACCAACGGTTAACTTAATGTACATGAAATATTAGTATACCACTGGAAAAAATCATAGCGTTTTTATCTCAAAATATACATGCAAGTAGAGCTCTGGGCGCTACGAGTAATCCATAATTATTTCCATTTTTAGTCGTATTTCCTCATGATCTGAGGGTCGTGGTCAATATATGGAATGAAACACACACAACGACTCTATTGGCAATTTTAATGGAGTGGTTTGCCATTGCCTTCTCCATTTCACACACTAGCTGATAATCATCAACCAGAGTGCAAGTTTTCTCACGATGTTTTCCTTCACCGGAAGCAAGTGGTGGTCGATGAAAACTAACATGAGTCAGATTGGTATACAAACAAACTCATGTAGCTCGGGCAGGATTCGAACCTGGGATTTTGCGACACAGGCGGGCGCCCTACCACTCAACCACCACCGCTTCATATTATACTATACAAAGAACTCGAAATAAAATTAAGTTTTTTAAGATAAGGCAACCATCACCACCGCTTCCAAAACTTGAGAAGAAACTGCAGCATTACAAAGTTCACTGCAGACTTTTCTCCAAAATTGTCAGTTTACAAAACATTCGTATTTTATCGTAAGATGCAAAATAAATACAATATATACGTAGATAAATAAACATCCAAGAAATGCAATGCAAAAAGCTTTCTTTCTATGCATAAATTGATATTTCAAAGCACGGAACACCAAAAGAAAACATCGTAAATTAAGCTGCAGGTGTAACAATATTTGTTGCAAGCCCGATCCGCGATATACAGCTTACGTAGCAAACATCGTTATTCAAACCTGTCAATTTTAGAATAAACGATATCCGAACATCATCATTCTATTTTTTAATTCTATAGTAATAGGAGACCTGGCAAGCCCAGAACAAGACGATATGGATGGAAGGGCGGGTTTAAGGCGGAGGGGGAGGTCATAGAGTTCATGACCAAGGAACTTCTTAGTCTATTTTTTCTATACTCAAATGAATCCCAGCACTGTTCCCGGGGTCATTGTGAGTGTAGACCACGCACTCGACCATGTGACTCCCTTCCATTCTTCTTGGTTCATTAAAAACTGAACAGCTTTAACTCAGGACCGGACAAAGTGGAAAAAATGAAAGGGGAAAAAGGCCTCTCCCTTTTTGCAACAGTGGGACTCTTGATGGCTAGAAATGAAATGAACTGATATTACTTATACTCGTAAGTGCAAAAGTGTGTTTGATTGTCCTTCTTACACGTCGAAACGGAGCTATGGATTGATGTTATTTCTTGTTTGGAGAGTAGTAAAGTTGAAATGAGAAGTTTTATTTACCAACGGCTAACTTAATGTACATGAAATATTAGTATACCACTGGAAAAAATCATAGCGTTTTTATCTCAAAATATACATGCAAGTAGAGCTCTGGGCGCTATGAGTAATCAATAATTAAAAGCCTGTTAATTTGCTTCAATTCCCATTATTACTATTTTACTAACTATTAAAACGTTGATTGCATTCTCTTTGTTATAATTTTGCGTTAATTATATTACATTAAATTTAACTACGTATTTCCATATCAAAGGGTAAATTCGTGTAATTTTACTTGCATTGTTTATTTAATGAGCTCAAAAGCTTTTTATTATTTTTGATTGTGAATCATATTTTTTTAATAAATGATACTCTAAAAAAATATTTGTTGTCCAAGAAAAAAATATTCTTACTATTATTTCCTGTAGATAATTTTTCATTTTTTTAACAAAATTATAGTTCTTATAGCCACATCACTAACAAACATACGAAATTTTCTTTTTGTCCAAATCAATTCCAAAGTTAAAATTACTACAAGTCGGTATCGTAGCAGACGCTACGCCGTAGCCACGTCACTACGATAATGCTACGAGTTCGCTACGCCAAGACGTTGCATTGCATACCTCACGGACCGAATGCGGCGCAGGTCATACCGAACTTTAATAGTGTTGCAAGCCTTAGAGTAAGTATAGTATTTTATAACTGCATAGAGGGCGAGTTATGGTTATAGGAAGCGAGGGTGACCAAGAACAAGATGGTCCGATGATTTGAAGGGATTCGATAAGAACTGGAAGGAAAAGACGAAGGACAGAGATGAGTGGAGGGAAATAGGGGAGGCTTTTGCCCAGCAGTGGGACATAAATCGCTAGCGAAAAAAAAAGGGGGCGTAATCGCGCAGCTAAAAGAGCGTATAAGGGACGACCAAGCGGGAAACGATCTGTGTCGGCCGGCCCAGATACCGCTGGAGGAATGAGGTCCTAAGAGATCTGAAGGCCCTCTAAAGAGCTGACTGGCAGGAAGTGGCGCGGAACAAGAAGAACCTGGAATGTGGGGAGCAGAGATGGGTAACCACCCGGGTTAAAACCCGAGACTGGGTTATAACCCAGTTACGACCCATTTCAATCCACCCAAACCACCCATTGACCGGGTGAAAACTAAATATTGTAAAAAAATATTTTTTATGTGTATTATTACAAGCGATTATTACGTAGGTACCCACCTAGAGTGAAACATCTAAATATTCAATGGGAAATACCTATAAATAGTACCACATTTTATCTATTTTGTGTTACTGTATAATATGAATATGAACATCATATTTATCTCCTATTATTTTAATAACAAGCCACATGAAATTTTGTACAAAGGTCTCTCGTGTGATGTAAGTGAGCACTAAGAGAGGAATTTTGGAAAATCTACGCCTAAGGGGGTAAAAAAGGGGTTGAAAGTTTGTATGAAACTTCGTCATTTTTGAAGTTATGTTCATGAAATTATAGATTTACGCTCTTATGTAATAAAAAATAATAACATTATAATGGAATATTAAATTTGTACCCCTAAGGGTAAAAAATAGGGGTTGAAATGATGTATGAAACTTCACCTTTTTTGATCCAATCTTCCTGTCGCATACTTCTTCTGGTCCAGTACGCTCTTGACAGAGCGGTTGTATTGATAAGGGCAGCTGTAATGCGCTTCACGACGTTTCCCCACCGTTGTCTGTTGGAGGTCATCCTGCTGCACTCGTTAACTGACCCTCCAATGGCAGACTTGATCAGGTCAGTCCAACGGGTGGGTGACCTTCCGCGCGGTCTAGTGCCTTCTGCCTTTCCTTGGACGACAAGGCGTTCTATGGACTGATTGTCACGCCGGAAAACATGACCGAAAAATGTGAGGATGCAAGATTGTACTATCGAAAACAGACGTTGCTTGATACCGAGTTCTTGAAGTATCGAGACATTTGTGCGAAACTCGGTCCACGAAACCCCAAACATTCTTCTCCAGCACCACATCTCCAGAGCATCTATTTTCTGTCTTTCCACAGAAATATGGGAAATATAAGCGTCCTCACGAGCCTGGTCTTCTTGGCTATGGTTATGTTTATATTGCTCTTTAGTGAACGGCGACCGCCGCGATGGTTAAAGTTGCCACTGGGAGCGGAAGCGATGTATGATGCTCGACCGCCCCGAAGGGAAGATCTTCCCGCCAGGCTAGGTATTAGGCCTGGGGAGCCGAGGCTCCGACGATGTTGCGTTGCAGTTCGTATATATAGCGAGTTGCCTTGGAAATTCTGATAGCGCGATTTAGGATTTTTCCGTTTTTGTTGATGAGATTGTGGGTTGTAGTATGGAGATTGAGTGGAGTCTGATCTGTAGTCTATTTGCGATGCTGTGAAGTTATTGTTGGTTGGAGAATATTCGTACAATCTTTGTTATTCGCAATTATTTGTCGATATGTAAGTGTAGTGAAGACTGTGACGCCATCTTGTGTCGACCTTGCGAAGTAGTATTGCTTGCCGCCGAGATTCTGTGGAGCCATCGTTTGTCGAGTCGTCGAGTTGCTCATTCACTCGGTAGATGTGGATGCTACAGTATTCCCCCCCCAAGACCAAAGGTCTGATGTGATGAATCTGCTGTGCAGTCTGTGCTTCGTAGCTTGCAAGGGCCAGTCTTGTGTGCCAGTGAATCGGGAAGTGCTTGTAATCTAGTTGAGACTGTTGGTAGACTTGTGTGCGCCGGTCCCTGCAGAGCCACCACCCTGGTGAGTGAGAGTGCACCGCCGTCTAAATCGTTCAGGCGTGGGCTGCAGAGTGCGTCGGTGCGGAAGTCGTCGTTGTTGTCGTTGTGGGTGCAGGACTAGGAAGCTCAGGACCTGATGATACCCGTCGTCATACCAACAATCATTACCATGGTCTTGCGATTAATTCCAAATCCAAACTCATGGCTCACTCGTTCTATCTTTGACAGTAGCTCTTCCAAGTGTTGCGAACTGGTTGCAAATAAGGTGGTGTCATCCGCGTAACGCAAGTTTCGAATCCTTTGTCCACCAATTGTTACACCATCCGTCCAGTCTTCTAAAGTGATACGAATTATAAGCTCTGTGCACACATTGAATAAAAGTTTTAACATAATGCAACCGTGGCCTACTCCGGCACTAATATGGAAATCACTTGACAGGACATCATCCGTGCGAACTGAGGCTGTGTCATCTTCATATAGACGTCTCAAAAGGTGTACGAAATGTTTTGGTGTGCCCATGTCTAGCAAGGTGTTCCACAATACGGGCCATTTCACCGAGTCAAAAGCTCTGGAGAAATCAACAAAGCAAATAAATACGGGCTTATTTAATTCTCTACATTTCTTGATAATCTGGCGTACGATAAGAATTTGTTCCCGACTTTCTCTTTACAAAACCTGCTCGTCGCATACACATAGTTAGAAGTACATAGGGTATCTTTCATCCCGGAAAATAGTACTGTATATGTGGGAAATTCACGCGGGCGAAGCCGCGGGCAAAAGCTAGTATAACGTATTAATGTAATTTTCGTTACCAATTTATGATTCGGTATTCATTCGAAAAAAAATGTCTCTTCTCAGATTAGGTACAAGATGTCATCCTCACTAACAGTATAAATGCGGAAATGATATTGTTTATTACCTCTTCACGCTTTATCTACTGGACCAAACTTCAAAAAAATTCGCATACATATAGTTAGGAGTACTGAGAAGAACATGGTATACTTATTATTCTAAAATAATAAATAGTTTTATTATAAACTGTTTTCACCCATCAAATTGGGTGATAATGGGTTTTAACTGGGTTATAACCCAAACCACCCATTATAACCCGGGTGGATTGAAATGGGTTATAACCCATTACCCATCTCTGGTGGGGAGTCTGAAAAGTCCAGAAAAAGTTTAAGGTCGGAAGACGGAAAAAGTCTTGGTTGCCAAACATCCGAGAGAGGACCGAGATAGCGAATGCTGCTGTTCCGCAGAGCTAAGGACAAGAAGGACTTGAGCATGTTAATCGCTAACCTTCACTAGTTGGAGAGGCACCTTTAGAACAGACACTCGGAACAGAACCTCTATAAAGTTCCAACTACAAATTACGTGCGAAGCGTGCTCTATATAAACAGTTATTCTGAGTTGCAGGCACACTGAGGTAATAAAAGGAAAGCATTATTATGAGTGCTAAAAAAGAAATACAATTCTGCGAAGGTGGAAGGTGAGAATTTTCATATAACTGCAAAGAAGTGTTGTGTTTATGAAACTTTTTTATACGTGAAAATTTATTGTTACGATGTTATGAAGTAAAATAACAGGTTTTATAGATAGATGTGTTTATAATGAAGAAAATTAAAGTAAAAATAATATAATTTAAAGAATTAAGTATATAAAAGTGAAGCGAAACACGAAATATATGTTAGAAAAACTAAAATATTATAAAACCATAAATGAAGATATAGCGGTAAGTTTAAAGAAATATTCCCTAGCAACGTAGAAATTTTACAATAGAAAGTGTAAAAAAGAACATTTTAAGATAAATAAGTGATGATAAAAGTTAAATACACTACAACGAGTAGTTTTTCTTTTAGACAAAGCAATGGAATATATGTGAAATAGCGTTAATTAGTGTACAAGTAATGTTACATGCATAGTAATGGGTTAGCAATTTAACTACTCGTCAAATAGCTGTGTGGTGTAGGGTTTTGAGAAGATTATATATTAGGAATATTAATCATAATCATTATTTTTCTTCTCTCACATAGATAACATAGAAACTTGAATATTATTAACTTAGAGATCTAAACTAAGGTGTACCATACAGTAACAGAAAAGATGATCTATGTGAGAGACTGGCGTCTGTACTAGGAAAACCTGTATGACAGATTACCAGCCTCTCCAACACTGAACCTGGTGCTCTTGTTAATAACTATTGCCTCTCCCGTGAGAATCTTACATCATCTCAGCCACAAGTCCACTGTTGGACATAGGCTCTCCCATAAATATGTATAGATATAGGAAGTGTTCAGCGTCTTACTGTGAGATCTTGACATCTTTCACCCGAACGAGCGTTATCTAGCCAACCGTTTCGAGTCAGTCTTATTTTCAACCGACTTCCCAAAAAAGGAGGAGGTTATATGTTTCGATGTATGTATGTTTTTTTTTTATGTATGTTCGCCGATTTCTCCGCCAATTGTGGACTGATTTCCAAACTTGTTTTTTTATTCGAAAGGGTTTATTACCAAGTTGGTCCCATTTTTACCACGTCCCAATCTGTTCGGTAATTTTAAAGATACCTAACAAATAATAAAAATATCAACATTGCATTATAGAGCAAAAGCCCGCGACTGCATGCCTTTCCTTATATTATTAAAACTCAAGATTTTCTGTGTATGTCCCCAACATAGAAATAGCGATTAGCGACTATAAAAGTTGGATCATGATTACTTAGGCAGATAATTTGTAGCAATTGCATATTAAGTGGTAGCTCAATTTCCTCAAAGTAAAGTTTTTTTAAAGATTTTATTCCGAATAATATTAGAAATCACGCCATCCATTACCAGGCAATTGGTGCAGATATAAACCCCTGCCAGACATTGTTACTTTACTAAATTATAGTTATATTTGTTTTATTACAAAATCTGAATTTAATGTTACTTTGGGAGGCCACAAGGGTGCTTTTTATACCTATAAACATCATCCTTGCTAGCCATATTACCTGCATAAGCAACTAAGATCCAAACTTCATACCTAGTCGCTAATATTTTTACCCGTATGTATATACCACGCAGAGAAACATTCGGCATTTTTAAAATAAGGAGGGTTTGGTCGTCGCGGGCTCTCGGTCTCTTTATGTGCCAAAAGTAATAGACTATTTGACATGTTCTGACATTTCAAATCAGACTGACATAAAAAGTTTCGAATTCTTAATTCTTTATTTTCGGCCAGAAGAAAAGTTTAAATTTTTATTAAAGAAAATAAGTGTAGAAGCACTAAAAATGATAAAATAAAACTTTTTTCCAAAAAAAATGAACCGACTTCCATCATAAAACTTAAAATCATGAAATAACAATAAAGAAAAATGTATTGGCATGCTACCTACTGAATGAGGTGAAGTCGATGCCGAAAAAAAAAAATAATCTAAATTTACATTAGAATCGTGTATACATATATATAAAATGCCTAGCTAAGTAAACAATTACATAACACCTTTACTCCTGCACTTGGCACCAACTTCACCTCATTCAGTAGGTAGCATGCCAATACATTTTTCTTTATTGTTATTTCATGATTTTAAGTTTTATGATGGAAGTCGGTTCATTTTTTTTGGAAAAAAGTTTTATTAAAAAAATGCTCAGTGCGCTTATAGAAGTTTTCATTTCAAAAAGTAAATATGTGTTATCTCAGTCAATAAGTAATTCTTGCCGCTATTAAAATCTAAATGGCACTTGTTGCAATATGAATCGCGCTATGCTTTCTTTTTTGGTTTTGTTAAGCATTTTAAGAAATTATTTCTATTATTTTATTATAATTTATCTAGAGTTTATTAACCTATTACTGAGTAAATATCCTCTCAATATATCGCTGGTTGACTGGAAGAGATCCCTTCATGGGAAAGTCCGCCTTTGTATATTTACCTTTTTAATTATGTTAAGCTCACTGTGTATCCTTAGTACAATAAAGATACTACAAACAAACAAACTTTTCTAGAGTTTATGTAGTGTTTGCTTATAGTACATCTAAGGACGTTACCTAAGACATCTAGTTTTATGAAACCTGTATACTGTGTATTTGCCTCATTTAAGGGCGATAAATATTCAGTTTCAGTGAGTTAGGCTTCGTCGGACATTACGGAACACGTTTATTTTCACGTTTACGACGCCGGCTGATGGTCGGAGCGTTTTTTACGAGCGAACAGAATTACGACGTTGTGTGGTACAAGAGACGTGCTGGAAGACGCAAAAAATCTAGGCTAAGAAACTTATACGCGGGTGCAGTAGCGGATTTGGGGGGGGGGGCACGGGGGCACGATCCCTCCCCCCAGACTGCTTATTTGTGTACCTACTGTGGAGGGAGTTTCTATAACAGCGAATATCAAATTAAGAAATAATATTTTTTATCTGGTTGTTCTGCAGTAGAGTAGTGAGAGCAAGTCTTTAGGGTTCGTTTCAAGGCGGGCTGTGTAACCCCCCCCCCCCCCCCAACATGCAAAATCCGGCACAGTCCTAGTGCCCCAAAGAAAATAATCATGGATCCGCCGTTGCGCGAGTGGACCGAAGTCACCAGGGTTGTGGAGCTGTTTCGCATAGCGACGAACAGAGAAGAGTTTGCGAAACTGACGGCCGACCTCCAGTAATGGAGAAGCACTACAAGAAGAAGAATTGGTACAAGTTGTACTGAAATAACTAATTAAATGCTACGAGTAGCTTTCTTTATTCTGACTGACAAGATCTAGTATCCTAAAAAGTCTTATGTAACAAAATGTTATTTGTCCCATAACGTCCAGTACAAAAAGACCAGTTTCGAAAGGTCCATTTCCCAAAACGTCAACAGTTTTAATCTACACAAATCTATTTATACAACGATTTTCTTGCGACTTGCCTTCTTTTCATATGCTAGATGAAAAAAAATACTGGAGTGCAAACCTGCATGATGATTATCTTCACCAGAAGCAAGTAGTCTATGTAAACAACTCTAAACTATTCTACAAACTCGTTAGGCACATAGTACGTTTCGAACCTACGCCCTTTCGAACACAAGCATACAGGAGGGTATCAATCACTCGACCACCAACGCTATAATACACAACTTATACAAATATATTATGATTTTCCTGCAAAATCTTGTAACTTAAACTGTACAAGGATACAGTGAGTCATTATAACGACGCTGGGATGTTAATTTTAAGCGACAATAAATTCTTGCTGATTATTTCTTATCACCTGAGCACTTTGAGACAAATCAGCTATAAACTCCCTTGTTTTGGGGTAATGAAGCTTGAATTATGAGGAACAACTAACTTGTTACGAGTACTTGAACAATGCTGGTACTTTAATAGGACAACTTACCTCATTTCTTTCTTGGAATACTCTTAAGCACATCCTAGGAAATCCCTATACAAAAGACTGGACTATACGCTGCGATACTTCTACAATAATTAGCGAGTTAGCTGCCTGGTTTGTCGATCTATAGACCTTGATGTTATGAAGCTCTGGAGGTCATAACAGCTCAAAGTCAAAGTCAAAGTCTATACATCGATAAACCATGGTTCGTATGACGAGTTCCAGACATCCGAGATTTCTTAACGTTTCTATGACAAAGCTTAAGTGATTCATCATGCAATAAACTTTGTTTATGAGTATTCATCATCAGCCATTTTAATGTACCCACTACTGGGTTAATTAATAGCCTTTTGGATGGAAAAAGAGAATGGGTTCTGACAAACCACTTGGATTATGCGTATTGGTGAGTTTTAACAACTGCAAATGCAGCCGGGAACTACGTCCAACAAGCCTTCCGAAGCACGGAGTATAGAGCTATGAGTATTAATCTACTTCTTTTTTTTAAAAAAAGGAGGCAACGAGCCTTCCGAAGCACGGAGTATAGAGCTATGACTTTTAATCAAATTAAAAAAAAAAAAAAAAGGAGGCAAGCCTTCCGAAGCACGGAGTATAGAGCTATGAATATTAATCTACTTTTTTTTTCAAAAAAAAGGAGGCAACGAGCCTTCCGAAGCACGGAGTTTAGAGCTATTAGTTTCAATCTACTTGGTTAAAAAAAAAAGAGGCAACGAGCCTTCCGAAGCACGGAGTATAGAGCTATGAGTATTAATCTACTTTTTTTTTCAAATGTTGTAAATACGTCGCTTTATTTTTCAGCACTAACTTCTACTCAAGCTGTAGCTAGCATCGATTTAGAGTGAATAAAAACAAAAATATTATAAACAATTTTTCAAAAAAAAAAAAAAAATTAACTGACTTCTGTATACAGTGTATACAGAAGTCGGTTATTTTTTTTTTTTGAAAAATTGTTTATAATATTTTTGTTTTTATTTAGTTTATTTATTTTTATTATTAATAACGTAGTATATACCTTTTTTCCCGCTATATAATACAATTACAAGTAATCTCTGCGGGCGACCCACGTCAATTTCCAATATAACGCCGGTCTCGTTACGCGAGATATTGGATTTTACGGGTTCCCAACATAATTAACAACCACCAACGTTTAATAACATTTAATATAATTCACGAGGTGATCAATATATAGCGAAACATCGTGTGAAAATTAAATTGTTTACATTTTACCGATAACGAAATCTATGTGATTACTATTTTAAGATACAGAAATGTGTCTAGTAGTTTGATACATATAGATGAAATAACCTGTTGTAATTTTTTCCCGAATTCCCACGGGAGCACAACTCCGGGGCGCAGCTTATAACATATTAGCTTTTGCCCGCGGCTTCGCCCGCGTGAATTTCCCACGGGAACAGTGCTTTTTCCCGGGATAAAAAGTAGCCTATGTGCTATTCCAGGTCATTATCTACCTCTGTACCAAATTTCATCGAAATCCGTCCAGTAGATTTTGCGTGATTGAGTAACAAACATCCTCACAAACTCACAAACTCACAAACTCACAAATTCACAAACTCACAAACTCACATCCAAACTTTCGCATTTATAATATTAGTATGGATTCGTAATCATTACGAGTTTGCTTGTGAACGTGTTACTTCCCTTATTCCCGTGGGATTAGAGCTAAGTCCCTCTAATTGGAGCATGCAGATTTATTGCGAGCTAATACGGGCTAAGTGTGAGCGAAAACGGTAAATAAAAGTGTTTTCAAAAGTTAAAGGACAATGCGCTAGAAAGTATGAAAATAAAGCTACACATGTAGTGTCACGCCTTTATCTATTTCAGGGTAGGCAGAGCCCAGATTCATGAGAGGTAAAATATATTTGAATGATCCCATTTATTTCAAATAGGCGATTTAGTTATTAAATTAAGTAAATTAGAATTAAATTAAGTGAATCTTCTACTTTCATATGTTATCGAAGGTATCATTACAATAATTTTTGTAATAAGTTATATTATTTTTATTTAGTGAAAAGCAGATTCTATGGCAAAATACTCGTATTACCAACCACAGTTTTAACCGATCCAAACAACTATCAAATTTGTATTTACAACATAACGTAAACAGTATACAATACATTTGTAAGCATTTCGATCAAATTAATGGTGGTCTGGCTTTGATGTAGGCCTATTCATACGCGTTATCTTATAGATAATATTATTTCTATGTCCTTTATTGATATACCGTTACTGTATAAATTAGTGAACCGATAAAATAATGAAAATGTGTTATTTTGTTAAAAAAATATTTATTGTATTATGTATGCCGCCATTGTACGTACATTAGCCTTTAATAATCATGGTGCAATAAAGAGTTACTTACTTACTTATGTAGGTTACACTATCGTTGAAGTAGATTGACATCCAGTTTTGAAAGGCAAAAGATGGCTAGTGGGTACAAAAAATCATGGCTGAAGCATAACGGAATGGACAAAAGTCACCAGAGTTTGTTTCGATGGGCGATGACATGATGAATTTTTAAGAAACATCATAGAAGGAAAAATAAAAGAGAGAAGGGGTTCAGAACGACCAAGACAGAGTCATATGAAGCAAATAAAGGAGAAAGTAAGCGTCGTGTGGTAAGGGAAGTGAAAGAGTTAGCAATGGAAAGAGAAAGATGGAAGGAACTCCACCGACAAGAGCTTCGCTCTTATATTATATGATGATGGCGATGGCGATGTAAAGAGAGGAGTATGCGAAACCTACGGCCATGATGATGATGTATGCGAAACCTACAGTAATGGATAGGCACTACAAGAAGAAGAACGTTACTTAATAGCAGGGGAAATCATTAAATGAGATATAAATGCCTATCTTAGTATATTACTCCCATTTAAGTACAAGCTTAGCTTAAACGACACTCAAAATGAACAAACGTGGCAATTCGAAAGATTATTAAGAACAAGCTCACGCGTTTTAAATGATCTAATTGTGGGACAATGCATAGACTGATGCGATTTGCAAAACGCGAATAAATACCCTAGTCACAATGAATGATTAAAATAGGGGACCGGACAAGGTATGAGAATTGTTAAAAATGTGTAATTTTATGATAGAATACATTTATTTAAACACATTTTGCGACTTTTCAGCACAAGTTTATTCTCCAGAGGTAATTTATTCGAGTTCAAACTTTTAGGGAAAGTCCATTTTCTATGCGTGACGTCATATGAATGTACGTTTAGTTAGGGGCGTTTTGGTATCGTCCAAACATCGCTTAAAAATGTGAATTGTTTTTTGCTATATCTTGGGACATACTTTGGTTATGGATATGATTCTTTTACGGATTTTTTCTATTAATGTGTGATAAAAATATCGTAAGAAACGATCATCTGCCTTTACAGCAGCCTGAGTGCCTGACATAAGCCAGATAGGACTCTGAAGTTTCTTCTTTCACTCACGCACGAACACTTAATCAAATCGATTTTTTATGTTCAATTACGTATTACTACGTTCGTGCGCTTGTTTTTTAGTGTGTTTTATATACGTACAGTTGTTTTCCATATTAGTTTATTAGTCAAAATGAGCGCGAGAGCATAGGTCATCGCGCGCGCAACCTTCTAAATCTTTTATCTATTTTTAAATCTCTCACATCAACATCTTTTGAATTAAACCAAATACTGAAAGGGGTTCACGTGTTAACTCATTAATTAATATTTGTAACGCAATTAATCGTCGGAATCCATTCTGCGGCGCCAGTGACTCGGAAAATTCTTGGATTATCTCGCCTTTGATTAAAACGATTGTCTTAAAAGCGAGTTATAGAAGTTATTCCCTGCAGGTTTGGGAACGAGAAATGCCAAGTAAAGGAAAATGCGATATTCTGGTTTTTGTACATACATACATAGAACCACGTCTTTATCCCTTACGGGGTAGACAGAGCCAAGAGTCGTGAGACTCGAAGGCCACTCTTAGCTGAATAGTGGGCTTTCTGATGGAATGGAGATATAGTGACAGGTTGCTGGCCCATCGCCTATGAGTGAAGGAATCCCCAGTTTAAAGCCCTTTCCCAAGATTGACTTTTACAATCTGTGCGGGAAGAGAAGCAGCTGGCACATTCTATGTTTTTTCTTCGCTCCCAGACCAGCATGGAAGTGTCTTTTTCTTATCAAGTGAGTCTTTATAAGTGAGGCCTTTGTCCAGCAGTGGATGTCTTTCGGCTGAGAGAGAAAGTCTTTATAACTAACACATTTTTAAGTCGCCAAACTGATAATGACAAATATTACACGTGATTTTTACATAGGTATGTATAATACTCTACAGGTAGGATAGTTGCTTTATTTCTTAATTTGAATCTTATTCAAATTTATTTTGGATTTTTGTGCATCTCAGATGCAGTTAATACTAAAGTACTCTCATATAGAAATTAGATAGGTATTGTGAAAAAATTCCATGCGAGCTGGACTTCAACCCGCGACCAGGTCTTTTTCAATGTGTACTAATGTAAAATTTGCATGCCTTATTACAAGATTGAAAACGTGTACTTTTATCAATTTGTTACATCTTCTTTAAGTGTATTCTTGTAACTAAATATTTCTGATTGATTGACATCCCAAGATTCCTACGTAAGTGAAGCCCTAGGGCGTTGCAACGCCCGTAAACATCAAGTTTTTTATTATAAACGTAATAATAAAAAACTTGATGTAAAACATGAAAAAATAGCAAACAATAGAAACTCAGTGCGTGTTACATACGTAGTGGCCTATTTAAAACAAACTCAATTTTCCAAAACCGGGAAATATCAAGTTTCACTATTAAAGCCATGCCATACCCTCGTCAAAAACCCATCAGCTGTTATTAAGTTATATATTACAATCACAATATAATTGGGCATAGAAAGAAACGCATACAGGGTACGCTATAATACAGATTTTTTTTTTGATTGTTTGGAATTTTGTCTATTTAATTTTAAACTAGTTGTGCCATGCGGCTTGGTTTTATTAATTTTGAAATTCCGGATAGAATAGCCTTCCTCGTGAATGTAACAATCATACAAAGAAAGAATTTCTCAAACTATTCTGGTAGTTCCAGATATTAGTGTACTCAAAAAATATACAAACTCTTCAGAATATTAGAGATAGATTAAAAACCTACTTGTCAATTAGGGATTTTCCGAGACCCAAATTTAAAAAAAAAATAGTTCCAGATGAATTTATAGATGGCGCTTAAGCAAAGGCGAGAGAAAAAGTTCCATACAAAAAGCAAAATTTCATTTAAAATAAAATAAAACTTAGTAAGAAAAACATCTAAAAAGTATCAATATTGTTGGATTTATTATGCAAAAATTAATGTAAATAACTCTACGGATGATGTCATACTTCAACGCGACCCTTATTCATTTTTTTGCTCTCACTGGTTTAGTTCAACTTATTATTGCGTCACGGGTGTGTGTTGGTAGATGGACGTGTACTTTGCTTCCAAGCGAACCAAATATAAAATATAGTTTTGACATTTAAAACTGAATAATTATACTTTTATTTGCCCTAACCTCCAACAGGTTATGGGCCCAGACCGTTTCTAAACGATCTATTAATGTGCAAATAAAAGTGTAGTGCCGCGAACATTTATAAAAACATTTTAACATAGAAAAATGTGATATGTGTGAACCAGTGTATGAACATTGAATACCTAAAAATTAAAAAAAAGAACAGAAGCCAGTGAAGATTATTTTATGGTGAAAAATACAGCGTATAGAAATTTATAATACGTGTGATATTTTGGAAGATTGATTTGATTGACGTATCGATAGCGAAATTCAAGAGATGCGATCTACTGAATGACTGTGTGGTAGTAAAGAAATACTAAAGGAGATGTTATCAATTATTCGCTGCAGGAGCAATTTTAGAAGAAACTGATTTACTACTTAAACTACCGACAAAATACAATGTGTTGTATTGGAACTGCTAAAGAAACACTATCAGAAAAGCAATATCAGAAGAAATAAATATTTATCTATTCAGAAGAAAACGAAATATTAGAATTGTTGAAGACCAGACTATTAGATCATGAGATAAGTACTTACAATTTAAGGAGAATAGTGAAACAACCCTAAAAGTACTTTACATCGAATAATCCCAACAAATGTATAGAGAAACTAGCTTTTGCCCGCGGCTTCGCCCGCGTGAATTTCCCACGGGAACAGTGCTTTTTCCCGGGATAAAAAGTAGCCTATGTGCTATTCCAGGTCATTATCTACCTCTGTACCAAATTTCATCGAAATCCGTCCAGTAGATTTTGCGTGATTGAGTAACAAACATCCTCACAAACTCACAAACTCACAAACTCACAAATTCACAAACTCACAAACTCACAAACTCACATCCAAACTTTCGCATTTATAATATTTGTATGGATAAAGATAATAAATAATGACACTGAAATGTCATTACTTCAAGCAGAAAGGATATATTCCAAGAGAATGTTTTTTATTTCAGAGGAAATTATTTAAATTTTATAGCAGATAAAACAATGCAAATAAATATCGACAATATAAGAAATATCGATATCAAACTCAGATTATTTTTTTTTCTTTTCAGGATTTGCATTTATAACTTGAGAATACCAGTAATAATATGGTTTAAATATATTAAAAACAAATGAGGTAAATGGTATTATAAACAGTATATGGAGATAGTTCAAGGAGTGCTGGATGACATGCTGGGTTTAGAGGTAACGTACAACATCTATTTATTTAATCGAAATAGTGATATTCGATCAACGTATACTTACAGTTAATAAAAAGGTAAAACTTTGAATTATTTGGTTGCAATAAATATAAAAAAAATGTTGGTGAGTGTGTTTTACAAACATGTTTATTATGTTTTTGAATATAAAATAAATCAACTCTGAATTATGGTACAGTTGGAATAAACTTAAAGTAAATATAATTATGTTCCTAGAATTAAAAGCCATAAAACAAAAGTTGAAGACTTTTAAATTAATTGTGTATATTCAAATGATAATATGTATGTATAAAGTATGGGTAAACAGGCTCATTGACTTATAATAAAGTTATAAGTATACAAAAGTTAAAAAAAAAGGCAACTGTTTATAGTGCATTCAGATGTGTTTAATCTTTAACAGTTAAAAATCGAATACTAACTAGGTACTATATGTATTGTCTAATTTGATGATGAATAGGTGCATATGGTGCATGTTGTGAATATGCTAACTTACAAATGTTCACCTCTGTTTTTACAGACTACAGTAAAATTTAATTTAGGAATAGTAATTCTATACTATAAATACCTACTGATTACGGTGGAGAATAGTTATCTACCGACATAAAAAAATACCATTTAAAGTAAAGGTATTAGCTATCACTTAACGGTACCTAGAACGCAACAATTACATGGTGAAGTTGAGATTCGAATAATATAAAAAAGGCTAGTATATATTTAATAGTACAAAAATAAAATTAAAAATGTTTCTGGGAGAATGATTTTTTTTTAACTCCTACAAAAGCCTGAAATTAACTGAATATACCATAGAAGCTGTGTCATTATAGGTAACTAAGCATTTAAAATATCTCAGGATATTCGATTCCATTGTATGTTCATAGTAAAGCCAATAAAAGAAATATTGGTAGGATAAGATATGAACCTAATGTTATAAAAATGCAAAAAATGTGAAACTGCAAGGGATGTGGTTGTCGATGAGGATAATATCATTGAATCCAGGCCTATGTATAGACCTGAAGAGAATAATATTAAATATTCTCGGGCGAAACTGATGATTTGAAATCAGTGCCATCAATTTTGACCCTAAATCAGACAAGTTTGAATCAGATAAGGTTAAATCTGATGAGTTTAAATCTGATGTGTGCAGTTCACGTAAACTTCGCAAAATAATGATATTAAAGTACCGAATAAAATCGGACAGGAAAGCTTATAAGTGGAACAGAAAATACCTAAGGGTAATAGGTAACAAGAATGAGAGATATATATAAAAAAAAAGAGAGATAAGGTAGAAAAATAATAATAATAAGTTAAGTATTTTTAGTTTTTCTTTAGTTTATAATTAGATTATAATTTTTATTTTTAATTTTCTTTAGTTTTTAATTGATTTTACATTTTAATGAACTATAATAGAAAAAGTTATATTGTTGACTTTAAATGGAAGTGTCAATACCCATTTCGATGTTAATGTTTCAGCTAAGAATATCTCACTCCTTATAATAACACCTTCACCACGATCTCTAGTTTTGATTCGACCTCCATGACGTAGTGGTGACGCCTCTGCCTCTTCCGCCATCTGGTTCGATTCTCAGTAAATATTTGTGACTATTTTTATAGATACTTTTTGATCTGCAATTCTGGGTGTGTTGTAGTCGTACCCTTATTTGCCCATTCATATTCATTTATTCACATTGTTTGTGTACAAGCTTATTGCTTAGTAAGCTGTTCAATATTTTACATTTAATGATTTGAAATTAGTTTTTCTAATAAGAAAAATACCTATATATTTTTCATTTATTGATTTGAAATTAGTTTTGCTAATAAATATATATATATATATATATATATTGATTTATGGACATAAAAAATTATATATATATTTTTTATCTACATGGCATTGTAAAAAAAATATATAAATAAAAATATGACTATGTAGTAACAGAAGGAAATTAAGTACAAGCGTAAATTAATTAAAGTTATTTAATTCATTTTATTTTGAGCTATAAAGTGTCTTACTGCTGGGCAAAGGCCTCTCTCTAAATAAAGTTAAAACGGTCAAAACAAACTGTTACTGATTATACTCAAATATTATACTTATACGAATTATGAAATGAATATTATAATAGATTATATTATTAAATGAGTAAATTCAAAAGACCTATTTAAAAGAAATTCTGTTTTTACTTGATGTTAAAAAATAGAGTGCAAACACTCGTAAAACTCATGATTTAGTGCAACTCAAGTGGTTCTCCAAATGGAGCTTTGGGTTCTGATTACTTCGCATAAGGAGTGTGAATTCCTATGCCGTTAATCTTAGTCGCGACTCAATATTTTAAAAGTCGATGCATAAACAAAAAACAAGAGTTATGGCAGTGTTTAAAATGGGTACTCAGCTATATGAAGGATTTATTGATTTGTGAAGAAGGTATAAGTGATTAGTAAGTTAAAAATAAACTTATACAAATTATGATAATATCCTGTGTGGATATGTAGAGTGTAGACTCTGATTTGGATAGCAAAGAACATTAAAATAGAAAGTACTAATACAATGTAAATTATTAAAATTGTGCAAAAAGTACAAGATAAGTATTTTTAAAGAGTACTGGATATCAATACTAAATGTACTATATGGTCATCATGATAAATAAAAGGTACTAATATGGAAGGTATATTTACTTTTAAGTACCTGATCATTATTAAAGAAAAAGTACTGGATAATAATTATGGTTATTTTATTATGAAATGATATTTATAGTGATGTGTAGTATAAGTACTTGATTATTATTAAACAAAAATTACTGGATATAATTAAGCACAAAGAGTCAAATATCGCTTCTTCTACTAAAACTGAATACATGTCTTTGTGCGAAGATGTTAACGAAGCATTATGACATTAAGTTTTTAACAGGTATAAACTTGAATATTTCTGTACTATTATTGGAGACAATAATGGTAGAACCTGTATCTAAGTAATATTCAACAAGGAGATTGAAACAGGTCAAGATTGATTAAAATATGTTTTATGTAACCACCTAGGTGATATGTTACCAAAGCCGTTTTGCTGGCGGGAGTAACTCTTATCTGAATGAATGTAAATTTGGGTTTAGAATAAGTTAGAATATAAATAATCTAACATAGATTTAATGTTATTGGTCTGATTAGGTTTTTCTGGGTTTTCCCTAATTCATAGCAACAAATGTTGGACCATAGTATTGTACATTTATCCCCAGACCTTGCTTGGAAGTAATACATGATCTGTCAGTAGATAAATACAAACATAGGTAAATGTATTGTTTATTCTTATGTGTACAGGTTTACTGAATTATACTTAGATTGTATTGTTTAGTGAATTAGAGATTATAATTAGTCAGTTATGTGATGAGCTATTAATTATATTAAAATTAATTTTTGAGGGGGCGTGTTGGATTTATTATGCAAAAATTAATGTAAATAACTCTACGGATGATGTCATACTTCAACGCGACCCTTATTCATTTTTTTGCTCTCACTGGTTTAGTTCAACTTATTATTGCGTCAAGGGTGTGTGTTGGTAGATGGACGTGTACTTTGCTTCCAAGCGAACCAAATATAAAATATAGTTTGGACATTTAAAACTGAATAATTGTACTTTTATTTGCCCTAACCTCCAACAAATATTGTGATTTGTGCAACTGTCAGACTGTTGGGTGATTTTTCTCTGCCTCTGGCTGCCAATAAAAAGCGCACAATATAGGTACAGCCATTATTACAACTCGGCTTTCAATACGGCTTTGCGCAGTTATGCGCAAAGCAAAAGCTTCCTTCCACACAAGGCTCCTGAAGTGTAATAATCCAATAATTAAATGTATATTTACAAATCATATATATGTACGACAAAAACTTCATTGCACAATTGTACAATTGTTGACATTTATTCTATTTTATTTATTGACATAATTATTAATTCTAATAATCA
This sequence comes from Ephestia elutella, assembly GCA_018467065.1. NCBI lineage: Eukaryota > Metazoa > Arthropoda > Insecta > Lepidoptera > Pyralidae > Ephestia > Ephestia elutella. The sequence continues at coordinate 3,217,125 of CM031580.1, read as the reverse complement.
TTTTTATTTCAATTTTATTTAAAATTGAACATAACTATTATAATAATAAAAATATAATATAATTTAATGTAATGTAAAATAATATTAGAATTAGAAATACAAATATTTATATGATATGGGACTTGGTGCCTGGAATAAATGACATTTTATTTTTATTTATTTATTTATAATACAACTCCATCTGTTGAGATTTTTTATACTGATTTTTTTTTTCTTAATTAGCTGTCAGAAAAATCGCTCACTAGCTTTGTTTTGAAAATCTGTTGCTGTACTTATTTTATATGTCTCCTTGTGATCCTACTAATTTGTCCTTCTAGTGGGACCTCGTGGAGGCCTAGCTCGTCCTAGTCCTACTAGTAAGATAAATAAATTAAATTATAATTTTTTATGTACCCTTATGTCTAGTTCGAAGTGTTTTTGATAAATTATAATCCATACTAGCTATGCCTTGAAACTTTCGCTCTCGTTATATTTTCGGGATAAACAGTACCCAATATAAAATTCGAGCTCACATTCTACCCGTGTACCAAATTTCATCGAAATCCACTAGCAGATTTTTGTGATCAAGTAACAAATATTCTTAATAGCAACTCAAAAATCATAGCTACATCCATAGATCTGCTTCCTATACGGGGGCTGATTCCACTAATTACAAACGTCGATATCGTGTCTCAATTGTGTCTCAAGAGACAAAGAAATTAAAATAAAGTGACAAGATCTTTGTAAGACTTCTATGTTTTATTACGATTTCTTTGGCGTTTGAGACACAACAGAAGCACGACATCTACGTTTGTAATTTGTAGAATCAAGGGCCAGGTTGGTCACATGCTTACCTACTAACTATCTACTAAAAAAAGTGAATTTACTGCGAGTTACCTTAGTACCCCAATCCCTAACCTCATAAACGTCAAAGCGGTATTATTGGTTTCCTGCGACGGCGAACTTTTCCAAAGTTGAGCTTTACTTTCATATTACCTCTAACAATTTTAAAGTATAATACCGCACTTGGTATACAGTTTCACCGTCATATTTTCAGAACTGGGTCAACTATCAATATATTTAAAACTCGGGCCAGCTATAAATTTGAGGTTAATACGAATTGATTATATTGCACATAATTTTCATGTTGATGCGGTCCCGGTCGAGTAGTTAAAACTGTGATGGTCGAAGGGACCCGAGTTTAAATCCTACTCGTGCTTCGTGAGATAGATAGACAGATAAAAAACTTTATTTGTAGCCACAACAACACATGCACAACACATGTTTGTATGCCAATCTGACTCATGTAATCATCATTGCAGCCTTTGTTTGGTCCGTCTTCGGACATAGGCCCCCTCCATCCTCTTCCATGACTCCCTGCCTCTCGCCTTCCTCACCCAGTTGTGAACGACATGCTTCCTGATATCGTCCACCCATCTCTCTGCTGGACGGCCCCTTCCCCTCGTGGTATTGAGTTAACTCCCAGGGATTACTTCTCGGCCCCTTGCCCTGTGTCACCTGGCTACTTTTTTTATATATTTTTTATAAGAGATTTGAGTGCGTTTAACCTCAATCTTGCCTGATAAGCAAAGATGAGGTCTAGGGTGCTACTAGGGTCTAGGTCTACTGCTTGAACTAGGGAGAAACAAGGCGCTGGGAACTCAGAGTCGATTGTTATTTTGTATTGTACTCATTTATGATACGTTTTATACCGTTATTCTGCAGCTATCTCACCAAATCCTATCCCCTATCTCATCGAATCCAATATCAGGGGTCAGATTTTTCTGTAGTCAGTATATTAAAAGTATAATACATGAGTCAGATTGGCTGTCCCCTTAATTATGTCCCCGTCTTAGGGACAAAGAACATCATAAAATTTCCTCATAGAACCGTTTTTTTTCCGGTGACGAAAATATAGTGAGGTAATATATTATGCTCCTTTTTTTTCTTACTTGTCCTATTATGTAAACAATCTTCACAGTACTTTTTATTGAAAATACATCAAAAATTTGTTCAAACCTTATCATTACATCTATTAACCACGAAAGTAATTCCTAAAAAGTCTATTTTAATTTATATTATTGTAAAATCGTAAAAAGACATGGTAAGATTGTTTACATAATAGGACAATTATGAAAAAACGGAGTTTACATACAGTTGATATATCTGTGCAAAAACCTAATCATTCGTCGCCGCGCAGTCGGGTAAATCGATTTGTCACAGCGGCCGATCCATCACACGTATCATTATTTTTTGCATCGCATCACGGAGCACCTGCTGCCTCGTCAATCAAACCAGTTACAACTGTATATAACAAGCTATAACCAGTTGAAGTTACAATGATTGATATGCTAATGATACTTTAAATTGTGTTTTTGTTTCCTCTTTCCTGTAACGTCATTCCTGAAAAAAGCCAAACGTCCAACGCAAGCGAAGCTAACTTAGCTCACATATCTAAGATTTTTTTAGCTTAGCAGCTCTTCTAATTCTTCTTCTGCGGCTCACTTCGTCCACTGCAGGACATAAGCCTCCTCCAATGCACGCCAAGCTTCGCGATCTTTCGCAATCCTTCTCCATAATGGGCCACCAATTTTGGCGATGTCATCGCTCCATCGGGCAGCTGGTTTGCCCTGTTTGCTTAGCTTAGCAGCTAGATGACTGAAAAAGCTTAGCTGCTTTTTTTGAGATGTCAGAAACGGTCCTATACAAAAATTTAATCCTGTTAATGAGTACTTTCACGAGTAGAAAGAATGCCAATGTTTTTTAATTCACCCTGTATAAGCTTTAACACACTTAAAAAGACAGAAACTATAAAGAGAGTACAAACAGTAACAGCAAAACTAGAACTGCAAATAACGAACATAAAATACCTAAATCTAATCCAAGTTAACTCCAAAACTTTAATAATAGCCACCTTTCTTCATTAACCGGTCAGGGGAAGGTTCAAATAATTGTGAGTTTGTGCCATAAAGTGCCATAAACAACGGCACTTATAATTAGTTTGGACAAGTGGGGAGTTAGCCTTACTTATTCAGCTTAATAATGTTTGCTTTCAAAATTCAGACAAAAATCCCAAACTTTGATTTATATTAAGTTTATTAGTAATCCTACAATAATATAAAAGAAAAACTTTAAAAGTAGATGTATGCCACGCAAAATCTATAAGACGGATTTCAATGAAATATGTTATATGAGTAGAATATTAACCTGGAACTGGAATAGCAGTGAGGGTACTTTTCTTTATCAAACTCCTATTAACTAGTAGAGTAATAAACATAGAAACATCCATGTACCCTTATAATAAAGAATATAAGCATTTATATTAGGTTTGCTTGTAAACTCTTTATGTGCAATACATACTCATAAGATAAATACAAAAGATGAACAAAAAAAGCGTACAATGGCGGACATATCCCAGAAAGGGATTTCTTCTTGATTTAAAAGTACTACAACATATATCCTTTCGTTTATCTTTACCTATTTGTTTATCTTTTTATTCCCTATATCTCAAGTTTAGATTTGTTTATTTTTTTCATGTATAAAATTTTATGCTGACTGACTGATTGGTATATCATTTCAGAGACGAAATAACTGTTCGTTGAAACTTTGAAATTTTTCAGCGAGGTTCTTTTTATAGCGTTAGGAGTTTTGGAATGGTAAATTAGTTGAAAAATATAATTTACGCGGGCGAAGCCGAGGGCCAAAGCATTTTTTTTATATAAAATTTAGCGAACTTATTTTAAAATTAGATTTTCTAAGATTTTCTTTATCCAAAAGTATTTGCTTCTGAACCACACGGACTGTGGTTTTAGTTGACTACAAAGGCGGAAAAATGCATGGTTTAATATATTTTTAAAATATTTAGCTACTTAAATTCTTAAACTCGAATTCATGAAATACTAGCTGCGCTCTAGAGCCCGCCCTGTGGGAATTTTTGGGATAAAAGATACATTTTTTTTTAATTCCGTTCATCTTATGTGATTGATACTTCCAAATTTTATAATTTAGGTATAATTATTATTGAAATAGTGGTAGAGTTTCGAAAAGTCCAGAAAATACACGTATTTGTAAACAAAATTGCGATAGGTAAGAGCGAGCAAGTAGGTAGTCTTATAAGTATTTTTTTTACGTCCAAAAGGAAAGATTACTAATAATGGCAACCCATCCGAATTGACATTAAGCCCAGCGTTGCTTCACATGTGAGAACTACTGTTAGTAATCGAGCTCAAAAAATAACACAAAAGAGGAAAATTAAAAAAAATTGTTGAAAAAAAATAATAAAATGAACGGCGACAGTAATAAGCCATAACAAATTAACTTTTCGCTCATTATTGTCACATTGGATTCGTTCGAATAATATGGCAATTAAACTGGCATCGATAATTAACGAGGAAATCACAATGAAAAATAATTGCCCTCCAGATGGAAAGGTTCCCGATTCAAATGAATTTTCGTTAATATCAAGAGTCAATATGAATACTGTTTTAAATGATTGTTTATTCAAAAGTGAACTGCATACACTGACTACGAAATTTAAAGGAATTATTATAGAATCCTAACTAATATTAAAAATGCGAAAGTGAGTTTGTTTGTTTGTTATCTCTTCACGCTTCATCAGTTGAACCAATCTTCCTGAAATTTCGCATACACATAGTTAGAAGTACTGAAAGGGACATAGGATACTTTACATCCCGGAAAATAGCACTGTTTCCGTGGAAAAATCACGCGGGCGAAGCCGCGGGCAAAAGCTAGTATAGAAATAATGCTATAAATAGTTTGTGTGTATGATAGAAACCATATTTTCTTCTTTCTTTTTAAATTGTTTTATGGCTATGGTAACTTTATATATTTGTTATATTTTATTTAAGTCGCTAAAAGCCATCTGACATGACTGTCCATACTTACTACAAGTTTTATAAGTGGTTAGTTTTTCATTAAAATTACGTATTTTTTTATATAGATTCGATTTTATATCCCTATGCTAGCTAGCTTAGATCTATACCAAAAAAGATTAGAAAGCTGAAAAGTAGTTTGTTAGTGATTTGATATAGGTACATATATTTGCCTCTACATATGATATTCTAATTACGAGAATCATAGGATATCCTGAAATTCCCAAAAAAGCTAAGCTCTGAGCGGCTTGTTTAATTCTAAACATTATACGTTTCGTTATATGGGTTGAAGACGAGTAAAAATAAGTTGGTATTTCCCTGAGATACAGCACCGTAAAATCGGAAAATTGTATTCAAAATTTACATTCCAAAGAAAACAACGAAGTCATTCTGACTAGTTCACATGATGCTAGTGGCTGAGGAAGTTACATTTGGCTTCTTTATATCTGGAGTTCAAGGCAAATCAATAAAGGATTATGTTCAAGCATACATGAACATACTATCGCGATGCTGAGTTGCAATCAGCGGACAGTGACCGGCCAAAAATGCATACGTGCAACGACATCATTATTTTTAGTTTAACACTACAATATACTTTATAGATTTAGACACACACATGTAAAATAAATTAGTATAAGTACTTTGTAAATTTGTAAATAAACTCTCTTTGGTATTCAGACAATCGTCGTGTATTATTGTCTGGGATCTTCACGGATCCATACCTCCTACTACGGCTAAGACACCTTTCGCCGTCAGTTTACTGATCAGTCTTGTGAGTCTGCTTGACTGGTGGTAGGAAAATCCTGTCCAGTGCACATTGCACCCCGTGCACTAACCCTATATTCCTTCCCACTTTCCGTCTAATACCTTAGGTCTCACGGTATTAGACTTCCCGCACTATTTATATACTTATATATCCTTAGTTTATGAATAGGGCTAGGGTGTTAGGTGTTAGGTGCTAGGGTTGTTTGTTAGTTACAGTCATCCCTTTAGTTATAGTTTCATGTACAGTTAGCTAGCTATTACAGCACAGAACACTACTACGCAGTGACACTTTTATTCACACCACACATACTCAACAGTCACACTAATAAATAGCTAGTTGATTGTACATTATGGTCCGTCGAGTAATTTGAACTATTAAATAACGCGGTCCACCCCTGTCCCCCCTAGGGCTTAAAAACCAAATAACTGACAGACACGTCTTGAGTGTAGCAGGCTGGTGTAACCCCAAAAAGCATCAGTTTGTTGCATTTTGAGACAAGACATAGTACTTATCCGTATCCTATAGACATCCCTTGTCGGTAGCAGATCGGTGAACTGGCCTTCCACAAGCGGATCTCACCAGTTCATTGAGAAGTTGCATATACCGAGCCGAGGGTGTAGGTGCGGTGAGTACTGACGATAGGGTAGCTATTAGGAGTAGGATAGGGACGCTCAAGACAGAAGAAAGAAATCACAAGAAAGAAGATAGAAGACCCAAGTCATTACAATGGACATAGAGACAATGAATGAACTTATTAGAAGCCAGGAATCAGACTACACCGAGCTAAGAAAGTTATGGGATAACATCAGAAAAGACTCAGCGTACAGGAAGACGAAAAAATACATTGAAGAAAGAAAACAAAGACTGGATACCGTGTACCAAAGAGCATACAAAAACGACAGATTATTAAAAGAGCAAGAAGTGCTAACGACTCACAAATATATGACGTTAAATTATTTCGAGACAGCAATAAAGAATACCTATGACGCAGCCATGACACACCTACAACAATGTGAAGAAAAATTAGATAAAATAATAGGTATTATAGACATAGACATGACGGGTTTAGGCGATGAAACGAGTACCGATCATTCGCCAAAAATATTTATTCAAAAATATAGATTAACCCAGATTAAGAAGAAGCTGACGACAGCATTGACCGCCATACAGGAAGAAAAACCTGCGTGGTATTTACAATCCTTGATTAAGAGCCTTGAAAAACAATGGCAAGAAATCAACGACAATCATATGCAGTTATTAGCAGAAGAAAGTACACTCGACGATGATTATTTTACAACAGACAGATTTTCCCAAGAAGAGGAAAATTATGACACTATTATGGAAAAGTTACAGGAAAAACTTTATGAAAACAACCTTAAGACTCATAATGTAAATAAGACGCAATCATCAAAACTGCCTAGAATCAATATACCAATATTTACAGGAAGTTACGAGTCCTGGAACTCATTTTATGATTTATTCATAAAAATTATTGACGAAGACAGTACAATTTCTACCACAGAAAAAATGCAATACCTAAAAACACATGTACGAGGTGACGCAGAAAAGTTAATTAAACATTTGACCGTTAACGAGGTGAACTATAACGCTGCGCTTGCATTATTGGTACATCGCTACAAAGATGAGCGAATAATCGCACAGAAATTCATTGACAAACTATTAGACCTCCCGAAAATATCAACACCTAATGCAGCGATGTTACGCAATATGCACGACACGATAAACGAGAGTTTAGAGGCACTAAAAAATCAAAAAATTGACATTACGTCATGGGACCCCATTTTAATACGATTAGTTAGTCGAAAATGGGACCAAGACACTAACATGAAATATGAAGACCAATTAGAAGAGCCAAATAAATTAGATCAATTTTCAAAAATGATGAAATTCCTAGAAAAACGCTTAAAAAGTTTAGAGTCCAGTAAACCTACGTCATCAACTCAACAAAATTACATACCGCCAAAATTTAAAACTCCAGAATTACCAGCTACTTGGCAAGACAAAAAAGGACTATGTTGGTATTGCCAAAAGGAACATAATATTCAACAGTGCCAATCATTTAAATCATTAAACGTAAATGAACGCATTAAAAAAGTGCAAGATAAGCATATGTGCCAGATATGCCTAATGCATGACGCCAAAACCGAGTGTCGCAGCCAAAAATACAGTAAATGCGAAATCTGCCATAAGGCTCACTCCACACTGTTACACAGAAATTATAATGAGTTTTTAGCCTCAAAGTCACCAGTACAAAACGATTATAATAAAAATCAAAACTATAACGCTACACCAGAGTCATCAAAAAATAAGTCGCAGAAACCGCAACAAAAATATAATCAAGTTTTTAAGGCGTCGTCACATGTATCAGAAATAAATAAAACTCAAAAGACTATCCTTCTAGCCACTGCCTTAGTACAGGCAACAGCATTCGACGGCACGCCTCAACTACTACGAGTACTATGCGACCAGGGGTCAGAGGTCTCCCTGTGTACCGAGGAAGTAGCTCAGCTATTAAGACACCCCAGACGAAAAATAAGAGCCGAAATTAAGGGTATTGCAGACAAAGAACCGAAAACTTCCAACTATATGATTGACGTCACACTAAAACCACGCTTTCCTAGTGCGTATAAATTGTATACTTCGCTTATCGTATTACCTAAATTGACCGGTGAACTGCCGAACCAAGACTTACCAAGAATTCAAAATAAGACGCTGGACAACATAATAATTGCCGACCCGACATATTACAAGAGAGGTCCCATAGATATTATCTTGGGAGCTGAAGCTTACAGTAAACTAAGTACTTTTACAAGGTTTCGAAAAATTGCAAGACGGCATAATTGCTCAAAATACCGAATTAGGATGGATTTTGAGCGGACTAAGCTCGACTGAAAACTGTAACGGAATGAAAGTTATAAGTTTAATTACACGCGCTGACGAGATGCAGTTAACAAAGTACTGGGAATTAGAAGAAGTTTCCGACACTGACGAGATGAAAAAAGAAGACAAAATTTGTGAAGAATTTTATAGACAGACGACTCAGAGAAACACAGACGGAACCTACGTAGTAAGGCTTCCTTTTAAAGACCCCACCCTGGAATACGGGAATACGCGCCAAAAAGCAGCCGCAAGACTCTTTCAACTGGAAAGAAAACTAGAGAAAAACGACGATTTGAGACAAAAATACAATGACTTTATGTATGAATATTTAAATATGGGCCATATGAGACAAGTAAATAAGGACTATATTGACGGAAAATATTACATTCCACACCAAGCGGTAATACGAGAAGACTCATTGACGACAAAGCTACGTTGTGTTTTCGATGCGAGCAGTAAGTCAAGCACAAATGTAAGCCTTAATGACAACCTATATAAAGGCCCTCGTTTACAACAAGACATGTCGACTATCTTACTACGATGGCGCAAACATAAAATTGCATTTATGGCGGACATAGAGAAAATGTACCGTTTCATAAAAATTCATGAAGATGACTTTCCCTACCAAAGAATTTTATGGAGATTCTCACAAACAGAACCAATAGAGGAGTATGAGTTAACTACCGTAACTTACGGCACTACAGCAGCGCCCTACTTAGCCATAAAGACATTACAGCAGTTGGCAAAAGATGAAGGACAAAACTACCCCATAGCCAGCAAAATAACGTTACAAGATTTCTACGTAGACGATATTTTATCAGGAGAAAAGGACATTGAACAAGCAAAAATATTACAATCACAGTTAATCCAATTATTACGGACCGGAGGGTTCAACTTAAGGAAGTGGTCGTCAAATAGCCCAGAGTTACTAAACAATGTCCCGGAAGAAAATAAACAAGATGACATGCTAAAATTACCTCTAGACGAGACAAGAAAATCATTAGGTGTGCTATGGTCACCAATTGAGGATACCTTTACCTTCAAAGTCACAGTAACAACCAGCAAAAAACCCACAAAAAGATTCATTTTATCAGAAATCGCCAAAACTTTTGACCCTTTAGGCTGGCTGCAACCCATTACAGTTACAATGAAATTACTCATGCAAGAGCTCTGGATTAGCGAAATAGGCTGGAATGACGTAGTTCCGGATGACATAAGAAAGAAATGGGAGGAAATACAAACTCAATTAAAATGTATAGAAAATATAAAAATACCTAGATGGTGTTTTTACAGTGGAACAAAGATCGAATTACACGGTTTCGGAGATGCTTCAGAAAAAGCATACGGAGCGGTTGTATACTGTCGAGTCAAAGTGAATGACACATATCACGTGACCTTATTACAAGCCAAATCTAAAGTGGCACCTAAAAAGCACAAGACAACTTTACCCCGGCTCGAATTATGCGCAGCACTACTAGTGACAAAATTATTAGACAAAGTTAAAAAAGCAATTGACTGTGAAGAAACGACGCTATACGCCTGGACAGACTCCATGATTACTCTGGGATGGATACGAGGAGAAGCCGATAGATGGCAGACATTCGTAGCAAACAGAGTGTCCGAAATTCAAAAAACACTACCTACAGCCCAGTGGAATTATGTAGAATCCGCTGAAAACCCAGCTGACATTATCTCGAGAGGGATAACACCCAGTAAACTGCAGAGTCAGGAAATCTGGTGGACTGGACCAAGGTGGTTACAATCGGAAAAAATTAAGATAACTAAGACAATACCAGAACCAGAAGATGAAATTAAGCGTTGCCATCAGACGATAGTGGAAATAAAAATGGAAAATGACCTTTTCACGAGATTTTCTAGTTTTGAAAAAATGGCACGTGTATTAACCTTCTGCTTACGATTTATACGACGACAAAAAACAACAAAAACATTGAGTTTAGAAGAAATAAGAAGAACAGAGAAAATTATTATACTACAAGTTCAAAAAGACACATTTGAAGAAGAATACAGGATGTTACAAAAAGGACAAACCATAAGAAAAGGAAGTAAACTATCCAGCTTAGACCCATTCATTGACGAAGACGGCCTAATAAGAGTAGGCGGCAGACTACAACACTCTCAGCTACCATATAACCAGAAACACCCTGTTGTACTACCATATGACCATCACGTGACGTCAATATTAACACGTGATGCACATTTAAAAACGCTGCATGGTGGAAATCGACTTATGTTAGCATATCTACGACAAAGATACTGGATTTTAAGCGGAAAACGAAAAGTAAAAAACTGTGTCAACAAATGTATTAAGTGCATTAGGTACAAAGCTGAGACCGCTAAACAAAAAATGGGTTCTTTACCGAAACCACGTGTAACACAATCACATCCATTTAGTCATACAGGGTGTGATTATGCAGGACCTATTCAAGTGAGAGCTATGAAAGGTAGAGGCCACAAATCTTACAAAGGATATATTGCTGTCTTTGTCTGTCTGGCTACAAAAGCCATACATTTAGAGTTAGTAGGAGACCTATCGACGGAGTCATTTATCGCAGCCTTACGAAGATTTATGGCGAGACGAGGTCACGTGTCACATATGTACAGCGATAATGCGACAAACTTTGTGGGAGCAGCAAACTTTCTACACAAAGAAATATTAGAAATAACACAGTCAGCACAGTTTCAAAACGCAGTTACGAATATAGGTACAAAATGGCACTTTAATCCTCCCGCTGCGCCACATTTTGGAGGAATTTTTGAATCGGGAGTCAAATCCATGAAGCATCATTTAAGAAGAGTGATTGGAGAAAGTACCCTGACTTACGAAGAGATGACAACGTTCTTACAACAAATAGAGGCATGCCTGAACTCAAGGCCACTATGTATACAGAGTGAAAACATCAATGACAATATAGTACTAACACCAAGCCATTTCCTTATTGGTCGCGAAGCAGTGGGCGTGCCAGACCCAATATCAAATATAAATACAGACCTTCTAAACCGATGGAAGCACATTCAAAAGATGAAAAAGGACTTTTGGAACAGCTGGACTAAAGAATACCTACATCAATTACAGCAGAGATATAAATGGAAAACAAATGACGAGAACTTAAAGATTGGTACAGTCGTACTAATCAAAGATGACAATTTAAGCCCAAGTAGATGGCCGTTAGCAAAGATTAAGGAGATTCATGCAGGGAAAGATGGAGCCACAAGAGTCGTAACATTGGAGAGAGCACAAGGAGCTGATCAAAAGAGAGCAATACATACATTAATACCGCTACCAATAAACTCAGACATAGAAACAAACGAACACGAAACGCCTGTTCAAACCAACATAGCAAGACTAGAGAGACGTATAAAAACCGAACGTAATCGGAAACAATTGACAGGCAAACTGAATTATTGGTTTATCGTTTTATTAACACTATTACATGTTCGTACAGCGGCAGCGGCAACATATACAATAAAAAATTTGGAACCAGGACTCTATATAGAACAGATGGGAAATGCCACAATTGACCGAGGAACATTTAGGATTGAGACATTGTATAAAAGAGATAAATTAAACAAAGACTTAGAGCAAGTAATAAAGGTACCTAAAATGTTTAAAACACTATGTGATAGTGTCATACAAGTTGAAAGTCAAACACATTGCAGTCAATTTTATCATCACTTAATAGAAGAAGAAGAAAAATTTAAGAAAACACATGAATATCTGTCACAAATTAACCATACGAAGAAGAAACGAGGACTCTTAGGACAAGTGATGACGTCAATATTTGGCGTAAATGATGAAGTATACACCGACCTGCATTCATTACAACAAAACCAACAGAAACTCATTGACGCAGCGAATCACCAGACTAAATTTATGATTACGACAGTATCAGCATTAAATCAAACAGAGGAAAGAATACAAGCCAAACTGGAGAGATTTAGAACTAAACTCAATCAAGTTTTAAACTATGTTAATGAGAATAATGTATGGTATAAAGCGATAGACGGAAACAACATTAAAATTCAAGTAATGCAATCCTACCAACTAGCATATAATTACATTGCCGAAATAATAGACTACTACTCAGGACTAATGGCAATATACTTATCAAGAGCTACAGTATACAGTATACTTACTCCAAAGAATGTAGATAACATCATTTCAACAGCAAACAGCAAGCTACCATCAAATATAAACATCAGACAAACTCAATTAATTGATACTAAAATAACAGAAAATGAGACCCATATTAGAGTATTGGCTTATTTCCCAATTGCAGAGAAGGCAAAATATACCTTACTATACATCACGCCAATTCCAAAGAAAAACCAAGATGGGTCCTTCCAAAGTTTATATAGTCAACATCCTATTATTGGTATCGACTACAACAATGAACTTTACTTTAAGTTGACTCACGATGAATTTAAAAGCTGTCTGCATAGATACAACAACTTCATCTGCTTTCCTGTGGCGGTGAAGAACATGCAATTAGACTCAAATTGCATTGTTAGAGCTATCACTAAAATTGAGAATAATACAGAATGTCCTACTCAAAATTACAACATTACGACTAACACAATATGGAAACAACTACAGATGGCAAACACCTGGTTATTCTTGACTAACAAAATAGAGACTGTGTCCATTGTTTGTGACGGGCAGAGAGAGGAGATCTCTATACACGACATAGGAGTTATACAAGTCTCTGAAAATTGTATGATTAAGACGAGAACTACAATATTAGCTGCGAAACGAACGACTTCACTTACTGTTTTAGCGTCATATAATAAAAATTTAGACTTAAAGTTAGATAGTATTAGACCCTTAGTTAGTCATAGTAAAGACATTTCTATAGAACAGGTTTTAGATAGTTCTAAGGATATTTTTAATCACATAGTAGACAAAGAGAAAAACTTACAGACAACCCTAGACAACACTGTTTGGAGTAGCATAACTACCCAGACATATATAGTGAGTTTTAGTTCAATTTTAGTATGTATAGTATTAGGTTTATTAATATATTGTTTCGGTTCACAGATAACTGGACGACTACGACGTGTGATGGCACCCAGACGAGGAGTAGTGGAGCCATCCAGCACACCGACCAGCGAGCGCGCGCGGCCCTCGAGCAGCCGCCCGAGCGTCGCTCCGCCCCCGCACCCGCCCCCGCCCCCGCCCGCCCTGTACGCGCGGCCGGCCCCACGCAAGCAGAAGCCTGCACCAGAACTTTACGAGCTGAAGACGTTCCCTTCCTGAGAGGCGCCAAAATGTTCAAGCATACATGAACATACTATCGCGATGCTGAGTTGCAATCAGCGGACAGTGACCGGCCAAAAATGCATACGTGCAACGACATCATTATTTTTAGTTTAACACTACAATATACTTTATAGATTTAGACACACACATGTAAAATAAATTAGTATAAGTACTTTGTAAATTTGTAAATAAACTCTCTTTGGTATTCAGACAATCGTCGTGTATTATTGTCTGGGATCTTCACGGATCCATACCTCCTACTACGGCTAAGACACCTTTCGCCGTCAGTTTACTGATCAGTCTTGTGAGTCTGCTTGACTGGTGGTAGGAAAATCCTGTCCAGTGCACATTGCACCCCGTGCACTAACCCTATATTCCTTCCCACTTTCCGTCTAATACCTTAGGTCTCACGGTATTAGACTTCCCGCACTATTTATATACTTATATATCCTTAGTTTATGAATAGGGCTAGGGTGTTAGGTGTTAGGTGCTAGGGTTGTTTGTTAGTTACAGTCATCCCTTTAGTTATAGTTTCATGTACAGTTAGCTAGCTATTACAGCACAGAACACTACTACGCAGTGACACTTTTATTCACACCACACATACTCAACAGTCACACTAATAAATAGCTAGTTGATTGTACAGATTATAAAAAATATTCTAGTAAGCACTGTAAATATTTCATAGAGTGAGCCATGAATTTTTTGATTTTTTAACATAATGTGTTAAATCACCCTTATCATCATCCCTATAAATTATATAAACCCAGTAACAATTAAAAAGGCCAAGATCCACTTCGGGTCGCTGCGCCGCAGTAGTAAGTAACAATTAAACATAGTAAATACTATTTTTTCTCCGCGAGATTTTAACACACGGCACCAGCTTTTCAGAGAAAAGAAAGACTTCCGTGTTCGCAAGCGCCAAGACCACATGACTAAAAGTATAGCAGGCACTACTATATCCGTGTGAACTAGGCATTAGGCGTGTTTTAAAATTCAAACAGTTTCTAATTCGCATTCAACAAACGAACGGCGGCGTTCGGCTTGGTTCGGCGGCGACTCTGCAATTCATGCCTCGCTCCTGTTTTACGACGACCCTTATTTGTTCCTTTTTATTTTGGACATTTAAACTTTAAGATGCCTTGGTCTAGAATGTTCTGGAAATAGCTGTCCTAGGTAAGCGACAGAACGCAGCGCGGCGCAGTGCAATGCTGCTGTGAGGCAACACGTAACTACGCCGACAACACAGGACGTATAGCGTCGCACTGCCTTGCTGCTTTTGACGCTTATATAGGACACCGGGTTGCCCCGATCATATTTAAATCAAAACCTGTGTATCTCCTCACAACATATACATAGAAAAAAATACAACCATAATATCACGCAAAAATACATACATACCTATATTAGCACGAGACGAAACATGAAATTTATACATTCTTCAACTTCTTTCAACTTAATGATGGATGTAACGACGTCTGGTAATAGGTAATTGATCTTACAGATAATTGATAATTATAATGAATTATAGTAAATAATAATATGTTGCTAAAAATGTTGCCGCCAATATGTTGCTAAAAAATTCATAAGGGCCAATGTTGGCTTAAATTGAACGTGGGTAAAACATAATTACGATTTCCGATGATTCAATTTGCATTGATGATTGGAATGATGAATCGATAAATCCGGTCACGTGACTAATCTATTTAGCGTGCTGAAATTTATCCCCGAGTTTTTATGGCGAGATCAAATTAAATGTCAACTGACGCTATAAAATTTTCGAAACCAATTTACGTTCAAAATACTAATCTAATCTTCTACTATCATGTATAAAATAATTGGTTGATCTACGCGGATCAATCTTTTTTTCTCATTGAGTGTGTTATTACTAACAACACAACTGGGGGCCGATTCCACTAATTACAAACGTCGATATCGCGTCTCAATTGTGTCTCACAAGCCAAAGAAATTGAAATAAAGTGACAAGATCTCTGTAAGACTTCTATGATTTATTACGATTTCTTTGGCTTTTGAGACACAACTGAGGCACGACGTTTGTAATTTGTAGAATCAAGGGCCTGGTAAGTATCAATTTTATTCAAGTAAGTGACTAAGGCATCTGACATGACTTTTACGACTACCGCCATCTAGTGGCAGTAGCCGTATACACACTAGTAAGAAAACAGTCAGCCCATTTGCAGGTTTCCTCACGATGTTTTCCTTCACCGGAAGCAGGTGGTGGTCAATGGGAAAACTACCATACATGAGTCGGATTGGTCTACAAACTCATGTGGCACAGGTAGGATTCGAACCCGGGTCTTATCCGACCTCAGGCGGGTATCATTACCACTTGGCCATCACCGCTTCAACATACCGCACCGCGGATCATTACTGACACTGGTGTCTGATTTTTTAAGACAAGGCCTCTAACATTACATAATACTACTGCCATCTAGCGGTATCTGTATTACTTACACATTAATGAACTGAACATTCGCAATGTTTTCCATCATTGAAAACAAGTGGTAATGGGTAAATCTACAGTGGGGTTCATAAAAAACGAACCGCGCGTCTGAGAAATGAACCTGTGCCTTTTCGGATTCAAATCGAGCGCTTAGCCGACTGAGTAATCACCGCTTCAATAGCTAATATTGCATTGTCATCAGATTTACATATGCATAAAAATAATATTCTGTGTAATCATAAACAGAGAGTGGGAAAAAATTACAAGACAAAAGAGGAAAAGGTGAATCTAAATGAGAACATAAAAAACATCACTTGTAAAAACCTCTACAAACAGAATAGCTCTTTCAAAATCCCACCTAACCTAATTGAGCGTGCACTAATGAAAACAAAGCTTGGTACCGACAGGAAAAGTCACGTAAACTCACAATAAACAAAGCGACCACATTCAACTAACTTTAGCATAACAAAACACGAGCATGATATTTTGCAAAAAGAACCCGGCTGCGTCCGGTAAATACCAGTTTTTGCCAGATTAAGCTGGAGCGAGCCGGATATACAAACAGTATATGAGAATTTACGGACGTTGTATGCAAAGCGAAGTTGCAGAGTTTTTAAGTGTGGATTAAAAAGGAAACTCGTGTGGAAGAAACTTTTGTTATAAGCTCGAGAGCCGTTTGTCAAGCGTGTGGTGACTTTAGGTGAATTATTCATTTTAGGATTAGACTGCTCGTTTCATAATATAATCATGACTGAATAATTAGATTAGTTCAAAAGATAAAGAAAAACCGGCCAAGTGCGTGTCGGACCACGCATAAAGTAGGGTTCCGTAGTCATTTTTGGCACCGCGCTGTTTTGAACTTCTTGCAAGAAAAAAGTATATATTTTTATATTTTTTATAATTTCAAAAGTATTCATCACAGGATACCCGAAACAATTTTAAAAAAGAGTTTCCGCACCTGTTTCTTTACGTGAGTCATTTGAAGTTAGGTCCAAGACTTTAGAAATTACAGGGGGGGACACCGTGTAAACGACTTTGGCGGGCTATACCTCGCAAATGGTAAAGCTGATAAAATAGTGTTGTAAGGAAACCCTACCTTATTTTCATAGTCCTTTTCAATGATAACCCACACAAGGGGGTGCACTCAAAAAAATAATTCACCCCCCCTTTACATGTATGGGGAGGTACCCTTAAAAAGGGGTAATTTTAATTTTTTGTATTTTTAAAAATGAGATCTATATGTGAAGTATCCTCAAACCAAGTTACATGCAAATCAGTCCATAAACGTAGAAGATATTTGCTGTGACAGACTAGGACGGACGGACGGACTGAACGATCTTATAAGGGTTCCTTGTCGGACTACAGAACCCTAAAAAAAGATAGCTAGTAAAAAAGGATAGGTAGATAGGCAGATAGGTAGTAAAGATAGCTCACAGTTCTAACTCCTAACATAATACCTACAACATACATAATAACATTGGTCTTATATTGTTGCCATCTTGGTGCATTCAATGCGTGACAAATTTCATATCCATGCAGATAACCAATGAGAGATTCTGTCATTGGAAGCCTATCCTGGGTGCACCATCAAGTCATCATGCTTATCATAATAATGCATCGTCATCGAAACTGAGGTTACGTGTAAAATTTCAACTTTGTAGGTCAAAGTCAAAGTCAATTTTTTTTATTGAAACTTGGCCTTCAAAGAAGGCTCTTTTTCACGTCGATAACTAATTATTTAATCATAATATATTATGTCTCAAAGCTACAAACTACTAGCATTTCGGAACGACCACTGCTGAGAAGAAATGCCGAAAGAAACTCATGAAACAGTCTTGGTCGCCTAGCATGCCAGAGGGGCAATTCATTAACTTTATACATACACTAGATTGTGTACAGTCAAAAAAAATATATAAGAAAAAAATAGTAGTAGAATAAGCAGAACAAGCCCTACTTTAGCAAACATACATTGCAAGTTAAATAAAAGCCTGCCAACCTAGACCATTAACCTATAGGTTAAAAAATGGTTATCAAAAATTACATAAGCTTCCATAAGAGCGAAGAATAAACAATGAGTGTGCTAGCTGCTTGTATTCCCACACAGATTGTAACAGTCAATCGAGGGATAGGGGCTTTCCTCTTCTTATAAGTGATAGGATAACAACATGTCTATATCTGAATTTCCATTCCATCAATAAGCCCACTAACCAGCTAAGTGTAGCCTTCAAGTCTCACGCCACTTGGCTCTGTCTACTCCGTAAGAGATAAAGACGTGATACTGAATTTGTACCTATATAAAAACTATCTTTTGCCTGCGGCTTTGTCTGCGTGAATTTCCTACGGGATCAGTGCTTTTTCTAGAGATGATTGGTACCGTATGTCGTTGTCAGTACTTCTAACTATGTGTATGCGAAATTTCAGGAAGATTGGTTCAGTAGATAAATCGTGAAGAGATAACAAACAAACAAATAAACAAACTCACTTTCGCATTTATAATATTAGTTCGGATTAGGATATATGAATGTGAACGCAAACAAATTACTTATTGTTGGTTGGTATCACTAAACTCACAAACTTTACTCCCACGGTGGAAAAGTTAAGATAAAACTCATATTGTTTTATCTGCTTCGCCTAGGTCACACTTGTCACATTCATGGTGGAGAGAGTTCCCTCTAGGCCTGTGATAGTAGATCCTATTTTTTACAATATTTTAAAATGAAAGTATCTGGGCAACCAACGAAAACAGGCATACAATGTAGGGCGAACACGGGATTATTTTATGGGGAGCGAAACTGTACGAGGCGAACTCGAAATAAACCACTTTTATAAGAAAAAGGAAATATAAAAGACCTAAATCGCAACTTGACTAAGATTGGAACCATAAATATACGATCCCTACAATTTTCCTCAGATTGTATTAAATTTTTTTTTTTTTTAATACCATAAGTGCCGTTAATTTATTTTTAACGTACTTAACTGTTTTAAGAATAATAGATAGTTATAAAAATCCAAGACCTACTTAAAACTTGTCTAAAAATCAGTTTAGAATTTAAAATCGTTTGTTTCAAAAACTGCTTTTATGATTCTACATGGAAACAGCTTGGAATTGAATTATATTAGTTGAGTTTCTTCTTCTCGACCTGAGTCGGTTTTTTTATCACTGATCTCCCGCCTCGAGACCCTCAAGGAGAGGGAGAATCAGGATTTCTGTCAACGAAAATAGTATTTCCCAGAACTTTAGACATTATTATTGAGGTATGGGTGGCTGCCTGTTTCTGTAGTATGTTTACATCAATTTTGGAGTTAAGGAAATTGAGATACCTGTGTAAGCTTTTCGCTATGATACCTGTTGTGCCTATTACTATTGGTATAACTTGGGTGGGCATTTTCCATAACCGGGTTATTTCTTTTTGAAGTAAGTGGTACTTACTCAGCTTTTCAATTTCCTTGGCTCCAATGTTGTAGTCGGAAGGTACTGTAACATCTATTAGGTAAATTTGGTTGTCTAACTTATTAATGTAAACTATGTCCGGTCTATTGTGTGCTACGGTGACATCAGTTTGTATCGGCATTTCCCACATGATTTTGGCAGTGTCGTTTTCCTTCACTTGTGGCTGGGTGAGGTGTTCTTTCCACCATAGCTTTTCACACTCGAACCCGTGCTTCTTCAACAATGTCCAATGGACATATTGCACTAGATTATTGTGTCTCTTGGTATAGTGAGTGCCAGCCAATATTATATTATATTATATTAGTTGAGTTTCTTCTTCTCGACCTGAGTCGGTTTTTTTTTTTTCGCTGATCTCCCGCCTCGAGACCCTCAAGGAGAGGGAGAATCAGGATTTCTGTCAACGAAAATAGTATTTCCCAGAACTTTAGACATTATTATTGAGGTGTGGATGGCTGCCTGTTTCTGTAGTATGTTTACATCAATTTTGGAGTTAAGGAAATTGAGATACCTGTGTAAGCTTTTCGCTATGATACCTGTTGTGCCTATTACTATTGGTATGACTTGGGTGGGCATTTTCCATAACCGGGTTATTTCTTTTTGAAGTAAGTGGTATTTACTCAGCTTTTCAATTTCCTTGGCTCCAATGTTGTAGTCGGAAGGCACTGTAACATCTATTAAGTAAATTTGGTTGTCTAACTTATTAATGTAAACTATGTCCGGTCTATTGTGTGCTACGGTGACATCAGTTTGTATCGGCATTTCCCACATGATTTTGGCAGTGTCGTTTTCCTTCACTTGTGGCTGGGTAAGGTGTTCTTTCCACCATAGCTTTTCACACTCGAACCCGTGCTTCTTCAACAATGTCCAATGGACATATTGCACTAGATTATTGTGTCTCTTGGTATAGTGAGTGCCAGCCAACTTCTCACACCCCGCTATGATGTGTTGTGCCGTTTCGTCTCTTGATCCGCATACTCTGCACTTACCATCCACAGGTCTCTTCAGGATATCTCTCTCATGCTGGCGCGTGACGACTGCTTGGTCTTGTATGGCATATATTGATGCTTCGAGAATGGGAGACACCGGTTGTTTCTTAAGCCACCTAAACGATGTATCTTTTTCTATATTTTCTCTTCCTAATACGTCTTTGTAGAACTGTCCATGTAAAGGTTTCGATTTTATTTTATTTATCCTGTTTCTAACTATCGCTTTCTTTATTTCTTTATCTGTATATTGTTCATCTATTTGTAATCCTAGTTCTTTCCTAAACTCTATTGATTCTTTCTCTATTGAATATTTATCTTTTGCCTTATCGTGTTCTCTGATTGCTTGAATTAGATGGTCGGTCCCGGTTTTTAGGTAGTTATTGTATTTAATTATTTGTGTTTTATACATAGTCTCAATATTTAGAAGTCCCCTTCCTCCTTCTTCATTTGGTAGATACAATCGTTCGACCTCCGCTTTTTGGTGATGGCTTTTATTCATATTTAATATTTTACGTGTTTTTGTGTCTATTGCTCTTAAATCTGTATCTTTATAGTTAATGACTCCAAAAGAATATAAAACAACGGGCACAGCGTAACTATTTATTGCTCGCAAAAGGTTTCGTGAGTTAAGATGTGAATTGGTGATGCATTTTACTCTTCTAAAATATTCTTTCTTTATCTGTTGTTTTATTTCGTTATGGTTTATTTTTCCAGTTTCATGTACTCCTAAATATTTGTAACTTTCTCCTACCTTTAAATGTTCAAATTGTTCTCCGGTTAACAGTATGTGTCCCTGACCCTGATGTTCATCTCTCCTACCTGCCTTTAGATGTAACACATTGCACTTATCTAGGCCAAAGCTCATTCCTATATCTCTAGTAAATATTTCTGTACTATCTATCATTATCTTTAAATTGTGTTTACTATTAGAATACAACTTTAAATCGTCCATATAAATTAGATGGTTAATGTAGGTTTTATCTTTTAACTGGTACCCTTTGTCTATATACTTTTGGAGTATCTGAGTGAGTGGATTTAGAGCCAGACAAAAGAGGAGCGGCGAGAGCGAATCTCCTTGGAAAATACCTCTTCTAATAGAAATCCGATCAGTCGTTATTGATTCATGTGAGCCTCGTGCTGTCATGATTACATTCCAGTTTGGGATGACTATTTCCAGGAAACCTTTGATAGAAGATGGGCATTTATAAATATCTAGAACTTTGAGTAGCCACTCGTGTGATATACTATCAAAGGCCTTCTGGTAGTCAACCCACCCCATACTTAAGTTCTTTTGAGACTGATGGGCGTCTTCAAGTATGGCTTTATTGATCATGAGATGGTCTTTACATCCTCTAACCTTTCGCCGGCATCCTCTTTGTTCTGGTGATAAAATGTTATTAGAGTCACAATGTGAGTACAGTTCATCAGCTATTACTGAGGTGAGAAGTTTGTACATAGTTGGGAGACATGCTATGGGTCTCCAATTTTTTGGGTTTTTAGTATCTCCTTTTTTGGGGATCAATATTACCAGTCCAGTTGTAAACCATTCCTCAAGTTGTTCTTGTTTATTTATAATTTTAGTAAATAAATCAGTCAAAAACGGATGTATGCTAGTAAAATATTTCAGGTAGTAGTTTTGAATTTTGTCAATTCCAGGTGTTTTCCAATTACTTAGTTTTTTGATCGCGGCTTTTAAATTTTGTAATGTTATTTCATCAAAAGTCTGTGTAACTATATTTTCTGTTGTTTCTTCAGTTTCTTTAACCCACTGTGCATCTTTGTTGAATGGTACCGGTTCTGATAAAATTGATTCCCAAAAGGTTTGTATTTCGGTTTTAGATGGTATGTCTTTAGCAACGTTTGTACTGTTCAGATTTCTGTAAAATAGATGTTGATTTTCCTGAAATTGTTGGTTTTGTGTCTTTCGCTTGCTCATGTCTTCATATCTCTTTAGCCTCCCAGCCAATGCTTTAATTCTTTGCTTTATAGTTTCTATGGCATTATCAAGGTCATTCTCATTAAAAATTCTATATTTATTGTAAAGTTTGTTCTTGATTTTATTCAGTTTCATACTACTTACTCCTTTCTTTAGTTCTGTTAGTCTGCCTAATTCTTTTCTTAAGTCTTCAATTCTGTTCTTCAATCTAGTTTTCCAAGGTGGGTCTCTCTTTGGTTTGATAACCTTTGACGCTGTATACAGGGTTTGTCCATTTGCTTCTATTAATGTTTTTGCTGCTGCATAAATTACATCATTCATATTTCGTAAATTGTTGTTGATTGTCATAATATTTGGTAAAAAATTATTTATCTTATGTAAGTTTTCAAAGAAATGTCTATTGAATTTTGGTTTAGGTATGAATTTTCTACTGTCTATCGGTGTTTCTTTTGTTTCAGCAATATTTTGAAGGAATGTATGTATAAGGGGGTCTAGATTTTCATCAACTTCTAAGTCTGTTATGTTATCGTCTGTTGTACTTTGGTGTTCAGTATCTACGTGCACATTACCTGAACTAGTTGTATTTATGGGTTGATCATTAATTTGTGTGCTTATTTCACTAGGGGTGGGGGTATTTATATTTATTTCTTCAGTTTCTTCCGCTTCTTCCTCTATTTGTTCCAGGTTTAGTAGTTCTGCTCTTGTTTTTATTTCTGATAGGGTTTCATCTGAGATTAGTTTACGATTAATTATTGTGCGAGCCTGATTAGATAAGGTGTTGCCGTCAAATTTACGTGTTTTAGGGTTATATGGGTTTCTCTCTACAAATATATTATATAGTCGTTTTATGTATCCAGGTCCTCCACTTTTAGCTTTGAAGTAACAGAACATTAGTTCACATTGCTCCTCTTCCGTCCATTTTCTTCTTGAATCTGTATTGTTTATGCTCGAGACATTTTCTTCATTAATATTAAGATCACTCTGTCTACTGGAACTTCTAGTTGAAGGTCTGCTCGATGATTGTTCCATCTGCTGTATATATGAATCTGGTGTATGTAGTCTAAGATTGTTTGTTGTGTCTAGTACGTCTGTATGTAGTCGTTGTACACTATTTTTGATATGTTCTATTTCGTCATGTGTCAAAAGTTGGCGGGATATTATTAGACGTGCTTGGTTTGAAAGTTTGTTTGCATCTAGTCTATTTACTTTAGGATTATCTATGTTTCGTGTGGAAAATAGTTCAAACATTCTTTTTATGTACCCCGTTCCCTCATATTTTGCTTTAAAATAACAGAACATTAACTCTTTCCTTTCTTCTGTCGACCACTTTCTTCTGGCATCATCGCTGAATTGTTCATTAAAACTTGTCGTGGTCTGATTCTCTGAGGTACCGGCCAAGCTTTGGGATCCAGTCCCGCTCGGCAAAGCACTCTCAGCGCAACAGTTTGGTTCGGCTGTAGTATTTTCAGGTTCCCCGACTCTCGCCCGCCTGTTCAGCGAAGAGCCACTGACGGTTCGTATGCTGAGACGTCCAGCGTCAGCTCCAGACGTGCCCCGGCGATCGCCCCGGGAAGCGGTCCTATACGTTCATTACTTTCATTTCTACTCATTTTTTAAATGGTTTCCATTGCCTTGTTAGCCAGGTAAGTTTCGTTAGTACCTGTTGTCCGCCCCCCACGTGGAGTAGATGGTAAAGCCCGGACGTAAGGTTGTATTGGGGGGCTATATTATATTATATTATATTATATTAGTTGAGTTTCTTCTTCTCGACCTGAGTCGGTTTTTTTTTTATCACTGATCTCCCGCCTCGAGACCCTCAAGGAGAGGGAGAATCAGGATTTCTGTCAACGAAAATAGTATTTCCCAGAACTTTAGACATTATTATTGAGGTGTGGATGGCTGCCTGTTTCTGTAGTATGTTTACATCAATTTTGGAGTTAAGGAAATTGAGATACCTGTGTAAGCTTTTCGCTATGATACCTGTTGTGCCTATTACTATTGGTATAACTTGGGTGGGCATTTTCCATAACCGGGTTATTTCTTTTTGAAGTAAGTGGTATTTACTCAGCTTTTCAATTTCCTTGGCTCCAATGTTGTAGTCGGAAGGTACTGTAACATCTATTAAGTAAATTTGGTTGTCTAACTTATTAATGTAAACTATGTCCGGTCTATTGTGTGCTACGGTGACATCAGTTTGTATCGGCATTTCCCACATGATTTTGGCAGTGTCGTTTTCCTTCACTTGTGGCTGGGTAAGGTGTTCTTTCCACCATAGCTTTTCACACTCGAACCCGTGCTTCTTCAACAATGTCCAATGGACATATTGCACTAGATTATTGTGTCTCTTGGTATAGTGAGTGCCAGCCAACTTCTCACACCCCGCTATGATGTGTTGTGCCGTTTCGTCTCTTGATCCGCATACTCTGCACTTACCATCCACAGGTCTCTTCAGGATATCTCTCTCATGCTGGCGCGTGACGACTGCTTGGTCTTGTATGGCATATATTGATGCTTCGAGAATGGGAGACACCGGTTGTTTCTTAAGCCACCTAAACGATGT
This sequence comes from Ephestia elutella, assembly GCA_018467065.1. Lineage (NCBI taxonomy): Eukaryota > Metazoa > Arthropoda > Insecta > Lepidoptera > Pyralidae > Ephestia > Ephestia elutella. The sequence goes on along the minus strand of CM031580.1, from coordinate 3,191,912 downwards.
ATCTTTTTCTATATTTTCTCTTCCTAATACGTCTTTGTAGAACTGTCCATGTAAAGGTTTTGATTTTATTTTATTTATCCTGTTTCTAACTATCGCTTTCTTTATTTCTTTATCTGTGTATTGTTCATCTATTTGTAATCCTAGTTCTTTCCTAAACTCTGTTGATTCTTTCTCTATTGAATATTTATCTTTTGCCTTATCGTGTTCTCTGATTGCTTGAATTAGATGGTCGGTCCCGGTTTTTAGGTAGTTATTGTATTTAATTATTTGTGTTTTATACATAGTCTCAATATTTAGAAGTCCCCTTCCTCCTTCTTCATTTGGTAGATACAATCGTTCGACCTCCGCTTTTTGGTGATGGCTTTTATTCATATTTAATATTTTACGTGTTTTTGTGTCTATTGCTCTTAAATCTGTGTCTTTATAGTTAATGACTCCAAAAGAATATAAAACAACGGGCACAGCGTAACTATTTATTGCTCGCAAAAGGTTTCGTGAGTTAAGATGTGAATTGGTGATGCATTTTACTCTTCTAAAATATTCTTTCTTTATCTGTTGTTTTATTTCGTTATGGTTTATTTTTCCAGTTTCATGTACTCCTAAATATTTGTAACTTTCTCCTACCTTTAAATGTTCAAATTGTTCTCCGGTTAACAGTATGTGTCCCTGACCCTGATGTTCATCTCTCCTACCTGCCTTTAGATGTAACACATTGCACTTATCTAGGCCAAAGCTCATTCCTATATCTCTAGTAAATATTTCTGTACTATCTATCATTATCTTTAAATTGTGTTTACTATTAGAATACAACTTTAAATCGTCCATATAAATTAGATGGTTAATGTAGGTTTTATCTTTTAACTGGTACCCTTTGTCTATATACTTTTGGAGTATCTGAGTGAGTGGATTTAGAGCCAGACAAAAGAGGAGCGGCGAGAGCGAATCTCCTTGGAAAATACCTCTTCTAATAGAAATCCGATCAGTCGTTATTGATTCATGTGAGCCTCGTGCTGTCATGATTACATTCCAGTTTGGGATGACTATTTCCAGGAAACCTTTGATAGAAGATGGGCATTTATAAATATCTAGAACTTTGAGTAGCCACTCGTGTGATATACTATCAAAGGCCTTCTGGTAGTCAACCCACCCCATACTTAAGTTCTTTTGAGACTGATGGGCGTCTTCAAGTATGGCTTTATTGATCATGAGATGGTCTTTACATCCTCTAACCTTTCGCCGGCATCCTCTTTGTTCTGGTGATAAAATGTTATTAGAGTCACAATGTGAGTACAGTTCATCAGCTATTACTGAGGTGAGAAGTTTGTACATAGTTGGGAGACATGCTATGGGTCTCCAATTTTTTGGGTTTTTAGTATCTCCTTTTTTGGGGATCAATATTACCAGTCCAGTTGTAAACCATTCCTCAAGTTGTTCTTGTTTATTTATAATTTTAGTAAATAAATCAGTCAAAAACGGATGTATGCTAGTAAAATATTTCAGGTAGTAGTTTTGAATTTTGTCAATTCCAGGTGTTTTCCAATTACTTAGTTTTTTGATCGCGGCTTTTAAATTTTGTAATGTTATTTCATCAAAAGTCTGTGTAACTATATTTTCTGTTGTTTCTTCAGTTTCTTTAACCCACTGTGCATCTTTGTTGAATGGTACCGGTTCTGATAAAATTGATTCCCAAAAGGTTTGTATTTCGGTTTTAGATGGTATGTCTTTAGCAACGTTTGTACTGTTCAGATTTCTGTAAAATAGATGTTGATTTTCCTGAAATTGTTGGTTTTGTGTCTTTCGCTTGCTCATGTCTTCATATCTCTTTAGCCTCCCAGCCAATGCTTTAATTCTTTGCTTTATAGTTTCTATGGCATTATCAAGGTCATTCTCATTAAAAATTCTATATTTATTGTAAAGTTTGTTCTTGATTTTATTCAGTTTCATACTACTTACTCCTTTCTTTAGTTCTGTTAGTCTGCCTAATTCTTTTCTTAAGTCTTCAATTCTGTTCTTCAATCTAGTTTTCCAAGGTGGGTCTCTCTTTGGTTTGATAACCTTTGACGCTGTATACAGGGTTTGTCCATTTGCTTCTATTAATGTTTTTGCTGCTGCATAAATTACATCATTCATATTTCGTAAATTGTTGTTGATTGTCATAATATTTGGTAAAAAATTATTTATCTTATGTAAGTTTTCAAAGAAATGTCTATTGAATTTTGGTTTAGGTATGAATTTTCTACTGTCTATCGGTGTTTCTTTTGTTTCAGCAATATTTTGAAGGAATGTATGTATAAGGGGTCTAGATTTTCATCAACTTCTAAGTCTGTTATGTTATCGTCTGTTGTACTTTTGGTGTTCAGTATCTACGTGCACATTACCTGAACTAGTTGTATTTATGGGTTGATCATTAATTTGTGTGCTTATTTCACTAGGGGTGGGGGTATTTATATTTATTTCTTCAGTTTCTTCCGCTTCTTCCTCTATTTGTTCCAGGTTTAGTAGTTCTGCTCTTGTTTTTATTTCTGATAGGGTTTCATCTGAGATTAGTTTACGATTAATTATTGTGCGAGCCTGATTAGATAAGGTGTTGCCGTCAAATTTACGTGTTTTAGGGTTATATGGGTTTCTCTCTACAAATATATTATATAGTCGTTTTATGTATCCAGGTCCTCCACTTTTAGCTTTGAAGTAACAGAACATTAGTTCACATTGCTCCTCTTCCGTCCATTTTCTTCTTGAATCTGTATTGTTTATGCTCGAGACATTTTCTTCATTAATATTAAGATCACTCTGTCTACTGGAACTTCTAGTTGAAGGTCTGCTCGATGATTGTTCCATCTGCTGTATATATGAATCTGGTGTATGTAGTCTAAGATTGTTTGTTGTGTCTAGTACGTCTGTATGTAGTCGTTGTACACTATTTTTGATATGTTCTATTTCGTCATGTGTCAAAAGTTGGCGGGATATTATTAGACGTGCTTGGTTTGAAAGTTTGTTTGCATCTAGTCTATTTACTTTAGGATTATCTATGTTTCGTGTGGAAAATAGTTCAAACATTCTTTTTATGTACCCCGTTCCCTCATATTTTGCTTTAAAATAACAGAACATTAACTCTTTCCTTTCTTCTGTCGACCACTTTCTTCTGGCATCATCGCTGAATTGTTCATTAAAACTTGTCGTGGTCTGATTCTCTGAGGTACCGGCCAAGCTTTGGGATCCAGTCCCGCTCGGCAAAGCACTCTCAGCGCAACAGTTTGGTTCGGCTGTAGTATTTTCAGGTTCCCCGACTCTCGCCCGCCTGTTCAGCGAAGAGCCACTGACGGTTCGTATGCTGAGACGTCCAGCGTCAGCTCCAGACGTGCCCCGGCGATCGCCCCCGGGAAGCGGTCCTATACGTTCATTACTTTCATTTCTACTCATTTTTTAAATGGTTTCCATTGCCTTGTTAGCCAGGTAAGTTTCGTTAGTACCTGTTGTCCGCCCCCCACGTGGAGTAGATGGTAAAGCCCGGACGTAAGGTTGTATTGGGGGGCATATTATATTATATTATATTATATTATATTATATTATATTATATTATATTATATTATATTATATTATATTATATTATATTATATTATATTATATTATATTATATTAGTTGAGTTTCTTCTTCTCGACCTGAGTCGGTTTTTTTTATCACTGATCTCCCGCCTCGAGACCCTCAAGGAGAGGGAGAATCAGGATTTCTGTCAACGAAAATAGTATTTCCCAGAACTTTAGACATTATTATTGAGGTGTGGATGGCTGCCTGTTTCTGTAGTATGTTTACATCAATTTTGGAGTTAAGGAAATTGAGATACCTGTGTAAGCTTTTCGCTATGATACCTGTTGTGCCTATTACTATTGGTATAACTTGGGTGGGCATTTTCCATAACCGGGTTATTTCTTTTTGAAGTAAGTGGTATTTACTCAGCTTTTCAATTTCCTTGGCTCCAATGTTGTAGTCGGAAGGCACTGTAACATCTATTAAGTAAATTTGGTTGTCTAACTTATTAATGTAAACTATGTCCGGTCTATTGTGTGCTACGGTGACATCAGTTTGTATCGGCATTTCCCACATGATTTTGGCAGTGTCGTTTTCCTTCACTTGTGGCTGGGTGAGGTGTTCTTTCCACCATAGCTTTTCACACTCGAACCCGTGCTTCTTCAACAATGTCCAATGGACATATTGCACTAGATTATTGTGTCTCTTGGTATAGTGAGTGCCAGCCAACTTCTCACACCCCGCTATGATGTGTTGTGCCGTTTCGTCTCTTGATCCGCATACTCTGCACTTACCATCCACAGGTCTCTTCAGGTTATATTATATTAGTTGAGTTTCTTTTTCTCGACCTGAGTCGGTTTTTTTATCACTGATCTCCCGCCTCGAGACCCTCAAGGAGAGGGAGAATCAGGATTTCTGTCAACGAAAATAGTATTTCCCAGAACTTTAGACATTATTATTGAGGTATGGGTGGCTGCCTGTTTCTGTAGTATGTTTACATCAATTTTGGAGTTAAGGAAATTGAGATACCTGTGTAAGCTTTTCGCTATGATACCTGTTGTGCCTATTACTATTGGTATAACTTGGGTGGGCATTTTCCATAACCGGGTTATTTCTTTTTGAAGTAAGTGGTACTTACTCAGCTTTTCAATTTCCTTGGCTCCAATGTTGTAGTCGGAAGGTACTGTAACATCTATTAGGTAAATTTGGTTGTCTAACTTATTAATGTAAACTATGTCCGGTCTATTGTGTGCTACGGTGACATCAGTTTGTATCGGCATTTCCCACATGATTTTGGCAGTGTCGTTTTCCTTCACTTGTGGCTGGGTGAGGTGTTCTTTCCACCATAGCTTTTCACACTCGAACCCGTGCTTCTTCAACAATGTCCAATGGACATATTGCACTAGATTATTGTGTCTCTTGGTATAGTGAGTGCCAGCCAAATATATTATATTATATTATATTATATTATATTATATTATATTTTATATTTTGAACACACTAGCAGCTTAATAAGCTGATGCGTGTGTATCTTGGGTCCCTTGAATTCTTAAGTAAAAACTAAAAAAAAAAGATTATCGGGGGCTAATCAATGGTCGCATCGGGAACAACAGAGTTTTTAACAAAACTCGTTATGGAAAAAGTTGGACATTCGTATCTTGAGTGAGTTTTTGAGAAAAGTTCTGATTACATAGACGGAGGTGCTCAAGTTAAAGTACCTTCGAGGTTATGGTCCCTTAAATTATTAAAATTTATAGGTACGGTACTAGTTTTCGCATGAAACTTGGAATTTTATGTTATGAATTTATGAAATTTTGGTGAGTTTGTGAGTATGATTGTTACTCAATCACACAAAATGTACTGGACGGATTACACTGAAATTTGGTAAACGGGCAGAAAAATGCTGGGAATAGGGTATTCTTATCTCGAAACTTTGCCTGCGATTAATTACTGCTCATCAATCAAAATTCAAAGCAAAAAAACCATGTTTTTGGGACAAAACATTGAACTGCTTGATTCTATATAAAAAAAATAAAATTCTTTTATTTCACGCAGAACACTGTTAGTAACAAAGACAACTTATAACTATGTTATAATTATATCTATATCAAAATTAGTGATGGTTTAGTGTCTTTGACTAGGTGGACGCGAGTCCAGTGCTGCATTGTCCACGTCCAACCTAGCCACAACCGTTTTAACAAAACTGTTGCACTACACTGCACTCGGTGAATCAGGGATGCAGTACGCTTTCTTATGACAGCTGACAGACTGCCAACATCAGCTTCAGCCAGCATCCCGAAGCACTACAATAACGGCGCAGTCTCATCAATACCCTAAAAGCATTACTGTGCGCGTACATACTGATAAAACATACTGCTCGATTCTAAAACATCAGTGAAAGTCAAGAAACGAGCCTCTAAGAGAAAAATAGAAATACTTCCTTTTTTCAGTGAAATGGGTTGTCAGCCAACATCTGCACCCTTCAACGGAAACATTCAAAGATGCCTTGAATATTCGCCTCAGATGGCCGCCTATTACACTTAAACAGTTCCTGAGATGTAAAAAAATAAATTTCGAAATACGAAACAAACTATTAATATTCTAATAACTGGGAGGAGTGTGCGAGGATTTTTTTTTATTAATAACTTTATTCTGAAATAATAACCTATTTAAACATTATTTCTATGCATGGACAGAAATTAAACTCGTTGCATCTTTTTATTATAGAGTGGCACCTTCCATTAGATTATGTTATTATCTCAGAATACAAATACAGAACTGGGTTTTCTGTAGTCTAAGGTATCGCCTCCGACTTCGCCTGTGTAAATATACCAAAATCTTCCACAGGACCCACCCCGTCGTTTGGTGAAAACGGCATGTAAATCTGATCCGTAGTTGTTAAGTTCAAAACAGTTACAGAAACTATAATCGCACACAACTTGCACATAAGATTTAGTATAAAATACATTACTTCTGCGAGCACTCCCATTACACTGCGGTGTAAATGCATCCAGCCACCACCGTGCAGCGTTCCGATGCAAAGTTGTATTGTTGCAAAGGCAGAATAGAATTGTTGAAGACTTCCGCTCTTTGGTGCGCGAATCACATTTTTCAATTTTGCATCTCCACTTATAAATGTAAGTGAAAATGTTGAGTTATTAAATGTTTCGCTGGACTTGCCGACTTTGGGATATTTCAGTGAAAATTTTAGCTTAATATTAGTTCACACTAATACTACAAAATGTTAAAGTAACTCTGCTGTTATTTTTCAAACTTATACCGATGAAACAATTTAATTTTGGTACCTGTGTGTAAGATAACAAAAATTGTTATTGAAATATGTTGTTAAATTTCAATTTATTCGAAATTACTCGTACTTAGTTTTTTTTAAAGCCTTCTACCGTACTCAATTGAAATTGCTCTCCAAACTTATGAGGTACAAGTTGGAATTGAACACAGCATTTTTCGGCCACAGGCGGGTATGATTTACAATCAAGTCTCACATATTATTATTTTTTACCTTACAAGTTCCGAACGCTTGCTCGCTTCCTTCGCTCGCTTCTGTATTGGTCACAAGAACTAACCTAACTTAACAAGCGACTGGCCCTCTTTGGAACTGCGTATCCGGAACTGGAGGACTATAGGCACATCGTAGCAGGTGATATCCTGAAGCTTATGCAGTCCTTCTTCAGGAATCCCGCTGTGTGTGAGTAAGGCTTGGGGGTAAGTACAAAAGAGTCCAAGACTTGACGTGCTACCGTGAACGTCGACCCTGTTGCAAGATAAAATAACCTAACTTACCACTGAAAACAAAGTTATAGATAGATAGATAAATAGATAGATCAACACTTTATTGCACCATTTACAGAAAAGAACATACAAAGTAAAGTTATCATTGATTTTTAGAACTCTTCCAGTCTTGGAGACTCGCTTGTAAAGCCGACCCATTCGACCACGCATGTTTATACCTACGTTCGGAAGCCAAAACGTATAAATCGTCTAAAATGCTAGCAGCAACCTATAGATCATGGCAGACCCGGAAAGTTTTAATGAATTTATGCATTTAGTTGTGTCTTACTAATTGAGCACAACGCGTTTGCGGCAGTATCAGGTTATGTAGTTAGTCAGTTAGCTGAGTTATAGGTCACAAGCGAGCCAGCCGACTCTGCTAGGGTATAGTAAAACTTTTAAGTTTCTTTCACAATATAAGAAACTAGCTTTTGCCCGCGACTTCGCCTGCATGAATTTCCCACGGGAACAGAACTTTTTCCCGGGATGAAAAGTACCCTATATCCTTCTCAGTATTTCTAACTGTTTGTGTATGCGAAATTTCAGGAAGATTGGTTCAGTAGATAAAGCGTGAAGAGGTAATAAACAAACAAATAAATAAACCACAAACTCACTTTCACATGTATATAACATTAGTTAGGATTCGCTCTACTTCTTAATTTTTCTGCGTCAAACAGTTCGTTGACTGATAGAAAAAGACTTAGGACTTATCTATTATATTTACTAATATAACAAATCTGAAGAGTTAACATATTTGTTTGTTTGACAACAATACTGTCTTAATCTCTAGAACTTTTGAGTAATTCTTTCTCACACTTAAACAGTTACGCTTGTTTTAGAAGCATGAAAGCGACAGATATTATCAAAAGTCAGCAATTGACGCTTTCATTTGCTTTATTTTTCCAAATTCTGTATACCAATAAAAGAACACAGTAATTATAGCTTGACAGTAACTTCAAAAACTTCCTAAAAACGGCACAGAACAAATAAGTACCGGAGATAATCCAGCAGGGCGTATCGTTAAACGGAAAACTAAAACAAGGGATGCGCAAACTTGCGTAGTTAAAACTTTTTTACTATCGGGTCGTTTATTCCGGAGTGTTGGCAGTTCCAATAATGGTCTGTCTATACAACAACGACTTAAGATGGATGGCTCTTTGTGGGGATTTTTACTCTTGTGTTGGTATTTCGATTGTTTGCCACTTTTTTACTAAACTCCATTGAACTTTGTTTTGTTAGAAAATTTGTTTTGTGTGCCAAGAAGTAGCATATTATCAGGATGATTACCTAGGTAGAACGAAAAGTTAATGTAAGATAAATTTAATGTGAATCACCGCGGTCTAACGCATAACATCGTAAAATATGAGTTTCTTGTGCTTAATTAAATTATTAATTAAGCATCAGAAAACATTTAAATTTTAATTAAGTTCTTTTCTGACGAAAAGATGAAAATCATGTTAGCCATGTAGAAATTATCTCTATTTAAAAGTCAACCATAAAAGCCAACACATAAAAGCCACAAAGCCACCTATAAAATTTGTGATACCAAAAAGTGCCAATTTTGGGTCCAAATTTGGCTTATAGTCAAATTTGATCGCCGTAATTGCAATCATAAATTGATTTTAATATTCAATAATTCAAAGGAATATTAACATGAAAATTTAAAATGGAATCATTCATTGGGATTATTTTGATATCTGAATTCCAACTTTGCTTCGGTTCAAATGATTACTTATTTCATAGACGTAAAAAAATTGTCATATATGATTTATTTAAACCAAAGCAAAGTTGAGTCATCGGTGATTCACAGGGTTAAGTTTCTTTCTGGTGGTGGGTAATTTAAAAAATAATCTCTTTATTCAAGAAAATTGATAAGATACTTTTAACAAAAATTCAGAAAACAAAAAATAAGTTTAGCAAGACAGCGCGTGAGGGTAGAAGCGTGGGACTACATAATCCATACTAATATTATAAATGCGAAAGTTTGGATGTGAGTTTGTGAGTTTGTGAATTTGTGAGTTTGTGAGGATGTTTGTTACTCAATCACGCAAAATCTACTGGACGGATTTCGATGAAATTTGGTACAGAGGTAGATAATGACCTGGAATAGCACATAGGCTACTTTTTATCCCGGGAAAAAGCACTGTTCCCGTGGGAAATTCACGCGGGCGAAGCCGCGGGCAAAAGCTAGTAATTTACATCTTTATCATAAATAAACAAGATTTATGACTGTAGGGCTAATTGGTAAATGGTAAAATTTTCAGAAGGTCAACTCCTCGCCGTACTGTAATCTGTAATAAAAATGTGGGACAGGGATTATCTGTGAAGAGATCGATTTTTTATACTTGATCGAAGTCGATACCTATACCTAATGGCCAATAGCCATAATTCAATAAAATACTATTGACTTTTTAACACTTCGTTTAACAATAAACAATTTAGATAAAACACTTTACCTCCACAGTACAGTCATGTTATAGGCACATCGCGTACTGTTGAGTCAGAGTAGACATCTGTCGAACTTAGTCCGCCAGTTCGAGTCCAAGTTATCTTGTTGGCGATAATTTGGGACTGACTTGGGGATTGTCTGTCTGGCGATTGTCTATTTCAAAGACAATTTTATGGTACCTCCACAGATACGGCTGCTTATTGTTAATAGTTTAAGTTGATTGTTTATTTATACAGGCTGCCCTAGAAATAAACTTTATGCTTACCTAAAATAGCAAATTTGTAAAAAAAATTACAACCCATCAACTGAAGTTCTGTCGGTGAAGTTTTGTAGGTGTACAAAATAATGTATACACTAATCAATCTTGATGTGTTAAGATTGATTAGTGTATACATTATTTTGTTCCAAATTCAGTGGTATTCAGTATAAAATGCACATATCATGTGGTAGGTAATTTAATGTAGATTAATTTTTTCATTGACAGTTTTCTTCTAGATCTAACAGTTTTTTTTACAAAACGGAGAAAACCGTGGCGAGGGACATATTTTCAATAAAAAGGGGGAAGGGTGGGGGAGGGTAAATTGGTCTGACACCGGGCGAAATCGAGCTCAGCAGGGTCGAATTAGTGTAGAAACCCTCTCTCTCTCTCTCTCTCTCAGCCAAAAGACGTCCACTGCTGGACAAAGGCCTCCCCCAAGGATTTTATCCGTGGTGGAGAAACCCTCTACGAAGTATAAAATAGGCAGTTTATGGGCGTTAATTGTTGTTCAATGTTTGCAAGTTCGGCGCTTTAAGTTGTCAAAGGTGAACAAAAACTCGTACAATTGTTAATGGGGTCTTGTTTTGTAGGTTAATACATCAAGATTGATTGGTGCATACATCGCTTTGTTCCAAATTCAGCGGTTTCCCTAAAAAATGGCGAAAATACAGTCAAAATTAAAATCCTCGGAATTTGGGTATAGATGTTACTCAAAAACTATTAGACCAATAAGAATAAAATTTATACCATGTGGTAGGTAATTTAATATAGATTAATTTTGTTCTTGACAGTTTTCTTCTAGCCCTAACGGTTTTTGTAAAAAACGGAGAAAACCGTGGCGAGGGACATATTTTCAATGAAAAGAGGGGGAAGGGGGGGAAATTGGTCTGATACCGGCTCGGCCAAAATCGTGCTCAGCAGGGTCGAATTAATCTAAAAACATTCGGTGTCAAACTGTAACATTCCATGCCGTTCAATTTAAAAAGGAGACAGCTTTTCAGATTATTCTTCTAGACTACCAACCTCAACGGTTCGTCATACATAGCCGATTTGGTACGCAACCAACTTTTTATACTTAAAACCCTCGAATCGTCAGTCGCAGATGCTACGGAACCGTTTTTCCCACAAGGCTCAACCTAAGGACACTTATCTAAAACCCCTTCGAATTAAAAGTTCCCAATCTTATACGTCACTCGTAAATCGGGTAGACATCCAATTTGGCAGCGTTACGTGCGTATGCGAGGAAAAATTGAAAATAAATTGATCCCGTAAGTCGAGCGTGACTGAAGAAATAGGATGAAACATTGTGCGTCGTGCGTGGGTTGTCGTTTCTGAGAATACACTCTCATTTCGTTGGATATTCTATTTCATTTTGCCGGATAATAATATGTAAAATGACAATCTAATGGCGCCCCCGTCGTGAGATTAGGTTACGTAAGTTTGTTACCTGAACTACGTTAGAACGGGATAGCTAAAGTTGTATTTTACCGTATATAAATTATTTTACCTGGTAAATTGTTTCTAGGAACTCCATAAAGCAGACACTATATTCAAAAAAAGAAAATTTTGTTTTTTCATAATTTAATTTACGTATGTGACAATTCTTACCCGTGGCAACCCGTGGCATGGCTAACTTTCCGTGGTAACCATGCCAATTTTCGGGATACAATGTATTCTAAATCACTCTTCATGTCGGTTATTACCTGAATGATGAAGTTACAGTATAGAAAGCATGGCCGAGTACCGAATTATACTCAGTTTTTCGCAATGTAAGCTACATTGCGTAAACGGAGTTTAAAAAAATATAAATTGAGAATTTAGATTTACTTCAGGGGTTTATGAGATTCTCGAATAGAATTAAAAATTACGCACGCGCGGGAATCGTGCGGCACACTTGCGTGCGAATTCAAATTGGCCAATCAACGTCATTCATTTCTCGTGAACAAGTGCGTTCTCTATGGATCCATCACTATCCTTCTCCTTACATTTTCCCTTTTAAAAAATACTAGAAAATAATAATTACCTCTCTCTCTCTCTCTCTCTCTCTCAGCCGAAAGACGTCCACTGCTGGACAAAGGCTGTGCAGAGCAACTACGCTCTGCTGCCAGAAAATGTGCGCAGAGCGAATCCGGACAAACGAAGCGGCGGGAAGAATTCTGTACCGGAACTTCACCGGGAAAAAACCACCGGTAAAAAATAAGTACCGGGAAGAAATCTCCACGCGGCACCACGTTTGCCCGACTAAAACCTAAATAACTTAACGCAGTCTGCTACCACCGTAGCTTATGAAGGGAGCTACAGGGCCCTATATGATAACCTAACCTATAAATTAATTACACTTAAAAAACACTTACCAAGCTAAATCTTCTTTCTCTTCGGATCCAAACTTGAGTATCTTCGGGAAGGGGGAATTCCTAATCACCCTACCTAACCCTTGAGATCTCAATTCCCCAGGACAAATAAATAGATTTCTTCCCGTAGTTTCACTCGGGAACAGCCAGATGTGAACCGCCAGCCACGTTTCACCTCTCACAAGAAAAAGTCACCATGACGGGTACACAAACACAAAGTTCAATAGTTATTTAACAAACAGGAAATTCACAAACACAACTCAAGCTAATTAGCAATCAAAGAACGCGGAACCTCTCGCGTATTAAAAATCAAACCGATATCGCATAGGGCAATTGCGACCGTCCGCGAGCCATTCGCGCTAGCAATGTGAAAACCCCGAACGCCCTCTGGCGGCAGCAATGCGAAACGCCCGCGTTTAGTTTTACCCAATATATTACAAACATCCCCCCGTCCCGGTCTGAGAAGCAGACCGCTAGCTTACTCTACGGGAAGGCGGGCGAGAGAGGTCACACCTCTCCTTAAAATCGAACCGTCGACCAACACCTCAGCCACACGCGGAGTGCCATCTCCGCCAAGAATCAAACGTAATATGCGAGCTCGTCGCCAAAGCAATGAGGGCAAATTTGCCTCTTTTAACAATACTAAATCACCCTCCCTGGGAGGCTCAGTCCTGTCTGTCCACTTCACTCTTTGCTGCAGCAAATGCAAATATTCAAGCGACCAGCGACGCCAAAAGTCCTGGCTCATTTGCTGCAACATTTGAAAACGCGACAACCGATATACGCGTTCATCCTTCCACGGGTATTCGGGCAGGGCATTCAACGGCCCTCCCACCAAAAAAATGACCAGGGGTGAGAGCTTCCAAGTCATTTGGATCTGGAGATAGCGGACAGAGAGGACGAGAGTTGAGGACCGCCTCAACTTTACAAAACACTGTGGCCAGCTCTTCAAAAGTTAGAGCCGTTTCTCCGATAATGCGGCGGAGGTGGGTCTTTGCGGATTTCACAGCCGCTTCAAAATCCCTCCCCAATGGGGGCAACTTGGGGGACTAAACTTCCAGGTTATTCCCCTTTGGGCAGCAATTTGACTTAAACTAGTACAATTTTTATCAATAAACACAGAAACATCCTTAAGATAATTTACAGTTCCTTTATAGTTTGTGCCATTGTCAGACCTAATAAGGGAAGGTAGACCTCGACGCGAAACAAAGCGATCCAACGCGGCGACGAAGGCCTCCGTAGTCAGAGCCGATACCACCTCCAAATGGACAGCCTTGGTGGCCAAACAAACAAATACACACAAATAGCCCTTCACAATACGGGCATTACGAAAGGGAGAAGCCTTGATCGAAAAGGGACCGGCAAAATCGGTCCCAACGCCGTCAAACGGCCTCGAAGGTCGGATTCGATCAGCGGGCAAATCACCCATCTGTGGTTGCATCGTGGATGCCTTCAACCTATAACATGCAATACATCGAAACAGGACACTACGGATTGCTCTTCGGGCAGACAAAATCCAAAATTCGCGTTGCAAAATAGCCAACAAAGCATTGCACCCAGCATGGGCGTTACGAATGTGTCGATCAGACACCAAAAGCTGCACCAAGGGTCCGCCCTTGGGCAACAACAGAGGATGGCGAGTCTCATATGGAAGATCCGCCTTCCGGAGCCTGCCTCCAACCCGAAGAAGCCCATCCGAGTCGATGTACGGGTTCAAACGAGCGACCGCGCCCTTCAACTTAGCGCGTCCGTCGCGCAAAATACGAAGCTCTGACTCAAACCGTCCGGTCTGCACGACACGGACCCAATGCAACAATGCGCTCCGGCGCTCTTCTGCACCTGCAATCGGCTCCAACCGCTTTGCCTGTGGGCTTCTACAATTATGTATGAAACGCTTAATCCAACTGGTAACACCCAGAAGCTTATCCAAACTGCTATACCGAGCAAGTAGCCAATCCGGCTCCGACGTCGTCTCAGCGACTACAGCATGTACACGAAGCCCAGTCAAACTCAAAGAAGTAACATCTGTCTGACAGACAGGCCAAGATGTTTCTGATCCCATCAGCCACTCTGGGCCCCACCAGAGCGGGTGTGACACCAATTCTGGTGCCGTACAACCTCGGGAAGCACAGTCCGCTGGGTTAAGCTCTCCCGGCACATGTCTCCATGTTATATCAATTCCGATATTCTGGATTTGGGAAACCCGATTTCCCACAAAAACCTCCAAGGTATGTGGGGCCGCGCGCAACCATGCAAGCGCGACCTGGCTATCCGACCAGGCGAAGATGTCTCGTATCTCAACCGTGGCCGCCAGCTCACTGGCAACGTGATGCAACAATTTAGAGAGAAGGTGAGCTCCACTCAACTCAAGCTTGGGAATAGTCAGCCTAGTCCTGATGGGGGCGACCTTGCTCTTCCCTAGCAAAAGCGAGACATTGACCCGGCCATCGGCGTCAACTGTCCGCATATAGACTGACGCGGCGTAGCCTCGCTCCGACGCGTCACAAAAGCCATGCAGGCTGGCTCGATATTTCCCGGGGGCAATATTCGACGAGGCAAGGCAATCCGATTGACTTCCTTAATCGATGAAAACAACTCGAGCCAATCATCCAATGGAGAGCCAAACAGCGGCTCGTCCCACGAGACGCCCAAAGTCCAAAGTCTCTGAAGAAGACACTTTGCAGAGAATATCACTGGACTGATCCAACCGCTTGGATCAAACATACGAGCTATTACGGACAACACCGTTCTCTTAGTCCAGACTTTTGGTACTTCCAAGTCCACTTGGAATGTGAAAATATCGGTTAGCGGCTGGTACTGCATGCCCAGCACCGCTATCCTGTTGGGATCATCCACATCCTCAAACAGGTGAGGGTTCTGTTGGTGATCCTCCGGGATCCCTTCTAGAACTTTAGGCTCATTAGACAACCACTTACGTAGCTCGTAGCCACCTGTCTTCAATATTTCAATCAATTCATCCCGCAGTAGGAGGGCCTCCTCAATACTTTGGGCTCCGGTGCACACGTCATCAACATACAAGTCACGTGACAGCACGGAAGCCCCACGGGGAAAGCGGATCCGTTCCCGCTCTGCCAATTCAAGCAATGATCTGATGGCGATATAGGGACTAGATTTCAAACCATACGTGTTTGTGTTGAGTTCATACACCGTCACAGGATCCTCAGGGCGCTCACGCCAGAGTATCAACTGGAATCGCCTGTCCTCAGGATGTATGACTGTCTGGCGGAACATCATCCGGATGTCCGCGCCAAAAACCACTTGATGTCTTCTAAAGTTCAAGATGATGTCAATTATGTCCCTATGCAATTTGGGACCTGAATGCAAACATAGATTCAACGAAACTCCGTTCGAAGTGGGTGCGGACCCATCAAAGACAGTCCGCAACTTGCCCGTTGAGGCCTTCACCACCGCGTGGTGGGGCAAAAAATAATGCTCAGTTGAGCTCCAATCAACTCGAGCCGGAGACATGTGACCCAAATCCTCGTACTCGCGCATAAATTCAATATATTTATCGCGAAGTACGTGGTCACGCTGCATACGTCGCTCCATGGACAGCAGTCGTTTCTCCGCAAGCGCCCTACTTTGCCCTAGGCTAGGACGAGAGGCAACAAAAGGTAACCTAGTTACAAACCGACCGGAGGGCAACCTCTCCGTGGTTGATCGAAAAAGGGCTTCGCACTCAGCGTGTTCCGGATCCATCCTGGAACTCATAGGTGGCTCCTCCACCTCCCAAAACCTTTGCATGGTCTTGGCCAAGGACGCAGATGCGACAACCGGTGGCTCCTCCGCGGTGCCATTATCAAACACAGGGCCCATCAGGGCAAAACCAAAAATCGTAGACACTGCCATCAGTGAAGACGAACCCAGAGCCTTCTGTGTACCCAACAAAATCCAACCCAATACGTCCGAGCCCAGGAGCAAGTCCACTGGGCCGGGATGAAAGACAAAGGGGTCGGCCAAATCCAGACCCGAAACCAAAGACAACACACCCGGCGGTATGTCTGTCGAGGGGTGCCAACCCGCAATGGTATCCATTACCATAGCCGAAGTCGTGATCCTCATTGTGGAGGACTTCAGCGAAGAAAAGGTGACAAGTGTCTGGCCCGTCAGACACTTCACTTGTATGCCACCAACTCCAAGAAGTGGCACAGGCGAGTCTTCCACGACTAAACCTAACTGGCGTGCCACTCGAGTGGTAACCAAACTGCTTTGAGCCCCTGAGTCCAACAGAGCTCTCAAATTAATGGCTTCTCCCCCACGACCCCATACGCGGACCACCGCGGTAGGGAGCAGAACCGTCCGCGGCTCTGTCCCAGCAAGGGAGCAAGCTAGTTACGGGCTCCCCACTCTCTCCAACCCAGGGGGCGCCACTGACCCGGATAATATGTCGGGCGAGTGCACATCCCCATCTGAGGGGGGGCATAACCCGCGGCCCGGCCATACCTATGGTACGGCGGGTGGTACTCCAGCCGTGGGTACTCGTGCAGCGGCGGAGAAAACCGCTGCGGCTGCATGTGGTGGGTAGTGGTAACCCGCGTGGAGGGGGGTGTCCCCACTCTCCCGTCCGATCTAGGGCCCCCGCCCATGGGGGCCCTATCCGGGGCCTGGCCAGCTACATACTGGCCATGACCTTGGGGCGCGTGGTCCCGGTCCGCCAAGACCCGCGCAGGTACGCGACCCCCTCCCGAGGGGGGTGCGACGAGCGAAGCCGCGTCCTCCGTCCGGTGGTGGAGGGCTTCGCGCAGGAGCGCCCCCGCCCATAGGGGACCCCTGCCTCAACATCCGGGTGCCATCCCCGTTGCGGTTCATGCAAAGCATCGCGTGGTGCCGCCCACGGCATGCACTGCATGGTATGGCTCTGGGACAGTCACGTGCATAGTGACTGCCCAAACAGTAAAAGCAAAGTTCATGCCGCCTTGCCATGCGGCGCCGATCTTGTACTGGCAGTCTCTGCCAGTCCCTGCATTGCAGCAGGCTGTGGCCCATCCGGCCACATTGCAGGCAGTCCGCGTCCCCCGCGACTGCTGCCGTGTGTGCAACCCGCACACCAGCTCCACGCGGTGGCGGTTGCCGTCCCTGTTGGGGCTTCCCTCGCCATGAGGGTTCCAAGGGCCTACGTTCAGGCGCTCTGGATGGCGCTGAGTCCGTCATGGTATTCTCAGCAGCCCGTGCCTCAAATTCCAAAAACTTCACCAAGTCAGTGAATGTTGGTAGGGTGGTGCTATCCCGTTCCGCATTCTCGCGCTCAAATCGCGAGCGGATGTCATTGGGTAATTTGCCCAATACAATGTGCACCAGCAAAAAGGACCATTGGTCCACCGGCAGCCCCAGTGTGCGGAGCGCGTTACAGGCCACTGTAACGGGCGTGAGCAACTGCAGGCGCAACTGTGCCCTGTTGGCCACCTTGGGCAGGGCCATCAACTGTGCGGCGTGCGCATCCGCTAACAAACGTAAGTTTTGGTAGCGGGAGTTCAATAACTCCCAAGCCGTATCGTACTGGTCGTCCTCCACCCGGAGGTGCTGGATGAGCGACCGCGCTTCATCCTCAAGAGTGGAGAGGAGGTAGGCCATCTTCTGGGCCTTCGACAAATCCTGTCGTGCTACGACCAGGGACTCAAACATATTTTTATATGCCACCCACTCCTCCATCCTACCCCCAAAGTGGGACAGCTGAAGGGTGGGGAGCCGACCAGTAACCGCTGGTCCTTCCTGTCTAACAGGTGTGCGAGGGGCTGGTCCGCCAGCCTGTCTCGCCCTTATTGCGGTCACCGCCTCCGCGATATCATCGTGCAGACTCAGGATCTGGTCCATGTCCGCCATGTGACCTGCGTAGGCCTCCGGGGTAAGATCGGCTTCGGTAAGCGCCGCCATGGCCGCTTCCGCGCTAATCAATCGTGAGTGGAGGTGATCCGCTCTTAGCAGTATGGCGCCCTCCCTGTCCTTCCGGGACAGGAGTCCTCCGGCCGTCACAAACCATCTCAATTCGTTGGCGAGTGTCGCCCTAGCATTGGAGGCCTTCGCCATCGCGTCAAGTCACAAACAAAAAATAACAAAAGGTAAGTAAAAAACAACAAAATCAAGCAACTACACGAAGAACCGCGGTAGGTATGAGAATGGCACAAACCCGGAACGCACGGTACAAACCGCAAACAAATACAAAAAAAGGTTACAAATATTCTTATACAAACAAACTAAGAAAAATCTAATAATTTTTACAAACAATTAATTATTTTTTACAAACGAACAAATAGAGGGTAGATAAACTACGCTCTGCTACCAGAAAATGTGCAGAGCAACTACGCTCTGCTGCCAGAAAATGTGCGCAGAGCGAATCCGGACAAACGAAGCGGCGGGAAGAATTCTGTACCGGAACTTCACCGGGAAACCACCGGTAAAAAATAAGTACCGGGAAGAAATCTCCACGCGGCACCACGTTTGCCCGACTAAAACCTAAATAACTTAACGCAGTCTGCTACCACCGTAGCTTATGAAGGGAGCTACAGGGCCCTATATGATAACCTAACCTATAAATTAATTACACTTAAAAAACACTTACCAAGCTAAATCTTCTTTCTCTTCGGATCCAAACTTGAGTATCTTCGGGAAGGGGGAATTCCTAATCACCCTACCTAACCCTTGAGATCTCAATTCCCCAGGACAAATAAATAGATTTCTTCCCGTAGTTTCACTCGGGAACAGCCAGATGTGAACCGCCAGCCACGTTTCACCTCTCACAAGAAAAAGTCACCATGACGGGTACACAAACACAAAGTTCAATAGTTATTTAACAAACAGGAAATTCACAAACACAACTCAAGCTAATTAGCAATCAAAGAACGCGGAACCTCTCGCGTATTAAAAATCAAACCGATATCGCATAGGGCAATTGCGACCGTCCGCGAGCCATTCGCGCTAGCAATGTGAAAACCCCGAACGCCCTCTGGCGGCAGCAATGCGAAACGCCCGCGTTTAGTTTTACCCAATATATTACAAACAAAGGCCTCTCCCAAGGAAGAAAATAAAGAAAAATAATAATTACCTAATTAAAGAAAATTATTTAGGTAGACTAGTAGAAAATGCTTTCGCATTAAGTCCGACCATTGTACTTTTACACATGTATTTTGTGCAATAAAATTTAAATAAATAATTAAAACTAGTCTGAAAACTAGTAATTTTCTGGTTGCATATAATGAGATAAATCAATCTGTTGGTGCTAGGCAAAACGAGTCATAATTATGAGCCTAAACTCAAGTGAAACCTTCTTTAGGCGCGTTTAGTATTTTATTTCGTGGGTATTGAAAGAGTATGAGCCGAAACGCTCAGCTTCGCTTCTTTGTGAGTCGTCAATGGTACCTCGCTCTATTTCCACTTCTTTTGTATGGTGAGCTCAAGTACACACAATTTTCTTAAAGTTTATAACTTATTATGTTCCCCCAATACTTTTTTACCCCCAAAACTACGGGAGCGAAGTTTTTTGGGGCACAGGAAAGATCTACTGTTCCAATAGCAGACAAGATGGCCGAGGGTCGTCTGAGATGGTTTGGCCATGTGATGAGAAGAGGGAAAGAGCACGCGGTTAGGAGAGCTATGGCCACTCCTGAAACAAGAAGGGACAGAGGACGACCGCCAGCAACGTGGATGACAACCGTCACCAAAGATTTGGGACGGGCTCCAGTCACACTGACAACCCAGGACAGATCGTCCTGGCGCCGACTTGCGAGGAGGGCCGACCCTAAATAATGGGATAAGGCACGGAAGAAGAAGAAGAGAAAAGATCTACTGTTGCCGTATGGAGTGACGTTCCTACTTCGATAGCTTATACAGTAGATGCTGAGAAATCTGAAATAGGATTTTGTGAGATAGGGGTCAAGTTTCTCTGCATCTGACTGTACATGCACATTACACATTCCGAAATTTCCACAAGAGTAGAAACCTCTAACAAGTAGATAAATAAATTCTTATTAATCCCTCAAGCGGGGCCAAAGGAAGCGTCCGCCATAAAGCGGGGATTACCGAACACATGTCGACTAATTGCTCATTATGGGGCGTGTTTTCGCGTTTTTATGGGCCCGGCTGGGCCCGGCTGGGGCCCGGGCGCAAGTGCTCCCAATTGCATTTCGTTTTACAATGTCATATTTTTGTCAGTAACATTTTAACCATGTTATTTTCAGGATATTGTTGAGTTAAATTGTACAGGGTAACATGTGGTTAATCGTGTGGAATATCTAATTTAAAAAAATACAGTCATTCTCTGGGATGTACACGTTAGACAATATTTTCGCTAATTTTCAGCTACCACCTTTCATCTATACACTGATGAAGCTGAAAATCTTTTTTCAACTTTCAATATCACAACTGTGTCAGATTTTTTTCAAGTCGCCTCTTTCTTAACGTGTCAGATGCCTTTGCATCTGACGCCTACCGACATCTAGCGGCAGTGGTTTTATGCACACTAATAAAGTGAACAGTCAGATATAGTGTAGAATTTTCCTTTGCCGGAAGTTGGTGGTGGACCTCATGGTCTGAATGAAAAGGACCTTACATGGTGTCAGTCAAACTCAAAGGTATGTCGAACTGCGCCAATATTCAACCCTGTGCCTTCTCGGACGTAGGCAAGTTGAGCTCTAAGCCGACTGATCCATCATTAAGTATGAATGTTTATAAACAGTATATCTAAAGTAGGAAATATTTGATCAATAACAACGTACTTCGTCAAAAAATGTCAAGTAACCGCGAAATAAAAATAGATTTGACATTTAAAATAAAATGCTCTCTCGAAGTGATCTCTGATTTCGTTATAGAGCAGAGCAGACACATATTGACTTTGACAACCAAATATTATTTTGTTCTGTTTGCCCCATTCGCTGTCACGTATAAGGATGTTGAATTCCCAAGCGGTTCACACAAATCCGCATAGCCGCAACGTCTTTGCCGCAGCGAAGTTAAAATTAAAAAAATACACAGCCATTGTTATTCCCGTCATGGCGCCCGAGGGTTTCGAGACGTTTCCACTTCACGTCATAAAAATCTGCCAAAAGGGAGGGAAATTGCTGAAGACGTGAACGGCATCCAGAGATTGATAATAATTATATTCTGGAGTTGATTGGATATCATTTATTCTCATGCGATTTTAGACTATGTTAAAAAAAATGAAAATAAATTCCTTTGTATTATGAACTTTAATTGCCTGTGATCAAAAGGTCGCAGAATTCCAGGTTCAAATGTAACTGAGGTACCTACCTCATGACTTTTTAAAGTAATCTAACATCTGATTGTTAACACTTAGTTTACTAACCACAACTTGCTTCATTTTTCCGGTAGAAATCATATAAGTACTCTCGAATAGCTAGCTAATTATATTAAAGCTAACAGAACGTCCTGGGACTGACGCGGCGGCGTTGTAGAATGGCATACGGACCAGAAGACCAGAAAATTATTTAATTTAATTTATTAGGACAATCTGTATACCTACATTATGTCGCAAGTTTTTGATGATATTATTTTTTTTGGTCAAAAACCTAGGATTTCGATCAAGAGCGGGAAGAAGGCAAAGCCGTTACCTAATCCATACTAATATTATAAATGCGAAAGTTTGGATGTGAGTTTGTGAATTTGTGAGTTTGTGAGTTTGTGAGGATGTTTGTTACTCAATCACGCAAAATCTACTGGACGGATTTCGATGAAATTTGGTACAGAGGTAGATAATGACCTGGAATAGCACATAGGCTACTTTTTATCCCGGGAAAAAGCACTGTTCCCGTGGGAAATTCACGCGGGCGAAGCCGCGGGCAAAAGCTAGTTTTATCATAAATCTGATCTAGGTTTTTGAACAAAAACCAAGACTTGAACATTGTTTAGGTTTATGACATAGCAAGGAGGCTAACTTTGGTTTATAAAACAAAATTATAGACCGATTTATTTTAAAGAAAAAAAAATGCTCCAAAATATGACAAGTAAAATAATCAATTATTTATTAGTGATTTTTTTTTCATTATTTTTAAAATAGTTTTAAATAATTATCATTACATTAACTACACGATAAAAATTACGAAGATTTTGATGTAAATATAACATTATATGCGACTGCGGCGGTTAAAGGGTTAACAAAACTGTAAATATATGATAAATAACCTCTAGGTTGTTTTTTTCATTGGACCTACCTCTGAGTAGACTACCTTATTTGTCGGCACCCCTACCGGTTGACGCAGTCCTCATTCTACCCCGTAAGGGATAAAGACATGATTTTGTATCTTTAAAATTCTTCGTTTTGCCCAGCCGTGTGTCAGAATGCAGTTTCCCGAGCTCGTTCCAAAGATTCACATTACTCGAGAACATTTCTGCCGTGACGTAGCGACTTGGAGATTTTAAATAGGCATTCTTGGAGATGCAACGCGCAAGAATGGAACGGCAACATTGCTATTTCAGTATTATTTCAGTCTTGTCAACTCTATGGTATTAAATAAAATATTCAAGTACTTCCATGCTAGTCTGGAAGCGAAAACAGCATGAAATGTACCAACTGCTTCTCTTTCCGCGCAGATTGTAAAGTCAATCAAGGGATTGGGTATTCAAATCATTTATTCGTTCAAATTGGGGATTTTTGTCATAGGCGATGATCTAGCAACCTGTCACTATATCAGAATCTCCATTGCCTCAATAAGCCACTTTTTAGCTAAGCCTGGCCTTCGAGCCTCCTGACTATTGGATCTGTTTACCCCGTAAAGGATAAAGATGTGATGGGTACTGCCTCTGTAGTATTCGTACAACAATTCCACTATCAAAACATTTTAAGAATTGTTAATGTTGGATAGTACGATTAAAAAAATGTATGTTTTGTCTATGGGATGGAGTTGCCCTGCTCTATGACACGTCTTCCCTACCGGGTCAAGAGCCATGTAAGTCCTGTAAAACATTGTATTTCAGAGTATATAAACTTTAATCAAGAGGTTATACCTCTATATATATACCTAGATCCATACACCCTATCTTAACATGGTGTCAGAAGTACATCGTTATTAATATTATTATTAATATACTAATATTATAAATGCGAAAGTTTGGATGTGAGTTTGTGAATTTGTGAGTTTGTGAGTTTGTGAGGATGTTTGTTACTCAATCACGCAAAATCTACTGGACGGATTTCGATGAAATTTGGTACAGAGGTAGATAATGACCTGGAATAGCACATAGGCTACTTTTTATCCCGGGAAAAAGCACTGTTCCCGTGGGAAATTCACGCGGGCGAAGCCGCGGGCAAAAGCTAGTTATTAATATACCAATAATATGTCGTTATTAATATGCCAAATGGCGCAGCATACAGCACGTATTCTTATATCCCATACACCTTGTACTACCTATGTCTGACAAAATGAATAAATCATTGATTGATTGATTGATATTAAAGTCAAAGTCAAATATTTTTATTCATGTTGGCTTAAAAATAGCACTTTAAAGTCATAAAGTCAGAAACAAAAAAGTCAACGTCGAGTCAAGTCAAAACAAGCAAGACCCAAAATGGACGATAGTCAAATTAGTCAAGGCTTCAAATAAGCTTGGAAGTAACCTAACTTAACAGTTAAAACCCTTCTGATACGTAATTCGATGCCTAAAGATACTTAATGCGACTTTAATGTAGTTTATCTCAACATATTCATAGGTTTTCTGAAAAGAGTTAATGGCGACCATTTTCGCGGAATATATGAATATTTACAATGACGAAAATGTGAATTCGTAGTGAAACATTTGCAATGAACATTTTCGCTGTTGGAATTTGTTGCTTTTTCGTTTTATTAGATAAATATAAACATTGTTTAATACATTTTCAAATAAACTAAACTTAAAAAACAATATAAGTAAATAATACCATCTCCTTTAATATTTATCCTAGCTTTCCTCCGGGGCTCTGCTCCCATGGGAATTTCGGGTTAAAAGAAATGTGTTATTCTAGGTTAATCCGTTTTAAACAAGTAGTTCTCTTTTAAAGAGTAGTAACTAACTTATGTATTTCACTCGACACTCCCTTCTTTTCATAGGTACTGTTTTGATGCAATCCATCCATCTCTTTTTTCTTTGATCTCCCTCAGAAATCGCATTTTTTTGTGGGTGTTCCCCACTGATTGTATCAATAATTATTTCAGACAAGCTTTTGCCCGCGGCTTCGCCCGCGTGAATTTCCCACAGGGACATTGCTTTTTCCCGGGGTGGAAGGTGGCCTATGTCCTTCTCAGTACTTCTATGTGTACTTATGCGAAATTTCAGGAAGGTTGGTTTTGAAAATGAAACGTGAAGAGGTAACAAACAAACACATTCGCATTTATAACATTAGTTAGGATTAGGATTTCTATGATCTTCCCCTATACTTAAAACCCAGGATCAATTGTACCATTTTTAATTGGTTGCTTGCTCATAAATAGCAAAAAACAATAGAATTGAAGTAGACAATATAAATAACGAACCGTTGCTTAGCTCGCAGCGTTTCTATCCACTCTGTATGCTAATAAGCAATCTTACCGCACTGTTGTCTACAGAAATCACGTTTTGCAATAAAAGTGTATCAAAATCCTAATCTTCTATACATATATATAATAAGACAGTAAAAATATTTTGTCTGTACATTTTGTATTTTTGACTGAAATGGATAGAGGGACACTTTAAAAGAATAATAGAACGCATTTTTTTTTTTTTTATTTCTTGTCTGTCTGTCTGTCTGTATGTATGATCACGCTAATCTGCGAAAGTACTGAACCGATTTGAATGAAACTTTTTTTATTGTATAGCTATTAAGCCTGGGCAACATTTAGGCTATAAATTATTTTGAAAACTGGAACACCTGATGAAGAACCTTAACAGAACAGCTAAACTATAAGAAATATGGAAATGATGCCTTAACAAAAGTCGTTCAACCTGATGAGCATTTTCTGATGTCGTATAAA
Source organism: Ephestia elutella (assembly GCA_018467065.1). NCBI lineage: Eukaryota > Metazoa > Arthropoda > Insecta > Lepidoptera > Pyralidae > Ephestia > Ephestia elutella. The sequence continues at coordinate 3,166,585 of CM031580.1, read as the reverse complement.
AATTGAAGATCTGGAACATCTGATGAAGAACTGCAAGAGACCAGCTACACTATAACATATATGGAAATGGCGCCTTAGTAAAAGTCGTTCTACCTAATTAGCATTTCCTGCTCACGTATAAAAATTTAAGATCTGGAACATCTGATGAAATGCTCCAAGAGAAATTTTTCATCTAAGCGAGACTCACGCGGGCGAAGCCGCGGGCGACAGCTAGTCTTAACTAATATTATAAATGCGAAAGCGAGTTTATTTGTTTATTACCTCTTCACGCTTTATCTACTGCATCAATTTTCCTGAAATTTTGCATTCACATAGTTAGAAGTACTGAGAAGGATATAGGGTACCCTTCATCCCGGGAAAAAACACTGTTCCCATGGGAAATCACAATAAAATCAAAAATACTTTATTGAATTATAAAAACTTCTTTCGGCCTTGAAAGAGGCCTTTTTTCATGTCGATAACTAATTGTAATCAAACAAACATTGGCTACTTTTTCCAATAATCAACCCCCAAGGGGTTGAAATGGGGGGTCAAAGTTAGTATGAAAAACACATAGGATAACTTTTTACCGCAGGCGGAGCCGCCGCGGAGTAAGTACTGAAAATATAAACACCATAGTGTACATAAGTTTTAAAAATGTAAAAAAGTGAAAGCTCCTTTCCGAAAAACAAATCGAGTGAATAAACCTATAAGGTATTTATAACTTTTTATATTGAATATTTGAAACCTTAAAACCTTTGGAGAGTTATTTTATTCATACAAGTTGGAAACGATCGAGTTGGTATTTTGAATGTTGAGTATTCCAATAAAATATTTAAAATTGAGTAAGTATTTAAAACATAAATAGATACTAGATATACCTATGTAAAATTAGACGCTGACTGACCGAATGACTCATCATCAACGTTAAAAAAAAAAATCTTTTGAAATTTGTAAGACGGGTTGAGCAATGACTCAAAGGTACTTGTTATCCCGAAATTCCCACAGAAGCAGATCCCGGGGCACAGCTAGTAAAAACAGATACAAGGTAAGAAGTATATTATAATGAAGCTAATTCCCAAACCAACTTCCATAATGTAAGTAGTATATTAATCCGGAATGATCTCTCTGCCGTCTATGTTAATATTGTGTCACAAGTCTCCGACCTCATTATTTGGAGGGCGAATTATGAAGAGATCCCGCGGGAGTCATGTTTGCCTTCTCATAAATACGTACTTACGTATTTTCACGTCTTTATGCCTGACGGGGTATGTCGAGACTCGGATTATTAACTAGAAAGGCTTGTTATGACGATCATTATATGTTATTTTTTATAAGTATACTAGCGTGAGTATCCCACGAAATCAGTGCTATTTGTAGGGATGAAAGGTACCCTATGTCTTTTTCAGTACTTCTAACTATGTGCATGCAAAATTTCAGGAAGATTGGTTCAGTAGATGAAGCGTGAAGAGGTAACAAACAAACACACTTTCGCATTTATAATATTAGTTGCGATTTTAGTACATTAGGCGCCGTAAGTTTGCAATACCTGTAAAAGGTAACTAAGTTGTGAGTACACTTAGTCAATAATCAAGCAAATAAACAAATATTTTTATGTTTTCTAGTCTGATTGACCTTTAAAAGTCAAATTTTAAGGCCAAAGGAAGGTCATCGCACCTTTTCATAAATCTTGTAAAATCCGTATTTCCCTCACGTAAACCACAAAAGAAAATTAAGGAGAAGCGTGTAAATTTTTCGGGGCCGACTATAGGCGCACCTAAATGTATCGGCGGAATTCAAATCGCATTCCTGTCACGATCCACCATTACTTGCCGGCAGTGACTTCCAATTTCACCTATCACAATACTGACACAACTTAAAATCCATAGGACACGAACAAAATTAAACTCTAAATCCTTAAATTTAAGGCGCAAAGTGGAAGAGTGAAGCGCATAGGTTAAGTCGTTCTTAAAATGAAAGCAAACATCGTAACGTGAAAATTTTAAATTTCGTGTTTAAGTGAAATTTTATTGGGATTCCCTATTTTTATTGGACGTATCCCAAAATATTGCAAGTTGAACGTCTATAAAGTGTTAAGTAATGTGTTAAATGTAAACAATGTCACATCATAGAGAAAAGGTGCTTGAATGCCGATATACTTTTAAAAACCGTGAATTAAGTTTTAATTTCATTAACTGCGCCTTGGATAATAGAAAAACACCCACTTTGTCTGGTTGTACCTACCAGTAATTAATGCATATCATCATCTGCCTTACCTTATCCCATCATCTGGGGTCGGCGCAAAATGTCCTGTCTCTCCAAAATTTTCTATCCTTAGCCATAGTTTTATCCTCTCCCAATACCTTCATATTCTCCCCAACATAATCCATTCATCTCTTTTGCATATCGACTAACAAAAAATCATTCTTTCTCACTCTTGTCAGCTTCAATATTTTTCATTTATTCATTCCCATCACTGTCCCAGAAAGGGGCGATGTTCCTTATTACTACTTAAGTACAAGTAATTTTTAACCCACTGTAAAGAGAGGTTTATAGAATATTTTGTAGCAAATTTTAAATTGCATTTTAAATAAAAAATACCACCCGTGGAATCGAATATTACGTAGACATTCCAGCGTCTCACTATTCCATGTTTACTCTCTTGAATTTTTAATATCTATATCTAGAACGTTGAATACCTATACATATATAAAATCAATATCAACCATACGTAACTTATAAAATCCTCATTTTTATTCCCAGCGAGCAGAATGGACGCCGCATCCTTTTTTTTAATTTTCCGACTCGGCTTACGGACAGCGAAAAATGCCGTCCATATTGAGTTTTTTGGAGGGAAAAAAATCGAATAAAGGACAATAGGAGGGACGGTCTCTGTCATAATCATATTTTTCTCCTCACAAAGGAGTTCTTACGTTAATGTGACTGGGTTATAAATGAAAGTTAGGCGCATATAAGCTTCGTTTTTGTTAGGTTTTTTGAATATAGCCCCGTTTGGACGCTTGCAATCTTACTGGGTGACAGTGTAACGGATAATTAAATTACATCATAGTGTTAGCTACATTTTTATTTATAAATAATATGTATGTACTTACACTGTAATTATTTATTAATTTATTGAATAATTTGTTAATACTGTAATAATTTTCAATCTTACTTCATTTGATTTGTCAGTATAACGACTTTTAATTCAAAATGGCCGTTGATATCCAACCCCTACTTCAATCGTTTACCTCACTTAACAGGGGTTGGATTTCGATTCATTCTGTTTTAAGCATCCGCACTGAGCGGTCGAATTGACTTACGTTATTCATGTATTTTAATGTCCGAGATATTGATAAAATATATATTAATCAAGTACCGATTTGTTCGTTAATTTTGCGCTGAAGTTAATAAAATTTGGTTGCTGGAAGAGTTTGTTTCACTTCTGAAAGTTGCCAACAATAGCTAATACAAAAAAGTTGGTACGTATGATAGTAAAGGAAAGGAAGTCTAACGGACTAAGTGCCAAGTGTTTTATTGGGCGAAATGTTTTCATCACCAAACTACGCTTTTAAGTGTTCATTGGCCTTATAGGATACTTTTTTTCAAGACGCCTAAGATGGTTCAAAACATAGTTCAATATGCTTATAAAAAATATCTAATTATGCACCTAATGTCAAACTTAATATTGAAAAAAAAAAATTACCTATAGATATGGGAAAATATATGCATGCACAAAAACGTATAATACATGAAATATTTTTTTCAGTTTAAAAAATGTTTCATACACTTTAAAAAAAGAGGAAGGCCAAAGACGAGATGGACGGACGACCTGAGAGCGTTCAACAGAGAATGGAAAGAAAAGACCAAAGATAGAGAGATACGTGGAGGAAGTTAGGGGAGGCTTTTGCCCAGCAGTGGGACACACATAGCTAGTAAAAAAAAAACACTTAAAAATACTTACTTGCTCAAAGTGAACTTGTGACTTGTAAACGCGACTTAGCTCGCGTTCGGACGTCCGTTTCGGACGTTGCTCAGTTTTTTAACGTCACTCGCTTTTAAATGTTTTTGGCGTTAAAGCCTTCTTGTTCTCTTTTAGTTTAGCAAAGCGAATGGATAGTAGGTCATTTTTAAGGTTATGTAAATAAAAATGTTATAATGAAATATAAAAGTTATATAACATTTTCATTTTTCATATCGTTTCATTATTCATCATTTATCTACATTTTTATTAGCGTGAAGACCGAATCCTGTAGTCATAAAGCATAAATTATGTCGAACTATTTTGTAATAAAATTATTTATTAAGAACATTGTATACTTACAAAATATGGACTAGTCCGAAATAAAGATTTATTATTTATTTAATAAGCAGATGAGTACTGCTGACTCTACTTATTACTATTTGAAAAAATGTTGATAATATATTTGCTTCGTATTAATTTTTTGGTGCACCTTCCATTTTACCAATATCAAAGAAAAAATATAGAAAAAAGTAAAATGTAACGAGCACTGGCTAGGCAGAAAACTGAAAAATATTGAGCAAAAATAAAATATCAAACCAGCCAGCGTTTTTCCATAACTTATCGGCACGGATGCCGTTCCAGCTAAATTGGCACGAGTTCCAAATTTGAATAGAATGACATTTATTTGTTTTGTATTTTTTTTATTCAGTCGCCATCTGTGGAGCGGGATGGTTTTGGCCCCCGGCATCCAGGGAAATTAAGGGTGCATTTACATACCCTTTGTACTTAGGTATTTCCTTTTTTATTTTCTGATGGGCTAGCTAATGTGATCACTCAATCATATGTCACTAATACGATGATGATTATAAATGCAAAAAAATGCGAAGACCATAAATTATGGTAGTTTCTATAACTTATGGGTTTTAGTGGGATGGGTGACTAGAAAAAAACAGCAAAATAGTTTTTAATAATTTATTGATTGTCCTAATTTTTTTTATTGTTTGTCTTCCTTCAGCAGCTGGTAGATGTAAGAGAAGTCTTTCTGTCCGAAACCCCTGGTCTGTGCCATGCGGTACAGCTGAGTCGCGACGGCGCCGAGCGGGATGGGTGACCGGATGCCAAGCGCCATGCCGCTTGCGAGCTCCAGATCCTGAGAAGGAATCCACTAATTAAAACAAGGATATAAGTGGAAGTGGCCAAATACTGGTAAAAAAATCTATTTTCTGCCATTTCGAGATGATGATGAAAACAAGGATATAAGGGCATAAGTCTTTAGTAGACCACGAGTGAGCTGATGAGTTCAAAGCATCTTGGAGGACTTGGTCTCAGTTTACTTTATCTTATATGCGGTAAATGCATAAGATCGAAATAACGACCACATATTTTTTTATAAACTCCTAAGGCCATTCGCACTCGGAGTTATATTCGTGGAATAAGCCTGTCATTCTCCAACATAGATTTTTTCAAAAATCGCGTGAAAAAATATTCAGACTCGGCTGCGGTGACCGCGCATCATCGCATGAACAGAATGAATACATAATAATATGTTTGCCTTTTTTTTTTTTTGATTCGCAGGGGGAAATGCTATTTGCGCACTGAGTGTGGGACTCCTGGGCCGCAAGCCGGTCCAGACTACCCACTAAAACCCCCTGCGGATGCCATCGGCCGCTTTGCAGGGAGGCGCCTCGGATCTGACTAACACAAGGCGCCTCAGCGACTGGCCGGTCTCTCACCAGAGACCGGGCTCACCATTTTCAGGGGCCCTCCGACACCTGGAAAGCCCCTGCCGCCGGGTGGGACCTATTTATTGTCCCACCATTTACGGGGGTGCTTCGAGGCGCGCTAAATAGCGCCTCCGCCGCACCCCTCTCCTCTTCCTCCGGATCGGGTCCGCGAGGGGGTGGTCCTCGCGGTCCCTTTCATCGGCCTCCCTCTGCGACATGACAGTCTCGCAGAAGGAGGCCATTGCCTCCCAAGCTCCGTCGCTCCCCAGCATCGCATTGACGACGCTCGGGAGCGACAGGTCCATCCCGCCGAGCGCAGCTGCCAAGTCGTGGCGCTGCTGGCTCCACCTGGGACACTGCTCTAGAACGTGTTGGGCAGTGTCCTGAGCCTCGCCACAATCGTGGCAGACTGGCTCGGCCTCCCTCCGGGCCACGCGGTGCAGGTACTCACCGAAGCAGCCATGCCCGGTGAGCACCTGCGTTATGCGGAAAGTGAGAGGTTTTCGCCGTCTCAGCATCCACCTTTCCAGGACCCGGCGCAAGGCTCCCACTGTGCGCACACCGTACGCTGCTTGCGCCAGGTCACCCTCCCACCTCCGCACGAGTTCCGTCTGCCCTCGCAGGCGGACCCGCCGGATGGCCTCCAGCGAGGGGCGCTCGCCGATTTCCCTCATGTTCGCCACAAAGTGGTAAACTTCGGCGAGCACCTCCGCCACCAATTCCCACGGCGGATCGCCCGCGAGGGCTGTGGCCGCGGCAAACGACACCGTACGGTACCCCCGTATCACCCTCACCGAGATCACCCTCTGCGCCTGCCGCAGCTGGCGTTTGTTGTCCGCGGTGAGGGCGTCCACCCATATGGGGGCACCGTACATCGCCATACTCCGGCACACGCCGGAGTACAGCTTTCTCACTGCGTCGCTGGGCCCACCCAGATTGGGCAGGAGTCGGCCCAGCGACGCGGCCGTCCTAACGATCCTCGGCCCCAGCTCGCGAAAGTGGGGGCCGAAGGACCATCTCCCGTCGAGGATGAGTCCCAGGTACTTCATCTGGGTACTCACCCTCAACTCCTCCTGGCCCACCTGGAGGCGCGCCCCTGGAGGGGGTCCCCGCGTCCGGGCCCCGCGAAAGAGGAGGACTTCGGTTTTGTCCAGACGGACCCGAAGTCCTAACCTCTCTATGCGGTCGACCAAAAGGGCAAGACCCGTTTCGGCCGACCGCGCCGCCTCTCCGAAGTTCGCACCCCGGGACGTGAAGAGAGTGTCATCCGCATAGCAGATGACACCCGTCCCGGGGGGAAGCCGGCACCGCAGGACCCAATCGTACGCGATGTCCCACAGAATAGGGCCGAGAATCGACCCCTGCGGGACACCGCACCCGACGCTCCGCCGAACCATTTGGCCCCCCCTATCCTCATACAGGACGAAGCGCTCCTCCAAGTACGCCCCCAACAGCCTCCGCAGGTACGAGGGCACTCCGAAATACTCGAGCGCCTCTCGTATTACACCGTGCGGGATGCTGTTGAAGGCGTTGGCGATGTCGAGTGACGTCGCCAGGGTCACCTTTCCATCCCGATCCGCCTCCTCCGTCACCGACCTCAGACGCCTGAGAGCGTCGATGGTGGACCTCCCGGCCCGGAACCCGTACTGCGCGTCAGAGAGACGCGGTCCCGGACCCTCCTCCACATGCCGAACGAGGCGCGAAGCCGCGACACTCTCCAGGGCTTTCGCAGCCTCGCTCAGCAGGACCAGAGGTCGCACCGCCGAGGCCGAGGCCAGGGGCCGACTCCCCTTCGGAATAAGGCAGAGTCGACCCTCCTTCCATAACTTCGGGAACTGCCCCTCCCGCAGGCAGCGGTTGAGCAGCTCCCGAAACCTTTCCCCGAGGTGCACGAGAATCAGCGCGAGCACTTTCCCGTGCACCCCGTCTGGACCCGGTGCCCTCTTCTTCGTTCGGAGGCGGTCGAGCACCGCCTCCATTTCGACGTCGGTGACGGGGGGCGGATCGGCCACCACCTCACCTCCCTCCACTCCGTCAGGCGGCTGTCGGGCCATTCTCGGCGGGGAGAACCCCCGCGGATTGCCGGGGAACAGGTCCCCGACGATTTCCTCCAGCAGAGCTGGCTGGAGGGTTTCCGTCAACGGAGCCGCCTGTGGACGCAATTTGTCTCGAGCCCATCTGTACGGGCGGCCCCACGGGTCTCTTTCTAGACCCTCCACCAGCTCCTCGAGGGCCTCGTCTTTGGCCCGACTGATGGCCAGCTGTAGCTCCGTCCGCTTTTCGACGTACACCGCATACAGCTGGTCATCCCTCTCCTCGTCCCGGGGGCTGCGCCGCCTGTTCCGACCGTACGCCCTCCGGGCCGCGTTGCAGGCGACGCGAAGGGCGGCAATCTCCGCCGACCACCAATAGACCGCCCGCCTGGGGGGCGCTCGGCCTACGCTAGGCATGGCCGCCCGGCACACCGCTGTGAAAACGTCGCCGAAACGGCCAGCCGCTTCGTCCACCCCCATTCCAGTCAGAGGCGGGAGGCTCCAGCGACCGACGATGGCCGCCTCCTCCGCCAGCTCCACATCGAGCCGCGTGAGGGCCCAGCGCGGGAACCGACTGCGCGCCCGGGACGACGACGCCGCCTGATTATCGGGGGCAGCAGACACCTCGAACCGGATATAACGGCCCAACTAGCACACAAGCGCTATAAGAAGCGCTACAGTAGCCAGATAGAGGATTTCAGTTACGGCATGGGCTTCTTAGTAAGAAATATAGTACATCTATAAGCTGCTAAAGATCTCTTGTAGCGCGAAATAGGCCACAAATTATACAACTATAAGCTCTGCAATTGATCTAAAGTGGCCGCTTATGTAAGTTAGAATAGAGCTACAAAGGCTGCTTAAAGGCCGTAATGTGCCCTCAAAGCATCCAAAGTTTCTCGTGCAGCGCTTTTCTGCTACCTTCACCTTATTTCGGAGCTCCTGTATTTTAAAATTAACTGCCATCGCTTTAAAGTAAGTTTATTGTTGATTTATAATTTTACGTGTACAAGATATGTTATAATTTTTATTAAATGAATTGAATGCGTGCTATGTGTAGTGAAAGGATCCATAACTAATACGAAGGATTTATCAAAACGGTAAGTAATATGGTGTTTTATTTCTATATGTACGTGAAATTGCAGTGCGAGTACCAGTTCATTGTGAATGTTTATATGAATTATCGTCAAAATTTTCACGCGCCCTCTGAATGTTAAGTTTTTAATGCAAAAATAAAATAAATGATTATGGTGAGGAATTAGGTTTCAACTTAAATAATAGTTTTTAGTACTTTTTAGTTTACAAAAAAGTTTAATTAGGGCTATACGTAAAAAAATAGACTTAATTTACATTTTAAATTACGAGTTTATGTCTTCAAAACGTAGTAATAACCTTAAAAACATCCATTTTTTAAAACAGTGTAACGCCCGCCTTATCCGGGCTTATGCATGTGGTCGGCCTTATATCGGCAGAGCACCTCTTTGCAATTCTCTTTGATTGAATTATTGCTTAGCAACTACGATTTTGTTTGAAATGTAAAGAAGTGGAAGATGTAAAAACTATATTCTTTAATAAATATTTGAGAAGTTGTGGTGTCTTCCCTCCTTTTATACTGGCGCCCAACGTGGGGCACACAAACATTTTTTACATCTTCCACTTCTTTACATTTCAAACAAAATCGTAGTTGCTAAGCAATAACAACCAAAGAGAATCTGCGAAGAGGTGCTCTGCCGATATAAGGCCGACCACATGCATAAGCCCGGATAAGGCGGGCGTTACAACAGTATAATGGCGTCTCCATAAGAGCAGCTCCCAGTGTTGGTTATATCTATTTTATCTGCTTGAACCGTAAAAAGGCTCTAGTATTTGCTGCTGTAGATGTTTAGGTTTCACGGTTGTAGTACTAGTGCGCTATCCAACTATTTTGAATGTACATCAGCGTTTTACAGTTACTATTAAGAGCCTCAGGTGGTCTTAACACAGGTTCTTCTATTTGAGATATGCAGTAAAAATACTACTTAGGGATCCGTCATTAAATTTTAAAGTTTTATTTTCCTATTATTCAATACCTACCTATAAATTACTATTATCTTTACCTATACAGATTAACTGATATAAATAGATAGATAGATAATACGTTTATTTGTATAGACAATTTCAAGTACATAGGTACCCATATTTTTAATGTGTAAAACTATCAGCAGTGTGACCAAGGGTAGGCTTTAGGTATTTATTCGAGGTATTCCATTTTTTGTTTCTAATTATCATACTTTATGTTTTTCAGTTACTGCCTGTGACAAATACCTACTCAGAAGCAGAGCTAAACCAGGAATCATCATCTCAAGAAATATACCTCGTAGTTCAGATTAATCCTGAGAATCAAACGCCAGAACAAATCTCTAATATTCAACAGTTTATATTACAGACATTGCCGAAAGTAATAAAAGAATCATAAATAATTATGTGTTTCATTTATGGCTTCTTCACTTGCTGTAAGACTGTCGTCCTCACAAATATCAGCTTTAGTAGTACTACAAGATGCAATATCGTTGTGCATTAAATTGGAAACTACGGAACCCTACCCGTACCGAAATCGCACTCGGTCATAGGCTGAATAAAAAAATTATAATATTATCATACAGCTTTAGGTTACATTTTTAGCACATCAGTTGCGAATATGGCGCTGTTAGCACTAGTATGAAGTCATGTCCCTTCCCTGTAGATGTAAAGCTATGAGAAATCATTAAAATACTAAAACTGTTACTGCACCGTTTTGTAACTCTCACGGCTATATAAAATATTTCATGTGATTTCTTAGACAACTATTAACCGTTTAGTTTCTATATAATTCTCATATATAGCGCTCAAGGCGCTATTTCAAAGTTACACAACTTTGCAATAGATATAGTGTTACAACATAAGTAATAAAATATGCTAAAGAGCGTAAGCCTTTACAAAATGTCTCTATACGGTCTTGAGTGCTATAGAGGTAAGTTAAAACTCTTTGCAAACTGCCCTGCCTACTAAAGTATTCTTTTACATCTTACAGTGGTATAAAATACTCCATTAACTCCATTTTATGTCCAATAGTAGTTTAGTGAAGCCAGTACTTGTTTTTGTATTACCATAAGATATTTTTTTGCTACAAAACATGTCCTGTAGCACCTAGCTGTTCAATAGTATGAAAGTACTCTACTGTTCAACTTTAGGAAAAATTTACAGCACTTTAACAGCTGCTATACTACACTTAGGCTGTATAAAGCCTGTATTAGCAGCTTGTGTGCTAGTTGGGGGTGGTCCGAGAGTGTCTCCACCCCCACCTCGACCCTCCAGTCCGTAACCAGGCGCGCGGCAGCGGGAGTGGCGAACGTTAGGTCCACCACCGACCCACCCGTCCGCCGCACGCACGTCTGGACTATCCCCCTATTCAGGAGAGACAGTCCCGCGGCCAGCGCCCATTCTTCCACCTTGCGCCCCTTGGGCTCGGTGGCCGGATTCCCCCACGCCGTGGATTTGGCGTTGAAGTCACCAGCCACGAGGACCTTCAGGGGCGCCAGCCGCCTTATCTCCGGCCCCAGAGCGTCCAGAAACCGCTCCAGGGCCGGCAGATCCCGGTTCGGGGAGAAGTAGACCCCAACTATGGCGTACTCTCCCCGAATCACCACCACGAACCCGCTGCCTCTCTTCTTGACCGCGAGGGGAGGGGCGGCGCTAGCCTTGGCCACGATAGCCACGGATCCATCGAGGTCCCCAGCCCAGTGGGACAGGGAGGGAACCGCGTACGGCTCCGAAGCCACCGCGACGTCAACGTCCCACTCCGCTATGGATTGCAGGAGGAGATCCTGCGATCTGGCGGAGTGGTTGAGGTTGGCCTGGAGGAATCCAACCATTACTCCTCCATTTGGCCGACTGGCGCCTCCTGTTGTCGGGCCCCTCGCGGAGGAGGGGACAGCCCTTTGCCACGGACCGGTGGAGGGTTACATGACCTGCCCCCCATCACGTGGTCCGCTGGTTTTCCAGCGGCACTACACACCGCGCAGCGTGGCTCCGCTGTGCAGGAAGCGGACAAATGCCCCGCCTCCCCGCACCTGTAGCAGAGCTGGCTGCGGTCCGCCTGCGAGGGGCACAACGCTGCCGTGTGCCCCTTCCCCATGCACTTATAACAGTGCATGGGGCGCGTCTCCAAGTGCCGGAGCAGCGCGCGGCCCCAGCCCACACTGATGCTGCCCAACTCGAGCAGCTTATTTGCCGCCACCACCGGGCAGCGCATCAGGGCAGAGCGAGAGCCCCGCCAGTCTGGGCGGACCTCGCCTACCCAGACCTGGTCTTCGTCACAGCCTCCAGCCCTGGCGACCGCAGCCCTGACCCGCTGCGCGGTAGCCGTGTCGTTCAGGCCCGTCACGCGGAAATCCGCAGACTTGACGGGCCTGGATACCTCCGCGACGCCGGCCAGCGCCACCCTCAGGGCCGACGCGAGCGCATCGGCCTTGTCCGCGCTGGAGGAGCCTGGGACCTCGATGAGCCTCGCCCCGGTTGCACTTGGGCGAATCCGGAGCGAGCCGATGCCCAGCTGCTCCAAGCTGACCTCCTGCTCGGCCGTGAGAAGGGCGGAGGCGTATGTGGCCCCGTTCTGCGCTGCCTCCGGCTGTAACTTGAGTATTACAGCCGAGGAGCTGGGGGCCGTCAACTTCTTCGCCTTCTTCTTAGCAGGGGCCGTGGACGCCACCGGGGGCGCCTTGCGCCCGGTTGCGGGGGCCGCCGCGGATGCCGCTGGGGGTGCCGCTGTCGGTGCCGCTGTGGGTGCCGCCGTGGGCTTGGGCCGGGACTTTTTGCCCACGCCCTTGCCCTTGCCTCCCTTCCCACTGACCTCAACCCAAGGGAGCTCTGGGTAGGCCTCGGCGTTGACTGCGGCCGCTGAGGTCGACGGCCCAAAGGGACCCCACTCCGTCGACCTCTCAGCCGCTCCCTTCTGCCCTGGGGCCGGGCGCGCTGGCGCCCGCACCTCCAACTCCTCTGTCTCGGGCTGCACAGGCAACGCAGGCCGCGCAGGCCGCGACGCCGGGCTTGAGCCGGAGGCCTCCTCGATGGCCGCCCTCGCGGCCCTTGCCACCTTTGAGTTGTCACCCGCCAGCGGTGGGCGGGTGGCCCTGCGAGGCGGATGAAGATCCTGTCCTGCGAGGCGGCTGTCAACAATCCTCTCCACCGTCCTCTCGACCATCCTCTCCATGGAGGCCTCCAGCCTCTCCACCAGCTCCTCCTCCGTTGGGGGAGCTGTGTGCCTTCCGGCATTCCGCGCGGCCTGCAGGACCTCGCGGCGGGCCTCCTCATAACCCTGACGGAGCGCAGCGGCCTCCGCCTTCATGTTGGCCACCTCTCTTTGGAGGCGGCCATTATCGGCTTTGAGCCGCCGTATTTCATCGGTCTCGCTCCGCCCCACCAGGGTGTCAACGATGTCCTTGACATCAGAGGAGGCCCGTACTATCTTCGAACAGTAGCCCCCCTTGAGGGCAGAGGACTTCCGGACGAGGCCGGTAATTACACTCAGCCTCTCCACCGCGGTGCTCAGGAGACTTTCGGCCCCCATCGCACCAAAGTCCGCCACCTCAATGGGGGCCACTTCCACCACTTCTTCCTCAACCGGGGGTCCTCCCCTCCGGAAGGCCCGAGCTTCCAGAGTGGACGAGAAGGAGGTCTCCACACCCTCATCGTCCAAGTTCCTCCTCACCTTGTTTCGGGCCCTCGCCGACTTGGAGGCACCCCGCGCCCCTCCTCCTTTTGCCACAGCCTTTGACTGCGGCGCGCCCACCTCCGTGTCAGAGCCACTGGCGACCTCCGAATAGAGGCGCTTCGGGCCCAACAGTGATTCCGACAGTGAGGTGACGGACCCCATACTACCCAGGAGGCTCCCGAGCCTTCTCTAGCCCACGGCCGAGTCGGTCTCCTCCCCATCCGAGCCGATGTCCGATCTGGACCTGTCCTCGTCTTTGTCCTCTTTCCTCCCCCCGTCCGAGATCATCCCCTCCCGATCCAGACTTCCCCCTCCCCGCTTCTTCCTCCCCTCCTTAGTTTGGCCCTGAGAAGGGCCTTTTTTAAGGAAACGCCCGGAGGCGTCCCTTTCAGGCTTATTAGGCATATCCACAATTAATCGCATACAATGCTCCGACAGCAAAGTACTCATTAGCCGCCGGCCTGCCACTCTGTTTGCCTACCTAGTAGTATAAAAAGTACTTGGCTCTGACTACCCCGTAAGGGGTAAAACGAGACTGTGTAAGTATCTTCTCTCTCTATAGTCGTTTGTCTTCATGACTGCATGAGGGTCGTGGTATGTTATATGGAATGAAACACACTCAACGACTCTCTTGGCAATTTTAATGGAGTGGTTTGCCATTGCCTTCTCCAGTTCACACACTAGCTGATAATCATCAACCGGAGTGCAGATTTCCTCACGATGTTTTCCTTCACTGGAAGCAAGTGGTGGTCGATAAAAACTAACATAGGTACATGAGTCAGATTGGTATACAAACTCATGTAGCACGGGCAGGATTCGAACCTGGGACCTTTACAGCCACAGGCGGGCGCCCTACCATTCGGCCACCACCGCTTCATAAGTATCTTACCCCCTGTGATCTTACCTTAACCATAAGTCCGTTCTTGAAGCCTCCATCGTAGTTCTTGCTGGAAGGCGTGATGGGGAAGAGGCCGGGGACGGGGCAGTACACCTCGGTGGACCATTCTTGGCTCTATCTACCCCGTAAGGGGTTAAACGAGACTGTATAAGTATCTCACCTTAACCATAAGTTCGTTCTTGAAGCCTCCATCGTAGTTCTTGCTGGAAGGCGCGGTGGGGATGAGGCCGGGGACGGGGCAGTACACCTCGGTGGACCACGAGCGGGCTGACGAATTGTTGAGGACGTCTAGCAGGACTTGGGGGTCCAGGCCCATTCTGGAAACAAAAGTCGTTACCTTTAGTCTTCTTTAATAGTTTTTCTTAATTTTCAAACATGGCACCCCAAATTATAGCCAGCTGAAAGTGCATGTTATGCTCGGCATACCTAAATTCTCAATAAAGGATACAAAATATCACTTTTAGACTTCATAATGTTTACTGCTGAATAATTAATATAATCTCAGATTTGATGGGTCTAAGTTTGCCAGCTGTTCCAAAGCTCATGTAAAAGGTAAAACAATTGGAAATTCAATTTGAATAATAATTGAAACTGAATAATTATTGATTTTTTTATAATTGAATTTGTCTATGTATTATAACAGATTATTTAATACTATGCTATCATACTCTCTTCACAAGTGCATTGACAGAGCAGCTCATTTCCAATAATATGTAAATTAAATATACAATTCAATAATATTAAAATGACTCGATTCCTCCCTTCTATTTGCCTAGTCGATGATATTAATCGAAAGACACGATTTCTTACTTAAGTCAAGGAAAATGGCGATTCCATTTCTTTATGGAAATCAACGTAATTATGTTGATTCGAAATATTATATAAATGGCAAAGCGAATGTTGCATTTTGAGTTCTAATTTACTCAAATAGATGACATGCATGACTATCTATGATGCAGATAAATATGTTTAGTTAGCTTTGGCTCTTTGAATTTTAGGCTTTGTAACTGTATTATTTTCCAACAAAATTGGAATTTTGTTGGAAAATAATACGGTTACAACGCCACCGACACCGTTTACATTACCTACTCAAACAACTCGCTTTTTGTACTATTTATTTACCCGCGGGAACCAATTTACTTTAGAAACTTAAAGGCTCAAAAATATTATTGTAAGAAAGGTTATTTCCATACTTCGTGTGGCAGTCGAATTAAACAACCAAGCCAGAAATCGCTAGGTGGTTTAGAAATTCTGACACCAAGGTGCGTGGGTCGATTCTCTTTTCCTCGACTTTTCTTTAGTGCTTCGGCTTCATAAAGATTTTATTATTAATTTCATTTACACATTTACTTTCATTTTTATTTTCTGTAAAATAAAAAACAAAATGGAGGAAACAACAAATAGGAATGGAACATTGCCTGCGTTTGTGTTCCCAAGCAAATACAATGCAACCTGACTCAAAACCAGAGTGAATAAGCTGCTTCTGGGTGGCTGACCTCATCTCTGTCGTTGGGCAAGATTGTGGTCAAGATCAAACCCATCTTTTATATAAAAAAAATAGATAAAAAGGCATCATTTCAGCAGCGTCTTGCAAATACTTACTTGATGCCCATGTTCATGCACTCAGCAGTGGCCATGCCAGTAATGCCCATCAGCATGTTATTGGCCAGCTTGGCCACTTGGCCAGAGCCGATGTCTCCGCAGTGGAACTGCTTGGCCCCCATCGCTTTGAGCAAAGGCAGCGATCTGTCAAAGTCCTCTTTGCGTCCTCCGGACATAAACGCTAGTGTGGCGTTTTGGGCGCCCATGGTACCTGGAATTTCCGAAATTATCATTTTTTATTGGCACGACTACATTCCCTGAAAAGACGAATCAAACCAGTCCAAAGTTGATGCGGTTACACCAAGTCAATCTCAAAAAATCCACCGCTAAACATAGGTAGCGTCTCTTGCAAAGTTTCTATAGGAATGGTTGTAAATCTAGGACTCAAACAAGTGGTATTTCAATGATGAGCTTCTTCGAATAAGTTTGAAATTATAGTATGTCGATCACATCACAGAAGAAGAAGATCACATCACAGATCAGATCACAGAAGTGTGCTCACAAATCCCGTGCTCTATGATGTCGATAATGAAGGACTATTGTAATATAGATGTTAACTAGAGGTAAAACATAGAAGTTGGATTTTTTTGGGTAAATAAAGTAGCTATAGAACATAGTCTGAAGTTTCATTTTTACGCGCAATTTTCTATGGCAAAGCATTTCCAAATTTGACCTCATATACAAATTGTGTTGAGTTTGTAACTTGAGATAAGTATCTGTTATAAGTACCTAATTAAAATATAAGTATAATTAACATTTATATGTAAAAGTGCCATTTACATAATTTCGCTACGATGTCATGTCAACAGACGAACAATAAAAAAATTATCTCCAGATTTTTGCTGATCATTTAAGTGTTCTCTTACGTAACAAGCAAACCTATTTGTTTTACAGATAGCAACAAATTGTTATCGATGATAAGAATTGTTTTTCTCAATACGCCTACATAAAACGTGTCGTAGATATGTCAGTGATAAACTTATCAGTGGGCTGGGTCGCCCCCTAGGATAAGGTATATATAGATAGACACCCCGTCTCTATGAGTACTTTTTTTACGTTTGTTGTGTCCTCATTGCTATGAGACGTGGTCATTATGTGGAATAATCATCAATTGACAGCAATAATAATATGGATTGGTTTACCATTGCCGTTTTCATTTCACACACTAATTAATCAAATAGACTGCAGGTAGACAATATCCTTACGGAATGATCCCTAACCGGAAAACAGGTGATTTATCTATATAATTATTTTATTCCTTAGCTAAATTGCTCAATACTCTCAAGGACAAGGTAACTGTGGTTGGGATTCGAACCTCTGTCTTTTCGATCACTTGTCCGCTTCTGAACCTTTCGTTCATCACTTCTTTATTAACTAGTGTGTGAAATGGAATGGGAAGGAAGAGTGATAGGGACAAATATAACAAGGTTTAAGAGTAATTTTGGGAGAGCGTGGAAAAGCTTTCCCAAAATTTCCACTTGAGCGGAATCAAAGAGCTGATGAGAGGAAGTATCTTGGACTTACCTCCAGATACTGGGGCATCGATGAACCCTACTCCCTGTCCGATGGCAACTGGGTAAATTTGTTTGGGCACATTGGGGTCCACTGTACTAGAGTCGATGAGAAGGGTGCCTTTTGCTGCCTGGAAAGTATAATTTACGTAAGTAGTAGGTACACATTGTGATAATTGCTTTGATTAATCGTCATGGGTTTTTTTAAATAAGTTTTTGTTTTCGTAGAAATGTAGTAGGTATCTGTTTTTGTTCGACGGTAATCAATCATAACAATCGCGTCAAGCACCACCTTATTGCTCAGCAGAATGGATACCAGGACATCAGTGCCAACAAGAGCTAACCAAATATTAGTAACTCCAGAGTCACTCTAGTTATAACCAGTTATAACTAACCCGTGGCATTGTAAGTAGGGTCAGTCAGTGGGTCAGGCAGTAATTGTTGATAGAATCACTGGCGTTGTTTATATGTAGGGGTCAATAATGAAAAGAGATTAACGAAAGGTATTTACAAAGCAAAGGTGAATGGAAGAGTTTATCAGGGTCTACCTCGGAGACCGCACTTCGACCAGATTGCGAGCCTCCTTAAAAATAGATATATTAGGAAAACCGATAACTGGCGAGCATGTATGAAGAGTGTAGAGGAAGCGAGAGAGATCTGTAAGGATCATTGCAAGTGGAAATTGCTAGTCTCTGCCTAGCCCCACGGGAAACAGACGTGATTATATGTATGTATGTAATGGTAGGGAACTTACATGTGCGACGACACCGTCCTTTCGGAGATGTCAAGCACGACCTTATTGCTAGGCAGTATGGATACCAGGGCATCAGCACCAATAAGAGTTATGCAGATGTTAGTTTCTCCAGAATCCACCTTAACCAGAGGTTTATATTTATGTAGGGTCAGTAATGGTTGAACTTACATGTGCGACAACTCCATCCTTTCCGAGATACGCGTCAAGCACGACCTTATTGCTAGGCAGTATGGATACCAGGGCATCAGCACCAATAAAAGCTACACAGATGTCAGTGACTCCAGAGTCACGCTAGTTATAACCAGTTATAACTTCGGTGAACTTACATGTGCGACAACTCCATCCTTTCCGAGATACGC
The DNA here is from genome assembly GCA_018467065.1 of Ephestia elutella. NCBI lineage: Eukaryota > Metazoa > Arthropoda > Insecta > Lepidoptera > Pyralidae > Ephestia > Ephestia elutella. The sequence continues at coordinate 3,148,036 of CM031580.1, read as the reverse complement.
GTCAAGTACGACCTTATTGCTAGGCAGTATGGATACCAGGGCATCAGCCCCTTCAAGAGCTGCAGCGATGGAGGAGGCTCCTGTGATGCCGTCCTTAGCGGCTGCCTTGATTGCGTCTGACGAGGGGTCGTAGCCTTTTACTGTAAAGCCCTGGAAGGTAAGGCAGTAAGGTGATGTTTTGCTTTGACAGGTTTTTACTGACAAGGCAAAACAGGATTATTGTAGAGATTAATTATTGCGGCGCTTTAACGATATCAGCTACATATCAGTATAATATTCCGTGTTATCTAGTTTTGAGAAACTCCTAGTCCGGATTCACCTCATAATAAAATTCTGGTTAAAAAACAGGCACAGACGTTCTATTTTTATTTCATTTCATTTTTAAATGACGATCTGAAACGAAACAGCAAAGAGAACTTATTTACATAACTCTGCATAATCTTGAATGAATTGAATGAATTTTAATTTCAAATTGTATTGGCTCCCACGATTTTCCCTCAATCTTTACATTTACGCAGCTCCCCCTTTTTAATCTTTTTCCGATGGTTTAATTTTTTCTAATTGACTTCTGTGATGGTAATCTGAAGAAAAAGATTTTAACATGCCAAGGCGCACCTGCGCCTACATAAAATTAAATTAGAAATTACTTAAAGGGGTTTGGGTAATTTTGTATGGACCAGTGGCGTCATTTTTATTTTTCGCGGCCAGGGATAATTTTATTACTATTTGATAGCACCCTAATAAAGAAACATATCGTAGTGGTAAACATTGTTCTAAGTAATATCGGAGCTGAGGTATGATGTTTTAAAATATATATTTTTTGCCTGTAGTTCACAAGAATAATACACATTAAACGTTACACTATGGCGCTAATCTTAACTAAGAGCTGTAGAAAAAGGCAGAAATAGGAGAAGAAGGTAAGAAAACCTTCCTTTAATCAACGGCGGATCCAACTTTCGGGTCAGGGGGGGTCACATGGTCAAGTGCGTGGTCGATACTCAAAATAATCCCGAGAACATTCGAGGGCTTATATTCCAAGGAGGGCTATGACCTGAAGGTTGACGCCCCTCCTCCCCCCGCCTCTCATCAGCCCTTGTGTTTAACTATATTAACGTAAACCTATTGGGTACATTTTTCTGATAATAGTACATCTAGTTGTATATCTCTCCGCGCAATAGTCGTCGAAACCGCGCGACCTTCGCGTTGTGGCCAGCGGCTAAGTTCACAAGTTCTTCGTGCAACTACGTCGTAGTACTCACGTGATTGGTCACGAAGCTATTGGCATGATTAGCGGAAACTTCTACAGGTGGATCAACAAAAACTTCTACAGGTTGACCTGTAGTAGCTTGCACATTAACTTGTTGATCATAGCGCTGAGATGCCCTGCATATTTTGTCTTCTGTATTAAACTGTAATAAGTGGACACTAGTGTTAAACGCTACCAACGTACAGAAGTAACTTCTGTACGTCTTCCCACCTTTCTAACCAAATGACGAAATACGAACCCACAGTCAATATGCTGGATAGAAACTTCAGTATAACCCAGTACCAAAATATCTTGGAGTTACCTTTGACCTTAGCCACACTTAGGCCCGACACACATAAACAAACTGTGTAAAAAGCTCCTAACTCCTAGAATATCTTGCACAAACTGGCTGTAGACACTCAGCTAAATCAGATGATGAGAACAAACACTGCTCCGTGAAGCTACAAACATCCACAGAAACCCTAACCTGCTGGTACATCACCTATAAGTTTGCCAAACCGCCACTACACCGTCTGAAATCACGGCCATCATCACAGCAAATCGTAAGCGAACTCCTTAACACCGAGCTGTACACAGCTAGTAAGTAGGAGTGAAATGCTAATACTCCGAAAACCATTCAGGTCAACTAAAATCCCATAAAAAACTGGTTGTAACCTTGGAGTGTATGGTGTCAGCTTAACAGAGCACGAACTGGATGCGGACAGAGCAACGATTTTATGGCTAAGCGTGGTTGCCGAAAGTTATCGCCGTGCGAATGTGGAGCTGCACTACAGGACGTTGCGCATATTGTTAAAGATTGTCCCCTGTTTGACTTTTTGACTCATGGCTTGCGCAGTGAAAACAGTCCTAGGACCAACGGCATATCCTGTATGGGCAGATACCCCTCCATGTCGTCTAAAGAGCTGAAATAGCTTCCTTAGACTGTCTTGCATCCTAGACCAGGAGGCAAAGAATACTACTACCGAAACAAAAAATATCCTTTTTCCTACCCCAATATCCTCCCTGCTGAAAAGTTCCCACCAGGTGGCGATCTCCCCTGGGCAGTTTGGAAGTTCTTAAACAGACTCCGGGCTGGTGTAAAGACATGACATGATAACAGCAAAAAGAGGAGCTTTTCTAATCATAACCTGTGAAAATGTGATGCGATTCAGTCAATAGACCTTCTGGCATGTCCCAACTCTGCCCCACTTCTTGCACTATGGAGAACCTTAACGAGGCCAACGACAATGCAATTACCGTGGCCACAGAGGGTGTTTCCACGGTCTTGGGCTATGCTCTCCACTTCGGGCTAGGCCAGCCCGATTGTCTTGACCTCCGCTGCAATAGTGCGTCGCCAGGTCTGCTTGGAACGGCCAACTTTGCGCTTGCCCTGGGGTTCAATTCCAAAGCTTGCTTCGGGATATGTGAGGGATTCCTTCTCAGTTTATGACCAATACATGACCACTTACGGCTCCTGATTTGGAGGTCTATTGGCATTTCTCGGCATCGTTCCCACAGCTGTTCATTGAAAATCCTTACCGGCCAGAAAATGCCAAGTATTTGACGCAGGCAGTGGTTCACAAAGACCTGAATCGACGGCGCGATCTTTTTAGTGACCTCCCAAGTTTTACATCCATTTTACAGGACTGTTGATTGACTGACTGACGTTTGACCGAAACATTTTGAGTTTCACTCTGAGGGACTTTACTTTTTGGAACGCCACACGGGCCGGTGTTGTGCAAAGGCGGCTCAAACTTTATATATCCTAGCAGCAACATCCTTTTCCGCACCGCCAGACTTCGAGACTACACTTCGCGTTGATTTTAAGGACAGCTTTTGAGGCCTCTCGCTGCAGCTCGTCCAGTTTAGCTTGCATGTCGACATGCTTAAGACTGAGCAGACACAGGTCATCAGCGTAGTCTAGGTCATCCAGTTGATCGGACAGTCCATTCTTTGTCGTCGTTCACTATGAGCATTATATACCCAGGGCGATAAGAAATAAAAGAGGCGAGAGAAGACACCTTTGCCTGACTCCGGCGTGAAGTGCAATATCTTGAGAGATTAGTCCTTTGTGAGCAATTTAAGAGAGTTATTTTAATATAGGGCTTTTAGCAGGTCACTAATCTTGGGTGAAACTCCGATTTCGTCAAGCCGGCGGTGCCAAATACTTGGCCAAATGGCCAATGCAATGTATCGAAAGCTTTCTCGAAGTCGACAAACGTAAATTGAACGTAAGTGGCTTCTTCGAGCATGATTCGGAATGAATTTATTTAGTCCACGCAAGAGTGGTTGAAGCGGAATCCAGCCGTGGCCACATACTGGTCTCATTTAATTCAATTTAGTGATTTATTATTGCATTTGGATTTATGGGGGGAGCATGCCCCCAGAAATTCGAATGGATGTATACATTATTTTTCTATACTCAAATAAACCTTGGAAACACTGCCGGGCTAACAATACGCACTCGACCATGTGACCCTCCCCTGACGCGAATGCTGGATCCGCCCTTGAAGATCTCTATACGTCTCATTATTGGGCACAGGTCTCTGCATGAATCATGGCTATAATGTAAAAAGTGAAACAAATTGAAGAATTGTAGATTCATAACAAAAAAAAAAACAGTATGCCGTTACGGGACACCCGGCAGTTGTAAAAACATCTGAATATCGTTCGAAACTAGACTTGTTTCATTCTAATCGTACCGCATGTATAAAACCAGCATAAACAAAGCCATTTTTTACATTTTATTAGCATTATTGTTAAAATCGTATTGAATTGTTAGGCAAAAATATGAAAAATAAAATGCCTAATATCTCAGCTCCGATATAGTTTAGCTATATGTACTCCATAATAAAGTTTGATCCCCTTGATATGTTCTTTCAAAATAACCAAGTTTGGTGAGTGGCCGCGAAAATTGAAAATGACGCCAACTTTACCCAAACCCTTTGACGGTTCCGTGCCCTAAAATAACAAGGGCCCCGTAGCATCAATCGCGTTATAAATTTACTCATTGAACAGATTAAATTGAAATTTGACTAATATATGTGAAAGTTTGTGATATGATGGATCGGTGTTTGGATGTCTGTCATTTTTCACGCAAAAAGTACAAAACAGATTTCGATGAAATTTGGTACACGGGTAGCATTAAATCTTAGAATAGACAATAGGGTTCTTTTTATTCCGAAATTCTTACGAGAGCAGAGCCTGGGGTGCAGCTAGTATGTATGTACATATATTCATATATGAACCAAACACGAGTGTGATGCAGGTAAATGAATTTTTTATCAGTCATTATTGATCAATAGATTATTATAATAATCCGCTGATTATATCAATGACCGCCTCGGCGGATGACGTCATGCGATTAATTTTCATACTTTATTTTATGAATGAAAATCAATATTACTGAAAATCACCCATGTTCAGACAGCATCACACTAACCAACCCAAATTTACGGCAAATTAGCTGCAATTATCTCCGCATAGAGGTCTACCCAGGGTAGATATGCAGTCGACTGTACCTATTGTACTTTGATTTTTCGAAAATCGTGTAGTTTTAGTTGTGTTAATTTTTTACATAATTTCAGCGTTGCTAATAACAAGGTCAGTCTCTGTCAATATCATTAAGTAACTACAGCAATGAAGTATACTTAGATAACAAAATTAAACAACACAAAGATAATTTTAATGATATTTCTCTGACTTCTCATATTGATACGAGAAAATCACGTTAAAATCTGCTAGATAGATAGAATGTTATAACAAAACAAACAAAAATTATTTTAGAATGTAAATTTTGTAATTATTTCAGTACCACCTAGGTACTTTGTAATTAGAAACATTTGTATCATAAAAGTAGGTAGCACGCGCCCCCTTGCAGCCCTTCTTCTTTCACTTCATGATCTCTTTCACTTCTATGATTTGTATTGTTTGACGATATCACAGTGGACAATCAGGTCAACCAACCTAGTCACTTGGACGTGTCCTACAGTCATAAATTGTGAACTGACCTTATCGAGAGTTCGAATAAAATAATAAAAAAATCCATCTTTTATTTGCATATGACGTAATCAAGTAGGTATATTATTAATGTTAAAAGAGCCGAACTCGATCTTTTGACTTTTATGATAATGTTACAGAGGATATGGTTTGCATAAGTACTTTTAATCTAAATATTTACCTACTTCTTTTAATAGCTTTCACTACTTCGAGGTTTATATTTGTTTGTTTTCGCCGAAAAACTGTACTTACACAGTTTAGTGGTTTTTTTTTTGCCAATATTAAAAACAATTGGATATAGATACTGCAGTTGTTTTAAAATTTCTAAGATTTGAAATAAAGTTTCTTAAAAAAGATTCTCAAAAAACTTAGGAAACGTGATTTGTTTTGGTTCTGTAGTACCTACTTATTTTGGACGTATTTACGCCTGTGAACCGTAAAACATGACAGCAAACCGGCATTGTACAAATAACACTATAAATATTCATAAACACACACCCATTTAAATACCACTAGCTCCGCGACCGGTTTGCGTCCACATTTTGTATGAAAAACTTACCTTTTTTACTAAGTTTGCGGCCATGAAACCTCCCATATTGCCAAGACCGAGGAAAGCGACATTTTTGTCCGATTTTGAGCTGTAACCCCTCTTTGGAATAGTCAGTAATAAGCACTGCGTCGCACGGCCGGCCATTTTGTTTATTTTTAAACGCGTGTTGACTCGGCGCGCGCGCAACTCAACTGGTTCGAATTATACGTGACCGCGTTATCACTATCAGTTGAATAATAGCGATAGCGACTGATTGTAATTGACATTTGATTATTTAGGCATATTATATTTTATGAACATAATCAAGTGTAAGATACATAACATATATAAATTACATCATAACTATAACCAAATACTATATAAACTCTAGATAACTATCTATAATAAAGTATAACTAGTTCCAACCAACATTTTTAGGGTTCCGTACTCCGACAAGGAACCCTTATAAGATCGTTCAGTCCGTCCGTCCGTCCTAGTCTGTCACAGCTTTTTTTATCAGCTTTACCATTTGCGAGATATAGCTCGCCAAAGTCGTTTACACGGTGTCCTCCCCCCCTGTAATTTCTAAAGTCTTGGAAAGACTCGTTTCAAATCACTCACGTAAAGAAAAAGGCGCGGAAACTTTTATTTAAAATTGTTTCGGGTATCCTGATGAATACTTTTGAAATTATAAATAAAATAAAAATAGGTACTTATATACTTTTTTCCAAAAGAACGCAAGAAATGCAAAACAGCGCGGTGCCAAAAATGACTACGGAACCCTACTTTATGCGTGGTCCGACACGCACTTGGTCGGTTTTTATCATTTCATATACTTATTGTTTTCAGAAAATTAAACTGTATCAAATGCAGCAATATTTATTTTTTATTCAATAATTTATAACTAATTATTTGTGAGTTGCCGTTAAACTGCCAAGCTGTATGGCAACAATAATGTATTTTGTTCTTGAAAATAAAAAAAAATAAAAAAAAAATATGTAGGTACCTAAGTACTAGTCCCAGTTTACCGCAATTTCATAATACTGATTAAATTAACTTCGTTCTTGACGTAAAATAATAAATTAACACGCACAATAAAGGGAAGCAATTTGAAAAGATTAATGTGTAACGCAAATCGAGGAATGCAAAATATACGGCGTACTTTTTGAACCCCATTGAACACCATTGTTGATAGAAATGATAGGGTTTATATGTATTCGAAATATTCCGGACATGTTAAGGAAAGAGTTAGACACCTAGGTAAGTAAATACAAATTAAGAGTGAAAGGTCGCTAGACCATCGTCGTTTGAGTAGAGTCCCCAGTTTAAAGCCCTGTCCCTTGATAGACTTTTACAATATGCTAAGGAAGAGAAGCAGTTGGAACGTTGGAACATTCTATGGCTTTTCTTCGCTCCCAGACTGGGCTATGATTCTACTAATTACAATTGTGCCTAGTTGTATCTCAAAAGCCAAAGAAATTGTAATAAAGCATATAGATCTAAAAGAGATCTTAAAGAGATCTTTAGTTCAATCTCTTTGGCTCTTGAAACAAACGTAGATGTCGCTACGCTGTTCAGTAGAATCGGTCCAAAGCATGAAAGCTTCATTAAGTTTTCTAAATTGATAGCAAAAAAAAGTACAAGTTACGCAAAAGAAAATGTCCAGATTTTCCTCAAGACTTGGTGACCCTTCTCGTAGCGGTTTATTGCGGGTTCTCGCCAAATAGTAGTCTTTATGGATATATTTCCTAGTAATGATTCAAGTTTTTATTAACGAAGTGTCATTTTGAGATAATGGCGGTCGGATATTACGCAAACTTGGAGAATTGAGTACCTATCAATAAAAAAATATATAAAATTTTAATCAGAGTACATACGTCTGGGGGTAAGTTAATATGATTATTTAATAATTGTGTCTTATGTTTAAGTTTAGGTAAATGTATATCTTTAGGTACCTAATCCAGTATGCCAGGATTAAGTAAAAATTAAGACGGCGAAGTTGAACCACGAAAGTAATTTCCTAAAAAGTCTAATTTAATTTATATTGTTGTAAAATCATAAAAAGACATGGTAAGATTGTTTACATAATAGATCTATTATAAATAAATGGACTTTACTACCCTTTGTGTTATTCTAAGTAGGTTCATTCTACCCGTGCCAAAATCAGTCCAATAGTTTTTGCATGAGAATTCCAAACATACAAATTTTCTCAAAAACTTTCACGTTTAGCAGGGGCGTAGCTACCGTGTAACAATAGGGTATTATGATTAATAGGATTATCAAGATTTCTATCAGTAGATTTGCCGCCCTTCATTTCCCACCTCTCTCTCAGCCTAAAGACGTCCACTGCTGGACAAAGGCCTCCCCCAAGGATTTTATCCATGGGGGGTTTTGCCGTAATCACCACGCTTGGCAGGCGGGTTGGCGATCGCAGTGTGATGGCACAGTACGCGGAAGGATGCTGCTGCCCATCCTCCGGTGTTTTAAATCCCTTAGTCGCCTCTTACGACACCCACGGGAAGAGATGGGTTGGTGCCTATTCTAGGGCCACACCACAGGCCACACCCACCTACTCCCACCTTTTCCCACCTACTGTACCTTTACTTGGTAACATACAACGCGAACTCGCAAACGATAATCATATAAAATTCGCAGTATATTTGCGGTTTTATCTTAATTATGGAAGGTTCATTGTGTTCCAACAAAGAACCGCGGTCGGTTTGATGTCAGCCATTATGGATGACTGGGCCCAGATTTGTTCTCGTTTGTACCAGTTGGTTTGATACTAGGTGAACAGGTAAATAGACTGTTCATGTTCACCTAGTCGGTCATGTTCATTGGCAAGCGATTTGAGAGCTGATCCTCAGTTTCTGTGTCTTCAGCTCGGAAATCGCTTGCCAATGTGGTCTTTGCAGTCCTTGGCACACTCTGCTGTCATGTCAATTGTCCTTCTCAAACCTGTTAATAGACCTGTACGACGCCATGATCAGTGCTGTCTCAGTGGTGTCGTACTGTCACGACTTAGATAGTTACGCTTGCGTTGACTCACTCGTAGGTACATAAGTACTTTTGTTTGGGACCCAATTCCTCTCATACTCTAATCTCTGAGTGGGGACTATGAGATGACTGTTTGTTGTCCATTCAATTCGGGTACCTAAGTATATGAGAGATGCTTCTCCACGGACAAGAAGAGCTTCTTATTTCGAGTCGGAATCCAGTATGTGAGCATTGTCGTTGACCTTTTTAAGGTCCTCCATAATGTAGGAAGTAGGGCAATTGAAGTCTTCTTTATCCGTTTTATACCAACCAAGCTTTAGTTAAAACTATATAAAGTCCGTTTATTCATAATTATCCTATTATGTAAACAATCTTACCATGTCTTTTTATGATTTTACAACAATATAAATTAAAATAGACTTTTTAGGAAATTACTTTCGTGGTTAATAAATGTTTTACTGTAGAATGTTTAGGTTCGAACTAATATTTGATTTTATTATATAAAAAGTAATGTGAAGATTGTTTACATAATAGGACAATTATGAAAAAAATGAGTTTAGAAACACTTTTTGGCCAATCGCTTGGCCGTCCTTAGGGACAACCGAGCAGTTGCAGGAAGAGTATTGCTGTGCGCTAGGCAGTGTTTATCACTTGATTAATACATAATTAACGTCCGCAGTTTGTAATAATGGCGCCGTTTTCATTTCAAACCTTTATCACATGATTATCGGACGAGATCTACCCCTTTTTGGATTCACTCGGCATTTTCTTTTCGTAAAAAAATTGTTCATGCATGTGATCTGTTTTTATTTTTCTAAATACAGAAAGAACCAATTTTAATAATATTATTGTGGGAATAATAAAGAAAAACACAAATTAAACTGTATAAATTACATTTATTTCTTTTGAAAATATTGTTTAAAAATTATACAAATATGTACAGTAGGTACACTACAGTGCCTGGCGATATAAAACTTAGGTACATCACATTATTTATTGTTAGAATTTTAGACCAAAATACTATTGAAAAATTGAAGTCTAAGGAAGAAAAATTAATTTATTTAAAGTCAGTGCCATACATTGCACAATTTTTATCACTGGCTCAAAATCTTGACAGCACCTAAGAGACCCTTGACTAATTTCGGATTTATAGAGCGCTATCCCTCTCACACTTGTACAACGTCAGATAGTGTGCGACAGAGACAACGCTCTACAAACTGACATAGTCGAATGATTATTTCTAAAGGTCGAGTTTCTTGTATTCATACACAATGTTAATTGTTTTTGAAGATATAAATAAATGAATGAGCCGGTCTCCCCCACAGCGGAGAGGAGAGGAGATGTGTTTCAATAACCAATAGGATCTCATTAACAAAATTCGAATATTGAAAAGCGGAATTCTATTGGTTGTTATAGGATTGGGTTTTCGTTCGAATTGGTCAATTCTGTCAGCAATTTTATTGAAGGCATAACATTGAACTGCACCCACTCGTTAGTACTTCTTTTGCCTGTCAACTCGGAAAGTAAGGCCGTGACGTCCTCTTTCACGGCCAGAAGTTCTTTGAGTAATCTAAAAAGAAAAATATTTTTATAAAATATAGTACGGTCGTTGGTCGGTGTCTATGGACTGCGGTGATTGTTCACCATCAGGCAACCCGCATGCTTGTTTGCCTAATATATATAGTAGGCAAACAAGCATGAATAAATGTTATCACTTTGATGAGTATATGATCCTTATATTTGGATAAATAAGTTTCATCTATACATGTAATAAAACAGTAAAAATATTTTGTCTGTACATTTAGTATTTTTGACTGAAATGGATAGTGGGACACTTAAAAATAATAATAGAAAACGAAAATTTTTTTTTAGAATTTTTTGTCTGTCTGTATGCATGTACGCGTTTCACGCAAAAACTACTGGACGGATTTGAATGAAACTTTTTTTGTTGTATAGCTATTAAGCCTGGGTAACATATAGGCTATAATTGATTTTGAAAACTGGAACACCTGATGAAGAACCATAACAGAACAGCTAAACTATTAGAAATATGGAAATGATACCTTTGCAAAAGTTTATCAATCTGACGGGCATTTTCTGTTGACGTATAAAAATCGAAGATCAGGATCATCTGATGAATAATTCCAAGAGAGCAGCTACACTATTACATATATAGAAATGGCGCTTTAGCAAAAGTCGTTCAACCTGATGAGCATTTTCTACTGACGTATAAATAGACAGGACACGGGATAGGACCAAGAGGGACTCGTTTATTGAATGAAATATCACTTTTGATTCATTTTAACACCGCGACTGTACTACGAGTACCTTATATTCCTGCGGGACACGAGATAACCAAATGGCTGAAATTTTGAGTACTGGAGTTTAGGTACTACAGTTTGGAACACAAAGATTTTTCATCTAAGCGAAACTCACGCGGGCGAAGCCGCGGGCAACAGCTAGTTTTTAAATATTTAGGAAATGAGAAATCGATCATATTCCCGTTAATCAAAGTGGCCGTGTTAGCCTTCCACATTAGTTTGGCAATTAACTTTAAAAAATGGCGCATTTTAATACGGATTCTAAAGTGGTATAACACTTACTACATTATTTCTTAGATTGGCCGAAAAAAAAGTTGTAAGGAAAGTCAGTCTCATAATTGTTTAATAATTGTTAAACTTAAAACCTTTTTTTTTTAATTATTTTTTTTACAAAAGATGTTCAAACTACCGTCCTTCAGCCGCATCTTCTTAAAAAAGATCGGGATATCATACGGGCGAACCTTCGGTATTTACGAATTCAACGGAGCTCAACTACATTTTCAATTGGCTTGAAATAAATCTTTTCTTTCACTGCTCTACGGTAAAAAAAAAATTTTTGCCCAATCTAAGAAATAATGTAGTAAGTGTTATACCACTTTAGAATCCGTATTAAATGCACCATCTTTTAAAGTTACTTGCTAAACTAACGTAGTACATTTTTTTTTCAGTACATTCAGTTAAAGTTGAGTAAAGTATTAATTTTGAATTCTTGGTTCGGGAAAAATTGAAATCCTTTACCAAACTGGAGCAGTTAGAATTTAAGATTACAGGTTACAGAAGCACTATTAAGGATAACAAAAGAAAGATAAAATTGGAAAAAAGTAAAGATTTGTAGGAACAGGAGGCCAAAAATCATCACAGGGTATACATTTTTTTCCAATTAACAAAAATGCAAATTATTTCTAAAATACATAACATAATTTTTATTTTTTATTTTTCTGATAACTATTATGATAAGGCGCATCACCTGATTACGGCTTGACGTCGACTTCTGGGACACCCTGTATAAACTAATTATATAAAATTATATATATGTTATCGCTGAAAATTTTAAGTTTCATGACTTGAAAGCTGAAATATTTTTTAAATTTTCGGTGCCTTTATGAATTAATTAAGCCGAAAATGTGTATTTTTTAATAAAAAGTACACGGTTGAAACCTTAATAGAGATCATAATCTATATCCTGTATTATTTTTCCACTTCGTAAATAAACTCTAATCTTCATGAAAATTACAATTATTTTGAATGTGGGGTTGGACATGGCCTTAACTAATCACACCGATTGAGTTAGCCCAATCTAATTCTAGTTCGAGACTTGTGTTGTGGGGTGCTAACTCAACGATAGTTTTCTCTTAATTAAAATTAAATCCTCTTAGTAAAAATTATGATAGTAATATAACAAAATAAAATTCTTACTCTGAAGACCTGACAATAATTGATGATTGACTGATGTTCAATGATTCCGTGGAATCTGACTCTAAATTTGGATCTTCATTTGATTGCCTGCAAAAAAAAAAATATAGTAAAACTATGATTATAGCGGCACTTAGCACGAATCTTATTTTAATTTAATCAAAGTTGAGTTTAAAGCGCTAAAGTTTAAGAAAGACTAAATAAAATTATGTTTTTTTAATGTGTATTATATTAAATATAGACCGCCTGTATAGTAGGGTGTTAATGAGCAAAAGAGATTTTTAGTCCAACAGTGGATTTTTTCATAAAATACTAATTGTGCCCGGAGTTCGGCGTAGTGAGAAATTCACGCGGGTGAATTCGCGGGTAAAAGCTAGTATCCTAAATGTGAAAAGGAGTTTGTTTATTTTGTTTGTTTGTTACCTCTTCACGTTTTATATAAATGATGCAATAGTGTCTAAACTCCGTTTTTAGGGTTCCATACCTCAAAAGGCAAAAACGGAACCCTTGTGAGATCACTTTGTTGTCCGTCTGTCTGTTAAACTTTTTTTTTAGGAACGCTTAAAGGTATCAAGTACAAATTAATAAGAATACACGGATCCACGGTCTCTTTCAGCAAAAAAATAATCAAAATTATTCGTTAATGCGATTAAGAGATATTACCGTGAATGTTGCGAATTTTCGCATATTTTGTGATATCAGGAAGCAATCAAAACCTATAGGATACATCCCGTTGACCTAAAATTATGAAATTTGGCAAAAAGCAAGGTCTAACAGTACTTATACAGGAATAAAATTGTAAATATGTTGTTAGAAGTGTTAAAAACAGTGTAACAAACTTATTTTTACGCTGGATTCAGTATAAATCTTAGAGATCGAACTGCAAAGTTAAGTTTGTTTTTGAAACTAGTCTACTCTTTTAGTTAGAGCTATAATGTGAGATGCTTTGCGTGTACGGAACCCACGGTGCGCGAGTTTGACTCGCACTTGGCTTTTTCTTACCTACTTGTCCTATTATGTAAACAATCTTCACAGTACTTTTTGTTAAATTTTGTTGAAAATAAATCAAATATTAGTTCAAACCTAATTCTAAAGTAAAACCTAAGTTTAATAAGACATACAATTTGTTCATCGGCCTTGATGATGACGGTAACGCCGCACGGTGGGCTGAAAATCGGCTCTCATAGACATAGCAATGCCAATTCTTAAATGTCGCTGTTTTTGATTGATATATGGCTGTAATTTATAATAACCAAGCCTAAATATGTAAAAAAAGGTCATTGGGCATAATAAGCGGATGACTTATAATTTTTTTGCAAAAATAATGTATGAAACTTTAGTCAAAAATCCAATTTTCTCTGGACCTGCAAATCAAACCGTAATATCCTTCTAGGGGGTGTTACTACTAATTATTTGTTATTTTTTAACATACTACATATAACGGTTACTGCTGCAGATTTTTTTTAAAAAATCGATATTTATTTTTAATTTTTTTTATTTAGTTAAGAGCGTGGCCTGTGGTGTGGCCCTAGAATAGCACCAACCCATCTCTTCCCGTGGGTGTCGTAAGAGGCGACTAAGGGATTTAAAACACCGGAGGATGGGCAGCAGCATCTTTCCGCGTACTATGCCATCACACTGCGATCGCCAACCCGCCTGCCAAGCGTGGCGATTACGGCAAAACCCCCCATGGATAAAATCCTTGGGGGAGGCCTTTGTCCAGCAGTGGACGTCTTTGGGCTGAGAGAGAGAGGTAGATATATTCTGCGTTGTTATGCGAACATTATATTATATTGTAATACCACAGATAACATAATACTATACTTGTAGTGATACCGTATTCTCAATGTTTTAATCCTGTTTGTGAATGTGTTATGAAAACGTTGTGTTCACCTGTAATTGAGTTGCATGCTAGATTAAGTACCTAATTGAATGTATAAGATAATGTGAACATGTAACTTGTTGGTGTACCTTAAATAAATAAACAATAAACAATATTTGAATTGAAGTCTCACAACTCTTGGCTCTGACTACCCCGTAAGGGATAAAGACGTGATTCTATGTATGAAATTAACGGGGGATAAGCAACAAAGTAAATAAATGCCACTAACTCAGCAACAAGCGTGTGACAGCTGTCAGCGAGAACAGCAAGTGCGCGAACGCAGCGCGCCAGCCGCTCGCCCGGCCACTCCTCGGGGGGCAGGTCTTCCGACGATAACGACTCTGAAATATCACATATCAACAAATTTATGGACGATTTGCTAACAAATATCACATAGGTACAACAAATTAATGGACGATTTTCTGACAAATATCACATAGGTACAACAAATTAATGGACGATTTGCTGACAAATATCACATAGGTGCAGCAAATTAATGGACGATTTGCTGACAAATATCACATAGGTGCAGCAAATTAATGGACGATTTGCTGACAAATATCACATAGGTGCAGCAAATTAATGGACGATTTGCTGACAAATATCACATAGGTACAACAAATTAATGGACGATTTTCTGACATATATCACATAGGTGCAGCAAATTAATGGACGATTTGCTGACAAATATCACATAGGTGCAGCAAATTAATGGACGATTTGCTGACAAATATCACATAGGTGCAGCAAATTAATGGACGATTTGCTGACAAATATCACATAGGTACAACAAATTAATGGACGATTTTCTGACAAATATCACATAGGTACAACAAATTAATGGACGATTTGCTGACAAATATCACATAGGTACAACAAATTAATGGACGATTTTGTGACAAATATCACATAGGTACAACAAATTAATGGACGATTTGCTGACAAATATCACATAGGTGCAGCAAATTAATGGACGATTTGCTAACAAATATCACATAGGTGCAGCAAATTAATGGACGATTTGCTGACAAATATCACATAGGTGCAGCAAATTAATGGACGATTTGCTGACAAATATCACATAGGTGCAGCAAATTAATGGACGATTTGCTGACAAATATCACATAGGTGCAGCAAATTAATGGACGATTTGCTGACAAATATCACATAGGTGCAGCAAATTAATGGACGATTTGCTGACAAATATCACATAGGTACAACAAATTAATGGACGATTTTCTGACAAATATCACATAGGTACAACAAATTAATGGACGATTTGCTGACAAATATCACATAGGTACAACAAATTAATGGACGATTTTGTGACAAATATCACATAGGTACAACAAATTAATGGACGATTTGCTGACAAATATCACATAGGTGCAGCAAATTAATGGACGATTTGCTAACAAATATCACATAGGTACAACAAATTAATGGACGATTTTCTAACAGGTCAAGTTCTTACAGGTTAAAAAAAAATCGATGTAAGTAAAGTAAAATCTCAATAGATGGCGTTTTATGAAAGCTGAGTTGTAATAATGGCTGTACCTATATTGTGCGCTTTTACTTGTCAACCAGAGGCAGAAAAAAAATCACCTAACAGTTTGACAGTTGCACAAATCACAATATTGATACTTTTTTTTATTTAAAAAAAATGCCAATTGGGCATATTTGCTTTTTGTACAGTCTCCTGTTGGTTAAATGCTCCAAAAACACGTTAGCGCTGATATCCGTTCTACGCTAAACATTTGACGATTTGGCCAAAATACTAGGGTATATTAATTATATAGGGTATTCAAGGTTATAGATAGACTTTTGCATTTATAATATTAAGTATGGATTCAATACATAACATACCAAAAGGTCTATCGTGTACTTTGGTGACCGTCCTCAAACAACTGGCGAGGCTCGGCAACGAAACCGGCAACAGCTCACACAAAGTTTTAAAGTGGTCGTATCTGAAACATGCAATGTACGGTTAGCTACAAAGCAATATGATCTTTAAGGCAAGGCAATAAGGTCTTTTGACTGCATTTTACAGCAGTACAGTGCAATATGGATCTTTTGGCGCGTGTTTGAGGGCGCCATCTCCGTTTTAAATGAGAAATTTTAGCTTAAACATTAGTTCATTTTCCTACCAACTACCAAAAGATACTTGTCGCAGTTATGTAGGAAAACTGAATCATCTAAAGTCCATTTATTCATAATTGTCCTATTATATAAACAATCTTACCATGTCTTTTTATGATTTTACAACAATATAAATTAAAATAGACTCTTTAGGGAATTACTTTCGTGGTTAATAAATGTTTTACTTTAAAATATTCAGGTTTGAACTAATATTTGATTTATTTACAACAAAATTGAACAAAAAGTACTGTGAAGATTGTTTACATAATAGGACAATTAAGAATAAATGGAGTTTACGTCAACAGATTGTATTACCACACTAGCTTTTGCCTGCGACTAGTGGTCAGAAATCTAAAGTGTAATTTAAAAAAAAGAAAAATGAGCCACTTTTTGAATATAGGTACTTACTGTTTTACGTTAACCTGACACAGTCCGCATAGGACTTTGAAACACCTTAGGCAAAGAAAAAATACACTATGCGAAAAGAAGCGCGTAAAATCGCTTACCCTTACAAACTCAAATAAATCAAAAGTATCAGAGAGACATTCACTGTCATATAAAAATACAAATTTTATTCTAATTCCTGAATTCTGTGATATACAAAGTTTTTGATTACCTGGACCAACCGGTCAAAATGATCCCAGCGAACTTTATATCCGGATATTTTTCTATTTCGTCCGTCCAAGCCACGTGGTTGCTCACGTACCTGCTCACAGGCGATATTGCCTGCAACAACAAATAATGGGTCATTTTTCACCAGAAATTAACTTACTGCAGAAAATTACATCATTTAAGGTATTTACCTTAAAAATAAAAAATATATTTTAGTACTTTAAGTTTAATTTGGACTAGCTTTTGCCCGCGGCTTCGCCCGCGTGAATTTGCCACGGGAACAGTGCTTTTTCCCGGGATGAACTATGTCCTTCTCAGAACTTCTAACTATGTGTATGTGAAATTTCAGGAAGATTGGTACAGTACATAAATCATGAAGAGGTAACAAACAAACAAACAAAGAAACTCACTTTCGAATTTTTTATATTAGTTAGGAAGTTAGGATTAACAATTTTTTTTTATCATACTCCAATTATAACAATTCACATCACCTTATGATATTATCTATATTATCTACCCGCTATTACCCGCGACTCCTCCCGTGGCAAAAAGTATTCTTGGTCAACGGTTTTTCATTTCATACAAACTTTCATACTTAAGAATAATGAAAAATGAGCCTATATTTGACATCAAAAAAGAGACTATGTTTGAGGTCAAATACAGACGAAAATACCAGGAGATACGTTACTAGATATATAACTATCACCATGGCAAATTTCATCAAAATCGGTTGTGCAGTTAAAGCGTGACAGACAGACTTTCGAATACTCTATACACCATACTCTTTTACAAGTCACATTACCTTAGTATCGCCATTAGCGCCCTTGAACGCGGAAGCGGCCCAGACTTTGGGAAATAGTACTCGGTAGGTCTCCAACAAGCGAGGCCGGATGTGGAAGTGTTGAATCACGTTGTAATCCCACAGCACTGGCTGCACTAGCTCGCCTAGTTTGAACGCTGGGAAAATGTACAATACAATACAAAAACACTTTATTTGCAAACCATAGATATAGAAAAAAAAATCATTCTTTAATAGACATATCAACTTGACTGGCAAATGAAGCCCAAAAACGTTCATAATAGTTTGCTCCAAATTAATTTTTTTTACAGATTGTTCACAAATTAGGGAACCAAAACACACCAAAAATGTCAAACTTGACAAAAATGAGCTTTCACCTGTCCTTCAACAACATGACTGTGAGACTAGATACTTTGGTGGCTTTATAAAGCCACTAAATGTATCTTTTAATATAAATTTATTTACTTAATGTAATTTAATTGTTACATTTTGTGTATACACAATGTACAACTGTATGGGTTTTTACCTCAAATAAAAATTATTATTATTACTAAAGTACTCTCATATAGAAATAAGATATGGTGAAAAAATTCCATGCGAGCAGGACTTGAACCCGCGACCAGGTCTTTATACGACCTTGCTCTTCCAACTGAGCTATCGCATTTCAAGCCTGCACATCGAAAATCTTCACCATATCCAATTTCTATTGAAACGCATTAGGCATGCGTAACCTAACACCAATACCCACTATACGAGTTACCCACTATGCGATAGCTCAGTTGGAAGAGCAAGGTCGTATAAAGACCTGGTCGCGGGTTCAAGTCCTGCTCGCATGGAATTTTTTCACCATATCTTATTTCTATATGAGAGTACTTTAGTACTAATACTGCATCTGAGATGCTCAAAAATCCAAAAATAATTATTGTTATTATATATTATAAAAACCATATCTGACAATAATTTGATTAAACATATCTGACATCCCGCTTCCTGAGCTGCCTGTGTCTCTATAGTAGATTTTACAACAAATGCACAAAACGAACCATTTTTATCCGAGACTTAGCAGCCCGAGCCGAAGGAGAGGGCTGATAGTAATGTCGAGGATAAAAAACGTTTTGTGGACGAGTTATAAACTCTGCTTTTCACTTCGATTGCGAGGAAATAAAACAGTACCAAAACGCACGAAAAAACAAGAGCTGTTTCCCGGCGCTTTATTTTATTAAAATCTTACGACATAGGCTACTATTAAATTAATTTTTTAATAATATTTTTCTTAAATTAATTAAATAACCTACCGTATGTACTTGAATTTAAATTTTAATATCTTTTATGTCTTAAAAACACATAAGGCAAATAAATAAAAGTAAATATTATAAAACAACAAATTTATCTATGAACTTCTTATTGTGTTTGGCTGTATGGCTTATTTTCTTTGCCTTAATATTGACACATTTATGAGTAGATACGTTAATGCCCCTGTGCACAAAATTCTATTTTGTGCAGCCTATATCCTGCACAAAAAAGAGAGCATGAGAAGTGAAAAGTATTCTATCTCTGTTGCTTCCATGCTGGTCTGGCTATAAAAAAATCTTGTTTAAAACATAGGTGGCGCTCTCACTCACACGTTTAAATATCATAGTCGTGCTATACTTACATTCCAATGTATCCATGCTCATCGACCGCAGCATATCGTCCCACATCAAGACAGTCAAATTTGGCCTCTTCTCCTTAAGGAATAAGGCTAGATTTCGTATGTGTTCTAGATAAAGCGAAGCCACGCCATAGTTATTCCCTTCCACTCTTTTCTTGCAATCTGGACATAACCCTGTGTACCATACCTAGAAAAATAAAACGTATTTCTATTGGAATGAAGTGTATTTGTATATATATATATATTTTTTTTTTTTTTTTTTTTATAAATACCAGATTGAGTTAGCCCCAAAGTAAGTTCGAGACTTGTGTTATGGGAAACTAACTAAACGATACTATATTTTTTAACAAATACATACATAGATAAACACCCAAGACCCAGGCCAATCTGAAAAAGATCATTTTCCATCTTGACCTAACTGGGGATCGAACGTGGGACCTCCGGTGTTGGGCCCCGGAGGTCGTCAAATAATAGAGCACGGATTTTTCCTAAATGATAATATGCTGAAGAAAAACCTCTCTCATCTTTTTTTTAAACCCATTTTGTGTCTCACTGCAAAGGCCTCCCCTTTCCTGCCATTCACCCAAGAAGCGCTGGATATCGTCTGAAAACCTTAAAAAACATAAAATAATACTTATGTCACAACTACTAGTCTCACGACTCGTCAGAGTCAAGACTCTGTCTACCCCGTAAGGGATAAAGATGTGATTCTGTATCTGTATGATAATTTAGAAAAGTTAAGTTACCTCATCGGCTCCTATATGTAAGTAGGTCGCATCGGGCTGAGCGTCTAACACTTGTTCGAGCATGGAGCGGACCAGCGCTTGAGACTGCGGCTTGGAGGGACACAAGGAGGTGGCTGACTCCGGGATCTCTCGGAGGTGAGTGTACGCTGGGTGTTTGAGTACGAACTCCATGTGCCCCATTGTCTGGATTAGCTGGATCTGAAATGGTCATATGAAAATTTTAATAATGAAGAATGTTACTAGGTATGCCAAATCGCTTGAAATGTTGTCTCAGTAAAGCCTGTATGTATACAAACACACTAGTTTTTGTTGTAGTCAAAAATACCTAGTAGTTTTGATTTTATAGGCATTCAAAGTTTTGAAAAATATCGAGTCCCGCTAACAGTCACGTGACCGCTTGTGACGTCACGTCACAACGCGCCGCGCGGGCTGCGGCCCGCTTACTATAAGTCGCCAGCGGTTATAGTAGTAGGTGTATTAGCTTGCACAGTATTTTGTTGTGTTTTCGTCCGCGTATTAAGTTAATAGTCTAATAATAGTAAATATTATTCGATTAATAAAATGGATGAAGGATTCGAAAAAGGGCAATCGGAAAATCTACCTAAAATAGATGGATTAATGGTTGCGCATTATTTAACAACAAATAGTGATTTCGTTGCCGCCGAATAGTTTATTTGTTCTAAATTGTTTTATCAATGTCATAATAGAAGAATGTAACTCAAATAGTTAAAGTATCTACCTACTATTAAATTCTTACGTTAAAAACAACAAATACGTCGGTATTATAGTTTGGTAGCTATTGGTAGGTACGTATGTATATATAGGTAGCTACCACCCTTCTTAGTAAACTTAAATGAATAGCATATGAACATTTGATTTATTGCAAACTAGCTTCCGCCAGCAGCTTCGCCCCCGTTTACCACGGGAACTGTACATTTTCCCAGGATTAAAAGTAACCTATGTGTTATTCCAGACTTCGTCCAGTTCCGTTCAGTAGTTTTTTCGTGAAAGATAACAAACACACACACTCAGTAGCGGATTTAGGGGGGGGGGGCACGGGGGCGCGTGCCACCCCCAGACTGCTTTTTTGTGTACCTACTCTGGAGAGAAAATACCTTAACAGATAATAAAGAAATAACAGATTTTTTCCTTGATTTTATGCAAATCTGGTGCTTCTGTAGTGGCGTAGTGAGAGCAAGTCTTTAGGATTCGTTTCAAGGCGGGCAGCAACACCATCAGGACGGATGTCGATTTGTTGCCCCCCCCCCCCAACATGTATAGTACGCCACGGTCCTTGTGCCGCCCCAGAAACAAATCCTGGATCCGCCGTTGTTCGCATTTATAATATTAGTAGGAAGTAGGATAGGTACTTAGGATGTAGATGTAGTGGGTTGAACGTTACAGATGTACTAAACCTTTTTATTTGTATTTTTTTTACTTACAAAATACGTAAGGCCATTTATTTTTATTTGAAACTTATTTTAGATCGGCAAGAGATAGCTATGGCGATGATGCTATTGGTTATGTTCAAGTAAAAAGAGTAGGTGATATATGGTTAAATGTAGAATCGTAGGTTTAACGTCTTTTGGAACTATAAAAAACAACTTTTTCGGCGAATTGGTAGTTGTATTTTTACATTTAGGCACAACACATGATTTCCTAGTATTTGGATTGGACATTTTTAAAAGTTTTCAGGTATAATTTTGACGGCACAGGCGCGCGACTGCGAGCGGACTGAGTGAGCCAGACTGAGCGTGTTGTACGATGACGTCACACCGTAACCGGCGGCCCGCGTCGTACGGTTACAACTTGTTTTACTTCTAAATCGGAAATTAAATGACGTATCGTAGTAATTCTTTCACTAGTATTTTTTATTTTTGACAGAGAATATGGAGTGCTAATAATCAAAATTAGTTAACATTCTTCATTAAAATTATCCTATATCGAAAGTTATTAAGGTAACAAACCCTCACAAACACACATTTTTTTTAATATTTATTTATTTTCAAACAAAAAACAATTTATTACAATTTATGCAAACCAAAAACCATGAAGGTTTGTCCGGATCCAGTGTTTGTGAGGATGTTTGTTACCTTATTATGCATAATCTACTGGACGGATTTCAATGAAATGAATTTCATTGAAATCCGGTACCGGAAATAGCACATAGGGTATGTTTGTCATATAAAAACTAGTATCCAAAATGTCATTAAGAAAATTACTTCTTTTCGTCAAGAACCATTACCATTACTAAATTCAAATAAGGAATTATGTTTGAAGGGGACTCCACTTTTGTTCAACTCATCATATGTGGGGCCAAAATTTCGGAAATCACGTAAAAGTTAGGGTTCTTTTGTACTTAAGTACTTAATTCATACTAAAAGATTAAGGTGGTAGTAAAATACTAACAACTTCCAAACCATTTTCTTTGCAAAACTTCATAATGTGTTGCACTTCATCCATAGAGTACATGCCATCCCCACCACATCCCGTGATACTGCCCAGGGTGACCAGCTCATCAGAGTAAGGGAATGTGTCCTCCCATTCAAACAGCACTCCTGTTGCGCCCCATGACTTTGCTTTCAGTAATACCTGAAATCATAAAATTCAATTAACTTCCAAATATTTTTTAAATTAAGATTATTGTAATAAGTACCTGATTTAAAACAAACTGATCACAAAAATATAATCAATTACATACTCAGTTTACTTAGAGCTTAGCTTTTAAACTTTTTTATTTATTAATTCTTTAAGCTAATGTAATTAAAGAACAATCATTGCGCTGCTGGATACAGGCGATTGCTGCTTAAACGATTAAGGGTAGGTATTGTTAAAACTTTACTGCTACCAGATTTTTGATGTCTCAACTGTTTATGTTATGTAATGTATAATAATGTTATTTTTCAATAATCATTTTTAAATTGCAATACATTAATAACATACCTTTTCTAAGTATGGAATCTTCCACGGAGCACCCTTCAAGTCAAGGTGTACAATCCTGCAAAAAATTCAATGTATTCTTAAAGGCCAGTTTGCAAAATTGACATTTCGGCAACTGTCTCACTTGCACAAAATAACATTTGATTGTAGAAAACTCAACCTTTTTTTAAAAAAGCAACTCACTATCTTACTTAAATGCAAAATTTTACACATTAACATAATCCGACAGTGCCAATACTACATATTAATAGATTAACGAGCTTATAGTTAAGAAATATTTTTATAACTATACAGATTTCAGGTTATAAGTCATATAAACTAGGTTAACATAACATAACAAGCTCATAAGCTTACCTGTGTTCTAGGTGCATGGTCAAAATAGTTGACTACTACACTAAAATAACTATTTCTAAAGAGAATTGTATGTTGATCAATTTGGTCACCAAAGTAAGTGCGTTACAGAATGGTGAGCTCACAGGAGGACAAGATCAATCGAGCTTATTTTGTATGCTTAAGATCAAGCTATGAATCATAAACGCCGGTTTTTAAAACATTTGTATTTTGGCTTATAAACGGCAAAAGCACATTTTTTAATCAGACACTGTACTGTAGGTCACTTATTTCACAATATCGGTATGGTATCTGCATCAACAATTTCTGGTATATTTTAATATCATGGTTATGTTAAAATGTGTATATGTATTTTTTACGATTTTTTGATTTGTTTAATTTTTGGAATCAAAACATTGCAAAACATAAACAAATTTTATTTTATTTTACCGACACCGACAGGACTAAACTATAGTGACACTGACAATGACAATGGTGACATTGACAAAGTACCAATGTTGCTGTTTATTAAAACATAATTTGATAAAAAATCGATGAAATATGTAAATCGGAGTCAGAGTTAGGAGTCAGGCATGGAAAAAATAATAACTCTAAAGTCTTATTATTTTTTCAATGCTTGAGTCTTATCCAATCGTGGTCCGCATAAAAATCTAGACAAGATAGACATATTGGTCCTACTCAAAACTTATATTATATGGCTCAAAAGCATATGGCTATCTGTTGACACTAACTTACCCTAGATACTAGGATACAGTTCTAAAGCATGAACCACACGGATGGAATCACGCCCTCCATCAAAGGTGACCTTGCTTGATGCCATCCGTCTAGACGAATGATGTCCATCAAATTTTGATTTGACTTTCATCGACCTTTGATTGTGGGCGCGTGATGCCATCCGATGATGGAGTGCGCGGATGGCATCCGTCTAGCCGGCCGATGGACATCCCACCTTAGACAGTTGCGCAATGACAGGCAGTAGGTGCGCACGTATGCAAAATGTCGTCCGCAAATAAAAGCCACGAATGCGCAACTATATCAGAATTAATAGATCTCTACAGAGATTTACCAAATTTGGAGCCATATTTATAACACTACTAGCTTTTGCCCGCGGCTTCGCCCGCGTGAATTTCCCACGGGAACAGTGCTTTTTCCCGGGATGAAAGGTACTCTATGTCCTTCTCCGTACTTCCAGCTATGTGTATGCGAAATTTCAGGAAGATTGGTTCAGTAGATAAAGCGTGAAGAGGTAACAAACAAACAAACTCACTTTCGCATTTATAATATTAGTTAGGATTAGGATACGTGAATACATGATTTCTCGCCAGACCAGAAGACGACTCGCGACGCGACTGATTCTCTAGCGTGATGGCGCGTCGGATGGCATCCGTGTAGCCGAAACACAATTTGCGGATCGCAACAAAGCTCCCTCCAAGGTCACCTTTGATGGAAGGCGTGATTCCATCCGTGTGGTTCATGCTTAACCCTACAGATAGTGTTAATAGGTACTAGTGGGATGTGATACGCATTTGGCTGAGTTTACCTAAGTTTGCCAACGGCCAGTCTTTGACAATCATCAAATGGAAATATACAGACAGTACTTATACATAAGATGGCAGCAAATACTTTATTAAACTCTTGATGGCAGTCAGCATAGAGTGTCTAGAATCGGAAATGTTTTTTGTTGCCCGACCGACAATGATGTTATAAAAAATGAATACCTATCTATTTAAAACTTAAATGAGATTGTGAAACAATGCGATGCGTACCAACGCCCACTCATCCACCCGCTGTCCACGAAACCTTACTATCTAGATAGGTACTTCATTTGACTTAGAAATAGAAATATTTATTTGCAATAATCTGGTAAATTATGTTCTTGAGCTTTGAGTCATACAACAGCTAGTCAGACAAGTGCAGTCGAATAAAGTATTTAAAGGTAGGTGCCTAATAAAATACAATCTTCAAATCGAAAACTTTAATTTATTTGGGTATATAATTTCATGTTAAAATATAAGTTACATCTATTAATAAAGTCTTCTATTCTAAATAAGTAGATAAAAACTTACACTACAATACTTTGAAAATTCCATAAAAAATAAATTCATTATGATAGTTTTCACTACAATATAGGGCAGAGTTATAACACCACATTTTATTTAACACACAGTCATTACAAATTATAGTATTTAAATATATTAAGGTCTAAGGTAGGTAGGTACCCTATAAATTATGATTTAATAATATTTTTGTATGGATAAGATGTCCCTAATATTTTTTTAATCAACCACCCGTAGATCACCTACTTAAATACATATCTTATCTACCTATGTATGTATGTCTGTCCTTTCTAGGTAGTAAAGGAATTATATAGCTACCAAAATAGGTTCAGACCCCCAAAAATAGGTAGATAGGAGTAGGTAGGTATATAGGTAGATAAATCATATTTAAAGGCACTGTATTATAATATGTACTAACTTTCGTTGATGCCAATTAAAAAGTATTTTTATTACAAGCGCCAAGAGTCGACATTGCCTCGTCTGCCTACCTTCTATAAGGGATCACCCTTAGTCACAAGTCTATTATATAATTTGTGGTTACACGAAGCAAAAGGTGAAATCGATTGTTTTCTTGCTTTTTGTTGTGGTGTGGCCTTGAGACTGACAAACTTTTAAATCATTTTGTACCGCCGCCGAGACCAATAAATAAATTAAATATATCACACAGATTGAGTAAGCCCAAAAGTAAGTTCGAGACTTGTGTGTTGTGTTATGGGATACTAACTCAACGATGCTACATTTTATAACAAATACTTATACAGATAAACATCAAGACCCAGGTCAATCTGAAAAAGATCATTTTCCATGTTGACCCGACCGGGATCGAACCCGTAACCTCTGGTGTGGCAGTCCGGCGTGATGACCTTTACAAGCCTAGACTAGGCTTAATAGGCTGCATGTAGTAAGTGGTGAGAACGACTTTAGTCAGTGACGGAACACTACTTAAGTATACAAACAATTTAGAATTAGCAATATAAGTACACATCTCAACAATGAACTATAATCTAATAATAAATAACCACAAAACTGCAAACTAAACACACGGTACGCTAAATTCTCACTTAAATATAAAATGATCTTAAAACTATGTTTAGCAAAAAGGCATTTTAAAATTCGTGACAGTTTAAAATCTCATGCGCATAGAAATCAAATGACTCATTGAACACAATGATTGATTTTCCATTTTCCTAATTACTTAAAATAGGTACTTACAATATTATTAGATATATCATGTAACTGGATCTTGTGATTTGTGATAGAAATAGGTCCAATTGCTTCAAATTTATAAAAATAAACAGGTACCTACCTAAATAATTGTGATTTCTTCTGTCAGACAATGAGTAAAAAATGTTCATTGGTGTATGACATAATTATACACAGAATAGGTAGGTCTACTAATTAATCATATGTAACCAGAGAAAGATTATTTGTTGCATACCTAACCTAGGTAAATAATTATAATTTCTCTAGGTTTTTTTTTTCCATGGATGGTTATCCATTTTTGAAGTGATTTCTTTATTAACTTACCTATTTGTTTTTGAGAAAAACAGACGCCATAATTAACAAATAAGGGTTTCCGTTTTTCTTTTTGAGATTCGGAACCCTAATTAATAAAGCATTACGAAATTATTCCACTTATCACACTGAAAGTCGTATGAAACTAAACCTACATTCAACTAACAACTAAGTATATAATTTTATTTTTACTAACCGCTTATAAACCTACACACAAATCTAAGCTAATAAATCCATAGAGTCGCCTTCTTTCACTAAAATAAATTATTTTTTTAGGGCAGGCGGAAGGACGGAAAAATGACCTTTATTATTTCTCTTTCGTTTATCAAAATACATCAATATCGTGAACATAATGACAAACGAAAAAGACAAATACGAGGTCATTTGATCCACTCATAGCATTGATAACCCACGGACACGGTCAGTTCCAATTTTCATGGAAACTTTTAACCGCTACACTGCCTTCTTTACTTCTACATTTTCTTTTCTTTCAATTTTATGAAATAAGGTCGAGACGGAGATCTAATAAGCTATAACTAGCTTTTCCAAAATTCCCATGGAACCATCTTCTTCTTATTTAAAAGCTGTGCTCTTGTCGGTGGAGTATACACCTCACCTCTCTATTTTCGGCATTACATTTAAGGTCTTGATACAACACAACCTGCCTTCTCTTTCAGTTGGCTTATAAAACTATTTCTCCGTCTCAATCCATCTAATGAGCTATAATAATCTTGATGTTAGGATCTGGTTCTCCCGCTGCGTCCTTCGATAGGGGCGAACTGCCACACATTCTGAAGTTCTTGGTGTAAGGTATGATGCCCACCAACAGGCCGGAGATGACGACAGAGATGCCTGCGATGAAGAACGAGAGGTCCCAGTGCTCGGTGACGTCTTTCAGGAAACCTGGAACGTAAAAGATAAATTAGTGTTAGGTTACTACCTTCGTAGTAGGTACTACTTATAAATGATTAATGCTATACTATTTGCTATACCAAATCTAGTTTGGGCTTGATTCTGTCAAAAATGCTTGTAAGAAAAAATTAGCTGTTGCTTCGAGGCTCCGCCCGCGGCTAATACTTAGTATAAATATCTACTATTTTTCATACAAACTTTGCCCCCCCAATTGCTAGCACCTTGGTGGTTGATTAAAAAAAAGTATCCTTGTTTGACCACGGATCTTCGACTACATCCACACCAAAATCAAAATCGGTCTAATGGTTTAGCCTTGAAAGCGTAACAGACCAACAGACAGACAAACTTTCGCTATCCTGAATTGTTCCAGTTTAAAAGTCAAAACCCATGATCCTATTTACTTTACTTGTTTGATTTTTAAAGCCTTAAAATTGACTTACCAGCCATGGGAGGTCCTACTAGATGGCCAATGCCTTGGCTGAGCAGGACCAGGCCGTAAGCCATAGTGAATCTTTCAAGTGCAATCAGCTCCACCAAAATACTTGGAGTATAGGAGTATGAGCTGGAGAACGTCAGGCCAAACATGACGCCGTTGAAGGCGAGGATGTAGAAGCTGAGTCGATCATTGGGGTTCAGGAATTGGATGAGGATAGGGAACAGGAAGATGGTCACTCCGCAGATGACCAGGCATATCGCGTACGTCTTGGTTATATTCACCCAGGGCAGATCTCCAAACCAGCCGAAACCGACCTGAAAGTTGATGAAGATGTTATGAGTTACTTACTAGAAATGTGAAATTTTGGGATAAACAGTAGGTACTTTGTGTTATTTCAGATTTCATTGTATTCATGTAGATACAAAATTTCATCGAAATCCGTTTTATTTGGTTAATAGACTCTTGAGTTAAAAGAGTAACAAACATCCGAACTTCTTTTTATATCAACTTTTGTATTATATTTTATCAGGATAGTAGGATTTTTATTTCGTAACTATAGTTATTTATTTGATTTATTTAAGGCACGAAAGTAATGATAATGAAAAAAACAGACTTAAACATTGATAATATTAAAAAATAAACTTACAATACCAATGATGTTAGCGACTCCGAGAATACTGAGCATCCAACTGCCATCAGACGGATGGTAGTTGCTCTCCTTCATAAACTCAGTGATGTAGAAGTAAGGCACGATGAACCAGATGAAAAGCACGAGCGTTGAGAGATTCATGATGAGGAAGTGGAACTCGGTGAACATGTTGAAGTCAAACGTCTTGTTGATTGCATTGATCATGCGGCGGAAACATGTCTAAAAAATATTAATGAATTTATGTAAGTACAGACAGATCAATCATATCAAAAAAATGTGATAAAATATTTTTTCTTGATTTATTCCGATTATGATATACTAAGGTCTTTCTTAAACTTTCGCACTTAAGGAACATAACTAAAGAGTATGTAACACATAACTTTGATATACAAAATAAGGTTCGTGCTAAGTTCCGTTAATATCTTACGTTAATATCATAGGTGTGCAGATAGCTCGTTTTAATGCAATGCATACCTTTTCTTCCTGATCATCCTCCATTGACCACATAGAATTTCTATAAATGTCAGGACACGATGAAGCCCGCAGTTTATATTTCGCTATATTCATCATAGCTCCTCTGTGCATAATAGAATTACGATGAACCCTTATGTCCCTCAAGTAATGATGATCAGTATACAACTGTCGTGACAACCAGTCCTGTCTTGGTGAAATCACTGGAGCTTTATTCTCAGGTATAGGCTGAAGAAGTTTCTCTCTTACTTTCTCCAATTTAGATTCAAAATCTTTCTTCTCCTTCTTTTTCAACTTGAGCTTCATAGACATGGTCACTGGTTTAGTCTTAGCAGCTTCTGACGCAGGCTCTATGGGTAGTTTTTGTTCAGAGTTACTTCTTAAAGCTAGGAGAGAAGGATAATTTTGTAACACGATATTGTAGAGACGTTTATTAGATGAAAGTTGTTCCAACACTTCAACAGGTAGCTGAAATTAAAAATATAAATAGTTTTAATGAAGGTATTACACGATCAAAATATATAAATATTTAACGAAATAAATATATAATTACCCTTTCGCTTTGCCTTAGGAACGTCGGCAAGTTAATGACAGAGCTAACTTTTTGCTGCGACAAATCTGTATTTTGTTTTGTTGTCGCTTCCAAATTTTCTGCTTCAGCAACAGAAGCTACTAGCGCGGTCAAAATATATTCCGGTGTTTCACCGCTCTTCATCAGAGTTTTAAGTTCCTCTATCCCTGGGTAAACTGAATCTGCGCCTCCAGATTTAGCAGATCTTGCAGATATCGATATAGAACTTGAGGCCTTTTTGGCATGATTTAATTTCCTCTGTTTCTTTTGTTCCAAGATTAACCACTCCGGATCTCTCATAACAGCACCACAAATACAGACGTTAAGTACTGTACCAGCGAGAAGTAACAGCGTGCCTCTCCATCCGTACTCTTCTAATAAATAAGTAGTTAGAGGTGAATAAATAAACGTCCCAAATCCAACACCACATGAACCTAAGCCTACGGCTAAATTCCTTCGCTTTTCAAACCAATAAGCTATAGATACTACAGCCGTAACGTATAATAATCCCATTCCAATACCAGCCATAAGGCCATAAGTTACATACAACACCTCTACAGAATTGCTCATCGAAGCTGCTACGAATCCAATTGTAGATGCCACCCCGCCCAGTATCGTCATGTTTCTGCAACCATATCGGTCTACCAGTGCACTCATTATAGGCCCAAGTATCAATGGAACAGAGATAAATAGGCTGCCAATAACCGAAGTCTGTGATTCTGATTTTCCAAAGTGAAAGACAAA
This sequence comes from Ephestia elutella, assembly GCA_018467065.1. NCBI lineage: Eukaryota > Metazoa > Arthropoda > Insecta > Lepidoptera > Pyralidae > Ephestia > Ephestia elutella. The sequence goes on along the minus strand of CM031580.1, from coordinate 3,117,056 downwards.
TTCACTGTTCATCAACCCATAAGAAAATGCCAATCCATCTGCTACAGTAGCAATCAAGAAAGATGCAGCCACAACTACCCAACCCCATCCACCATCCGGTATCTGAGGTATCTGCTCAGGAGGTTTGCTTGAACAGATACTGTCAACCTCTCCCAACCCAAAAAACTTAACCCCTTCATTTGTAGAAATTGCGTCTTCGTCATTTTTCTCATTTTTGTAAGCCACAGCTAACGAATTTTTTGGAGAGTTTGAATCCGTTTTCATAGAATTCACTTTGTTGAGATCCTCTTTAGGGTTTTGGTCCTTTACGTCATGCTCTAATTTGTCATCTTTTTCATCTATGTACTTGAAGTCATTGATTTTTAAGGTGTTAAGGAGTGGTGACGTAGTCTTCTCCTCTTCAGACGGTACTTTGTGTTCATGTTTGATCGCTTTCTCTTTACCTGCAACTCCATTTGCATAGGCTCTTTCCGAGTCCATTAGTCTCTGAGACGATCTTTTTGGAAGCACGCGTCTGGTACGTACTTGTGTTTCTAAGTCAGTCCTCTAGAGGATGATTCTTTCGAATCGTTTAAAACCAATGTAGGGATCGGTTATATGTGTAGGAGTAGAATTCTCTGGACCAGTGTCTTAACCTTGGGTCTCTAGCGGAATAGCGACAGGGTCTCTTAGTCAGATAAAGTTTTTGGGCGCAAAGCTTGTAACTTGTCGGGTACATCAAGGACCGGCTAGTCCTCGATCTCAGCGTGTTGAAAACCTCACTTTTGTTTAGTCCTGCTCTCCGGGAACCTGTATGCTTCCTTGGCATGAAGATTCAAAGTGCTGCGGATGCCAACATTTGAATATGCCACAATAATACCTGAAACAAAGAAAATATTATGTTAATAAATATTCGTATTGACACAAATATAGTACAAGAACAATTCGATAATAACTATAGAAGAAAATAAATTTACAACGATTAGTTAAATCATATCGCTTTCCGTTTTCGCTGTGGCTATGAAAAAATAAAATTAGGTGTTACAAAAAAAAGATCTATTTATATCATCACCGGTTAACGGCACGTGTTGTGCTAAAGCATTTAAATTAACAAATTAATTCATAAAGCCATTAATTCTAAAAATATTTTTAACGATAAAACCGACATTAGGGAAAGTAGAGCAAACCCGTCAAGATAACGTTAATGAGGAACTATTATGAACATGTTTGTACGCGAACAGCAGATCAACTTGCTCAAATCGAAAGTTTGTAAGAATTTTCGATGTTTGTTATACTTAAATCTCCTCTAGTACTTTTTAAAATATACGGATCATCTAATATAGGATTGCGATGAAAATTTCTAAATAGGTAGATTCAAGCATAAGCACACATAATATAAAGTCATCTACCAACATCCATTGGAAAGTCACCGCTATGCTAGGTAGTTGATTGTACCAGACACGGTGAATTATAGCAAAGTTACGCCAAAAACAATAGTAGAGTTTCCAACAAATTTAATCGTAATCCATTCGGTGAAGATAAACATCATTAACTTCAAGCCTGTCTTAATTATGCAAAACATTGTTTACTTATTCAAATTTACAATTTCAATGGAGAAAATTTCGTGTAAAATGATAAGCTTCAACCCGGAGAGAGGCACTCCCAAAAGTGATTTATTTTAACATTAACCTCGCCGTCGAAATAAATGGGTGATAAAAATGCGACCATCCCACAAGTCACCTTGACATGATTATTCAACTTTGGGAAGAGTGCTCTGAACGGTTCGGAACATTTTTTAAGTTTATCATGATAACTCGAGTCGAAATGGCAAAATCAACTTATTTTTGACCATTAGGTATTTAGCCACATCTAGGTAGCAATATGTATGGATACAAAAGAACTAAACCGTAAAGTTTGAAAGAACTTTCACCAACAATAGATGACTGACACTGGTGTCAGATTTTTCCCAAGTCCAAAAGCAGAAAATATAAGGTAGGTACATTTATACTGTGCTAAGGGTATGATTTGTAATAGATTTATTAGGAAGAAAAATTCTTACTAAAAAATAGAAAAATGTTACGAATAAGAAAAAAATGTTGACCTGTTAGGAAAATTTGGGCCGTTCAAATCGTATAGCCAAATAACTAAAAATAAATTCGGTTGATGTAGGTAGGTACTGGCCTAATAAAACGGACGGAAACCATATGCTACGTTTTATGGCTTCGCTCGTACCTACTACGGTAATTTATGTATTATGATATTAGTTTTATTCGATTAATTTTATTGGCTAAAAAGTTATGGCCTATCAAATATTTTTATTACGTTTTGGTTAGTATAAATGTCATCAGTTGGTTTAGAATCAACCAAATAAATAAATCAATACACATTTATATATTTATTTAGAGTGTATAGTGTAGAAACGTAAACAGTTTTAAGATTTTAGGCACCCGCTAGGTAAGGAGTTTGTTTCAAATCTGTTCGACGTACCTAATTTAGATGAATATCTTTAAATACCTAAAGACAGTTTATTATGAAACTTATGACCATTCCACACAATTTAAAAAAATATTTATATTCAAAATCCAGTCAAGTGCAATTCAAGCCTGGAAAAGCAATGGTACACTCATTTGTGTACTAAATTAAGTCGCAATCCGTCCTGTAGATTTTGTGTGATTGATTCACAAACATCCAAACTCAAAAACATCCAACTTATTTATAATATAAGTAAGATTAGTAGGTACATTTACAGGCTTTTGATAGCTAACTTAGCTCAGTCAAAACCGGTTGTGTTGAGTCGCAATCCTCGAGCTGAGGCGACGAACTTAGGAGTCAAGGTAATGACCTGAAGGCAGGTATGGAGCCTTTGAATGTGATCTCAGGATGTTGACATCGTCGTGAACAAGGATTTAAAGGTAAAGAACCTTTGATGGGCGAGTTTTATCCATGATACGGACAAAATAATCGTTATCATCAATGACCTTACTCCTTCTGATTTCATTGAATTTTATTTTCAAAATTTACTTATAAATAGTACTAGTTTTTGCCCGCCCGAGTGAATTTCTATGTGTATGCCAAATTTCAGGCTTCAATAGATAAAGCATGAAGAGGTAACAAACAAACAAATAAATAAAGAAACTCACTTTTGCATTTTTCAATTTTTTGTAATGTTGAACGATTTGTCGCAATCGCAAGACTAGTAGAATTCCATAGAATATAGTTTTTAGTAGAATCTAAATGCTACGAATATAAATTTTATAATATAATTATGTCGACGGATTCATTCGACAGGTTATTCATATCAATCCAAGGCTGGTCATTGACCCGTCAAGGCTGGCTAATCTAGGCCTTTAGAGCTGTTTACAATTAAATGATGAAGGCTTTTTATTATTCATTGAAAATATACCGGTAATTCTTCACTAGGTACTTGTTACCTACTGAAGATAAATATGTACAACTCCCACCCATCCTCCTCTTACTACCCCTAAGAAATCAGAAATTCTTTATTGAAACTTGGCCATCAAAGAAGGCTCTTTTTTACGTCAAAAATATAAAGTCTAAAACTAACTATGTAAAAACTTTGTGAAAGTTATGTAGGTATGTTATTTCATACAAATAATGATATGTGAACTTTTTGTTATCGGTATTTATTGCAAAATACACATTGATTGCAAATTAACTACTATAACCCTTACCTACCCGTGGCAAATGTACGTACAGATTTTTATCGTGATGGCAAATTTACTTTCAATGAATGGAGATTTAAAATTGATGGCAAATTTTCGCGATGGCAAACTTACAGTAACAGGTTATGTCTTGCTCCTTAATTTGCTCTTCGCATTGTAAATCCCATAGAATGTCATTGGTAAATCCAGATAAGTTTACTTCAAATTCAGTTTCTGATTTAACTAAACTTTTATTGTTTCATAATTTGTAGTAAATTTTTAACTTAAACTAAGTATTATAAGTATTAATATATCTATAAGTAAGTACTTACTTTATAAATTAGTTCTGAAGATCGCCGTAAGCAACTGCAATACAGTTTGAAACTATAGAAGTTGTTGTGTGTTGACTATCCAAAATTGTTATAAACTTTTGTTAATTTTAGTAAGGAAGTAAATCTTTTATCTATTTAGGTATAATGCCAAAAGACAAGTGACCTCAAGGTACTTACAAAGATGACTACGTGAAGTGAATGTATCTTTATTACGTATTTTCTTATCCATTCGTCAGTAGATAATCTATCAAGATATATGGCTTACAAATTAACAAATAAGAGGATTACAAAAATATCCTAAAGATAAACCATAGTTAAGTACTTAATCATACAAATTATCTTGTCTACATACATCATCCTAATCCTAACTAATAATATAAATGCTAAAGTGAGTTTGTTTGTTTATTGATTTGTTTGTTACCTCTTCACGCTTTATCTACTGAACCAATCTTCCTGGAATTTCGCATACACATAGCTGGAAGTACGGAGAAGGACATAGTGTACCTTTCACTCCGGGAAAAAGCACTGTTCCCGTGGGAAATTCACGCAGGCGAAGCCGCGGACGAAAGCTAGTCTTGTATAAATGTTATACATACTTATTATTTAGTTCACGTCTTGAATGTAAATAAATAAAAATTATATAAGTAAGGCAAAAATTAAGGTTGCCCAAAACATTTTTATTTAATGTCTAGCATGGGCCTGGGACTTTCTTCCCGTGGGAATAACGGGAAATCCTCTCTTAGTGCTCCCCTATACTCCCTAAGGGAGCTACATACCAAATTTCAGCTTCCTACACCCAAACTCAAACACTAGTCCTGAATGGATTTTCATGTCTTTTATGGGGTCATGAGGAAGGTTTTAGTAGTATATGAAATTAATTGAAATGATTTTTTTTATATGAATAGCTTGACAATAGCACTTTTAAATCGCCATATAGGTACTTAGTTAGTTGACGTCAGAAGCTAAGGTTTCTAGCGCCTCCAAAGCGGGGTTATTCCCAAAGTACTCCATTCTTTTGTTCTAAAAAGATAAGAATCTCTTACATGTGTTTCCAAGTTACTCCACGAAATTATTATTATTTAAAAATACATATTATTTTGTTCCCATTCTACTCCATAGGTATTTTAATTTATTCTCAATGTACTCCGCAGATTATTTGGGTTATTCCCAAAGTACTCCAAAAAATGTTCCCTAACTAATCCATGAAAAAAAAAATATTTTAAATTAAGTTTCATTCTACTCCGCGGTAATATTAAAATGTTCTCAAAGTACTCCACGCTATTTTAATATCAAAACGCATTAATTAGAATAAAAAGTGTAGCTGACGTATAGTACAGTCAGGTTTAAAAGCTTTGCAACAAAATTTTTATGTATAAAGAAAATTTTAAATAAAAGACTTTACAATTCAATAATCAACATTTGTGTATCAACATTTATATTCAAAAATAAACAATCAAAAACATTTTCATAAATGAACTTTTTTTTACATATTTTCCACCAAAGAGATTCATGGTTATTATATACTAACTTTTGCTCGCGGCTTCGCTCGCGTGAATTTCCCACGGGAACTGTGCTTTTTCTCGGGATAAAAGGTACCCTATGTCCTTCTCCGTACTTCCAGCTATGTGTATGCGAAATTTCAGGAAGATTGGTTTAGTAGATAAAGCGTGAAGAGGTAACAAACTAACAAACAAACAAACTCACTTTCGCATTTATAATACTAGCTTCCACCCGCGGCTTCGCCCGCGTGAATTTCCCACGAAACCGTGCCTTTTCCCGGGATGAAAGGTATCCTATGTCCTTTTCCGTACTTCTAACTATGTGAATGCGAAATTTCAGGAAGATTGGTTCAGTAGATGAAGCGTGAAGAGGTAACAAACAAACAAACAAATAAACAAACCAACAAACAAACAAACAAACAAACTCACTTTCACATTTATAATATTAGTTAGGATTAGTTAGGATATGTAGGAATTCGGCTTGAGACAAACTCAAGAAGTAACAGATAAAATTACATTTTTGAAAAAACTTAAAATATTTACATAAAAAGAAACATCAAATTTCCATCTTAGCAGCTAGGTTGCGACTCACATTCGTTCGTACATCCATTATAATAAGCTAACATGCACACATTTTCAATTCAAACTTGCTTTCAACTTTTTTCTCTTTAATTTTGAACTTATTCAGAACTTTAATCAGAACTATATTGTTTGAACGATTTTGTGACTGACTGTACATAGTGAAATATTTTATAATTATTTAGATGGAGTAGTTTGAGAATTGTTATCAAATAATCTGCGGAGTACATTGAGAATAAATCAAAATACCTATGGAGTAGATTGGGAACAAAATAATAAGTATTTTTTAATAATAATAATTTCGTGGAGTAACTTGGGAACTCATGTATGAGATTCTTATCTTTTTAGAACAAAAGAATGGAATACTTTGGGAACAACCCGATTATTTGATATCAATCCTCAAACTACTCCATCTAAATAATTATAAAATATTTCACTATGTACAGTCAGTTACAAAATCGTTAAACAATATCGTGATAATTAAAGTTCTGAATAAGGTTCTAAATTAAGAAGAAAAAAGTTAAAAGGAAGTTTGAATTGAAAATGTGTATTACTTGTTTGCTTATTAAAATGGATGTACGTACAACGAATGTGAGTCGCAACCTAGCCGCTAAGACGGAAATTGGATGTTTCTTTTTATGAAAATACTTTAAGTTTTTTCAAAAATATAATTTTAACAGTTACTTTTTGAGTTTCCCTCAATCCGAATTCCTACATTTACATAATAATCATGAATCTCTTTGGTGGAAAATATGTTAAAAACAGCTCATTTATGAATATGTTTTTGATTGTTGATTTTTGAATATGTTTAATTGTTATATTATAGGGAACTAGCTTTCACCCGCGGCTTCGCCCTCGTGAATTTCCCACGGGAACAGTGCTTTTTCTCGGGATGAAAGGTACCCTATGTCCTTCTCCGTACTTCCAGCTATGTGTATGCAAAATTTCTGGAAGATTGGTTCAGTAGATAAAGCGTGAAAAGGTAACAAACAAACAAACCAACAAACAAACAAACTCACTTTCGCATTTATAATATTAGTTAGGATTGTCTTTATACATAAAAATATTGTAAGTTTTTGAGCCTGACTGTACTATACGTCAGCTACACTTTTTATTCTAATTAATGCTTTTTGATATCAAAATCGCGTGGAGTACTTTGAGAACATTTTAATATTAGCGCGGAGTAGAATAAAACTTAATTTAAAATATTATTTTTTTCATGGATTAGTTTGGGAACATTTTTTGGAGTACTTTATTAAAAGCGCAAGTGGAGAAGAGGCGGCGCAACAATCTCCACTGCTGCATTTTCTTCAAGGACTTTAACTTTACAACATATTATTATGTGTCTTATAATAACAGAACTATCTATATGTGGACGAATATAAAATATTGCATATTAGTATAATTTACTCGGGCAAAAGCTAATTTGTATTATTACTACGAATTCGCTGAAGGGATAAGACTCTCGTCTATTTTCGACCCGTCACCTTCAATTTACGTAAGTTCGTCTGCTTTTTGGAAACACGAGACTTTTGGAAATCGGCCAACGACGAGCGCCGCTGGAAACGGTCTTGACACATTTCTCGTATTTGTCTGTCTGTACCAATAAATGAAGCAACTTAATTTTTTTATAAGCGGGATTTTGGTTTCATCTGTCTAGGTGTGACTGTCAATAGGGGACCGGACAACTTTTTTTTTTGATGCTTCTTTGAAATATCTTACATTAATAGAATCATCCGTAAAAGAATCACATCCATAACCTTACTATTGTGAAGAAAGCCCTTCCTTCTCAAGGGCGGAAATGATAATTATGTAATTTTAGGGTTCCGTACCTCAAAAGGCAAAAACGGAACCCTTATAAGATCACTTTGTTATCCGTCTGTCCGTCTGCCTGTCAAATTTTTTTTTTCTCAGGAAAGCTTAAAGGTATCAAGTTGAAATTAATATCGGATACTCTGATCCACAGTCTCTTTCAGCAAAAAAATAATCAAAATTATACGTCAATGCGATGGCCGGTTTTTTAATGACCGTCTATCTCTAGATATTAACTCCACTTGTTATTTCCTCGAAACACAGTCAAATTGAGTTAAAACCACTTAACCTGACATAACTGTTCCCATTGTCTAATAGCAATTGTAAGACATCAATCTACCTGGAATTTCTGGTGAATACTGGCAGGTACAGTTAACTCCATATCGTGACACTGAATGGACTCTATGTGGCAGTAATAGCATCGAATTTAGAATGTGTTTGGGTAGGTTAGTGAGCTCTTGGTTGACTGTACTTCTGGTGAGTACCAGATATTTAATTTAGGTCAGTCAGATCATTGATCGGCGGACATTGGCGAAAACTGGAACCATAATTGGACACTTACGCGTATGTTGGTAAGTCTTTACTATTTAAGAGGCTTTAAGGAATAATTTTTGTATGAAATTGAAAATATGACTATCTAGCATGGGCCCGCGACTTTGTTCCCGTGGGAATTTCAGGAAATCCTTTCTCAGTGCTCCCCTATACTCTCTAAGGAACCTACATACCAAATTTCAGCTTTCTACGCCTAGTAGTTTTAGCTGTGCGTTGTCTGTCAGTCACTCAATCAGTCAGTAACAGAAGAATTTTATATATATTAACTAGCTGTAGCGCGGCTTCGCCCGCGTGAGTTTCGCTTAGTTGAAAAATCTTTTTGTGTTCCAAACTGTAGTAACCTAAACTCCAGTACTCAAAATTTCAGCCATATGGTTATCCCGTGTCACGCGGGAATATATGTTGATGAACGAGAACAGATGTTCCAGACCTTCATTATTTATACGTCAGTAGAAAATGCTCATCAGGTTGAACGACTTTTGCTAAGGCGCCATTCCCATATATGTAATAGAGTAGCTGGCCTCTTGGAGTTCTTCATCAGATGATCCTGATCTTAGAATTTTATACGTCAACAGAAAATGCTCGTCCGATTGATAAACTTTTGCAAAGGTGCCATTCCCATATTTCTTATAGTTTAGCTGTTCTGTTAAGGTTCTTCATCAGGTGTTCCAGTTTTCAAAATCAATTATAGCCTATATGTTGCCCAGGCTTAATAGCTATACAGCGAAAAAAGTTTCATTCAAATCCGTCCAGTAGTTTCTGCGTGAAACGCGTACATACATACAGACAGACAGACAGACAAGAAATTCCAAAAAAATATTTTTGCTTTCTATTATTCTTTTTAGGTCTCCCTCTATCCATTTCAGTCAAAAATACTAAATGTACAGACAAAATATTTTTACTGTTTTATTATACGACCTTCAAAGTACCCACTTTCCTATCTCTCTCTTCCTCGTATGACAACATATATGTATTTAGGAGCGCAAAGGAGTCGAATCAGAGCTGAAAGATGTTCCAAGAGCCAAAAGTGAGAGCCTAAAAATTTGCATCACTATTCGAAAACGCTTGTCAGTTTTATTTACCTGTATAAATACATACAATAAGTTGCTCATGCTCGTATTCATTCATTAATTCATTCAATGAGTACTTTTACCTGTTCAAATTTTGCCATAATTATTGAACTCGTGTATAAATCGATGCTCTAACTGAATGCAGTGGTAGCAAGTAATGCCTGTAATTGGTAACAGGGCGAATTTCATTGAATGCGATTTCTTTTTGATTAGAATGCAGCATGCTGCTGCAAAGCGTATTAAATCTCCATTGGGACCTCAAAGAGAGAGTTTTTCACTGTATGGTTATAGATTTAATAAATGAAAATAGTTTTCTGTACTAAAATTATTTTGTCAATTTTAAAATCAATATAAATTATTACAAGTATGTAATTTAAGTCGACGATGGGTAAATCAATAAGCTATTGACTAGATAGGTATAAATATAACATTAGATAAAGAGGATAAAATACAACATTACCGAGAATTGCTCAACACATCAATATAAGCGACACATCAGTTATTTCACATAGACCTTATAATCATAGTAATAGTATCTAATTTGCAATAAATTCGGGTAATATCTGTATTGCATTGTGCATTGACAATGCATTTGTATGACGTCACCGCAGTGTGCATCCGTGGCTGGAAACAATAGACTCTTTAATATGCAACCATCATTCACATACAGTCAAAACACAGTTGATGTTTTGTTTCACGCAAAACTGTTTGCAAATATGTAACAGTATTTTCCTGAAGGTGAATAAAGTAAAAATGAAGTGTCAGTTATACAGATGATTGTTAACAGTGTGTGCAAAATAAATTAAGCCTCTGTATATCACGTAAAAATATATGTGTGATGTCTGTTATTAGACCCGAAATAACTTTGTTTTAAATAACTGTGTTTTAACAAGATTTTAACCTAATTTTTTTTTATTTAATCGCTCTACATCAACACCTTTGATCTGACAAGCAACGAAGCGATGCGATGTTATCAACAAAATATGATGTTTGGTACCTATCTTGTAAACAAATCAGGCTGCTCTTGAAAGAGATCAATAGATAAACTATACGATAATGATCTTTTTTGGCACTAGGCAGCAATGCCGATGACGTGGTTCGTAGTCACTGAGTCATATTAAAAAAATATATTAAAACAATACAATTCACTATATTTGGTAGGTAAGTAAAATTAAAAAATGTCAAGTACATGATTTTTTTGTAATTTCGTATGTATCTAAGTTTTTTTTGTCATATTATTCAGATTCACTTGGTTTGGACACGTGATTAGGAGCAGAGGAACATTTACTTAAAAGAGCTGTGTCAATGAAAGTAGGTAGATATAGGGGGAGAGGAAGGTCTAAAAAGAGATGAATGGAATGTGTTGGGGAGGATATGAAGGTATTGGGAGTGGATAAAACTATGGCTAAAGATAGAAAATTGTGGAGAGACAGGACATTTTGCGCCGACCCCAGATGATGGGATAAGGTAAGGCAGATGTTAATGATGATTCAAAATACCTTGAGAGCCATTAGTTATTTCTAAAACAAAACACAAACTGACGAACAGTTACTAACTGCAACCTAACCATTGCTTACAACACCAGAAACAGAAACTATTTATTCAGGAAATCTCATCAAATTATATAGCAAGTTTTCATGGATTAACTAAGTATAGAGGTAACATACATGTCAGATTCAGTCGGAAAGTTCCCATATCACCTGTCGTATTACCTATTGTATGACTTTGTATGGTTGATATGGAGTCTACATATATCCTGACGTCCATTCAGCAAGCACAAAGGGTATCAGTTATTGTAAAGCCTTATTTGGATGATTCTCATGGGAATTTGAAAGATTATTGCAATTAACGTGTATCCGAGTGACACAGACATGGAAATGAGTAAGTACAACATCTCTAAACCGTATCTTCACGAAGGTCGTCGAATACAAAACGATCTTTAACAAGCTAATTATTTAAAAATAAAAAATAAAACACGACTGACAACTTACATAGTCATTCGGAGGAATGCAAGGAATCTAACAATACCTCTCACATCAAAATCTGTTAAGCCGTTCAGGACTTATGGTGGAATAAAGAACATTACATACATAATTACATACATAAACCCTGTAAACAAAACACTCCTTTTTTGATCAGTCGTGTAAAAAATGATCTTTTTTATGAGACCTCAACATACATAGTATGAAGTATGATGGTATGATGCATCCTACAATGACCTTTACAATGCCACAAATTGCAAGCTATAAACAATAACTCGTTATCAAGGCCCCACCTTACTAACTAACTAATCGACGTATTCCGACGATTAAAATAGCATTCTATTATTTTTATTTTTAAGCCTCTTTTGGTAGTGGAAAATTAGTACTAGTAGTAGTTGGCCTGTGGTGTGGCCCTAGAATAGCACCAACCCATCTCTTCCCGTGGGTGTCGTAAGAGGCGACTAAGGGATTTAAAACACCGGAGGATGGGCAGCAGCATCTTTCCGCGTACTATGCCATCACACTGCGATCGCCAACCCGCTTGCCAAGCGTGGCGATTACGGCAAAACCCCCCATGGATAAAATCCTTGGGGGAGGCCTTTGTCCAGCAGTGGACGTCTTTAGGCTGAGAGAGAGAGAGAGAGAGTAGTAGTAACAGTACTAGTAGGGGACGGGATAATTTTAGATTTTTTTAGTTATTCGTGGACATTGCTACTTTATTTCTGATGTCCCACAGTGGTGAACAGAGTCTGAGGGACAACGAATGGTGTAGCGTAATACGTTAAGCCCATGGTTAAAAAAGATATGTAGCTTGACTTAACTAAGTTGTTAAGTTTTATGAAAGACGAAACAAAGGTTGGGGGTTCCCTGAGTTTGAGGGCCCCGGTGTACGGCCCCGTCTATACTTCTGGTAGCTCCGCCACTGGGGACGACTTCGTCCCCAGTGGCGGAGCTAACTCACTTGAATAGACCATAGACTTAGTAAAAAATAATAGACCCGGCATAACAATCTATATACAAACAGTAGTTATGCAGCCGGTTTCCACGTTTTATCACTATTATTAGTATGGGCAGGCCGCCATCTTTGTGCCAAATTCTTTGTCGGCGCCGGATTTAAGTATGCACGATTTTTTGTAGGCATGTCAAGTCTATTCTTTTTTCATTCGTCTGAGGAATAGACGAATGACCTCTAGCCGCAACTAATCTAGAAACAATAACCGTTATCAACCACGTTACAAATCAGCGTATCGATTTACTGATGGAAACTGTTATCAGGACAACGGTACGTTTTATCGTTCTTTAGCATTGCACCTTGTTTTGTTGATGCGAGCTGAAAATTATGATTGTCATTTGAAACACAGAAAACAGACTATCGGAATTCAATAATTCATAGATAAGATTAATCTGTGATGTAGGATTTACTCCAAATTCGCCTTATATTACATGGTTTCGAAGTTCTAAACTCGATTGCATTTTCAGGACGTGATTTATAAAGGCGGGAATTTAAGGTTAAATTAATTATTTTCACAAAAAGTAAATAAAAAATCTAATTTATGTAGTACGCATTTTGTAAATAAAAAGTTGGCATTACGCCCATTCCTCACAGACGAAGCAATTTGAAGCAGACATACCTACAGAAACTGTTCTAGTCAGACTATTCATAGTTGATTTAAATCATAGAATGACGTCATAGGGCATACAATGATACAATACAAAATACATACTTACATTTATTGAATTACTTTTTATGCGCTGAACGGAAATCGAAAAGACTTTTGGAAAAACTTATAGGTTACTTTTTATCCCGAACTTCCCACCGAGTCAGAAAGATAAAATGAGGTAAGGACAAGAGAAAGAAATATTTAGAAGCAAAACATTGCGCAAGAGTCGTCAAAACGCATGAGCAAGGGATTCCTCGTAAAGTCAAAGTCAAAGTTTTTATTGAAACTTAGCCTTCAAAGAAGGCTCTTTTTCACGTCGAAAACTACGTAATTATTTGTCATAATATATTACGTCTCAAAGCTACAAACTACTAGCATTTCGGAACGACCACTGCGGAGAAGAAATTCCGAAAGAAACTCATAATACAGTCTTGTCTTATCTTGTACTAAGAACACCACAATTATTTGGTTACTGCTTGTTACCAATTCATCAGTCTGCACATTATTGTTGGTATTAAGGTTTCGGAGAACTGAGAACCGAAGCATCATCAGCTTTAATCAACATCTGCACAGTATGTGATGAAATACAAATGAATTTCGTACGGTCAGCATCACAGAATTTAAAATAATAAGGCAAATAGAAGGGCCATCCTGTCTTTCATATGACGCACAGTATAAAGAAGTGTACGTATTGCTGTATAGGAAAGAAAAGACCAAAAGAAGATAGACGGATTGTATCAAATAGGTATCTATAGCATATATAGGAAGGGAGTGTTGATTAAAAAGGCAAGCAATAGGAATGGAGACAAGTAACATACCGTGCCCCACCTTTATTTATTAAATGACAAAAAAAATACAACACAAATTTCTGAAATGTAAAGGTGAAAAAGGAAAAATAAATGTTGATAAAAACGTTTGTTGTAATTGTTAGAAATTATTTATTAAAATTAAGGTATCAAGTTCAAATTAATATTGAATACCAGACTCTTAGTAAAAAATTATCAACATTATACGTCAACGCGATCAGGAGATATTACCGTAAATATTGCATATTTTGCGATTTCAGACAGTTATCAAAACCTATGGGGTACTTCCCATTGACCAAAAATTATGAAATTTGGCAAAAAGCAAGGTCTAACAGTACTTATACAGCATTGATTATACAGGAATAAATCTGAAAATTGTAAATATGCTCGATGCAGTATGAATCCTAGGGATTGAACTGCAAAGCTTGTTTTTGAAACTATTTGGTCTTTTAGTTTGAGCTATAATGTGAGATGCTTTGCTTGTACGGAACCCTCCTCGGTGCGCGAGCTTGACTCGCATTTGTAGTTCTGCTGGTTGATCCAAGAGCGTATAAAAAGGTCATTCGACAACATCACTTAGAATGATGAGCGTCTGGCCAAAGATCTGATGATTCGGATATCCGCGAAGGTCGTTCCAAAATAGAGGAAACGCGACGCCTGCGTCACTTGAATCTTTGGCAGTCTCCAGTAAACATGGGGGTTTTGGCTGCACGTGTTTCGGACGTCATTAGTCACAGACATACGTACACATTTATCTACTAGCTGTCGCCCGCGGCTTCGCCCGCGTGAGTTTCGCTTAGATGAAAAATCTCTCTTGGAGCTTTTCATCAGATGTTCCAGATCTTCAATTTTTATACGTCAGCAGAAAATGCTCATCAGGTTGAACGATTTTTGCTAAGGCGCCATTTCCATATATGTTTATAGTGTAGCTGGTCTCTTGGAGCTTTTCATCAGATGTTCCAGATCTTCAATTTTTATACGTCGGCAGAAAATGCTCATCAGGTTGAACGATTTTTGTTAAGGCACCATTTCCATATTACTTATAGTTTAGCTGTTCCGTTATGGTTCTTCATCAGGTGTTCCAGTTTTCAAAATAAATTATAGCCTATATGTTGCCCAGGCTTAATAGCTATACAACAAAAAAAGTTTCATTCAAATCCGTCCAGTAGTTTTTGCGTGAAACGCGTACATACATACAGACAGACAGACAGACAGACAGACAGACAGACAGACAGACAGACAGACAGACAAGAAATTCCAAAAAAATTTTTTTGCTTTCTATTGTTCTTTTTAGGTCTCCCTCTATCCATTTCAGTCAAAAATATTAAATGTACAGACAAAATATTTTTACTGTTTTATTATATGTATAGATTAGGTATATATATAGAGAACAATATAAAGATGAACTATATTGTCACTAGGTTAATGGGTATTTCAAGTTATGTGCCTTTCAGGTATGTGGTCGTTCGAACGAAATGGCCGTTTAGGGATGTGGCCGTTCAAGTGATGTGGCCGTTCATTACCCTGAACGGCCACATCACTTGAACGGCCGCATCCCTAATTCGGTTAAAGCAGTGGTTGGTTGCATTTCCATTTTACCTTCTTAGGGGTTGAATTTCTAAAACTCCTTTTTATAGATAGATAAATCTTTTATTTGATCCTACAAACACAGAAATAGTATAAAATACTCGAGACATTTCAAAAAAAAGAAATTATGAAAATATGATGCCATGATATTGATCAAAGCATCATATTTTAATATTGTGTGTTTGAGTTTGTAGGTTGCAGCGAAAAAAAGTCATGGCTTTAAAGGGTTTCAGTGCTCCTTTCTTTGCGTTGTTATCCCAATCCCTATGTAGATAACGAATATAACCAGTACCTCTGTCAGAGTCCTTAGATAGGTATCTTCACACTACTATCTAATAAGGCTGCCGCTAGATGGAGGCAGTCGTAAGGTCATGCTAGATGCCTATAGGTACAACTTGAAAATTCTTTCAAAGTTTTCATCATTGTCATTCTGGCAGCTAATATTACTGGCTGTAAGAATATTATTATCTTACCAGTTGTCATAGTTTTTTGTTCAATAACGTTTAATTAACCAAAAAATACTCATTCGATTTGCCTTCGTTATCTTAACTGTTATCTTACAAGATCTGAATTCCTTAGTAACTACTTGGCAACCAATTGAAGTAAGTTATTTTTATCCATCCGTATATTGTGGAATAAACGGTTCAATTAATTGAACGACTTTGTGTGCGCACACCACTATATCCAATTGCTATGTTGGATTGCAATTGTTTCAGTTTCTAGAACTGTCTTATATACTAGCTAA
Organism: Ephestia elutella; assembly: GCA_018467065.1. Classification (NCBI taxonomy): domain Eukaryota; kingdom Metazoa; phylum Arthropoda; class Insecta; order Lepidoptera; family Pyralidae; genus Ephestia; species Ephestia elutella. Next base: position 3,100,790 of record CM031580.1, on the reverse strand, counting down.
GTATCGGGGCTCCACTCCCGTGGAAATTTAGTCACAAAAAAAGATCCTATGTGCCATTCACGGTTTTATTCTACCAGTTAACGAAATTTCGTCAGTCAATAGATTTTGTGTTGAGTTACATATCTATATATATATATATAAATCAAAGGTGACTGACTGGCTGACTGACTGACTGACATAGTGATCTATCAACGCACAGCCCAAACCACTGGACGGATCGGGCTGAAATTTGGCATGCAGGTAGATGTTATGACGTAGGCATTCGCTAAGAAAGGATTAACGCGAGCGAAGCCGCGGGCGCCAGCTAGTTTAATATATATTAGGTACACGAACGAAAGAAGAAAAAAATCAACACAGCATTTTGACTGATTGAATTTTTAACATTTGTTTTACAGAACGCTACCAACTAGTTTTAATGTTATTACGAAGGCCAAGAAAAAAAATGCTATTATACGCTATTCTGTGTTAATGTGAATTTTTAAGTTGCTAAAAGGAAAAATAGATGTGTTTGTATTGTATTCTTCATTTCATTCTTATAATAGTCATTTATAAACTTTTATACAACTCACGACACGACTAGTCTTTGACGCAAACAACGATATTGTGAAATTTAATCACTTAGCTTTTATTTAAGCTTCTTGCTTCATAGAGAACTTTTAGATCAGTTCAGTTAAAAATAGTAACATTTATTTTAATAACTTATTATACCTAATTAACTTTATCAGTTATTAAGGCATTTAAATATATATTGACAGTTTTTGCAAAACCTTTTTGTAATTTTCCATTGCCATTGACACGCAAATAAAAGAAAATTCAAACGCCAAAATATGTTCTTTCTACATATTTTTTAGATTCCTGAGGTAACATCAGCAGGCGTACGCTTCTATACAACCGTTTCGTCGCAAAATGTCCCTTTCGCAAAATGTCCCCTGGTCGCAAAACGGCCCTTTCGTAAATTGTCCCTTTCGCAAAACGGCCCTTTCTCAAAATGTCCCTTTCAAAATATGTCCCTTTCGCAGAATGCGTTACGTCGCAAAATGAAAGGGACATTTTGCGACGTAACGTACCTACTTAACTCATACAACCCACTCCGCGTTCGATTATTTTTATCGAGGGAACAAATTGCACTCTATTGATATTGAGTCAATACAATAAATATTTTTTATCGTCAATGTTTTATAGAAATAACACAAGGCCACAATCGCTAAGAACATTATTTGTTGCACTTCACATTGTAAGGGTCACTTTAGATAAAATAGCAATTTGTAATACGTATGTAATCGGCCTTAATAGTTCATTATAAATAAAAATATAAATAAATAACGGACAAATCACACAGATTGAGCTAGCCCCAAAGTAACGAGACTTGTGTTATGAGATACTAACTCAATGATACTTTATTTTATAACATACTAGCTTTTGCCCGCGGCTTCGCCCGCGTGAATTTCCCACGGGAACAGTGCTTTTTCCCGGGATAAAAAGTAGCCTATGTGCTATTCCAGGTCATTATCTACCTCTGTACCAAATTTCATCGAAATCCGTCCAGTACATTTTGCGTGATTGAGTAACAAACATCCTCACAAACTCACAAATTCACAAACTCACAAACTCACATCCAAACATTCGCATTTATAATATTAGTATGGATACTAGCTTTTGCCCGCGGCTTCGCCCGCGTGAATTTCCCACGGGAACAGTGCTTTTTCCCGGGATAAAAAGTAGCCTATGTGCTATTCCAGGTCATTATCTACCTCTGTACCAAATTTCATCGAAATCCGTCCAGTAGATTTTGCGTGATTGAGTAACAAACATCCTCACAAACTCACAAATTCACAAACTCACATCCAAACTTTCGCATTTATAATATTAGTATGGATGTATAGACTAGCTGTTGCCCGCGGCTTCGCCCGCGTGAGTTTCGCTTCGTAGTAACCTAAACTCCAGTACTCCAAATTTCAGCCGTTATCCCGTGTCCCGCGGAAATATATATATTATTATGTTGATGGACGGGAACAGATGTTCCAGATCTTCAATATTTATACGTCAATAGAAAATGCTCACCAGGTTGAACAACTTTTGCTAAGGCGCCATTTCCATATATGTTATAGTGTAGCTGGTCTCTTGGAATTCTTCATCAGATGATCCTGATCTTCGATTTTTATACGTCAACATGCTCGTCAGATTGATAAACTTTTGCTAAGATACCATTTCCATATCTCTTATAGTTTAGCTGTTCTGTTATGGTTCTTCATCAGGTGTTCCAGTTTTCAAAATCAATTATAGCCTATATGTTGCCCAGGCTTAATAGCTATACAACAAAAAAGTTTCATTCAAATCCATCCAGTAGTTTTTACGTGAAACGCGTACATACATACAGACAGACAGACAAGAAATTCCAAAAAAATATTTTTGCTTTCTATTATTCTTTTTAGGTGTCCCTCTATCCATTTCAGTCAAAAATACTAAATGTACAGACAAAATATTTTTACTGTTTTATTATATGTATAGATAATAAACATCCAAGAACCAGGTCAATCTGAAAAAGATCATTTTACATCTTGACCCGACCGGGGATCGGACCGAAGATCGAACCCGGGACCTCAGGCGTGATGACCATTGGGCCACGGAGGTCATAATCATTAGCTATTTTAATGTCTCCTGGTAGGGCACTGGCCTTATGGATGGATAAAGAGGATCGGGTACGACTGTACGACCCACCACTCTGGCCCAACGTAATACAGCCGGGACCAAAAGCGTGGTCAATGATCATTATTCGTAGTAATTACAAAGTTTGAATACATTTCTTCTAAGCGTTTGTGAAGATCCTTCAACTGTTAATCGGTTTAAATGTAAAAAAATCGACTAGCTTGAAAGATGGGTTTGCTCTTAACCACAACCTTGCCCAAGTACAAAGATATGGGGTCTACGGTGTAGCGAGCTTACCCAGAAGCAGCCATTCACTCTGGCTTTGAAGAGACTCAGGTTTCATCTTATAATGTTATCAGAATAATCTAGGGCCTTAGATTATTTAGATGATAAAAAAATTCCGTTAATTTTTATAGACGTACATTCGGTACTGTAAAGGTTTAATGTTTTTGGCCAGTTCGGCATTCAATTAATAATTAAGTGTTTTAAAATATTTATGAAGAAATTTGAAAGATGGAGAGTTGAAGGGTTTCGGTCTTCAACTACGGATGGAAATATCAACATGTAATTACTTAAATGAGAAGCTTAAATAAAAAGCTATTGTTGGTAGCTAAATACAGTTTATTTAACGACAAACCCCTCAATCGTTACAGTACACTGACACAAAGTAGAGTGCCTAATGTGCCTAGTGTCTATAGTCCTACTATATATCTATAGCTAACGTGACCATATGTCCCGCTTTGGGAGGGATTGTCCCGCTGTCCCCAGTAAGAGAAAAAAGAAGCTTATTCATTGAAAAGTGTCACATATCAAATGACACTTATGACCCAAAAGATTTGTAATCGTAAGGGTATTGGCCATCGTATCTGATAACAGAAAAGATGGTATGCGGAGACACTTTTCGTGTAACTAGAAAGGCCCTGCAGGCTTAGCCAAAATTACATTGATTCGTAGCTATACGATATCTAAATTCGTAATCGTTTAGTTAATTGACGTCATAAAATTACTTAAAGCTAAGGTGGACCGCCTCCAAAGCGCAAGTGGAGAAGAGGCGGCGCAACAAACTCCACTGCAGCATTTTCTCTAAAGACGGCACTTTACAACATGTCTTACAATTAAATGGCTGTGTATGAGGACGAATATACATTGAATATTTATATATCGTTTTCGAACTTCATTTTCGTTTTTAATTTCTGACTTTGTCCAAAGATTCTGTGTGCAGGTCAAAAGCGCAAGACTTTTGACCTCATCTAATTATTATTATCGCTATCAAATTAGCCAGTTTTTGCAATATTTTGACGATGACTTGGCGCCAATGTTTTATCGAAAGTAAACAAAAAGATAATTTTTATTAGTATTTACTTTACTTATTTATCTTTCCTGATTAGCGTAGTTTTCTTTTATTTTTTTACTTCGTTCCAGCAGTGTGACTGAACAGGTTTCAAAAAAATACAAAAAAAATACTTTAGCCATCTGAATCTGCAAATAAACCAGGTTTGCTTTTTTTTCGAAATCCCAGGTATCATTTGTTTATAACAATCAAGCAAACTCAAGTCTCCTTAGATTTATTTTTAACCGACTACCCAAAAAAGGAGGAGGTTATTATTTTTAAAATCTTGGTTTTTACTTTACTTAACTTTATTTTGACTTTTTTTTTAAAGTTGCAGATTTCACCAAGTATTGTCGTTATTGTAATCCCCTTTTATCAAACTTCATCAAAATGAATAATTTTAGTCAAAAATGATTACAAAAATGTACAAAACTACCTTTAAATAAGTATGAAATGAGATATGGTAAAAAAATCCATGCGAGCAGGACTTGAACCCGCGACCAGGCCTTTTAGTACTAATTGCATCTGAGATGCACAGAAATCCTAAATAAATATTGAAATTAAATTCACAAAAAAAAATATGTAATAAATACTTACCTATTTATTTCGGAAACGGCAGACGGTTTATTTTATTTTTACAACTTGTTTTTATTACTGTATCTACCAGTCAAATGCTCAAAACGTGCTTGGCATGAATATGGTTCGTAGGTATCGATAACCAGTTTTCCAAGACTTGTGTCTATGTTTGTACCTAAGTACATACAATAAAAATATGACAAGTTTTCTTAGAAGGTACTATAAGCTTGTATAAATTGTAACGGGTAGTCGCTTTATCGCAAATAAAATCATAAAGATATACTTAAAAGTCGTAGATCTATTTTTATTTATTTATTTATTTAAACTTTATTGTACACACATACAAAAGTACAGTACAAAAGGTGGACTTAATGCTAAAAGCATTGTCTGACAGTCAAACCTTAGGGTTGAGCAGAGAGTTCATGTGGGTGTAAATAAATTTTATTATACAAATTAATTATTGGTAAATTAAACAGATACATATAAAGATGCTGCGTAAATAAAATAAATTAATAAACATATAATACATATATAATACAAAAAAACACAAAAATATAATATAATATGAATTTTTAATGATATAAGATGTCTCAAAATTTCATGGTCTCATCGGAAAATGCAATCACAGAGTACCTACATAACTGGAGCTCACAAAAATGAATAAAATAAAATAGAATTGACCAACAAAACTGATAAATGAAAGAGGTAAAAATAGTAATGCTGGAGTTAGTTTTTTTATTGACAGAATTAAAATCGTTTTTAGGTTTGAAACTGTATCTTTAAAATAATTTTATTCTCTGTGTCTATGATTCGTTAATAGAATCCGAGCAACAAGGACATCCGCGCACGGAAGTCCGTGTTAAAGATCCTCTAATACCATAGCAACACGGACTCCGTGTTGCTATTGTATTAGAGGATCTTTTCTTCAATAAAATACTATCAATTCTTAATGCGAAGACTCGGTTCTAACTAGTCTCACAATTCATAATAACGATATATACAATTGAAGTCCAGACGCACGAGTTGATATTTTTAACCGATGACGTCATCGACTCCGTCGGTTGTAGATTTTTCAATGCGGGTATATTTAGAAAACAGCTGGGGGCAACTAATTTGTGTTTCTTTTACTTTCTTGTCATCGCATGTTGGTTCGATTGTAGAACACATATAAAAACTTTAGTTTTAAAACTGACGCATACATTTTTAATGCTCCTTTTGGAACGAAAACCAATTTTCAAACTCTATCTAAATCACAGTCTCCCAATTAAGTAAAAAAACAAAACCAACTGAATTCATCGACCACCACATGCATTTGAATGCATTATTAAGGAAATTATTATTATTAAGATAATATTAAGGAAAACATTTTGAGGAAACCTGCACTTTGGTTGATGATTATCAGCTTATGTGTGAAATGGAGAAGGCAATGGCAAACCACTCCATTAACATTGCCAGTTGTGTGTGTTTCATTCCATATGATGACCACGACCCTCAGTCATGAGGAATCGAGTATACGACTAAAGGAAAGGATGATATCGTTGAGTTAGTATCCCATAACACAAGTCTCGAACTTACTTTGGGGCTAAATCAATTAATTGGAACCATCAAAACCCAATGAGAGCTTCAAAAATGTAAGCGGAGAATCCACCAAGGTCAACATTTTGAGTTAATTTTTGTTTTTTATTTTTGTTACATTCCAGGGGCGGATCCAGATTAAAGTTTTTTTGATTAATTATATTTATAAAATTGGATTTTTTTAAATTCATTCACCCTGAAATGATGCAAGAGAGATATTATTTGCTCAGAGTGACAGACACTGAAATACTGAAATCTCGTATTACTGATATCTATATGACCTTGTTAGATTAGATAACAGTGCATTAATGTTTAAGCCAAATTTATTCGAAGTTGCTGGTTGTTGTGATAAAGGGGTTTCAAAATAATTCAAGTGCAATTCTAATATTACTAAATATTACGAAACATCCAATTTGAATTAGAGCCACTTTACAATGAGTGCTAGCTAAGTATATAACTTATGTGTTTTCCTTAATTCCATCAAAACAAATTGGTAAGTACAAATTTAAAACAGCGTAGGTACCTAAATTGTTTCATTGTGAACAACATACTTTATAAAATGACTACGAAATTTCATAATTTTTAAGGTAACCACAATGTTTCGTAATTTTCAGCTTACAAAAAGTGTCAATTTCTAAGCAAAATGCTAACGCTACGAATAGGCAAAAGAAATTTAATGCTTTCATGAAAACTTTATTGTTCAGAATAGGTACCAAATAAAAATTCATATTAAATATAGATAAGAAATAATTTAAAAAAAAGTACAATTTACACGTTGCTGCTGTCCTTCAAAAATAATCTCCTTTCATCTCGACAGATATGTTACTTTAACCATTTTACGTAAAACAAACACTTCATAATACTAGAATTAAGAGACAGTATTATTGACACAAGTGTGTTCTACAATCTCTTGTTAGCTTGTGTCATTGACATTGTACCTACATTAAAAAATATATGACATTAATAAGCCAAAGAGAATTTAATATTACCTGAATTCATCCCTGAATGGACGTACACAAAAATAGCTAGACATACAGTGGTGGCCAGCTAATTAGGGACACCAGTCGATTTTCATACAAACGAGGTTACTTTGAAGCTTTGGTTCAACGCCAGGATTGATCTGAGCTGTGATCTGATGATGGTTATCCAGGGATAGAATGGAGGATATCTAGATCGCTATACACACCCAACTGATCAGATCAGCATTCTAAGAGCTACTCAACTCAACTTTCTGAGTTTCAGGATTTCCATACATTTTAATGCGTTTTTTTTAAACATATCCAAACAGCTCCTAGAATGCTGATCTGATCAGTTGGATGTGTATAGTGATCTGGATGCCCTCCATTCCATTCCTGGATGGCCATCATCAGATCACAGCTCAGATCAATCCTGGCGTTGAACAAAAGCTTTAAAGTAACCTCGGTTGTATGAAAATCGACTGTGTCCCTAATTAGCTGGCCATCACTGTATATACATAGATGTAGCCAAGCTATTTATTAGTAGATTGTTGAAAGTGTTCAATTTCTTAGAATCGAATTTCAGAAAGCAAGTCCTAAACCACCATGTCAAAAATTAGCTCAGGCTGCTCAGAAGTGATTCTAATTTGGCAAATGTTACGGTGAATCATTGTAGATAGGAACAAACATTGTATTGTAGGTCATTGAGATCATCCTGGCGAGGTTTGGCCAGAAAACGCGGCATAAAAGTATTTATTTACACCCACATGAACTCTCTGCTCAACCCTAAGGTTTGACTGTCAGACAATGCTTTTAGCATTAAGTCCACCTTTTGTACTTACTTTTGTATGTGTGTACAATAAAGTTTAAATAAAAATAAATAAATAAAAGTATAAACTAAGTGGACACTAACACTGGATGTCTATTGAGATTCGGCCGTGACACTAAAATGTTTCAAACCGTAAAATCTCAAAGGACCGTGGAGGGCCGGCATAATTTGCGTATTTACTGCTTTACAGATTGTATGCTAATGTACCGTCAACGGTACATCAATGTACCCAATTCATTGTAAATTAGGTGGTACCTTGGCAACTAACTTTATGAATAAAATGGCTTGCACTGTTAAAAAGTTATGATTCAATATTATGTTTAATAGCTGTCAACTCGTGGTAGCTCTACAGATTTCATGTAGAGCCGAGCAATGCTCTAACTCTACAAGCCCTAACTTCACAAACTCTACTCCATAACCAAAATAATATGGCTTGGTCGTTTTATTACTACAAGAACTATTGTTTAACAGAAAAGTAATGAACAGTGAATGAATTTTTCACCCTACGTCTATGTAACAGTAGCTAATCAGCAAAACTACATATTTTTTTGCCTAAGATGTAGAGTTTATGATGTAAGGGCTCGTAGAGTTAGGACATGTAGAGTTAGAAGCTTGGCTCTACATGAGATCTGATGTCTACTAACCATGTTTTACTTGACTACTAATTATTTCATAGAAAGTTCATAGCTGTAAAAATAATTTACCAGTCCTACTATTCCGATAGAATTTCCATAGAATAATAAGTCTTTGCGATTCTCGAAGTGAGTGAAAACCTAAATCTAAGATGTTTTCATTCGTTCATTTTAATTTAAGAACATTATTTATGTCGGTACTAGCTTTCGCCCGCGGCTTCGCCCGCGTGAAATTCCCACGGAAACCGTGCCTCTTCCCGGGATGAAATGTATGTCCTTCTCCGTACTTCTAACTATGTGTATGCGAAATTTCAGAAAGATTGGTTCAGTAGATAAAGCGTGAAGAGGTAGCAAACAAAAAAACCATCAAACTCACTTTCACTTTTATAATATTAACTAGTTTTGCGTGGCTGCGCGAGGTGCAAGCACCTCGCGTGCTGTGCAGGGCAGTTTAAAAAAAGCAGTTGCGAAAGGTTGAAAATCTTTAGGGAAATTATGAAAAAGTCATCTACAAAGAAATGTTGTCGGTTGGGATTAGGTGAAGAGCCGAAAGGCAGCTCTGTCTTTTGCTCTTGCTGTTAAAACGCAGCTCGGCCTACGGCCTCGCTGGCTGCGCAGGCTCGGCCTTCGGCCTCGCTTGCCCCGGCTGGAGGAGGGGCTCGGCCTCCGGCCTCGCCTCGCCTCTCGGATTCATATACGCAGCTCGGCCTGCGGCCTCGCTTGCCGCGGAGCCTCGGCCTTCGGCCTCGGCTCCCCGGCTGGTGACTTGAGGTATGAGTTGTTATCATCACGTCATCCATGAATGGCTCGGCCTTCGGCCTCGCCCAATTCTTGTCGCGCGAGACGGAGCTCGGCCTTCGGCCTCGCCTGGACGCAGCTCGGCCTGCGGCCTCGCGGGCGCAAGCTTCGGCCTCCGGCCTCGCTTGCGCGGCTGGGGGAGCTCGGCCTTCGGCCTCGCTCCTGCCCCCAGCCCTCGTTTTAAACGCAGCTCGGCCTCCGGCCTCGCTTGCCCCGGCCTCGGCCTTCGGCCTCGGCTCCCCGGCTGGTTACGGTTCGGGATGACATGAAGAAGTCATCCATAAAGACGAATGGCTCGGCCTGCGGCCTCGCCCAATTCTTTTCGCACGAGACGGAGCTCGGCCTTCGGCCTCGCCTGGACGCAGCTCGGCCTGCGGCCTCGCAGGCGCAAGCTTCGGCCTCCGGCCTCGCTTGCGCGGCTGGGGGGGGGAGCTCGGCCTTCGGCCTCGCTCCTGCCCCCCCCAGCCCTCGATTTAAACGCAGCTCGGCCTCCGGCCTCGCTTGCCGCGGAGCCTCGGCCTTCGGCCTCGGCTCCCCGGCTGGTGACATGGCTGGCCCATACAAAACATTTCGAAAAAAAAATTTAAAAAAAAAAAAAAACACCTGTCAGTCGGAGGTCCCACGGTCACCCTCTACGATATTGTCTATGACAGTAAACCTCTGCGAGTCCGTTTTCCCCCTAAAAATCCCCAGTCAAATTTGTATGAAAAAAAAAAAAAAGTCAAAAAAACCATAAACTAACACCGGCTGTGGTAGTCGCCCAGGATTCTCTATGACATTTGGTCGAGCACCCCCCACCTATCTGTTATAGTTTCCGCAGGCAGTAGGGGTACCCGGTCTAGAACTTGTAGTGATAACTACAGAATTATTTTGAACTTCTAACTGGTTAACCTTGCATATCATATTTTGGGTGAAATAGTTGATATATTGGGATATTATTCCTGTGGCGTATTACCTGCATGATAGGCTCTCGACGCATCACAATAGCAGGCATTCAAATCCATTAGTTTCCAGACAAATTGAATTGGAAAGTGAAACACTGGTACACAAACTTCATATGTTGTTTTTACAATACTTGATAGGAAGACAGGGAGACCCGCACATCAAAACGTTCTCTGAGTCACGCCGAAACCATTGGTAGCAATAACTCGACGCGATTTTGTGTACTTACGGAATTATATCAAAAACTAAACATTCATAACAAAACATTCTATGATTAAATTAGACTGTCAACAAAATCTGCAGAGTTGGACGTCTGACATTGACAGCTGGTCACACACGTTCCGTATCAGTTCTTAACCAACCTTTCTTATCATAAACAAATAAAAAATCATGGCTGGATTGTTGTAGAATTTTAATTATTCTCCTTTAATATCGTCGACTTAGATTGTTATAATATTCAACGAATAAATACCTTATTTAAACATTAGTTCTTTTAAAGAATGTTTAAAAGTTGGTTTGACGTGCGTCCGAATTGGGCGAAATGGAACGCGACGAGGCGGAATGTCAAATCAAGTGGAGGGATCTTTCTCTTCCTGGGAAGCCGCCACGACATGTAACATGGCTTGAGCGATTATTAATTTTTTGGGGTTTTTTCGCTTTCGCCGCCCCCGGTTCCCCGCCATGGGTATATAGTTTAACCTTTAGCTTTAAAATCCGCGATACGCGCGAGGACAACAGGGGATATTCGTCGCCACGAAGTTGCCGGGGACATGAGCTGTTGAGGTCCACGTGCCCGTCCGGCCATATGAGTTGACGTTTCCTGGAGTGTACCGCATGCCACGGCGCAGGCCCCGTCGTCGGCGACCCCAGTGCAACACACGGATCCTAACCTTATTTCCAAAGGCCGCACCGCCGCCTTCGATCCGATATCCCTATAGTGGCTCAGCGCAAATCTCGGAAGGTCCAGCCAGCGTCTACTATCTCGCATACAACGGAGCGTGCAGGAGCGCCGCGTCGCTTTGAGGACGCGACCAGTACCAGTGCTCGAACCCAATGGATCACAAAACGGTGAACGGGACAACGTTCTAAGTGCGCACAGACGTTTGTGTACGGACCTGGCCAGGTACCTTATATTTGGTTTATGTTAATTTTAACTTTTAATTGCGGCAAAGACTTATCAGATTTTGGTATTAGTATAACATGTGCCCGCCCTCAGCGGCTAGTGTGTTTATGGAATAAAATGCTATATTCTATCCCAACCATATTGTATTAATGATATCACCCTGCCCATGACTCCCAGGACCTAAGGCTTACTCGACAAGAGGTCCTTGTACTTCAAAAGTGCGAGGCTCTATCCTGAGCATTACATCCGGCTCTCTCTAAAGTAATTGTTCGTGTATAATCGCACTGCGCAGGGATATTGCCCGTCTTCGCTTCAAATAGTTGGGGACCCCTGCGCACACCGCCCCAACAATACACCTTTTATTTTTTTTTATTTTTTATACACGACAATGGCGCCCGAACTAATATATTTTTGAGCCTTTGAGTCCTGTGAGAGTGGCAGTTTTTTCTAAAAAATAGTTTTTGAATTTTTTAAACTCGCTCATTTGTTATTTTGAAATTTTGGTGATATCATTGACTGTAAAGTTATCATACTTAGTGTATGTTAGGTTTATATGCGACAGGGTTGTAAGCATACGTTTAATACAATTCATAGTAATTATTATAATATTACTAAATAATATTATAATTAATAATATAATAATTAATATTTTATTTGGGCTTCGCTATGAATGAAAAGCATAGTGCTCAGCCATAATTCCTATTTAATCTCAATTTGAGAGCTAATTTATATTTATTGACAGGGAGTAACCTGTATATATTTAGAAATTTATCAATTATTATAATCTATTACATACCCTGACACATATAACCTCACATTCTTGCCAACATGTCGGACGGCGAAAGGGAAGAGCAATATCATGAAGTAAGTGGGGAGGAAAACAAACCACCTACCACTACTACTTCCTCATTTGTTAATACACGACCACGGGGAGGTGCAATTGACACCCACCCACCCGGCCCTTCCACACTTAAAGCGTTTCAACCCACATTGTCTCAACTAGGAGCTCCCGGTTTAGTACGTCAAGCCAACTCAATGAGTAGGACTACCTATGTTACGGAGACTAGGGAAGATGATGAGCGCGTTATTCACATACATATTAAAGGAGGACCATTTGAGGTCGTGGAATTTAAAATTTTCTGGTGACTCAGACGTCACATATTTTTTTCTTAGAATTGATGATTCTAGGCGTAGTCGAAACACTTCAGAACATAAAGTACTGAAATGTTTTTCTGACTTACTTAGTGGTAGCTATCTTTAAATAGCATTATTAATGTTGCCACCGGGTACACACCATTTTTGTTAGCTAAAGGTCGGGAGATAATGACGGATGGCATGTTGCCAAAAAGAGGCGGCATTCCAAATTCGTTATTACCTTCAAATGACCAGTCGTTCAGCTCATTTCTTCTCCGCTAAACTAGCACCGCGCTTTGTGATGTAAAGTTGTCAGGAAGCATTCGGATGTTGTTTACGACCTTCAGGAGATAGAAACCGGTAAAGTTGGAAAATATCATGTCAAGGACATAATAAAAGTCTCACAAGGTGTGTCCCCTAGCTAGCAACTTCCTTATTTTGAACTTTGTTATTTTGGATTGGTATAACCAATTAGAGGCCTCATTTTTCACATATGACATGACTCACATGTGAAATTTTTTTTGTCAAGCGTTTTCTTGAAAACCAATTTCTTTTGTAACTACACACTCTAGGCACCAGAGTAAACATAAGGATATGGATTAATACTCCTTAATTTTTGAGAAAAAAAGGAAAATAAGTTTTTTCCCTTATACAATGTCAGCCGCTACGGCTGTACATTTTAAACTTCAATTTATGTGAAGCTCTCCATTAGTTTAAAGACTTTATTAGGTTTACAATTTAATTACTAACTAGTAAATTATGTAGGAATGCTAGATTACTATACTTTAATTAAATTTCAAATAGTTTTTCTTATTATACATAAGTAAGAACTATCTTACTTTAGATAATTCTTTATTATTAGTATGCTACTTGCGATTATCTCATTAGAAATCCAAGTACGATTTTTTAATGCAGGGGAATTGCAGCGGTCTGGCCAGACGCTGTATTCCTGACACTCAACATAAATTGAGTTAGTTTTAGAACTCTAGAACATACATTTTAGTTTAATATATGAAATAGCATGAGTTAGTTTCATATATAGCTGATAGTTTTATATTTAGAAATATATCGCCGTAGGATAGGTGAATGTTTTCTCCGGTTACCCCGGCTGTCTCGGCTAAGTACGACTTAACCTCTTTGCCGAAAAGGGGGGTATTGTAGTGATAACTACAGAATTATTTTGAACTTCTAACTGGTTAACCTTGCATATCATATTTTGGGTGAAATAGTTGATATATTGGGATATTATTCCTGTGGCGTATTACCTGCATGATAGGCTCTCGACGCATCACAATAGCAGGCATTCAAATCCATTAGTTTCCAGACAAATTGAATTGGAAAGTGAAACACTGGTACACAAACTTCATATGTTGTTTTTACAATACTTGATAGGAAGACAGGGAGACCCGCACATCAAAACGTTCTCTGAGTCACGCCGAAACCATTGGTAGCAATAACTCGACGCGATTTTGTGTACTTACGGAATTATATCAAAAACTAAACATTCATAACAAAACATTCTATGATTAAATTAGACTGTCAACAAAATCTGCAGAGTTGGACGTCTGACATTGACAGCTGGTCACACACGTTCCGTATCAGTTCTTAACCAACCTTTCTTATCATAAACAAATAAAAAATCATGGCTGGATTGTTGTAGAATTTTAATTATTCTCCTTTAATATCGTCGACTTAGATTGTTATAATATTCAACGAATAAATACCTTATTTAAACATTAGTTCTTTTAAAGAATGTTTAAAAGTTGGTTTGACGTGCGTCCGAATTGGGCGAAATGGAACGCGACGAGGCGGAATGTCAAATCAAGTGGAGGGATCTTTCTCTTCCTGGGAAGCCGCCACGACATGTAACATGGCTTGAGCGATTATTAATTTTTTTGGGGTTTTTTTCGCTTTCGCCGCCCCCGGTTCCCCGCCATGGGTATATAGTTTAACCTTTAGCTTTAAAATCCGCGATACGCGCGAGGACAACAGGGGATATTCGTCGCCACGAAGTTGCCGGGGACATGAGCTGTTGAGGTCCACGTGCCCGTCCGGCCATATGAGTTGACGTTTCCTGGAGTGTACCGCATGCCACGGCGCAGGCCCCGTCGTCGGCGACCCCAGTGCAACACACGGATCCTAACCTTATTTCCAAAGGCCGCACCGCCGCCTTCGATCCGATATCCCTATAGTGGCTCAGCGCAAATCTCGGAAGGTCCAGCCAGCGTCTACTATCTCGCATACAACGGAGCGTGCAGGAGCGCCGCGTCGCTTTGAGGACGCGACCAGTACCAGTGCTCGAACCCAATGGATCACAAAACGGTGAACGGGACAACGTTCTAAGTGCGCACAGACGTTTGTGTACGGACCTGGCCAGGTACCTTATATTTGGTTTATGTTAATTTTAACTTTTAATTGCGGCAAAGACTTATCAGATTTTGGTATTAGTATAACATGTGCCCGCCCTCAGCGGCTAGTGTGTTTATGGAATAAAATGCTATATTCTATCCCAACCATATTGTATTAATGATATCACCCTGCCCATGACTCCCAGGACCTAAGGCTTACTCGACAAGAGGTCCTTGTACTTCAAAAGTGCGAGGCTCTATCCTGAGCATTACATCCGGCTCTCTCTAAAGTAATTGTTCGTGTATAATCGCACTGCGCAGGGATATTGCCCGTCTTCGCTTCAAATAGTTGGGGACCCCTGCGCACACCACCCAACAATACACTTTTTATTTTTTTTATTTTTTATACACGACAAACTGCTCCAAGTTCCACTTTCGTATTTTTCCCGGTGCCTCCTCACCCCCCTCCACACTTCCTCATCATTACTTTTTCCCAGTTCCGACTTTCGTAGAACAAACTAATTATGTCAGTCAGTGGTATTGTAGCTTTATATATTATAGGCCCAACCGCAGGAAGCTCGGCCTTCGGCCTCGCTTCCTGCTGGTTGGGTCTAATTAGGAAGTTAGGATAGGATTATCTTCCAGTCTTTTCACTTTAGTCTTTTCACTTTAGCGCTCTTTCTGGCCTTCTTACTACTTGTAGGACACGACTTTTACCTTCTCCTTTATTTTGTCTACTAATCTGTGCCCGTGACTTCGTCCGCGTGTAATTTACTATTGTTTACATCTCAGGTTCTGAGCGGCGTTTCCAGATTAAACCTAGCCAGATTTTATATTAGACCTTCAACAATACAACAGTGAAAACCGCATCAAATTTGGTCCAGTAGTTTCTGCGTGATTCGCGTATAAAGACAGACAGAAAGATAAAAATTCTACAAAAAATAGATTTGGCTTCTATTGGCCCTATGAAGATTCCTCAAAGTAACATATTTTTTCTTAAATATCTTCTATGTACAGACACAGACCAGACCAGTAATATATTGATTGATGATGAAGAAGATGATGCATGTGTAAGATATTGGTGTAATTTCCACAAAACAGGTTATTGCACGTACAGTATAATTAGCAAAACAAGCAAAAGATTTAAATTGTGTTTGCTCAATCAACCGAGAACAAAGACTAATCTCAAGATTACTGAGATAAGATAAAATATATGTCACTGAATGTGGGTATTGAGAGACAGACGTATTCACCATTTGGCTTCCTTTTTCCTAAAAAGTTCAAAAAAGCTTTGACAGAATGGTTATTTGATAAAAGGTTATATAGCATTAACGAGTATTTAGGTTAAGGTTTGACTGTCAGACAATGCTTTTAGCATTAAGTCCACCTTTTGTACTGTACTTTTGTATGTGTGTACAATAAAGTTTAAATAAATAAATAAATAAGTATATGGACGGTAAACATTAAACTAACTTTATGACTATTATTCTCTTTGACGTTTGGTTACTATAATTCTTTTTTTTTTTGTAATATAAATATAATTATTGTTATTTAATTTTTAGAATATAATTTTAGTGTATGTACCTATAAATATTAACATTTGCACGAATGCATGCAGGTTGGTTACATTTAAACTTAAGATCTGTGTAAATTTAATGTAATCTATGCAAATAAATGATTCTATTCTAAAATCCTACTGGTACAGAATTGGTTATAATACAGCCAATAGCATAACCATTATATTGTACTAGCGTAGGCCCTGGACTTTGTTTCCGCGGGAATTTCGGGAAATCCTCTCTTAGTGCTCCCCTACACTCCCTAAGGAACCTACATGACAAATTTCAGCTTCCTACGCCCAGTAGTTTTGGCTGTGTGTTGTCTGTCGTCATTCAGTAACGGATGAAATTTATATATATACTAAACGCGTGCTGGGGCTTCGCTTCCGTGAGAATTTCGGGATAAAAAGTACCCTATGTGCTATTCGCGGTATTTTTCTACCCGTATACCAAATTTCATCGAAATCCGTCCAGTAGATTTTGCGTGATTGAGTAACAAACATCCTCACAAACTCACAAACTTACAAATTCACATCCAAACTTTCGCATTTATTTATAACTAGCTTTTGCCCGCGGCTTCGCCCGCGTGAATTTCCCACGGGAACAGTGCTTTTTCCCGGGATAAAAAGTAGCCTATGTGCTATTCCAGGTCATTATCTACCTCTGTACCAAATTTCATCGAAATCCGTCCAGTAGATTTTGCGTGATTGAGTAACAAACATCCTCACAAACTCACTAACTCACAAATTCACAAACTCACATCCAAACTTTCGCATTTATAATATTAGTATGGATTAGTTTAGTTTAGTAGGATTAGTTTAGTAGTATTAGTGTGATTAGTAATATATTAGAAAGATTGATGATGTATTGATTGATGATATATTACTTCTCCTTTCCGTCGTGGGTAAAACAATTACAAATTCGCAAGCCTTCTCTCTACACTCTGATACAATTAGTTACATAATGCATTAGTTACAGAAAAGTTGTTTTCGTCTGAATTAGGAGCTGATTCATCTAAATTGAGTCAGTCACACTTACAGAGGTCATTCACACGAACACCGACCTAGAGATTGATATCGATTTACGATAAGGACTTTCTTTTGTTTTTCAATGTTTGTTTATGGTACTGAAATAATAAATTGACTTAATTTACTTAGAATGTGACTTTATTGAATTGTTATTATTTTAATATTATTTGTAAATAGTTAATTTAAACATGTACTTGATCCTCTAAATTTTTTTTTTTTGTTATTTATTGTAGTGCCCTACCAGGGTCCATGAGGTTCTTCTATTTTTGTATTGTGTGTTCTACCTATGTACTTAACCATGGAAGAAAAATAAATAAATTGAAATAAGTTTTTTACAAAAAAAATCATATTTCATTCAAGCTTTTATCGTCAGGTGACGATCTTAAGTTTAAAGGTCCGTGCAGTTAACCGTTAAGGAGTTCCCTCATTTCAGCTCATACTTATCATAATAATGCATTATCATTGGAACTGAACCCACGCTTTAAATTTCAACTCTGTAGGACAAGCGGAATTAGGTCGAATTTAACTTGCAAGATTTCATTACAATAATGAGACAATGTGAAAGTAATAAAAGCTTGGTACCTAATATATTGCATTTGAATAAACAGTGGTAGCCAGGTATACCTACTCGTACTTATACAATTTTGCTCAGACCACGTATCTCTAGACTGGACATACAAATAATAATGCAATGAAAGAACGAGACAGCTTTATACGAATCTCAGTAAGAAAGATAAGATCATAATTTCACTTATTTTCGCTTGGTATCAACCCAAGAGAGGGTAGCCATTGTTATTGTGTATTTTCAATTTAATAGTATTACTATGAGTCTGTCCAGCCCATTGCCACTTTAGACGCGCTACTCTTTTACTGATATCAGTGATTTTCGTACGTTGGCGTATGGTCTCGTTTCTGATCCTATCTCGCAGAGTGACTCCGAGCATTGAGCGTTCCATGGCTCGCTGAGCCACTTTTAGGCGTCAATAAGTGTCCATATTTCGCAAGCATAGGTCATGACTGGAAGAACACATTGGTCATATACTCGGGACTTTAAACTCTGGGGTATCTTTGACTTAAAGACATCTGTCAATTTTCCAAAGGCCGCCCAGCCCAGTTGTTTGTGTCTGTCTATCTCCTTTTCCATCGTGTCCCTCTCCAACCCGATTCTCTGACACAATGTTTGATGTCAAAATCTCTATGGCTATAGGAATACTTTATGCCTATTCACTAATTGACAAATTGGTCGCTATTAGTCGGTTTTAATCGCCTAAAAACGTCGGTACACATTACACGACTAAAACTATTACATTTGGCGCCTACTCTACGCCCGTAAATTATACATCAAAACCTTCCTGATGACCCACCCAGTCGATTGGTGAAAACCGCATAAAAATCAGTTCAGTAATTTTTGAGTAGCGAACAGACAGACAGAAGCGGCGGGACTTCTTTACTAGCTAACTTAGCTGCATCTGTCGTGTCTATCTGTAACATAGAAAAAAAAAGATTTTTTTTTAACTTTATGGTCTGTAGGTAATCAAATCTTTCAAGTGGAATTTGACCTACTTCTGCTTGTTCTACAGAATTGAAAATAGTTGAAATTTAACACTTTGCCTCAGTTGTGATGACAATGCATCATTATGAAGAGTATGACCTAATGGTGCACCCAGGATCGACTTCCAAGAGACGCAACGGTGAACTGCATATATATATTTTTTGCCATCTAACGACATGAATGTTTGTGCCAAAAAATATTTTTTTCTAAAAAATACTTGTCTCAGGGAAGTGAAAGATGAATGAAGTCCGGTGAAGGAAAACATCGTGAGTAAACCTGCACTCTGGTTGATGATTATCAGCTAGTGTGTGAAATGTAGAAGGCAATGGCAAACCACTCCATTATTAAAATTGCCAAGAGAGTCGTTGTGTGTGTTTCATCCATATAATGACCACGACCCGCAGGCATGAGGAAATACGAATAAAGAGAGATATTTGAAGACCTGGGTTCAAACATAGGCTACATTTTTTTTTAATCAACCCTCTAGGGGCTGATATGGTTGGTCGAAGTTTGTAGAAAACACAAGGTTTAATTTTTGCCGCGGGCGAAGCCGCAGAGCAAAAGCTAATATAATATGAGATGATACCGATTTAATATAGGAAATGTTTTATTAAGAGAGTTGTAGCAGAAGTAGTCGCGTAAAATACTCACACAAATAAACCCAGAAATACCTCTAAATCATTCTAAATTCGCACATTAAATGACCTATTAGATTGTAGACAAGATACTTGAACTATTATGTATTCTGTGACAAGATATACGCATACAATACAGCAGACGTATTTGTATGGGCCCCTAGACTCAGGGAAAGTTCGCCATCGAGAGAAACTAACTAGCAGACTGGTACAGTCGGCAAAACCAGTCTCTATGTAGGAAATGAAGGATAATGCTCGTAATTTTATGTTGTCAATGCCAATCGGTAAAGCTACACCATACTTAGACATAGAAACGACATTAATTTTATCTTGTTACTTTATGAGCTAGAAATATGTATAAATAAGGTCATGGCTATTTCCGTATTTCATATATGTTTATCGACCGAGCGAGCGCAGCGAGCGAAGCGTCTCAGTTTCCACTAGCCGAAAATTCTTTTGTCTGTCCGGATGTTATCGCATACAGGTCGCATTTCTGAACCGATTCTCATGAAATTTTGTAAGCAGGTTCGGTAATTTTATAGAATTTTTTAGTCGAGCCAGTTTTTCGAAATTTTAAAAAATGGCCGAAATATATAAAAAAAACCTCATATCTCAGCTATTTAAAAAATAATTCAAAAATGTCATTAGACATTTTTGTTATTCTTATTAAGACGAATTTTTTTTGTTTGAACAACATAGTAAAATTCAATAAAACCGCTATAAATCCATATGTTATAAATTCTCATACGATAGTTCACAAAAATATCAATAGATGGCGCAGCAAAGCTTTTAATACTCGCAAAATCGCTAATACGTTTACAAGAGTGACTTGATTTATTTATTAAATAAAATTAAATGGTTCTTAAAAATCATATGGCTTTTTTTGTCTTGCTTGGCTTTGAATTGTGTGTATTTATTTGGTTAATGGTATTGTATTGTGGATTGCTTTGCATGGTAGAATTATCTTTAACACTTGAAATAGTTCTGATATCAAAAAACTTAATTGTATGATTAGAATCCTATTATAAAAAAAAGTAATATATATAATACCTACATACCTACTAATCAGAGAGATTCGATTTCAAATTGAACTTTCTTTTTTGAACTTTAATTTTGTTGCGCAAATAACATATACATACATATAATAACCAATAGGTAGGTACCATGAATTTCTGACGACTGACGACCTCCGTGGCCTAACGGTCATCACGCCCCGGACGGCTACACCAGAGGTCCCAGGTTCGATCCCCGGTCGGGTCAAGATGGAAAATAATCTTTTTCAGATTGACGTGGGTTTTGTATATTTATCTATATATATTTGTTATAAAATATAGTATTGTTAAATTAGCATCCCGTAAAGTCTTGAACTTACGTTGGGGCTAACTCAATCTGTGTGATTTGTCCGTCTATATGTATTATTATATTATTATTTATATTATTTGAGGCAAAAAAGGCAGGTTTCAGTAATTTTTTTAGTGGTATTGACCAACCACAAGAACATATTTGGGCTTATAGGTAAAATATGAGAACTTTTTACTTTCTTTCCAGCATTGGTAGGTTGGTTTCAAAACTCTTTTTAGCCAGGGACACGGTAAAATATCGGTTATTTCGTGGAAGGGCTCGCGAGGTCTACTGTTCTGACAGAACCACTAGTTTATACTTATTAGTTGATACAATCATCTCATCAAGATGGAGACGAGTATCTCACGTAAAATGCAACAAAATTCTGCTGCAAATTTTCATAAACCAACCATGGCAACCATTAGACGAACTCCTTGCAAAATCAAGTTGGGAAGATATTCAAATAGGTACCGTGAAAGCAATTGCACTTTTATTAATATGCAGTAGATAGGTACCTAAATGAAAGCTTGAAGATTTGTTTTTATTAAAAACAAGAGATACAATTAAAAAGAGATTACAAGTGAAATAGCGGGTGTAGAATGTATTATTGATAGGAAGTAATGTAAATATTACTTCCTTCCTATCAATAGTGATATGATTGTTTAAGTGGTTTAAATGAAATACTTTTCTGTGAGTATCCTACTTCCTTCTAATATTATAAATGCGAAAGTTTGGAAATGAGTTTGTGAGGATGTTTGTTACTCAATTACGCAAAATCTACTGGTCGGATTTCAATGAATTTTGGTACACGGGTAGAAAAATACCGGGAATAGTACATAGGGTACTTTTTATCCCGAAATTCCTACGGGAGCGAAGCCCCGGGGTGCGGCTAGTATAATATACAAATAATGTCTGTTTAATATACCCACATAAATAGTGATTCCTGTGACCCACTGAGAACACAAGTGGCATCGAACTTCATGTCCAATCAACGTTTCAATAGTCCGATCAATCAATCAATGAACTATTATTAACATTCGTTATACAAACACTACTTAAACTTGATAGTTAAAATGCCAGTAGTAGCATGGCTGATAATATATTGATATGTATATGTAAATTGTTATGTCCGTATGAATTGAGGAGACACGTCAGATTTAGGAAAAAGTCTTATCACCCTATTTAGTAGGAATGAAAGTAATTTTGTAGACAATATTCTGAAATTTGTAGTTAAATGTATCCAAAGTTATATTAATGTAAAAGTGGCTCCTCAGTTCAAATGTCTGAATTGAGGAGCCACCTGAAACACGGAAAGTATTTAATTAATATAATTGACAATTTTGTATCTTTTAGCAGTAATTGTGTATAGTAACTTCTAAAAAATGTGATTTCAGTATTTAATAAACATACAATACTTTTAAATGTGGCTCCTCAATCTATATATTATTGATGGCACTGTGTTCATTCCCATAACTTTTCAGTATTCATATGTATACTTTTCACGATTAATTTTTCATTAATGATTTTCTGATCTGAAGATTTTCTGCACTATCCTACAAATTTACTGGTTTTTTTTTAATTTATTATTTATTACACTAGCGTAACTCCAAAAACACTATCGGTACATACTTAGGTACATATCTTGACAATAACATATTGGTAACCCTAAGTACCTATTGATATTCACATCATTCTTCATTAATTTACATTGCTAATTAGACAAACTGATATCATTGAAACAAAAGTTAGAATCTTACTCACGAAGAATTGTAATTATCAGTTACATCATCAGCTCCAATATGAATTTCGCGACGAAATTTTACCACAATTTTTTTTTTTGGGTCATATAAAGTCATTTCATCCTGTTTTCACATAATATTTGTTGAATTATTTTCGCATTTACACTGCCAATAAAAAACTTCGAATATAAATGACCGCTCAGCTGATAATAAGCTAAGCATAATCTAATGATGTTACAAAAATATATATCTTAGAGTATATTTATTATTTATTTATTTATTTATTCAAACATTCCTTAACTATTATTACAGGTACACCCAATGCAATAGTATAGGTCTTAATTTACAAGTTATTTCTACTATAACACAGTACATACAATGTAACTCTTACGAATTCCGTCAAAGGACAACAAAATACGTCTACTCTCGTCGCTACCTCATTTAGTACTCTAATTGTTCGAGTCAGGGGGGTGTGCTTTAGCACCTTCGTTCGCGTATATGTAGGTACATACCTAGGTATTACCTTTATTTACAGGTAAAGTAGGTAGTAGGTTATGTCAAGATATTAGTTGTTATCGCCAGAAGGCAATGTACATATGTCAGATTTTGTCATTTAGTATTTTTTTCGGTTTTTGTTTTACCTGCACCTTATTTTTAAAACAGCTTTTTTGTGGTTTTTTTCGGATAATAGAGATATGGTATGATTTATAATATACTTTATGCTATGCTTTGCCTTTATCCATGTCATCTGTTCTGTAACATGAGTTTGTGAGGATGTTTGTTACTTAATCACGCAACATCTACTGGTCGGATTTCAATGAAATTTGGTGTTGATATTCCAGTCAAATTATGCAAACTAATATCACAATTCTGTCTGTCGTTCTCTGGGTCTGTCAGACTTTTCACTTCTCCCAAACCACACACACTATGTGGTTTTTACTGTTGGATAGGAAATTTGAAGAATGTTTATATTATCTTATAAAATTTACTGGTACAACACCCGTGCGAAGCCGGAATCTCTATCTAAAATAATTGCAGTTAGGTTGATACCTACTTAGTATGTAGTTAGTTATATACGAACAATAAGCAGTAATGGAAAGATAAGTTTGTCTAATAAAGCGACAGCAAAAAAAAACTCTAGACTAGACAATGCGAGTTGCGAGAAGAGTCATTGTTTGTTGACGCTACCTGTTCTGCCATTGAAGCCGTACTATTCTAGGTTAAAATTAAAAGTATTACAGAAACTCAGCGACAAAATACCTACAACATATTTCCTGCGAACACTGACTCACTGACTCATACAAGTCTGACTGGCTGCATTTAACATGGTATTTTTCCATTTCGAAAAACTTGTCACTTATTTTTAAGTATCTACATAGATTTTTCTAGATCTTTCCATCACTAAACTATGTTTAAAAATACCTACTTGTATAATTTTTATAGAAAAAACTTTTTCAGAATAGATTTTTTCAATTTTTTTTTTATACATTCGAAAGGTCAACATTCACGACGAATGTAAACACAACAAAATAAGCGATAACAACGCGGAATTTCGCAGTTAATACAAACACAACGCGTTTATTGCGCTAAACGCGAAAAATAACATCTGACTCCTCCATTCATTCAAGAACTGACGCTAAAAATACGTCCAAACAGTTATTATGGTAAAAATCGACTACGTACCAAGTAACACGAGAACGGAGCGTTCACAGTCGCTACACTGGGAGTTTAACGGCACACGTGCGTCCAGTTATAACAACACAACACTTCTGGGTACCCAGGCTACACGGAGGCGAGACGGCAAGCGTCGCGCCTCTCTCCAACCAACCGCATTTTTTTTTCTATTTTCACTTTTTTTTCTCACACACAACCGTTCCCGGAGGAATGGTGGACACAAATGCTGTTATCAAAAGAGTGATAATACTGTTTACTCTCTTTGCTCTTGTTTGACGAGCGAATTCAGATCGCGTTATCAGTGGAATTTTACGTATAATTATTGTAATTGAAGTCTAGAGTTCAAAAGAAATAGAGGCGGCAATTGATGTGTCCCGGAGTTACGTAATTTTGTTTTACCCTGTTAACTTCGTGGAAGATGATTTCGGATTTAGAAACTTTCCGCTGGTAGCAGCAGCTCTCCCCACTTTTCATAATACTAATAATATACTAACGTAAGTATTTTACCGCGAACTCACCTCACTAGATGGCGCAAAGAGTTATATCAACATTTCAAAAATTCATCATCATTAAATTTAGGAGCGCATAATATCACATCATCAAGAGCAAGGCTTCTGTAGGTGGAATTCATTCCATTTTCAACCGACTTCCCAAAAAAGGAGGAGGTTATATGTTTCGATGTATGTATGTTTTTTTTTTATGTATGTTCGCCGATTTCTCCGCCAATTGTGGACTGATTTCCAAAATTGTTTTTTTATTTGAAAGGGTTTATTTTCAAGTTGGTCCCATTTTAACCACGTCCGAATCTGTTCGGTAATTTTAAAGATACCTAACAAATAATAAAAATATCAACATTGCATTATAGAGCAAAAGCCGCGACAGCATGCCCTTCCTTATTTTATTAAAACTCAAGATTTTCTGTGTATGTCCCCAACATAGAAATAGCGTTTAGCGACTATAAAAGTTGGATCATGATTACTTAGGCACATAATTTGTAGCAATAGCATATAAAGTGGTACAAAGTGGTAGTGGTGGTGGTGGTGGTGGTAACGAATAATATTTGGATTACCAGGCAATTGATGCAGATATAAAACCCTGCCAGACATTGTTAGTTTACTAAATTATAGCTATATTTGTTTTATTACAAAATCTGAATTTAATGTTACTTTGGGAGGCCCCAAGGGTGCTTTTTATACCTATAAACATCATCCTTGCTAGCCATATTACCTGCATAAGCAGCTCAGATCCAAGCTTCATACCTAGTCGCTAATATGTTTACCCGTATATACCACGCAGAGAAACATTCAGCATTTTTAAAATAAGGAGGGTTTGGTCGTCGCGGGCTCTCGGTCTATTTATGTGCCAAAAATAATAGACAATGTGACATGTTCTGACATTTCAAATCAGACTGACATAAAAAGTTTCGAATTCTTAATTCTTTATTTTCGGCTAGAAGAAAAGTTTAAGTTTTTATTAAAGAAAATAAGTGTAGGAGCACTAAAATTGATAAAATAAAACTTTTTTCCAAAAAAATGAACCGACTTCCATCATAAACCTTAAAATCATGAAATAACAATAAAGAAAAATGTATTGGCATGCTACCTACTGAATGAGGTAAAGTCGGTGCCGAAAAAATAAATAATCTAAATTTACATAAGAATCGTGTATACATGATAGAGCTAGCAAAAAAATTTTTTTATTTTATTGATTTTTTTTTCTATGTCTATGGTATACATATATATATAATGCCTAGCCAAACAATTACATAACACCCTTACTCCTGCACTTGGCACCGACTTCACCTCATTCAGTAGGTAGCATGCCAATACATTTTTCTTTATTGTTATTTCATGATTTTAAGTTTTATGATGGAAGTCGGTTAATTTTTTTGGAAAAAAGTTTTATTATCCCTCCATTACTAACTTAATCTGTGTGATTTGTCCGTATATATTTATTTATTACCATCTGTTTCACTTCTTGATACGACCCGACGACGACACGCTCATTTTTTCCTTTATTTGCCTCATGTAACTCTGTCTTCTTCTTCCTTTTACCTTTCCTTCTATGATATTTTGTACGAAGTAATCGTGTCGTATCAAGTGCCAACATATTCCTATGTCTACTTTCGAACCACTTCTACCACAGATTACTAAATACTCATAGTTACTTCGTCTTGTACTTCCAACCTTAGATCTTAAAAATGTTGTCGTTTACTACATTGACAACACAATGGATCGAGGGCTGTAGCGTATTTTTTTTTTTTTTTAGCCTGTACTGTCCCACTGCTGGGCAAAGGCCTCCCCTCTGGTTTGCCAATCCTGTCTATTCAGTGCATGAGCCCTCCACTTTCTATCCGTCGCGTCCAGATCATCCGACCATCTCGTTCTGGGGCGGCCCCTTTTCCGGCACCAGCCAGCAGGGACCCATTGTGTGGCTGTTTTAGCTAACCTGTCCTGCGGCATCCTGCAAACATGGCCTGCCCAGTCCCACTTGAGCTTTGCTGCCTTCCTCCCCACATCAACTACTCTAGTTTTGGAGCGAATTGTAGAGTTTCGTATGCGGTCCGTTAATTTAATCCCTAGCATACTTCGCTCCATTGTTCGTTGACAACTCGGGTCAAACAAACTCGGGGTGTTTGGACTTTTGAGATAAGGTCAAAGACCAGGTCTGAGCTCCATAAGTCAGAACGGGGAGGATACACATGTCGACCAGTTTACGTTTTAGTGTTAATGGGAGGTCACCCTGCATAATGTCGCCCATGGACCAGAAGCTTTTCCAGGCGTTTTGAACTCTGCGTTTGATTTCTTTATCCTGCCGATTTTTAAATGAAGCTATCTGGCCCAGGTAAACGTAGTCGTCGACATATTGTATCCTTTGCCCGTCCACCTCGATTGGGATTTTGGATCTGTTCGTCATTACTTTTGTCTTTGACCTATTCATCGTAAGTCCAACCTCGAGGCTTGCTTTGCTTAAATGTTGAAGCATTTCTTGAAGTTCTGTTGGGGAAGGAGACAGCAAGACAATGTCGTCGGCGAAACGGAGGTTTAGTCACACCGGAATCCGAGTTGCGTATTATAGACCTAAAAAAAATTTGATTCGCCTCAGACGCATTAGAGATCTCACTCGTTTCACTCACTTGTTCAGTAAAACTGAAAAAAAATATTTGAATGTTCAAATACGGTATTGGTACTTGGAACTACTTACAAATTTAATTATTTTACGTGATATCTAGGTCCATGAGCTATCTTAAAATTTTCGTGTGGTGTGGAGCCTCAAAGTGTAAAAGGAGTTAGACAATATCTTGTAAAACAGGCTGTCCAGAAGTCAAAGGCATCATCATGTTTGTCCCTTATTACCATTGTTTCTTTATTTTTATTCCTCTAATTTAGATTAAATTTGTGGAGCAAGTATAGCATAAAGACTCTACCTATATCGAAATATATACTTCGGCTATGAAGTCGTACCAATGGGTATTTAGACTTACATTTTGTAATTTATAACTTTTAAATGTATGTATCATTTTCTTCTATGCTATATTGAAATGTGGAAGATAGTGGATACTTAGAATGTTGAGTTGGGAAAGGTTTTAACATAGTCATCATTTAGATGTAAGTGTCCTCTTTTACACGAGACGAGAAGATAATCAGCTGATTGACAAACAAGTCAACAATGCTAATCTATATAAATAAACATCTATAAGGAATAAATGAAATCGATCTGAATAATATTGCAATAACTATAATGATAAGAATAGATAAGACCATACAGCGATAAAGGCAGATAAAAGTGCATTTCGTAAAATAAAAGCCGTTTATATAGCGTTTGAAGCTTGGCTAAATGATAGAGTTCTAGATTATTCTAGCTGGGTTATTTTTCGGAGGATAAAATATTTCAGTAAACAAACAAAAAAAAAACAATCAAGATTTGATTTTAATTTATTCACCGCGTCTTTTCTTTTTATAGGTCTATGTCAAGCAATTAGACTGTAGTAAAGAAAGAATAATCAGTCACTTAACAATGCTCATAGCAACGCGTAAGTATGCAGATGTTGCACTGAACATACACGTATATCTTTCTCTCATTGAGTAAATGTCTGTTACTTTATTTTCTAGTGTGGTTAAGGTAACACTGGTGTCAGATTTACTTGCAATTAAAGAAATAGGAAAAAAGTAGGAAGCGCGCGCCTCCTTCTAGAACTACAATAACGAGCTGGCCGCTCTTACCATCTACACCAAAAAATAGTGAAGGAAGACGTCAATCTAATTTCTTGTATGCAAAAACGCCATCGCACAGCACTGACTTCTGTATCCCCGACCCCCTCCCTCGGACCGACACAGTAAACAGTCTACTAGTGTGCATGTGCGTGAAGTGCAGATTACCTTACGTTTTCCTTCACCGGAATAGAATAGAATTAGTCTAAGCGGTCACGGGAATTTTCGTAACGATCAGGGAAACGGATAGACTTGCTTTTATGGGTTGTAGAGTAGTCCCCTAATGTGAATGATGTCGGTCTGCCGGCTCTCAGTGGTAGCTTCTTCGAGCTATAGGGCCTGGAAGGTGCTTCATTGTTGCGAAAAAAAAACGATCTGAGAAATGGTTAGTTTTAGTACATATTCAAAGTATGGCATCTCCGCATGTGAAACAAGTTGGTCTGCCGGCTGTCAGTGGTTGCATTTTAGAGCTATGAGGCGCGCAAGTCGCTGCATAGTTACGAAAAAAAAACGATAAGAGAAATGGTTAGTTTTAGTACCAATTGGAAGAATGGTGTATCCACAGATGAAACGAGTTGGTCTGCCGGCTGTCAGTGGTTGTATTTCAGAGCTATCATCGTTCACGTAAGTCGCTTATTTAAGGAAAAAGTCTAAAAAAACATTGAAAAGCGGGAAAATAGGCGAATTTTTCTAGTTCATGCCAGCCGCTGTCGTATTTGCGTATGTTTGACCCAACCTCAAACTTGCGCCGCGCACCACCGCACTGTGGGGAAAAAAATCGCCTCTAGAGAAAAAAAAATTTTTCTTCAGAAAATCTACGTCGATTTTGGTAAAAACTGATTATGTATTTCATTTTTGATCTTAATAAGAAGACTTTTTATTAATACTATTTTTGCTAACATTGCATTCTTTTAATAGGTACTAAAACTGATCATTTCTCTTACCGTTTTTTTTTCGTAACTAAGCAGTGACTTTCGCGCCTCATAGCTCTGAAATGCAACCACTGACAGCCGGCAGACCAACTTGTTTCACATGCGGAGATGCCATACTTTGAATATGTACTAAAACTAACCATTCCCCAGATCGTTTTCTATTTTTTGCAACAATGAAGCTCCTTCTAGCCTTAATAGCTCAAAGTGGCAACCACTGATAGCCGGCAGACCAACTTGTTTCACATGAGGAGATGCCATATTTTGAATATGTACTAAAACTAACCATTTCTCTGATAATTTTTTTTTTTCAACAATGAAGCCACTTTCCAGGCCCTAGGTATAGCTCGAAGTGGCAACCACTGAAGGCTGGCAGACATGTGAAACAAGTTGGTCTGCCGGCTGTCAGTGGTTGCCACCTTGAGCTATAAAGGCTAGAAGGAGCTTCATTGTTGCAAAAAATAGAAAACGATCCCAAGAATGGTTAGTTTTAGTATACAAGGTGTAACGGAAAGGGTATTACTATACAAAGTGGAAAGATTCGTTACCGTGGGTAGATCCTTTATGTGAAGTTTCAGATTATTTTCAGCACTTTTAAAAAGGAGTGTTAAAAAAATAAATGATAAAACGAAATCTTTTCCATGTAAACAAACACTGCACATCACTATTCAGGATATTTCAATGTCAAGGTTGCCTCTGCACTGCTCACACACATATCACAACACAAATTATTTCACCTTCTTGGTTACTATGAAAACCTGGTACTTTGAGCAGTATCCGCTTTCGTCACCTTTTGACAGTTTATACCAATGTTTTCACAAAGAAACTGCCTACACGTGCAGAGCGGCGCAGCACAGCAGCGGCGGGAATTTTTCAATTTTACTTTACTTTAAATTGATTAATCATTGTAATAAATTTTTTTTCCAAAAAAAATGAACCGACTTTCATTGTAATACTTAAAATCATGAAATAACTTAATAGGTAGATTAATCAAAAAGAAAAATGTATTGGCATGCTACCTACTGATTGAGGTGGAGTCGGTGCCAAGTGCAGGAGTAAGGATATCAGGCATTTTAATTACACATGATTTTAATGTAAATTTATATTATTTAATTTTTAATTTGGCACCGACTTCACCTCAATCAGTAGGTAGCATGCCAATACATTTTTCTTTTTGATTAATCTACCTATTAAGTTATTTCATGATTTTAAGTATTACAATGGAAGTCGGTTCATTTTTTTTGGAAAAAAAATTTATTTTATCATTTTTAGTGCACTTGGCGCAATTTTGTTGTCATGAAAACTTAAACTTATTTTTTCACTGGCCGAAAGTTAAGAAATCGAAACGTTTATGTCAGTTTTATTTGAAATGTCAGAATTTGTCAGAATTCAACAGAAATCTATTGTTTTTGGCACATAAATATACCAAGAGCCCGCGACGACCAACCTTTCTTATTTTAAAAATGCTGAATGTCTCTCTGTGTGGGATATATACGTGTAAAAAAAATTAGCGACTACACATGAAGTTTGAATCTTAGTAGCTTATGCAAGTAATATGGATAGAAAAAGTGATTTTTATAGGTAGAAAGCACCCTTGGGGACCTCTCAAAGTATCATTAAATTCAGCTTTTATAATAAAACAAACATGACTATAATTTAGTAAAGTTACAATGTCTGGCAGTGGTTTGTATCTGCACCAATTGCTTGGCAATGGATGGCATGATTTCTCATATTATTCGGAATAAAATCTTAAAAAAGCTTTAACTTTGAGGAAATTGAGCTATCATTTTAAATATGATTGCTACACATTATCTGCCTAAGCAATCATGATCCAACTTTTATAGTCGGTAATCGCTATTTCTGTGTTGGGGACATGCACAGAGAATCTTGAGTTTTCATAAAATAAGGAAGGGCATGCTGTCGCGGGCTTTTGCTCTATAATCCAATGCTTGAATTTGTAAATTTGGTTAGGTATCTTTAAAATTACCGAACAGATTCTGACGTGGTTAAAATGGGACCAACTTGGGAATAAACTCTTTCGAATAAAACAATAATTTCGGAAATTAGTCCACTATAGGCGGAGAAATCGGCGAACATACATAAAAAAAAAAACATACATACATCGAAACATATAACCTCCTCCTTTTTTGGGAAGTCGGTTGAAAAAAACCATTCGCAAGTCGCTTTTCAGTGTTTTCATCATGTTTTTAATTAGAAATCAAATAACTCGCATAAATATTTTCACTTTGACAAGTCAACAACTCAGGCTGATATTGACAGTTACTTTTTAATATTGGTGCTGTCCTGCCAGGTACATTTTCGGAAAAAGTCCAGTCCCGTCTTTTATTAGCCAAACTCACACCACCTTTTTGATTATGCCGTCCTAGTACAAAATAAATAAATATCCTACTTAGAGCAACACGGACCTCCACGAAGTCGGTGTTGCTGATAATTAAGATATTTTTCCAAATGAACCTCCCATTGTTCCATGGATTCCTTGTATTAAACCAATATTACTTTTAATTTTATTGTTATGTTCCATGAAGACGATATTTTTTAAATTTAGTTTTTGACCTTACTAGGATCACATATCAGCCTAACAAGGTAGAAGCGACGCCTTATTCAGAGTTCATTTGAAAATTTGGTCAAACCCTTTTTTTATCTTGTCAGAATGTCAAATCTTCAGACATACAGACATTTGCAAATAAGAGTGCGGAACCTTTATTGCAAATTCTAATTTATTACAATACCAGGCGCCGAATCAAGGAGGTGTGATTTAATTTTGATAGTTGTAGATGATTGACCTTGAATTCAACAGCTGTTTACTGTCATAGTGGTGAATAGTGTTGTGCCAATTCAAATTGGAAAAATGTGTGCCTGTATGGTTTTCTTAAAATTAAAAATTAAATCATAAACATACAAGACTAAAAATGTCTGGAACTAGTTTAAAACCATTATCACATTTAGCACAATCGATATGGATATAGGTATACCGTTACACCTTGTATATTCAAAGTATGGCATCTCCGTATGTGAAACAAGTTGGTCTGCCGGCTGTCAGCGGTTGCCACTTTGAGCTATAAAGGCTAGAAGGAGCTTCATTGTTGCAAAAAATAGAAAACGATCTGAGGAATGGTAAGTTTTAGTACATATTCAAAGTATGGTATCTCCGCATGTGAAACAAGTTGGTCTGCCGGCTGTCGGTGGTTGCATTTCAGAGCTATGAGGCGCGAAAGTCACTGCATAGTTACGAAATAAAACGGTAAAAGAAATGGTCAGTTTTAGCTCTTATTGAAAGAATGGTGTCTCCTCAGGTGAAACAAGTAGGTCTGCCGGCCTTCAGTGGTTGCCACTTCGAGCTATACCTAGGGCCTGGAAGGGGCTTTATTGTTGAAAAAAAATATATCAGAGAAATGGTTAGTTTTAGTACATATTCAAAATATGGCATCTCCTCATGTGAAACAAGTTGGTCTGCCGGCTATCAGTGGTTGCCACTTTGAGCTATTAAGGCTAGAATGAGCTTTATTGTTGCAAAAAATAGAAAACGATCTGAGGAATGGTTAGTTTTAGTACATATTCATAGTATGGCATCTCCGCATGTGAAACAAGTTGGTCTGCCGGCTGTCAGTGGTTGCATTTCAGAGCTATGAGGCGCGAAAGTCACTGCTTAGTTACAAAAAAAAACGGTAAGAGAAATGGTCAGTTTTAGTACCTATTAAAAGAATGCAATGTTAGCAAAAATAGTATTAATAAAAAGTCTTCTTATTAAGATCAAAAATGAAATACATAATCAGTTTTTACCAAAATCGACGTAGATTTTCTGAAGAAAACCTTTTTATCTCTAGAGGCGATTTTTTTCCCCACAGTGCGGTGGTGCGCGGCGCAAGTTTGAGGTTGGGTCAAACATACGTAGATACGACAGCGGCTGGCATGAACTAGAAAAATTCGCCTATTTTCCCGCTTTTTAATGTTTTTTTAGACTTTTTCCTTAAATAAGCGACTTACGTGAACGATGATAGCTCTGAAATACAACCACTGACAGCCGACAGACCAACTCGTTTCATCTGTGGATACACCAATCTTCCAATTGGTACTAAAACTAACCATTTCTCTTATCGTTTTTTTTTGTAACTATGCAGTGACTTTCGCGCCTCATAGCTCTGAAATGCAACCACTGACAGCCGGCAGACCAACTTGTTTCACATGCGGAGATGCCATACTTTGAATATGTACTAAAACTAACCATTTCTCAGATCGTTTTTTTTTCGCAACAATGAAGCACCTTCCAGGCCCTATAGCTCGAAGAAGCTACCACTGAGAGCCGGCAGACCGACATCATTCACATTAGGGGACTACTCTACAACCCATAAAAGCAAGTCTATCCGTTTCCCTGATCGTTACGAAAATTCCCGTGACCTCTCGGTCTAAATAGAGTCATTTATTTGCATAGATTACATTAAAGCAAGCAAAGGAAGCAGGAAGTAGTTGATAAAAATGACCGTACATGAGTCAGATTGATCAACAGTTCGATCTTTTAGACGCAAGTCGATCGTCTAGGCATCATCACCATTCTTTTCTACAATATGCTCTCTAAATTACTCTTTTTTTCTTTAGCAGTACTCAGACTTTCTTGGGAAAGTACATTATAAAAATACGAGATTTGAAAAAGACTTTATCATCGTAAAAACCACAAAGTATGCAATAACTTTTACTATAGACACTATCCTCATAAACGCTGTCATAAATGTAATTCTCTCGATAAATAGTTTTCAGTGGGAACTAAGAAAGAACTTAGTACAGTGGTGTCTTTGCGTAAAATAACAACGCCTAATCAAACATGGTTTAAAGTGAGTGTTTCATTGTATTATCTAAGTAATTGTTCTTTTGTAGATAAATTAAAATTTAATAAAAAAATCATCTTTTGGATTGAAGAGAAGACCAATTTGTGAATAGAAATTTCTCCGTGGGTGATATTCATCGCTGGTAGCAAGAAGGCTAGCTAGCTTTTCTTTTTTAACGCGGGAATGGATAGATGGAGCCAACGTTCTTGGCAGCATGCCTCATGGTTAAATTTTAATTTAGTTTTTTTAAATTTAGATACGTATAGGGATAGGGATACGACATGACTCTTGCTTTCTCCTTTATCTGGTCTTCTAGGCTTCCTTCTTCCTCTTTTAGCTTCCAGTTTCCCATAAATGTTTTGATAAACTCATCATGTCGTACAAGATGGCCAAAAAAAAACATTTTTTTAATGTTTTGGTTTGTGTGTTTTAGTTTTTATGAGTTTTAGTAACGGTATATTTTGGTTCACTAGTTCTGACACTTCGGCTTTAATTTTAGCAGTTGTTTGTACCTATAGATTTCATTCTTTTAAGATTAGTATTTTTTTAATGTATAATTTTGTAAAATAAAGTTTTCTTTTATTGACATTAATCAGGACAGGAGAAACTATGTCTAAGAGACCTATGTCCAGCAGTGGACTTGTGGTATTTATGATGTCGATTAAATCTTCTGAAGCATTTTGGCTATCGGTGTAAATATTTCACTTAAACAAGATACGTGGGGTGATCATTTTCAAGAAATGTCTAACAAGCAATCTGATACCGCAAAACACCTGATAATTATGCTCATGTGTCTATATTTATCAATAAAAGGCCTTACCACTTACTTAAAATACCTTCGAACATAAAGTACTCGTAAGAGAAATAGTTATAATTTTTTCTATGCCTCTCAAAAGTCATTAGAATAGTTATTATAGCGATAAGATATATCTTATCGCATAGAAAGAAAAATATAAATCTTAAATGATTCTAACTTTTTCTAACGTTATGTTCAAACTAGCCTCGGGTTTTGCTTCTGTTAGAATTTCGGGATGAAAAGTACTTTATGTGCTATTCCCGGTATTGTTCTACCCATGTATTAAATTTCATCGAAATCCGTCCAGTAGATTTTGCGTGATTGAATAACAAACATCCTTATAAACTCACAAATTCACAAATATTCGCATTTATTATTTAAGTAGGAAGGATAATATGCGTAGGATTCATCAATAAAAGTCTTTTCACATTTTCTTCTTAAATCCATGTAACATGTTATTTTTACTTTCATCATAGCAGAGAAATGGTGACAGTTTTTATCGTAATAATCTCTTGCATTACTTTTTATCTGATTATAACATTACTGTGGATATTAGACACTATTATTGTTATCTAAATATTACACTATTACGTCATAGTGCAAGACTTAGCAGTCTTAACGAAGTTTTAAAAAAAGACGAACGAACTTTAGAGATTATTTTATTATTTAACTTTTCATACTTTTAAACATGAATAAAATGTCGATTAAATACAATAATTATCTAAATTCTTCTAACTTATATTATACATGTATAATTCTTATAAGTACTAGGTAAATATTTGATCATTAAAAATACATTGTGCATAATCATTGTATACTTTTAAAAGTAGAGTAAACTTAAAAAGTAAGCCTTCCGATGTGCAATCTTACTTTCATTGAAAATAAAATTGATCTTTTAAGTACTTGCTTTGCCCGAGGCTTCGCTCTCGTGAGAATTGATGGTAAAACAAACTTACCTTAATGAAGTTTGACCATAATCATACAAGACGTTGCTTCCGAAGATAGTTTTTTTTTTTTTTTTATTAAATATTGGTTTGCTCTTGACCACAATCTTGCCCGAGGACAGAGATCAGGTCTACGATGAAGCGAGCTTACCCAGAAGCAGCCTATTCACTCTGGTTTTGAAGA
This sequence comes from Ephestia elutella, assembly GCA_018467065.1. NCBI lineage: Eukaryota > Metazoa > Arthropoda > Insecta > Lepidoptera > Pyralidae > Ephestia > Ephestia elutella. The sequence continues at coordinate 3,064,471 of CM031580.1, read as the reverse complement.
AAGTCATTAGTATTTCACATCTGACAGGTAAGTACTTAGTTCATACAGATTTCAACGAGAGTACAAACAAACAAAAACTTTTTACTAAATATTCTAAGTTTCCTTTCTATGTACAAAAATTTATAAATAAATATCTAACAATCAAACCCGCCAAATTTATTATACTTATTTGTATTTTTTTCCCAGTTTAGTCTTCTTTTGTTTTTTTTAGTGAATAATGGTTTTACAGTTCATTTTTATTATTCAATAAATTTTATTTACTCCTTTGAAGAATTATTTTTCTTATGAAAGGCGTGTTGTCTTTCTGTCATAACATACTTAGTAGTTAAGTAATATCAATTATTAGATTAAAAATTGTATCTAAATCGTGTTTTTTATTTATTTATATTAGTTCTTTCAAATAAAAGTACTAAGTAGTATAGGTATCATAGCTTTCATTTTTTTCACATTCGCTGGCAGTCGGCCAGATACAATATAATTTTTATTTCTATACGATTAGGCACACTTATTATATCAGAGAATATTAGTTAAATTTGCTGAGAATGGCAACTTGTTAGCGTGACCAAAACTTGATAAGTAACATTGTTTTTTTCATTGCCATGCTATAAAACTTTCACATTGATCCAGTAAATTATTTATTTTATATCGATTACCATCTGGCTGTGCCGTTTTCTATACCTATTACGATTCACTTTTGTAATAATGCTGAAATGAAAACAATATCATGGCCGTTCAATGTGGCCGTTCAAGTCATATAGTCGTTCTAGAGAAATGGACGTTCAAATTCGGATTCATCTAATTATAATCTATCTCTATTAAATTGACAAGAAAATTAAGAAGAGACAAAAATAGTATCATAATACCTACGTAATTGGAACTAAGTATTGTCTTACGTTTAAAAGTTGAAAAGACGGCAAAATACATCATTGTTCTTCTGCTAAAGGTGCCTCTCCAACTAGTGAAGGTTATCATTGTTATCCTACATCAATTCATTTCTTTTCAATTTTGACATCGCATCATTAATTTACTGACATTTCTAAATCCCGTTTTGAATCTTCATCATCACCTGGCTAGCTGGCTTGACCTGACCCACTGCTAGAAAAGAAATAAGCTTCCTTCTTTCTTCTTTCTTTGGATCTCCAGTATTAGCCCAATTAACTTGCATTTGGTTTTTAATTTCAGCACTAGATTCACTCCGGTCTTGTACTCACTCTACTAGCTGGGAAAAAAACAATAGCTCCAATGAAAACAACCGCTGCCTCTGACTTCTAGATGGAGCTGGCGTCAATATAGATCGCGCTATGGTTTCGTTTTTTTATTTTAGTTATAGGTATGTAGTTTAAGAATGTACATTAGAAGAATTGGCTTGGAGTAGGATTGTCGCTACGATTAATAGAACTATTGTAGGCTGATAATTGCTGATAATCCTACTCCAACTTTTACAATTTAGGCACTAGATTCGCTGCGGTCATCCACGGCCTCTCTTCTCATTTGGTACATCTTGACCGGCTGGATCAGGGAGATGAGGAGTCCGGAGACCATAATCCATCCGCCGGCTAAGTAGAACGACAGCTCCCAGGAGAACGTCAAGTCGTAGATCAAACCTGCGCAAGAGGATAAATATACATGGTTTTAATTGGAATAATTCAGAGTTTTTAAAGTTAGCCAGTTAACTTTCCCAATTGCAAATGTAACAGTATGTTTTGGGTTAACTACTATCATTATATTAGGAGCACCAATAACCGGAGAGCATGTATGAACGAAGAGAGTGATTAGTGTAGGTAGAGAAAGCAAGAGAGATCTGTAAGGAACTAAGAATCGTAAAGTGGAAAACTAGTCTTTGCCTACCCCCACGAGAAAAAGGCGTGGTAGTATGTATGTATGTATTATATTTGAGTAAAATTTGACTTATGTGCTCGAAACTGTGGTACCTATGCGTATAATTTTTTTTAAGTACAAATGGTACAATTGTTGAACTGGATTTATATAAAAAACATTAAAAGTAGAGGTGCACAAAGATATAAATTAGAGGTGCACAAACCTGACAATGGCGGTCCAATCAGATGCCCAATACCCTGAGCAAGCAATACCAGCCCATACGCAGTCGTGAAGTCCTCCAACGACACCAGTTTCACCAGCAGACTCGGAGTAAACGTAAAGGACGCAGCGAAAAGTAGACCGAAAGCCGACGACACAGAGGCGAGAATCCAGTAATTGGTGGCGGCTGGTGGTAAGGCAGCTACGGAAGCGCCACACAGGATGAGGCAGAAGGCGTAAAGGTTCCCGATGGAGACTTGGGGAAAGTCGCCGATCCAACCGAGGCCCACCTGAAATTTCAAACAATTAAAAACGATTCACGGGCAAAAAATATGCCATACATTTTGTAGAAGCATATCATGTATGACCGACTGCGGCACGGCGACGGTGGTGTAGCGTGAATCATCTTTTATTATAATTAACTATTTGCCTCTTTTTACGCCAGAAAAGCTCAAAGTACTCTTTTTACAAAATAAAATTTGCACCGGTAGTGCTAGAGATTAGCGCGTTCAAACAAGCATACAAACCTTCAGCTTTATTATATAATCATCATTAACAGCAATGAAGAAGACAAACACGTGCCAGTGATAAATATTTCAGCAGTCTCCTAAATTTTATGGTGCTCTTGTTAATCAGTAGTGTGGTGATGATAACGAAATAATATGGTTTGCAGAAGGTGGAATTAAATTTAGACATCAGGTACGTAGAGAATGTATTTCAACATTTTCTTGTTTCTGATAACTACGGTCCAAGAAAATCTGTTTTTCAGTCATAAACTTCATAATATTTCATTCTACACAAACAAAGGCAATGGAGGCCTCAATTCTCTGACGTAGTCTTTTAAATATGATTAAAAGATAATTTCAGTTTACAAGTTTGTAAATTGTCCTCTTTGGGGTAAGTACTTGTGGCACCGACGATTCTTCACCACTTGCGCCTTAGAAGATCTTAATCACAATAATAAGTTTTCGGAGTATATTGAGGAAAAAAGAAAATTTTAACATTAATTTAGGTGCTTTCGTTATAGTAAGGCTGGCCCACAGTGTTCATATCATTGAGGCACTGAGAGTCGAGTCAATTGCAACCGGAGCTTGGTGGGGTAAGCAAACTGAATTCCTGATGGTAAGTAAACATTATTTCAGTGTTCATTTGAAACACATGGAACCAGTCTGGCTGTCCAAGGCCTCAAATGACAAACGACTGTCACAAGGCTAGCCAAAAATAACTATCCAGTTTCCATTCGTCTGGCGGGGACCAAGCTATGATAAAATAAAGAGAGTATAGATGTTTTGATGAAAGTAGAACTTTTCAAAATGAAAGAAGAACTTTTAGTGTTGAAAATTCACAAAATACGAAATCATTAAGATAATATTTTAAGTATTTTTTTGATTTGACGTCAATAACAAATAATCTTAACGTCTTATTTATTCTAACTTTCAAATAGAAAGCACTTGTACTTGTACACGGAGTCTCGATCTACAACTTAAACCGAAGCCTAATATAAAGTTAAACTGGATAGCTATTATTAGCATTAAGTGCACATGCCATTGCAATACATTTATTGCATTGAAAACAGACATAGCGCTCTTCAGGCCACCACACAAAAATGTAGCCACAGTGAAGCATAGATCAAATTCAAATAAGCCTTAGAACACTCCTGTAACACACATTGTTTTGGAAACAAACTGTGCCAAATTCCTCGGCGAATTCTCTAAAATTGTCCCAAAATATATCAAGTCCGTGCAGGCCGTGTCATCGCACGATTTAGTGAAGTAAACACGATTTGTCAAGCTTTCAATGCTATTGAATTTGCAAATGAGACAAGACTTCAGTACATACAAGGTAACGTAATGCGCAGGGATGAGAGCCATAATGACCAAAACTGTTCTGAGAGCAAAGAACGACCTCCCACGATTTGGTCCATGGCATCACCCCTGGCATGGGGAAGGAGCAAAGGTGAATGGCGCAAAAGGATAGAGAGAGCAAACTCCAAATTATAATGGAAAATGGCTAGGACTATTGATAATGATGAAGACAAATAAAGCAGAGAACAGGAATATAGATCAGTTTGAAAGGCAATATCCACTTCAGTGATTTATTTTATTACACTGTTTGCAATATCGCCCGAAAAAATACTATTAGCTGAGCGGATTCAAATAAAATATAGCTACAAAGAAAAGTCATTCAAGATCGAATGAAGGACATTTATTGATTGCTAGATTTTAAGATAGACCTCCAACAGTACAATCTGTGAAAACCGCATCAAAATGCAGTAGTTTTTTAAACATACAGACAGACAGACAGAAAGACACACAAATTATCAAGAACTTTTTGCTTCCATTTTCCCTGTTAAGACCGCCTATATTTTTTTTCTTATAATAGTTACAGTTTATGTAAAGATTTGGCAGTAATAAAACAATATACCCAACTATATCCGTGCAATTTCCTGTGCAATATATCTACACATTTCGTAAGAATTTATTGCGTTTTGCTTTGAGTGTTACGACATGCCTGCAGTGTTTACAATTTTTCTGGCTCCCAGATATGATGAAATGGGTTATCTTTTTACAAAGGTCAAAAAATTTGTGTTTATGTTTTCAGGGTTATGTTATGAAGGATATGAGTTGCACCAGTTTTAAACAATGTCAAAAGTCAGCGGGTCCCTTCGTCCAAGGCTACACGGGACTCCAATACTTTTCGGATTCATAGAGGTCGTACACAGGACACGACGTTTTTGACGCAAACTTCTAGGCTAAGGACACACTACAAGAAGCCTCGCTTAGTGCTAAGAGCCTAGGGACTCCTTTAGTGACTGATCCTAATGAACAGACATGTGATCCACACTGCGTGCGACGCGCCCAGCATGACTCTAAGTTTGGCACCTATAGCGTGATCTTAGCCCTACAATTATGTACTTCAATTATGGTGCAATCCAGCCTTAGATTCTCTACATTATCCTAGATAATATAGGCTTTGATCCCTCGAGCATGAAGGACTCCCGCGCGAGGAACCGAAATGTGACGTAGAAACAAAATGTTTAAAAAAGTTTTACTCACCATACCAATAGTGTTAGTAACTCCAATCAGACTCAGCATAACCGCGCCGTCATCCTCAGTGTACCCCTTGTGGATCATATGCTCGGCCAAGTAGAAGTAAGGCACGATGAACCAGATGAACAGGATAATGGTCCCGAGGCAGAGTAAGTTGAAGGTCATCTTCTTGAAGAGGGCTACATTGAACATGTCCGCAAGGCAGCTGACGCAATCGTCGTACCATTTCTAGAAGTGAGAGTGAGTATTTAGTATTTCTAGAACTAAAAGATACAGATATACAGATACCACATATTTCTTCTTGGGTAACTGGAGCCAAAAGTCATGAAACTCGACTCCTCTTAACCCATTGTAATCTGAGTATTTTGAATTCCTAATCACCTATACTATAGATTTTATGTCTATGTTGTGCTTTTGTTGGTACAGTCACGAGTATTGATGAGTATCCAATTTTAGATCTTATCACATTGTCTTAAGAAGCGAAGTCTTTACATATTAATGCTCTTGAGTGTACATAAAAGAAATTCCCATACGACTGTTAATTTTAGAGATTAACGCATTTGAACATGTACATTATATCAGTAAATATACATTTCTCACGGCACGGATCATAATAACGAAACGATTGACACTTTTTTCACCAAAACATACCTACTCGTGTGGTAATGGAACTAATTCACACACTCAATTAACAAACTCAATAGTTTCTTTATTTAACCATGTTGTTCCACCCACTGCTGGGTAAATATAATTTATTGAACTAATAAAGCTTGTAAAAAATGCCTTTGTCCTTTTCCCTCCACATCTCTCTATTTCCAGACATACTTTCACTCCCAAATGACTTGCAAATCTATCCTAACACACTCTTACATCTCTTTTTTGGCCTTCCTCTTCCTTCCCTTCTCACCATCCACATTCAATTCATCAAATTTTTGGTCACATGCATCTCTTTTCTTTTCAAAAGATAAACAAATCTAGCCTCTGCTCTCTCAAATTATTTTCTACCGGAGCCACTTTTAAAATTGGGTCTTAGTAATAAAATCAATTAAAAATCTATTTACCTCTTCTTTCTCGTCAATAGTGATCATGGAGTTTTTAAATATATCCGGACACGATGAAGCCTTTAATCTATACCTCTTTATATTCAGTATCGCATTTCTATGGCTTATTGAATTTATAGGCATCTTCAAATCCTTCAAATAGTGATGGTTCACAGAAAGCTGCTTTTTTAGCCAATCTCTTTTATTCTCCTTACTGTCCTGTTTTATTAATAATTTTGTGTCATTCCTATCTTCGTCAGACTTAGATTTCTTAAATACACGTCCTTGCCTAGGATTCTTTAGTTGATAATCTTCATAGTCCTTTTCTTTTTTGTATTCATATTTTTCTGAAGTCGTCCTTTGAAGCAATGGCTTTTCATATGTGACTATTGGTATATCATTTTCTTCTTCAGGAGTTTCATCCTTTTTTTTATGACACTTTCTGCTGACGGCGAACGATGGATATTTTATTTCAATTTCGTATTCTTTGCTTATGGTCTTTACCAGTTTATCTAACAATGCCATTGATACCTGAAAAAGTAAAAGTTTATTATTTTACTTTATTTTTAATAGGAGCGTGACCGCAAACAATTTAATTGGCAGCTTACCTTGTCACTGTATGTAAGATACGTTGGAAGATTTACTACTGATCGTGATCGTCTCTCGAGTTTATATTGCTTTTTCTTCATCTGTAGCATATTTTGATGACGCTTGATGCTTGCAGCTTCCTGCCTTATGACCTTCTCAGGCGATACTCCTCTTCTAATTAAACCACCCATACTCATTCCACGAGTAGGAGCATCGAAGTCAAATGCGTATGGATTGCGTATGGACAACGAGCTAGAATTCCTTGAAACACTATCTCTTTTAATTTTGTCCTCATCTCTACTGCTTCTCTGTTTTTTCTGCTCGAGTGTCCACCATTCTGGATCTCGCATTACACATCCACAAACACATAGATTCAAGAGTGTTCCAGAAAGCAAAAGTATTGTGCCTCTCCAACCATATTCTTCAATGAAATACTGGGTCATAGGTGCATAGATAAAAGTGCCAACCCCAGTTCCACATGCTCCCAAACCTACAGCCAAATTTCTCTTTTTCTCAAACCAGTAAGCTATAGATACCACAGCAGTGACGTATACTAAACCAAGGCCTAAACCAGCAATCACGCCAAAAGTAATCATCATCATTTCTAAAGTCGTTGAAATTGACGCCAGCACAAAGCCAAGTGTAGAAATTATACCTCCTAGTATAGTCATGCTGCGACATCCATATCTGTCAACCAGAGCGCTCATAACTGGTCCAGATAGTAAAGGTACTGCTATAAAAAGACTGCCGATCCATGCAGTCGTCGATTTGCTCGCTCCAAATTCTTCCAAAAATTCAATATAGAGTAGACCAAAAGAAAAACTGATTCCATCAGCTATCATTGATATTATAAATGAAGCCAATACTACAATCCAACCCCAGCCACCATCGGGTATAGCAACCTTTTTATTAGAATCAGATTTCTCAACATCCAAATCGTCTGCCGGGTTTAATGTAATTTTGACATTGTTAGCTTTTCCTTCCTTAGTATCAAGAATAATGTTTTTATCGACTATGTTATTTGGATGTCCACCATTACTCTTCGTTACAGTCACTAGGTGTTCTAAGTTACTCAATTCAAGATCAGGACTTGAGAACGATGAAGTGCACGAATTGATAGTTGTTTCTTCTTCTTCTTCATCTTTACAGATTCCTGAAGTGGATTCAGACAGAAGGGATTCTCTGACAGCTATATCTTTAACGAGATCTTTATTCTTCGGTGTTCTTTTTCTAACAACAGTGCGTTCTGAATTGAAATCCATAGTTTGTACTAGAAATAATACCTTGGAGAATACTGGCAGTGCGTTGTACTTGTGTGGCTTAACGTCTTAATCTGGGGTCTCTGGCGGAATACCTGCTTGCTTCTCTAGCGACGCAGTTCAGTTTGAGAGTGTTAGGCTTATTTTGACTTACAACCATTAAGGATTTTCTACGAATACTTCTGTTTTTAAGGCCTCCCATACACGCGTATATTGGAAGTGGCGCAACACCGCGCCACAGCTCAGCGAGTGATAATTCTGTAGATTGTACGTCTCGTAAAAGTGACGAATGGCGAAGGTCTGCAATCAATAAAAAGTATTCATTACTAAATAAATTGGTTTCACTATAATTGCCATGACACGGCAAAAAGTTTGTATTCAACTTTGAACTTTATTGGATTCTCCATCCTCTGATATGCACCAATGATTCATCGTTTCTAGGTACCATCTTATAAGTATAATGTATTGTTCGGTTATTATATGACTACTAGCTTTTGCCCGCGGCTTCACCCATGTAAATTTCCTAAGGAAACAGTGCTTTTTTTTCCCGGGACGAAAGGTACCCTATGTCCTTCTTAGTAGGTAGGTACCTACTTCTAACTATGTGCTTACGAACAAATAAACAAACAAACTCACTTTCGCATTTATAATATCAATTTAGAAGTAGGATTCTATGCCCGTGGTTTCGCCAGTGTAAATTTTGCCTTGATAAAATATCACCCTGTATATTGAGTTTCACCTATCTATATCTGTCTATTTACTAATAAAAATGTTGCATACGCAGAAAAAGTGGAAGATAATGATATAGGTATTATCATGTCAAGAAGCTGTTCAGGCAATGAAATGGAATACTACTAGAAACACAAAAAAAATATATATTTAAAAAAATTTATGACTTTTTTCTTCGTCGACTAGTTCGAGCTCGTTTTATTTGTCTCAAACCTTTGACCCCAGATAAATATCATCAGCCATTTTAATGACCCTACGTTTCGGGAGATGGGGGGGAGCACTGGTATTCCATATATGTAGATGGGTAAGGTCGCGCGGCAAGGCCAAACACCGATTTTTAACTACTGCGGCATACAGCCGGGCCCATTCCCAAGGACGAAGAAATTTTTTTATTAAAAATTTCAGTGCGTTTGACCCTATCTTGCCTGATGAGAAGAAAATATGAGATCTAGGCGCTAAGGTGATACACGCAAACTCAAAATATTTGCTTATTCACTCTTGCCTTGAAAACCCCTAAATTATATATTTGTCGGGAAACAGCGACTACGCGCGGGAAGCGGGAATTCGAGATATTAATTTTTGGTCACCCATCCCATGAAACAGGTGAAACTAAATAATAGCACCTCCACCTTCATTACTTTTTCTTCACCATTTAATCGAATATATTATTGTAATAGCAAGAGAAACTTTTATTGGCCTTATTATAGATTAAGAATTGAACGTATTTACAGTAAACGCTGTTGGTTTCTTTAATAAAATAAAATAAAATAAAAATAAAGCATGTAAAATTGCAACGATATACATAGGTACCCTTTTGAAAAAACATAATCTTCAGCTAAGAAGAGGATGACATAAATAGCAAATAAACGGATTTTCTTTTTTTCTTTCTATCACTGTAACTTACTAAGGCAACAGAAATAGGCAAAAAATCAAACATTCCTTGTTTTAGTTTTCTTATTTTTAAAGTGCACTTTCTTAATGGCAATTAAGAAATCTGACATTTTAATTAGATGGGTGGCAACCCATCTAATTAAAATGTCAGATTGCACCATGCAACCTTGAAGGAAGATCTTACGTTATTTGAGCAAAAAGCACCATACTACAGGTAGGTACTTGTCTACGGTAGATTCTAAACATTAAGGCGAAGATATTAATAGAATCATTATTGCTTTGTATCACGGCAAATAAAAAAGTTATAAGTTTAGCTGTACTACACTTATAAATTAAATCATACAGCTACGATACAAAATACTAGATCCGTACCTTTTTTAAAAGTAGAATGTAGTTTTTTTTTTCAGGACTTTTCACTAAGACAACCGACCAGTTCACCTTACTTCAACGATATACCGGCGGCGCCAACGGACGATCAATAGGGGGTGGCTGGCTGGGGTAGCCTCCACATACCAGTTATTCTAGACCTCCCTCGCCCCCGTTGTGATAATGAAAACATACGTGACAGAGTAAAAGCGAAGGCTGCTCTGAGCTCTATGAAAACTGGTTACTTTTAAGGAAATCTTTTAACTATGTAATCTGACGTCACAGAGGAAAAACAAACGCGAATGGAACAAAAATATTCATGTTCAGAAGAATGTTTTTTACACGACTGACGAAAAAAGGAGTATTATGTTTTTAGAGTTGTATAATGTATGTAAGTTGGAATAAAGAACGGCTTATCAGATTTTGATGCGAGAGTATTTTTAGATTCCTTGCATTTCTTCGAGTGACATAGGCTATGTGAGTTGTCAGTCGAGTTTTTTATTTTTTAAAATTAGGTTGATAGCAGATGCGTCCCACCCAGGGCTCCGCTCCCATAGGAGCTTTAGGTATTAAAAGTACCCTGTATATCAGGTGTTAACCATGCACTACCAAATTTCATCGAAAACCATAGTCATAAAAAAAAAAATTCATTCTAAAAAAAAATTTTAGCTCTATGCCGAAAACCGTCCAATAATTATAGCGTTAAAGAGTCTAACACATGTGTATATTTATTAGTTTATATCTGACAAAAATATCCTACTTTTATATTAGGTACCTAAGTAGGTACTTATTTACGAAGGCACGTAGGTAGGTATGTATTGTATGTACGTTGTTCAATTAATATTAATTAGAACAGAGCCATAACTCAAGATAGGATGATCAATGGCGAAATATTACATAATGTAGATCCTTAGAGAATACATACATAGAATCACGTCTTTATCCCTTACGAGGTAGACAGAGCCAAGAGTCGTGAGATTCGCTCTATGAAGGAATGGAGATTTAGACCTTAGAGAATACCATATAAATACTAAGTTAGATATTCATATAATACTAGCTTCGCCCGCGTGAATTTCCCACGGGAACAGTGCTTTTTCCCGGGATAAAAAGCCTATGTGCTATTCCAGGTCATTATCTACCTCTGTACCAAATTTCATCGAAATCCGTCCAGTAGATTTTGCGTGATTGAGTAACAAACATCCTCACAAACTCACAAACTCACATCCAACTTTCGCATTTATAATATTAGTATGGATACGCCAGAAAAAATTTTGACGACGACAGACGTTCGCCAGCGAAGCATATTTTCATTAGCGCCTGTGAAAAATATATTAGCGAAACATACATAACCAATGTGTGCTAGTATAAAAATTTAGGTACATTCCAACTTACTCAATGACAATGGCAAGATACTCTCTTAGGTACTCTCTACATGTACTCTACTACTAGTATAGTATAGTACAGTATTCTCTGTGATATGAATGACGTATCTCAGTATTTCAACACTTTGTACTATTGTTACCTACTTCAATCTATGTCCTACACAATCAAAAATCCTGCAGCAATGTTCCACTTCTACTCTCAGTAAATAATCAATTAAACGATGGTACATCTACATAATTATGTGTTACTAACTGCGTCACGTGGCTTCGTTCTCATAGAAATTTGGGATTCAGGATAGCCTATAGAATTTGGCCTCAGAAATAATTTTTCAAATCGGACCCGTGCGGTAGTTCCAGATCATTCTTCAGTTTTATTATTTTATGCAGGTACCTGTATGGATTTATTAGCATCTTTATTCTTATCAACAGTGTTAGTAAGTACTGCAGTGAAACTTGGGTTTCAAAATAAAAGAATCACTGCTTAAAACACGAGTATAATTTTTGAACTAAAAAAAATTTGACCAATGTCCTTTCACAAAAAATTATCCGGACACACTAAAGAAATAAAAATAAAGAAAGGAAAGTTAACAACAGGAAAGGAATATTAACAGGTAAAATAAGAAATACATGAATTTGCTTGTTATTTTTAAAAAGAAAATTAAATGAGTGAAAGAAATGGATGAAATGATGTATAAAAATTCCAAACCAAAACCGAAACAAAAATTATCCCGACAAAAGGGGGGCCCTTTAGAATTTAGAGGATTAAGTTAGCACAATATGTTTAAAAAGTCTATCTTAAAAGAACCACAGGCGTCACGGTTACAAACTAAACATTTCGTCGCTCTGTGACTCATTCTCATGTGCAGGCTGACTTTGCCGCGACTGAAGATTTCGGAGCGCGTTCAACCCGGCTGAGTCCCACATCTTGGTCCACAACCTGATTTACAACACGCTGACGAATATCCAGGTGCAGGCCGACTTTGCCCACTCTCGTCTAATAAACAATCCATACAATACATACATGAAATATTTCAGTGCCACTTCATATAATCCTTCTGGTTTTTTTTTGACAACTAGATTCAACTTCGTGCCATCTTTAATAGGACACCCCTGAACGGTCTGATCGTCAGCTAATGTTCTTCCCAATAATAGCAACTTTGATCTTCAATTTGAATCTTCAGATGTGAAGAAATCTGTCGTTTGATATCCAAAATAGATGTCGTTGGGAAAGCCTCTATTGTGCATTCCCCACCCTGAAGTTTTTCACCATAAACTTCATTGCTAGAGATCGATACTTGTATGTGAAGAATAATAAAAGCACAAAAAAACAAGAAGAATAAAAAGAAAAATCAACTCTCTAAAAAATCTCCATCTTTTTTTTACCCAATTGACAGTAAGTCAAAAAATCGAACCACCAGAATTTTAATTTCAAAAAGCTTATCATAAAGAAAGAACAAAGAAAAAAGTTTGCGTAGAAATAGAATCACAAACTAAAAAAGACTTGACTTTGTAGCGGTGTAACGCTACAGCATCTCCCTACCAAACAAAAAAAACAACAAAGCAAAACAAACAAACAAACAAACAAACAAACCAACAAAACAAACAAACAAACCACAACAAACAACCAATAAAACATAACAACCGAACAACTAAAACAAAATCCGGACAAGATACCTACACAAAACCAACAAACAGCAAAACGCAACCAAATGCTAACCGAAAAACTAAACGAAATACTAAACCTTATTGCTATCCCTATGAATAAGAGACTTGGTCATACGAGTATACCTAACGAAGCGTCTGAAGATTCGAAGCGCGTTCAACCCGGCTGAGTCCCACATCTTGGTCCACAACCTGATTTTCAACACGCTGTCGAATATCCAGGTTGTCATAGCCAGGTAAATAATGTGAATATTTTAGAATTTTGAAAAAAAAGATAAGGAAACGGATTAAGCAAAAAATTATTTGAGAATGTCCTTAATATGATAAGTACCGACGTGCTCCGAACCCGTATCCGCCAACACGAAAGCCTGCGGGGATACTCGTCTAAACACGCGGCACTGAACAAAGCGTGGAGCACGAAGCGTCAAAAGATTAGAAGCGCGTTCAACCCGACTGAGTCCCACATCTTGGTCCACAGTCTGATTTTCAACACGCTGCAGAATCATCGACAACACGCGACCGTACATTAAGAAATTCGGGGTGTAAGCAGTAGCCAATTTAATGCAAGAACCAGAGCAACCCGATGCAACACCGTACCGCAATATAACCTCCGACTCTAAAGCCATCAATCAAATGTGAATAATCCACAGTAAGGAGAATCGTCGGGTCGCAGCATAGGCAGCTTCGGCAGGCTAAAACAGAAAATCACAGGATGGGAAACCGCGACCGGTAAACGGTCACCGTCCCACAAAAACAACAAAAAAAAAAAATTCAAGAAAAGTAAGAAAAGGTAAAAAACAGGTAAAAACCAGGTAAAAACCAGGATTCTTTCCGCAAATCGGGCGCCATTTTTGCAGTGAAACTTGGGTTTCAAAATAAAAGAATCACTGCTTAAAACACGAGTATAATTTTTGAACTAAAAAAAAATTTGACCAATGTCCTTTAACAAAAAATTATCCGGACACACTAAAGAAATAAAAATAAAAGTAAGGAAAGTTAACAACAGGAAAGGAATATTAACAGGTAAAATAAGAAATACATGAATTTGCTTGTTATTTTAAAAGAGAATTAAATGAGTGAAAGAAATGGATGAAATGATGTATAAAAATTCCAAACCAAAACCGAAACAAAAATTATCCCGACAAAAGGGGGGCCCTTTAGAATTTAGAGGAAAAAGTTAGCACAATATGTTTAAAAAGTCTATCTTAAAAGAACCACAGGCGTCACGGTTACAAACTAAACATTTCGTCGCTCTGTGACTCATTCTCATGTGCAGGCTGACTTTGCCGCGACTGAAGATTTCGGAGCGCGTTCAACCCGGCTGAGTCCCACATCTTGGTCCACAACCTGATTTACAACACGCTGACGAATATCCAGGTGCAGGCCGACTTTGCCCACTCTCGTCTAATAAACAATCCATACAATACATACATGAAATATTTCAGTGCCACTTCATATAATCCTTCTGGTTTTTTTTTGACAACTAGATTCAACTTCGTGCCATCTTTAATAGGACACCCCTGAACGGTCTGATCGTCAGCTAATGTTCTTCCCAATAATAGCAACTTTGATCTTCAATTTGAATCTTCAGATGTGAAGAAATCTGTCGTTTGATATCCAAAATAGATGTCGTTGGGAAAGCCTCTATTGTGCATTCCCCACCCTGAAGTTTTTCACCATAAACTTCATTGCTAGAGATCGATACTTGTATGTGAAGAATAATAAAAGCACAAAAAAACAAGAAGAATAAAAGAAAAATCAACTCTCTAAAAAATCTCCATTTTTTTACCCAATTGACAGTAAGTCAAAAAATCGAACCACCAGAATTTTAATTTCAAAAAGCTTATCATAAAGAAAGAACAAAGAAAAAAGTTTGCGTAGAAATAGAATCACAAACTAAAAAAGACTTGACTTTGTAGCGGTGTAACGCTACAGTACCTACTTGACATTCACGAAATATAAGTAGGTAAGTCATTTATTCTTTGCCAAAACGTCCCAGCCATAACCTAATGGAGTTTCGTGAAAGGACTCGCGTCCCTGGAGGCCGATTTGCTAAATTGTCTGCCAAAAGCGATTGATGATCTGTGTACATAACATTAATGATGCCGTCGCCGCCGCGCCGTCTTGTCTGCAAATGTCAGGGTTATTTATACTAGCAGTGCTCGGGGCTTCGCTCGCTTGGGTAAATTTGGGATAACATGAGTACTTTTACATGTTTAGGTTTTAATCATACTTAAACCCCCCCCCAACCCCCGATTTGTTTAGGATTTGGATTGAGAGGGATAATCTATGGCAGGCTACTTATAACTTTGCCTAAATCAATAGATACTAGGTACTTATATGGTATTTTGTCCTTGGCATGATGCAGGGCATTTGCCATTGAAGATTAGGTATGAAAAATTATGGTGCGTAAGGGGATTTTAT
This sequence comes from Ephestia elutella, assembly GCA_018467065.1. NCBI lineage: Eukaryota > Metazoa > Arthropoda > Insecta > Lepidoptera > Pyralidae > Ephestia > Ephestia elutella. Next base: position 3,049,043 of record CM031580.1, on the reverse strand, counting down.
TTGAACCTTGAACAAAGAGCAAATACACTACGCAAACCTTGACATTATTATTTACTGAACGTTGCATAGCGAAGCTACCTAGCTAGAGTCATCATTTCAAGACTGGCCGATTTTGCGTTTATTGGGATATGTGTGTTTGTTGCGGACTAGAGGTCGCATTTCTGAACGGATCCTTAAGAAACTTGGCACAAATGTTCCTTGATTTATTTGATTTTTTTTTTAGTGCTTTTTTGTCTGGGGGGCAAAATGGGGAGAAAGTTTGCTGCAGCGTTATTTATGAACGTTTTGCATCATATTATTGAATCATATTAAATAATGGATAAAACATTGTAGGTACGTCGGATTACCATCAGGTTGTTGTAAAAAAAAACAACAAGCTAATTATTAAATAATAAAAAACACGACTGACAACTTATATAGCCTATGTCATTCGGGCTTATGCAAGGAATCTAGCAATACCTCTCACATCAAAATCTGTTAAGCCGTTCAGGACTTATGGTGGAATAAAGAAATTACATACATACATACATACATGAACCCTGAAAACATAACACTCCTTTTTTGGTCAGTCGTGTAAAAAGAGGGAAATTGGGAAAAAATGGCGAAGTGCGTTGTAGCGCTACGCATACGGGGAGGAGATGGAGCTCTTAGAGTAAGTACTATTTTCTTTTCTTTTCTGCCATGGATAATAAGTAAGAAAAATTTATAATAAGTAAATAAACAAACGCATAAACCCTTCATCTAGATGGAACATAGTATAAAGACAGTCCTTTGAGCATTCCGCTCACCCCACCGCTTTCATAATATTTCGATTCAATATTTATTAGTTCCTGTTGGATCCTACCAAATACTATATAAACTCTAGCGAGTTAATACGCGCAGCTCCGGCTAGAAATTGGCAACTTATGCGACACTAGCGCCTCTTCCTGGACGAAGCGGTTGTTTGATGAAACTGTTAAATTTCGCGAATTTATTTTGTTGTAACACAGTGTATTTCACAAAGAACATTGGCAGAGATATATGGACTGGTGGTACCCTCTTAAAACGCAGTGTAGGACAATGAAAATATAACTAATTTATTTGTCGTTAGATAAGAAACAAAAAAGTAATAATACTATATTTCTACAACTTATGAGTAAAAAGATAAATTCTTTTGAATTTACTATGGGCCAAAGATTAAAACCATAACAAAACGTAACAAATGAAGTTTAAACAAAACGCTTAAAACGTCAACATTACTTTTTTGACAAATCTGTCAGTGTATGTCACTGTCAAACAGATTTGTTTTGCTCTAAAGTGACGTTGACGTTGACAGTTGTATAAGGGTAAGATCACATGAATAATTACATCGATCGTGTAAAATCGATTACGCCAATTATTGCCAAAATAGATAATATCATAAAATAGATGTAGGCCAAGATAATTATACTGATATTATCTTGATATCTATAAGAAGTGACTATTTTTATGTGATTTTATAGAGTGCAACGATTACATAGTATCAACATACTTGGCTATTGTTACTTATTAACTCGATTAAAGTAGTATCAACATTAATCGATATTTTGTTGGTATTTGCATGGCATATTAGTGTGTGACGTCCCTAAAGTGAGGGGGCCCATTGCGTTTAATTATTGCTTGTCAGTTAAGCGTTTTGTTTGCATAATTTGATTGAAAACAAAAGTTAATATTTATTTATTCTCATAAGTTGTAGAAAAACTTAAATGTATGAAAAATAAGTGACTAATTATGGAGTATATAATACAAAAAAACCAACACCCTACATCTTATATTTCAATTGGTACCATGGCTGCCAATCTTCTTTAAATGGAATTACACATATATAACATAGTTGTATTTTTTAAATATTAAAGGACCAACATATAACATGTTAAAGTGCAAATAAACGGTGCTGGATCACCTCCTGCCACCAGATGGCTAGTTGCCAAACCAATGTATGGGAAATGTCAAGAGCTGTGCGTATTAACTCGCTAGAGTTTATATAGTATTTGATCCTACTAAAACACAGTTATATAAACTCCTAACAACTAAAGAATTATTATTATGTTGGTACGCTTTTCAGAGCCACGGGTCCATTGGGACCCGGTCCTTTGAGGCGTTCATGGGGCCAAGCCAACATGAAGAGGCCTTTTTGTACCTTTTTAATCAAAAAGTGAGATGGCTGCATCATTAATGAATTATTTTTATTATTATAAAATAAATCGAGTAAAACTTAAATGAACTTGAACGCGTCTGATTTAGTGTTGACAGAATAAAAAATATGTTACAATTAATACTTTTATCCTAGTCTATGGTATGAAATTTTTTGGCTATTTTAATGTCCACACCTAGAGATGGGCGCTTGGATAAATTTCCGGAAGGTAAAAATGGGAAAGAATGGGTAGAATTGGTAAAAATTAATTTATACCCATTTATACCCGATATTTTTTATTTATACCGGGAAGAAATTAAAATGAAAGTAAATTATCCTTATTTTCTTTAATACTGATAAAATAATAATTAAAGTATAAATATTAGGTGTGTTTTGATTATAAGGAAGATAAATAACTAGTTGTTTTCGGTTCAAATATTAAAAAAACATAAACAACAGATTTAAAATCATATGTAGTCAAATAATATTTTGAAAATAATGATGCATTTTTAGTATATGGCTGTTTAAAGTAGAATTAACAAAAAAATCAAAACATCTTCAGTTGTATTATAGACTAACTTTTTGCCCGCAGCTTCGCCCGCGTGAATTTCCTTCGGGAACAGTGCTTTTTCCCGGGATGAAAAGTATCCTATGTCCTTCTCAGTACTTCTAACTATGTGTATGTGAAATAGGAAGATTGGTTAAGTAGATAAAGTGTGAAGAGGTAACAAACAAACTCACTTTCACATTTATAATATTAGATAGGATTTGGAGGTAACTTCGCAATATTTTTCTATCGAGAAAATTTTATGCAAGCGTGTTTTTGAGAGAGTTAGTAACTAAGTTCCATAACGACCGGTCCTGCGCTGCCCGCATCCGGTCGTTATGGAAATCCTTGGGGGAGGCCTTTGTCCAGCAGTGGACGTCTTTCCTCTGACAGAGAGAGAGAGAGTGTAATTAAGTTGGCTGACATTCGTGTAAGGCGGGCCTTACGATTACGATTCGATGATCGCCTAGCCGTTCAATAGAATTCCGGCATTTGGCAAACTTGTTCGTCGCCCCGGCATAACATTTATCGTCTAAAACCAGTTGGCTGCGAATGAGTCAGAATAAAGATACCTATATCATGTCAGGCAATGATATATTATAATACAGATATGTTACGTTCATAGTAATTTGCGTTTTAGGTCTGTTCCGAGCAATCCAAAACTACACACATCGACAAGTTTTACTGATAAGTAAGACAAAAGATATAAAAGAGCATGCGAATGAAAGAGATAGCAATAGTTTTCAATGATTCCTCGTCAAATGTTTCTTATGCATAGAGTAACATTTTTTGTTGTAGAGAGGACACTTATTTGAAAAGAAAGTACATGGGTAAGAAATAAAACATCTTATAAAAGTAAATCATATATATTGAAATATTTAACAATTCAGTGTCGGAAAAAACTCGGAAACCTAATTGATAAAAAGAAAAACAATAGTAATCCTCAATTATCAGTATAATGTATTATAATAGTAGAAAATCGAATTCAGTGAAACTATTTTAATGTTTATTAAATTAGTCCATTACACACATTAGATAGTATTATAATAACGAACAATAATAAAAAACAACTGAACATTAATTTTAGGCATTGAAGTCACCATCAGTATTCGATTCTGCACTAACTAATCTATGTCCGCAGCGCACGCATCCTTGTCGCTCTCACGTCAAAACTAGAATCTCTCTTTCTTTGTCTGAACATGGCGTCAGTGAGTGAAAAATAATTGAAATATACTAAACAATCAAACTATTTTTGCATACTCACATGTGATAAGAGATCCCTTGTACTTTGTTAACTTTAGAATCATAATTGGTACACTTTCGAAACACACACGATGGCATTTTTAATATATCTTGGTAAGGACACAGGAACTTACGACGCGGTACGCTCGACGAGGCGCTTGGCGCAGACTGATTACAAGACGTTCCAATTGGGTCGTATTCGAGTCTTCACAGCGCGCGCGCCTATAACATATCTGCCTCTTGTTTATATAGTATATCATTGATGTCAGGTCCTTTTGTAACCAAAACGTAAATTGTACACTTTATAACCACTGAGGCGCTTTGGGTCACACTTTGATACCCGACGAAAACGCGTTGAAGCGATTGGGGCTCGAATCCGGGCCTCAGCTGATAACGACACTAGTGATGGAAAAAGTGTTATTCATTCAGTAAGAGTTCGTTAGAGTCGAGATCTGTTAATCGAAATAGTTTCTATATGGACAGCCCTATTGCCGAGGAGCAAAAAATTTATGGTCATAGAAAAAAAAAAGGGCCTCATAGTGCCGTGAACTTTTGAACAAGTGGTGTTTTTATGTGTGTTTTCTCCTGCTAAATTAACAATGAAGTAAGTGTTTTCTGAATAATAATTTGTTAGAAACTTATTACGTAGGTATCGTTTATAGATTCTTTTAACTTTGTTAAAGCAAATCTGTTCAAAATAAGGAATATTTATTTTTCAAAATTTTTCGTGCCCCAGACATGGTCAGTAAATGTGATTATTAAGTATGTAAAATTATTTCTACGATAAAAACTACGTGTCAACTAAATTTAGATATGTTATAGAAATAAATTAAAGCATTTATAGATCACTGTTTATTTCAGGATATATAAGAAAACTTATTAATTCTGTATTTAGATGAAATAATGATGATCTATACCGCTGCGGGCTACGAATTGTTGCCCCAAATCGGCCATTAAAAATGTAAAGGTGTGTTGACTTGGGTTGTTTGTTTACATTTCATAATTCGGCGATGCTTAATTAATGGTGTTTGATTGACTTACAACTAAGTTAAAAAAAACACTTGAGTTTCGAGTGTAGTAATTTGAGGTGATGGAAAACTTGGAATTTCTATATTAGCCTCTATTCAGCTTTTATTAAAACTTATTTTCTTTTGTCATAATTAAGTGATCGAAGGTTCGTTATCGCACTTTTTAGGGTAGGTTCCCTTAAATATCTTTAAAATTATAATTGTTTTTTCTTTACCAACGTTAAACTTTTTAGTACCTAGTAGTTTGTTTTTGCGTGTGACTCTACAAGTCACACGCAAAAAAAAAGGTATTTTTCTCCCGATTAGGATAAAAAAACTTTCGACGGAACCCTCGATTTGTAAATTCGACTCACTCTTCAAAACACTTGTAGGTTTTTATTATCAGCATCCTAAATTGTAACTTATTATACATATCTATCTTTGAATGCAGTTCGAATTTCAAACTTCGCGGGGGGAGCGCGGCTAGTAGGTAAGTATCTAAAAAGTTTGCCGCCGTGAAACAACCTTTATCGTGTGGCTTTTGAAGCGCTCCGGACCCGAATCCGTGCCCCATTCGCTGTGATTTATGTGTACTTTGCAAGTTCATTTTGACGAGGTTTCTTTTGTTATTTGGAATAGTGCAATAATTCAACGTGTTCACAATTTAATGCAGTTTCTTGTGTGTTATTAATCTTTCTGTACAATAATCTCATAGTGTTAAGATATGAATATTTGTAAATAGTGACGTAACGAGACGGTTGGAGTCTGCAATTACTTTTAAAAAGGTTTTTACAAATTTTCTTTTCACTTTACATAATGATATATTATGTAAAGTCAAAGAATATATTGTTTTCCACGTTTATTGTCAATATTTTGCAAAACAAGTGAGTAGTTTACACGAAATCTAGGTTTATATATAGGTTGCGCGCTGCCATGTTGGGTTGGAAACTAGAAATTGATAGCCTAATTCTATGAAGATATTTAAGTTATTTCTTTTACAGGACAGATATTTTTTTTTAACATTAACTGATTACGTGGTTTACGTGCTGTCTAAAATCATATGAAACTTACCATTTTTATTGCTTATATTGGAAAATATAAAACATTTAATGCAAGTGAATAAAATATTTACAAAATTGAAATTGAAACTTAAATAACTTGGATCTAAAACGTGATATTCATTTAACAATGCATCTTCATCTATCGCCTAACTAATATATTTTATGATACTAGTTTTATAATTTTAATTAATTGCCTCTATTTTTTGTACTGACTCTAAAAGTGCAAAACCATAGCGCGCTATTTGCGGTTGGTAATTCCTGCCGATCAGCAGCGCTTTAGAGCCCGGTCATCGCGCGGCGGCAGCGCCTGAGTGGATAAGTACTTTTTTACACAGTACTTAATTTAAAAACTAAATATGTGCTAATTTCATAATAAATCTTAACGATATATTGTAAAATATCGTAATTACAAACATTTTAATTGATTTTAATTTTTACCCGGTATAAATTAAAAATTCCTGGGAAAATATGGGTATAAATGGATAAATTTCCGAGTCTCGGAAATTTATCGGGTAAATGCCCATCTCTATCCACACCACATCTTCCTAAAATCCATTTAATCAAGTCCTATCACGTAAACAATCTTCACAGTACTTTTTGTTGAATTTTGTTGAAAATAAATCATAATATTAGTTCAAACCTAAACATTCTAAAGTAAAACATATATTAACCACGAAAGTAATTTCCTAAAAAGTCTATTTTAATTTATATTGTTGTAAAATCATAAAAAGACATGGTAAGATTGTTTACATGATAGGACTGGTAAGAATAAATGGAGTTTACTTAGGTATATAATTTTGTGCATAAAGTTATTTTACTAAAATAGCGTTTATAAATCAACTGAGGTACATTTGTATGTAATCAATAAAAAAAACCGTGTGGTGATTATTTTTCTACTACATAGTAGTAGAATAGAGAATTGGAGTAGTAGTAAATTGATGGTAATCAACTGGCAATACTTGCGATTTCTTTTTCTCCGAGTTTTGTTGGAGACACGTGCGTGATTTACGCCGAAAACTCTAAAATAAGTAAAAATGAGTGAGGGAACCGCGACAATTCGCACGCGCAAATTCATGACCAACAGGTAAATGTGAAAATCATTGAAATCCATTCGTGATATAGTGAAAATAGGTGTGAACGCTAATCCTCGCCATGACAGGTTATGTCTGACAACGTTTTGTTAATTTTTAGATTGTTGGCGCGCAAGCAGATGGTTTGCGATGTACTGCACCCAGGGAAACCTACGGTCAGCAAAACCGAAATCAGGGAAAAGCTGGCGAAGATGTACAAGGTGACACCTGATGTAGTTTTCGTATTTGGTTTCAAGACGAACTTTGGAGGTGGCAAATCAACTGGATTCGCATTGATCTACGACACCTTAGATTTGGCTAAGAAATTCGAGCCCAAACACAGGTTAGCCCGCCACGGATTGTACGAAAAGAAGAGGCCAACACGCAAACAGCGTAAGGAACGCAAGAACAGGATGAAGAAGGTACGTGGTACCAAGAAATCAAAGGTCGGAGCGGCCGCCAAGAAGTAATGACGGTTTAGGCTGTAAGTAAATAAAAATCCAAAAAAATAGCTCTTGTTTTTGTTATTTTCCTGTTGACAGTTTGAGGTTATGTGAAGCTCCTAGTGTATCAATTTTTTTAAACTAAAAATCTATTGGACATAAACTTGTGTCTTCTAGTATTTCTATGAAAATATTTGCCTATTATGAAAATATCTGGTGTCAGAACTCATCAGAAGTGTTTTATAGTGCAGATAATCAGAATAAGATTTATTGGGTGTCTCTAAGTAGAAGTCATAAATTAAATTAGCATTGTAGTACTTAGAACTTTCTTATTACATATCTATTATCTGATAAAATCAATTTGGTGCCGTCTACTTTAATCCTTCACTTACATGCAATGCCTGATCTTTATTGTCAAAGGATTAGTTTGCTAATGTGATTTTGAATAACAGAATATTAGATCTATTCTCTTCCATTCAAAGTTAACAGCGCCAATATGAGTTCTTTATCAGTCACCAATTTCTTATTCTCTGTGTTAACACTCAAATAAAAAAAAAATTATAGTGTGAAGGCCGAGACCGGTCGTGGAAATCCTTTGTCTAGCAGGACGTCTTTTGGCTGAGAGAGAGAGAGTGAAGGCCGGGAATTGTATTTCCCTATCTTATCACTGATATGAAAGTGGGCCTGTTGGGGTTTTTAGCAATAACTAACCCACTGTATCCCAATTTAGTCTGTGCCTATCCCTGCAAGTGGTAATCCACTTGCAGGGATAGGCACAGACTAAATTTTACACTTCTCTCTCTCAGCCTAAAGACGTCCACTGCTGGACAAAGGCCTCCCCCAAGGATTTTATCCATGGGGGGTTTTGCCGTAATTGCCACGCTTGGCAGGCGGGTTGGCGATCACAGTGTGATGGCATAGTACGCGGAAAGATGCTGCTGCCCAAATTCCGGTGTTTTTAATCCCTTAGTCGCCTCTTACGACACCCACGGGAAGAGATGGGTTGGTGCTATTCTACACTTATTGACATAAAATTACAATTTAACTAGCTGTGCTATGCGGCTTTGGTCCTGTGGAATTTTCAGGATTTCAAGATAGAATTTTTTGTTTTCGAACAAAACTGTTAAGCTTTATACATATATGGAGTTATCCTGTTCCTAAGGGTTTCGAGACAGCACTGCTTAAAACCAGCTTTGAGGCAAGAGGTTGAAACCTGAGGAGTTATGTAGATATATATATTTTTTTTAATTTTGAATCGGGTGCATGATAAAGGCAGATACAAACATTTTATTGTTTGCCAAATCCCACTGAAAGTAATGAGAAATGAAACAACGTAATTCATTTATAACATCATATAATTTTATTTAGAATCATTCAATAACTTATCATTATATTTTAATTACGTTTTAGTGCAATAGTAAATTAAAATACTTACATAGGGGAATAAATTAATTTTGTAGATGTTGGTACGATCTCAATAAAATAGCATTATCACTGAAAACACTGGAACAAATAAAAATTTCCATTCAAGCTGAAGGTAACTATGCAATTATTTAAATGCCTGGGCAATTGAAATAATCGCACAGTTACCATCGACTCTGCGTTAACATTTACCAACATCATGTTTATGAAGGATAACCATAGTAAAGTTTTGATGAAAGATAAAAAACTTAATTTAATTTAAAATTATACATTTGTACCACACATTATCACTAAATGATAAGCACTGGGTATTCATTGTTAAAACATTTGAATGATATAAATCAATCTCACAGCATTTTATTTCATACATTTCAGATATTTGAAGATGTTGAATTTTATTACAATGAATATAAAGAACAAAATAAGGCAAATAAAAAATATTTGATATAAATAAATAAAACAAAAACTAAAGTAGTAGAAATCTAAGCAGAAATTGCTGTTTTATGATATTTCACTAAACAATTTAGAAAGCATGTTTAGTGCTAAAAGCAAGTCATAATAATAAAATTTTAAAAAAATCTGAAATAAATTGACATTATAACTTCATAGTCTATGCCTCTGCACTGCATAATAAATTATTTAATGAATACCTCCTTAAAACTTAAATTAAGCACCATGTGCTTAATGTATTTATTTAGTGTACAAAATAACTTGTGATATTAAAATAATGAATCATACAATTTATCTTAAAATACTGGTATGCAATGAAGTCTAAATAACATTTTTTTTCACTTGACCAAACATGATAAAATGTGACCATATTAAATAATTGTTGATGAAATAAATGTGCGTCAAAGTTTCACAGCACAAATGGGTAGATTTAGAAACATTAGATATACCCAAGAAGATAAATTACCTGGAATTTGTGTAGACAAGTTTTAATAAATAATATTGCTTGAAAATTATTAAGCAACTTAAATGGATTGTATCTTGAAGTAATAACTACAATGTCGCTTTTTATTTGGTTACACAATTATATTAAGCTATGCTAATAACATTCTTTGGTGTAAGTTCCGAACCACATCCTAGCCAACTGTCCACTTACTCTCACTCCCTATTTACTACATACTTTGGACTTCATAAGTTCCAACTTACACCAACGAATCAAACTATACTCTACATTGAAATAGAATTAAAATACTGCCATTTTGGTCATTCGCTGATAGGTCATTTCCAGTCTTATAATTTGGCAGAATAATGCACTAAGTGTGCCTACACAGCTATCAGCAATTGATGAAATTGGCTGTAAGTATGAAAATATTATTGCTATTCATATACTCTACCGTCAACCACTGGACCAATCTATAAGCTATTGTGTACATTATTTTACAACCTAATTTATTATCGGGACATAATCATTGCCGATGACCAAACTACCATCGATATAGTATAATTTTTAAATCATAGTTTTTAGACTTTTTAGAATAAAGGTTTTCCAAACACAGATGGCAGCACTTAGGCGTCAGGTTTCAAGCTCTTGTTGTCAGTCAGTGACTCAAATACCATAATTATGTCCCCATAATAACAAAGTCATAGCTTAACTAAAGTAAAAAAGCTAATTTTTATACAGCATCATTCTCTACCATATTTTCAAACGAACTCTTCAATTTTAGCATTTTTTTAATCCACTTGAAATTGCCAGGTATAATAGAAATTGGCACGAGTTGGTTAGAACATGTTATTTTTGTTTACAAGCTTGCCAAACAATACAGATGGTCACACATTGCATAATTTTCTCTATGTCAAAACATAGCTCATATTAAAGCAATGTATTAGATTTGTTAAGGTTTAGTGTGTAAACGTAACATGGGTGAATGACCGTTATTGTCAGTCTTTTTCGAACAGAGTATAATCAAATACTATATAATGCTATCTCTCTTGGTATAATGCTTTCCTTTTCCCTGGCAATTTTATTTATAACTGGAAATAGCTGTTCTACAGTTTTTGTACAAAATTCTCTCTCTCTCTCTCAGCCGAAAGACGTCCACTGCTGGACAAAGGCCTCCCCCAAGGATTTCCACATGATGATATTCCCAAGATGTCATTTGCTAAGTATAATTTACATAAGGTACATTAATTTTATTGAAATTATATATTTAATATCGAATTTATTTAACTAGCCTTTATAAATACAGATCACATTATTTTTAATACGAATAATAACTGTATATTTGAATAAGTTCAGCTCATTGGAGTTAAAAAGAAATTTGGCAGTACAATGCAATAGACAGTTTAGAAGCGTTAAAGTGGATATGACAGGCGAAGGTCAAAATTAAAAAAAAAACATGGATTTTGATGAACATTTTGAAACATCCTGACCTCCTGATCTTGTCAATCACCTTAATTTAACAATTTCATCCAATGCTTGATCAAAAAGGAAACTCCTTAATATATTTGAATAAAAAGCAACATAATGCAATAAGATAAATATATATTTATTGCAAGCCACTATACTTTACTTGTCTAGTGTATAAAAATGCGCAATCAGTAATAGAGTGAAATTTAATAAGAAAAAAATAAACAAGTCTTAAGATATGTCATGAATTAAGATATCCGTCCTACCGTAATATAGAGGGTGTTTGGTTAAACACCAGCAACGGGTTGAAAGTAGGTATTGTAAAATGCATGGAACAGCTGATTTTTTTTTTTGAGATTCCATATAAAAAGTTGCTTATTCATGAATACTTTCACTCCTAGAGAGGATGCTGGTGTTGAACAAAACATCCTGTATTTTACACAAAACAAAGTTTTACTATTTTGGTGACAAAATAATGGCACTCTTTTTGCCGCGTTTTAGAAACATACTAATCAATATTACTGTGATAATCTGTGTATTTATACTGCTATTGGTCCATCAACTACTAGAAGCACTACAAACTTTTGGAGATCTGATCAAACATTGGTCCAAAACCGACCGGCTAAATCTAACAATGGTATATATCGAAATCGGATACATTTTTACAAAGTTCGCACCGATCACAGAAATCGAAATAATTAGACAACTAGAGAAAAGCATCTGTCGCACACAAAAAAACATTCAAATTGGAATCGAAAATGAATTTTACGTGTCTACAGGGGCATATAATTAGGCGACAAAATCAGGCACACTTGCCTTATTCATAACTCCGTGGTGACGTCACACACATGTACAGCGGTGTGACGTCACTGCTGCGCGCGGCCGGGCGAGTGCGCGCGCGCTGGCTCGGCCTCCGCTTGCTTCAGTTTGTTTTTCTCTTGCACGTGTCTGGATATAAATATAGAATAATGTTTTTTTATTTGTTCCTTTTTGATACACTATTTAGTGATTGGGAAATATTTTTCGCCATTTTAGCAAACTGAGTCGATTATTGAGTCGTCTTTAAAAATTATGCGACTGACACATTAGCGGGTGACCACCAATCCACCTTACTAAGTAGAGAGAGATAGTGAAATAATGCGTGATAACGAGAGAAATAAACCTAAATGGCCCACGAGAGCATAGAATGTAAGTACATCATAATCTTATTTTCTACGCCTTCCTGGCGGTTACTTTAGGTAGGTACAGGTTCTACCTATTGCTTACGTGAGTGTAGGTACCAAGAAAGAAACATACGAATTCTTATTGGGTGTATCATAATAAACTTTTAAATCATGTATATCCTAATCCTAACTAATATTATAAATGCGAAAGTGAGATTGTTTGTTTGTTTGTTACCTCTTCACGCTTTATCTACTGAACCAATCTTCTTGAAATTTCGCATACACACACGTAGCTGGAAGTACGGTGAAGAACATAGGGTACCTTTCATCCCGGGAAAAAGCACTGTTCCCGTGGGAAATTCACGCGGGCGAAAGCTAGTAAAATATATAAGTACTTCTATGGTCTCGGAGGCTGGGCCTATAGCACAGAATTAATTGACCGAGCGAGCGATGCGTCTGTTTCCACTAGCCGAATGTAGTGTAGTAGTAGGTTAAGATATATATAAGAAGTATAGATAGTTGAATAAAGGAGTCTACAACCAACACTCGTCTCATTCAGTCTTTCCATCTCTACATGGCGACCCTGCCAGTCGGCGCAGAGATGCGCCGGCGGTACGGCCAAGTATTTGATTAAAAATATTAAATAATAAAAGTGAAAAAGACAATATGTGGAAAATGTGAATTTAAAAGAAGAATTTCTGAAGATGGCGATTTACGAAGAAAGAAGCCTGGAAAAAAATAAGTGTTTAAGAAAATATAATTAAGAAAAGTAATTAATATGAAAAATATGTAGAAGATTAAGAAAAAATATCGTAATTTTTTAGAAGTAAGAAGATTTATTGAAGAAAGAAGATTTCAAGATTGAAGAATGAAGAATGAAAAATTACTGAAAGATTCAAGAAAGAACATTTTTAAATAAAATTAAGATTTCAATTTGAAGAGTGAAGATTTGAAGAAAGAAAAATATGAAGAAAAACAATAGGTACTTATGAAGTGAAAAAAATGAAGTGAATTGTTATGAAGAAGAAAATATGAAGATGCTATGTTGAAATAAGAAGAAATAATAAATATGCTATTAAATTGAAGAAAAATAGAAAAATTTAGGCATTTTAAAGAGAAGATTGATGACGAGTAATTTCAATTAATTAAATGACGTTTTGAAGAAAGAAGTGTACGGGACAAGGATGGTGTCCAGGGTATAGCCCGGCCCACCCAGCTGATCAAGATCCAGCCCGTAGCTGCTCGACGGTGAAGCAGAAAGAAGATAAGCGTCGTGATCAAGGACACGCGCAAACCCGGACTGACAACTTATTACAACCCCGGACTAGACATATCCTTTATACAAATTTTACAAGTTTTTAGTAATTTTAGATATTTTTTTAGATTGGTATTTTACAAGTTTTACTGGTTATATTTTATTCTATTAAAATGTCAGAACAATTCGATTTAGAAACTGCCTTAGCACTTTTACCAAATCTTTAATTGACAGTGCCGAATATTACAGTAGTATTTTGAGTTACGATTCTCAAAAGTTTTTGATTAATTTTATTTTAAAAACACGATTAACGCAGAATGCAAAATTATTATTACAGCCAAATTATAGCAATATAAATAATTTATTTAATAATATGAAAAGATTTTTACTTCAGAAAAAATGTCCAATATTGTTGCAAAAGAAATTAATAAATTGTAAACAGGGTTTCCGATCTATTAAAACTTATGGAGAAGAGATAACAAAACTTTTTGTAGAATTAACAATAGCTCAATCAGATGATGATAAATTTAAAATAGATATCCTTCGTCCAATTAACGAAAAACTTGCTATAGATTGTTTTTGTAAAGGTCTTAATAACTTTCGATTATATGTCATCATTTCATCGCAAAAAATTTAATTCTTTATCTCAGTGTATTCAATCCGCAATCGATGAAAATATTATTATGTGTTCAAATCATCAAACATTTTTAAATAAAAGGAAATCATATCCCAAAAATAATCACATTAATTCGAATTCTATAAATAGATTTGTGCCTAATGAAAAATATGCATCGGAAAGTTCCCGAAGTATGACGACATCCATAAATGAGTCGTACACGTGCATCGACCACGTTCCGCAAAGTCAGCAAACACCGCAGTTCGAGGAATCAATGCACGATAATGGTTATGATGTTTTTAATGATCTAAATTTAGAATTACAAAATTTATTCGACATAGAGCATTTAGATGATATTAAGAATAGCTCAACGGAAAATATTAAATTATTAGAGTTGCCTAATGGAAATATGGAAAAGACAAACAATTTAAAATTAAATAAACCTTAAAGTAGACGATTAAAAATAAATAAGAAGAAAAACAAACCGGACTTGACTAAAAATAAATCCTTTGAAATGACGATTAAAAAGTTTAACAAGGTATGTAAAAGTAAAAAGAAAGTAAGAAATAATTTTAGAGTAAAAATAATAAAAGATAAAGTTATGTTAATAAGACAAATACTGTATAATTATAAAGTTAAAGATAATGAAGTAATAAAATTAGGAAGAAATAAGTTGCGAAAGAAATCAAATATTGTAAGAAAAATGGTAAACAGTTATAAAAATAAAGGTAATGGAAAGAAAAATACTAAGTTGAAATATAAGAAAAGTAAGAAATGTAGTTTTAAATTTACGGATAATGACAATAAAACTTACTATTTAGATAGATATAAATTGTATGACAGACGATCAGT
The DNA here is from genome assembly GCA_018467065.1 of Ephestia elutella. NCBI lineage: Eukaryota > Metazoa > Arthropoda > Insecta > Lepidoptera > Pyralidae > Ephestia > Ephestia elutella. Next base: position 3,033,857 of record CM031580.1, on the reverse strand, counting down.
CGGTGTTACTTAGATAAGTTCAAGATAAGTTGATATTTTATATAAGTTACGTAAACGCATAACTACCTACTCATGCTTTTCGTTGTTATTTTATGAAATATAAAAGGTAAAATTTAATCTTTATTATAAATAGTAATCAAAGTAATATGTTCACATACATAATCCTAAAAAATATTTCTTGTAATTATTATGATTTATTCTATTTTTGTTTTATTATTGGTAAAATCTAAGGAATAATAAAGATTTCTTTTGTGGTATGAAATTTCACATTAATATTTTTTTATAGAACATAACATACTTAATAACATCTAATATTTCTTATAGAATAAAATTGTTATTTAATTGTAATTGAAACTTGTTTATGTTTAGTATTAGAATATAATGTAATAATAGTAACACTTATACTTGTCTCAGCTACACATTCCTTGCCATATAAGTAAGAGGTTAGCATTTCATTTCTAGAATGTAACTTTATCTATCTGTTTTGATGTTTAATTATGTTTACGTTGCATTGCATAACAATAAGTACTAAGACATTGCATTGATTTTAAACATTGTAAAATTTAAAGAAAAAATATTTAATAACTTAAAAAAAATTATAGATTGCCATAATTTTTTTTTCCCAAAGGAAGGAGGTGTAGTGTAGTAGTAGGTTAAGATATATATAAGAAGTATAGATAGTTGAATAAAGGAGTCTACAACCAACACTCGTCTCATTCACACGTCCCATCTCTACACGAAAATTCTTTTGTCTGTCCGGATGTTATCGCCTACAGGTCGCATTTCTGAACCGATTCTCATGAAATTTTGTGAGCAGGTTCAGTAATTTTATAGAATTTTTTAGTCGAGCCAGTTTTTCGAAATTTTAAAAAATGGCGGAAATATATAAAAAAAAATTTAATTTGACTTTTTTGTTATTCTTATTAAGACGCAACTTTTTTGTCTGAACAACATAGTGAAATTCAATAAAACCGCTATAAATCCATATACTTTAAATTCTCATTTAATACTCGCAAATTCGCTATTGCGTATCGTATTAGATCGTATTGAGGATTGCTTTGCTTGGTGGAATTTTGAAATCTTGAACACTTGAAATAAATTTGATATCAAAAAATTTAATTGTATGATTAGAATCCTATTATAAAAAAGTAATATATATATATAGTACCTATATTACCTACTAATCTGTGTGATTTGTCGGTATATATTTTTATTATTATTTATATTATTTCGAGGCAAAATAGGTAGGTAAATAGGTACCTAAATTTTTAGTAGTATTGAACAATCACAAGAGAACATGTTTGGGTTTATGGGTAAAATATGAGACTTTTTACTTTCTTTCCAGCATTGGTAGGTTGGTTTTAAAACTCTTCTAAGCCAGGTAAAATATCGGTTACTTCGTGGAAGGGCTCGCGAGGTCTACTGTTCTCACAGAACCACTAGTATTAGTACTTACAGAAAGAAAACTCCCTACCTCTCCCGCAATATAGCACACCTCTCCCCCGTTCTTGTGTGTATTGGGACGTTATGACTATGAAAACGCACACATTGACGTGTTCACGGATATACAGTTTCATTTGTAGTAGTAGTAGGTACCTGTACCTATAGTCTAGAAACTTCGTACTACTTGTTTCTCACCTAATGATATTCTGATTTCTAGAGAGATATAATGTGTGACAGAGAGAGAGAAACAGAGTATATACGTGTTTCTCACCTAATGACATCGTCGGTGGTCTGCAGTGTCCCCACAGCCAGATGCAGCCTCCTGCCAGCGGTGACCGACACATTAGCGGGGGACCACCAGTCCACCACGCGGCCCACTACTGGCATCCGACGTAACAACCCCTCTTGCCACAACCGCTCAGCGTTTTCCCGCTCAATGTCCGCTTGGGCCGCTTCGATGCCTGAGAAAAATTGACTCTTTCAGATAATCTGTTCGAGAGCAATAAATATATGGTAACCCCAAGGAGTTGGCAGCACTGCGTCGCACGACAATGGGCGATTTTCCGAGACCCAAATTAAAAAACAAATAGTTCCAGATGACTTCATAGATGGCGCTTAGTAAAAGGCAAAAATGTACGGAATTGGCATTTCTTTGAAATAAAACAAGCATCGAAAAAAAATCAATATTGTGATTTTTGCAACTGTCAGTGAATTTTTTTCTGCCTCTGGTTGACAACAAAAAGCGCCATTACGACTCGGCTTTCATAAAACGCCATATATTGAGATTTTATCGATTTCTTTTTTTGGTCGATTTTTTTTTTTCTTAATTTGACCTGTCAGAAAATCGCCTGTTGCCTAGACTGCGCGTCTGTCAAATTTGACACTAGATTGTCAACTCAGATGATGATACGCGTACGCCTTTGTTGCTGAATCTTAACTAATATAATAAATGCGAAAGTGACCTTAACTCCCTCTTCCCTCACCTTTCTTCAGAACCTCAGTCATGTTTGTTAGCGCTCGTGAGCTCTCCTCCACCTCCTTGCCGGCCGAGATCACCAGGTCCAAGAGTTCGTTCACGTCCGTATCGGCCGTCACCATGCCGAACCTATACATGTGATAATACTGTAACTGTAGACTATAGAAAATATTTTGGAAAAAAAATGTATGATGGTCTTTATTAATTAGAAAGCAAAAAAAATTTTTCTGTCTTACGTAAAAATTACTGAATGTATAAGATTCAAGCGGTGGTGGCGCAGTGGTAGGGCGCCCGCCTGTGGCTGCAAAGGTCCTAGGTTTGAATCCTGCCCGGGCTACATGAGTTTGTATACCAATCTGACTCATGTATGGTAGTTTTCGTCGACCACCACTTGCCTCCGGTGAAGGAAAACATCGTGAGAAAACCTGCACTTTGGTTGATGATTATGAGCTAGTGTGTGAAATGGAGAAGGCAAAGGCAAACCACTCCATTAAAATTGCCAAGATACCTAGTCATTGTATGTTTCATTCCATATAATGACCACGACCTTCAGTCATGAGGAATACGACTAATCGGATAGGGTTAATTGAAGCAAAAAAAAAATCTATCTCACGTCAAAATTACTGTATTAACTAACCATAAGATTCTAACATAGAGCATTTAACCAATAAAAGACGACGCGAGCGCAAATTTCTATGCAACAAAAAAGACTCGTTTGGGCGAAACCGCGCTTACCTAACTTATAAATTACGTTTACTAACTTAATGCGCAGTGTTAGTAAACCTAATTTATACACGGACACAAAGATAATGCCGACACACAAGCTTAAACACTGCACAGAATCACAAATACTGTGAGCATGAATCATATGAAATGTGGCAGGGTTCGTTGATTCAATCACAGAATTAATATAAGTACTACGTACCCTGTCCTTCCCGCAATATGGCGTACCCCACAGAACATATAAAAGAGGTTAGAATGGCTATAATGCGCCGTTTCTATGAGAACCAGTGTCGCCTAATCCGCCCCACCTTTCACCGTTTCGCACATTCTTGCAATTTCCAATCTAGCCAATCATAGCGCCAATTTCAAACTGAACCAATCATACGCAAGCACGCAATCGATGTACAAATTAGAGTGATTGTGTTTGTAAACTACGCTAGTGCTTGACTAAACTTTAAATGACTTAATTATCGATATTGAATTTTGTTATTAAACAATAACATAAGTCAAACAACAATACTGTTACATACAAAAGTGATATAGTAAAATAGAAAATAAAACAAAGTACATTTCTTACAATCTTATATTTATTGACCTTGGAACAAGATATATTTATTAAGAAGTTGTCGCTTGGTTTGTTTTTCTAAAGAATTTTTTAGTAAAAAGTGTAAGCGAATGTTAAAATATTTCTCAATAACGACTTTAGTTAGATCCGTTACATGGTTTGATGTTGCAAGATTCCACCCGGACAAACATATATACATACATATATTGCAAGTAGTGTTGCCCAAATTCAGTCTTGGTCTTGCAGTCTTGGTCTTGTTCTTGCGTTTTTGCAAGACCAAGACCAAGAACAAGACCGCGTATTTTTAGCAAGACCAAGACCAAGACTGACCGTGCAAGACTTGAGCAAGAACAAGACATAGCCTGCAAGACTCTTGCGTCTTGCAGCTAGGACTTAGCGCTATTTCACTGAGTAGTTAGGTGTAACAGTTCGGTGTATAGGTAGGTACGCTTAGGAATTCTATGAGACGCAAAAAACTGTATCAAAGAATATGAAAAACTGGACCTATGCGCATTACGACTAATACCATAAACATAGCGAATAAAAAAATATCTATTAAAATCAAACTGAGTGCATGCATAGTTATGTTTTAACCATCGGCACTTTGATAATGCGGCATCAAAGGTTTTGTACTTACTTCTCAAAGAAATTTGCCGCTTTTCGGAAGTACATGGTTATGATACACGCGCCGGCGGCTTCTTTTGAAATCTAAAACAATCGTTGCCGCCACGCCGAAATCATAACATTTGACACTATTTGATTGCCGCCATAGGGCGTAGGTATACTCATGCAAAATAATTTCGAATTTTAAGAGTACCTACAGCTGTTCCAAAGAATAAATAAGTTTCAGATTGCTTAGAATGAAAATGAATACATTATACTGATCACGCAAGTAGTATTATGATTAGGATAAAATGGTAAGGATAGGTAGTAGATGTCATATTAATTCATTCTAGTAAGTATATATTATAATATTGATTACTTATATGGTTTTAAACTAATTACTTAGGTACTGTTATTGTACATTTAGTCATTATATTTCTTAAGTTTTTACAAGAAAAAATAGCAAAAAAGTGTTCAAGTATCACCCGTTTAATAAATATTGTAGCCACTTTTAAATATACTTGAAACGTGTAAAAAAATTCTACAAAACTAATAAAATAATATAAAAAGCGTAGGTACTTACCTACTAATAAAATAAAAAGCCTGCGATAAGAGTTTTGTATTACTTACCAGCCCGAATATCTCTGAGAGAGATGATGAGAGTAAGTATTTACAAGCTGTGCCCGCGACTTCGTCCACGAGGAATAGTAACTTTGGAGGTATAGTGACGTTCAGGACTTATTTATTTATTTTAAAACTTCTGTGGAGGACGCATGAGACAGAGTATCCGATTTTATCGAAAATGGCCCGTGATTTTCTCTCAATACCTGCAACTTCAGTACCTGCTGAGAGGTTATTTTCTAAAGCATCATTAGTAATTAGAAAACATAGAAGTAGGTTAAGTGATGAGTCAGCCAGATGGTTACTTTGTATTAATTCTTGGTCAATAAAATTGATATAAAGTATCATAACCTAATGATAAAGCTGTTGATTTGTGTTTTATTTTATTTTTTATTCAAATAAATGATAAATCGTAAAACTCTTTTATTAAATTTCTTATAAGTTGAGGGTTCAATCTCTTTCTAGACAGATAAGTATTGTTCTTTAAAATACAGTCAAGTTATTGTAACTAGTGGTTCGCCGCGAACGTAGACCTCGCGGTTGTTATTTATTAAAAATATGAGAACGTAAATTTACTGAACCAATTAGAATTTTCAGTAAAATACGGGATTCTGTTAAAACAAAAATGTAAGGCGCAACGCATTACATTATTCAGTTATTGCGCGGTTGAGGAGAACAGATTTTCCAACCCTTTTTCTTCATCTATTCTGAGCTGCAACAACTTCATTTTTTAAATTTTTTCCAAGCGGATATAATCAAAACCTGGATCAAATATAATATCTGTAAACCGTTTTGATCTCGAAAGAGCTATATACGCATGTACATCCGGCTGCCAACTCTTTGACGCCAATGTCCACGACTACTTTATCCAAAGTAAGTGATTTATAATCGATTATACATCCCCGAGCTTCATCTAAGGAGAATATAACTGTTTTTGAAATCATTACAGTAATTTTTCGTCACGTTTCAGGTTTCAGCTGAATATCACGCAAACTGTTTCAAAAATTTTGATATCCTAATCTATAGGTACATATAATAAAACAATAAAAATATTTTGTCTGTACATTTAGTATTTTTGACTGAAATGGATAGAGGGACACTTAAAAAGAATATGTAATAGGAAGCAAAAATATTTTTTTGGAATTTTTTGTCTGTCAGTCTGTATGTATGTACGCGTTTCACGCAAAAACTACTGAACAGATTTATATGAAACTTTTTTTGTTGTATAGCTATTAAGCCTGGGAAACATAAAGGCTATAATTGATTTTGAAAACTGGAACACCTGATGAAGAACCATAACAGAACAGCTGAACTATAAGAAATATGGAAATGGTACCTGAGCAAAAGTTAATCAATCTGACGAGCATTTTCTGTTGACGATAAACATCCTTTACCTTTCATCCCGGGAAAAGGCATGGTTCCCGTGAAAAATTTACGCGGGCAAAGACTCGGGCGAAAGCTAGTTCAATATAAATGAGAAATATAGCAATACTCATCTCAAAAAATGTTAAGTTTCATCCAAATCTCATTACCGGTTACAAAATTATAGAGAAATATTTATTTTTACTAAAATACCTACGTATAATGGCTAGATGAATCTACCCCGTAAGGGAAAATGTCGTGATACTGTATCCTTATCCAATACTAACGAATATTATAAATGCGAAAGTGAGTTTGTTTGTTTGTTACCTCTTCACGCTTTATCTACTGAACCAATCTTCTATAGTGAATCGTATTTCAGGTGCAGCGGTATCAGGTTTTCTATGTGGCCCACCGTACCTTTCTTCCCGGGAAAAAGCACTGTTACCGTGGGAAATTCACGCGGGCGAAGTCGCGGGCAAAATACTTGCTACACGCATTCCATGAAATTAATTTAACGTTTTGATAAGTTTTCGTGGAAAATAAATACATGTACAAAAATGTCACTAGATGTCGCTGATACGAAAATGAACAATTCATGTTTTAACTCAATATATCTGTAATAAAAAATGCGCAAAGAACTTAAAAATTCTAGGAATACTTTCTACACGCATTCCTAATATCAACGAAATTAATTCAACGTTTTGATAATTATCACGGAACATAAATACATGTACAAAAATGTCACTATAATCGGGCCGAAACCTAAACTCCCGTATGACAGGTGTCATCAGGGTCAGGCCCATGAAGTTCTGAATTTTTTGATTTTTAAATCTATGCGCGGAAATGTAGTACTTGAACTTCCGGCTTGCCCGTTTAGAGAGTTCCATTGCATCCGGCTACAATAAATCGATAGTGAAAATATAAAAAATCGCGATACATCGTTTAATTTTTCGATTTATTTAATAAGGTTTGTTATTGATTTTTAAATGCTGAATATAGCAATTATTGCAACTTAAAATTTTAAAAAATTAACATTAAGGCAATACAAAACAAATAGAAAGAGGGATAAGAATTCACGCAATCGTATCGAATCGTAAAATCAGAGTATATAATATTATTCAGTATGAATTTATTATCTATGTTAGTGACTATGACAGCTACTTTGATGGTTCAGACTTCTGATTAATAAAAATAATAATTTTATTTGGATTTGTTATTTTTACGTAAAATCAAATAATCGTAGCGACTCGTGTTTAGGTACATCACTATTATTGTCAAACTGACATACGTCATACGGGAGTTTAGGTTTCGGCCCGATTATAGATGTCGCTGATACGAAAATGAACGATTCAGGTTTTAACTCAATATCTCTAAAACTGGTGAAACAATTTTGATATACAATATACATGAAAAAAATAGTGATAATATCTCGTGATTTGTGAAGTTTCATCCTAATCTGAATAACGGTTCAAAAGTTATAGAGCAATATTTATTTTCATAAAAATGCGTATTTCTCTAAAACGGCTGAACCGATTTTGTTGCGCAACGAACTTAAAAATTCTATGGATAGTTGCTACACGTATTCTTAATATCATCGAAATTAATTCAACGGTTCGAGAGTTATCGCGGAACAAACATACATACATACATACATACATACATACATACAAACAATGTGTTTTCGCCCCAACTTGAATTATAGCCCTCGCTCGCTTCGCTCGCTCGGTCAATTAATTTGTTTTTTTACATGTTTTAGCAAATGTAAGCTTATAAATCATAAATGTTTATTAAGAAACAGTTACTTCCATGGAAAACGACATATAGGTCAGTTGCTTTTTCGAATTTCTTATCAAATCTTCAGTTATTTATTAATCTGCTTGATCTTTACTATGGCTATGTTAATTCAAGCTGACAATGTTCCAATTCTAATACGTTTTTCTAAGATTTAAAGTAAACTTTAATAAATAGTAATAGACTAATAGGTAATTGCAAGACTTGCAAGACTCTTGCTGCAAGACCAAGACCAAGACCAAGACTGGGAGCGCAAGACCAAGACCAAGACCAAGACCAGGTGTATTGGCGCAAGACCAAGACCAAGACTGGCTAAGTCTCGTCTTGTTCTTGCATGTGGGCAACACTAATTGCAAGTTAAATAAAAGCTTGTTATAATAATTATTATTCGCATTACTTAATTTAGTCTTTCCACATTAACATTAATTTATAACATTTATAAATATATGACTTTGAAAGACGATATCGATAAATATCGTCTCTCACTACGGCCAGCACTAGAGCTAATGCCACGTTGTTGCCGCGCACTCCACTACGCGGTACGTTTGACGTTGCAAAAATAACGAACGCATGCAGACAACAATGTATATTTTTAGGAGAAAAAAATATATTTTAATGACCTTTGAAAGATTTTGACTAAAATATCGTATTTACTAGAGGTTTTTTTACTTACCGATGATAAGAAACGCATCCTTTGTTTATATTAAGCTCTTGGCTTCTCGCTCGACAAGTAATTACCGCACATGAAGGCATTTTCGTACAATTTTGTAGCAGCGCTTCGCAATGCTTACTCCGCTAGAGTTCGCGAGCGACTAAACGGCGCGGTCACGTGTTTTTGTAAAGATACGAGCGGTCGCTCGCATGCTTGGCGCGCCGGCCCCGCCCACAACTCCTTTCTAACCTCTTTTATATGTTCTGTGGCGTACCCCACACTTCTATCCGCAAAACAACGGTTTTGCGGATTGAGAAGCTATCACTATGAAAACGCACACATTGACGTGTTCACGGAAGTACAGTTTCATTTGTAGTAGTAGGTATATATGGTGCCCTGTTTCTATGAAGTGCCCTCCCTGTGACACTAGCTTAAAAACTATACACAGAATCAAACGGTATGAGCATGATCACATGAAATGTGGCAAAGAGTTCGTTGATTCAATGCTGTAACCCTACGTTAGCTTTTTCGTTTCGTTAGTTTCGTTGATTCAAGAATGTAACGAATTATAAGTGCTATTTTTAAGCCTATATAAATAAAAATAATTGACTTTGACTTTGTAAGGATTGTAATGTATGAGAATGTTACACACCGGACACACGCCAAGCCGTCGTCGCCGTCGCCGCAGGAGAAAGCGCCATCTGTTGCTCGCAGAGTGTCAACTAGTTGTCTGTTTAGATTGTTTATTTCTTCTGGCGACGCGTCTTCCCAACCTGGTGGAATGTAGCGAACGCCACCTAGACCTAGAAGGGAAAAAATACGTCAGAAAATAGAATTATTGATGTCTGGAGTTTTACATAGACGATTTCAGGAAACGTGAAATTTATCTACTGAACCTATCTTTCTGAAATTTCGCGTACGCATAATTAGTGAGAAGGACATACCACCGTGGCCTCCAGCAGTGTCCCCTCTAGGGGACAGTAGCGGAGCACTAGAGGCCTTGAGATACCTACCTGCCCACCCGGGCACGTGCACCAGCGTGAGACACTGGTGCGCCGCCAGCCCCTGTGGAAGGGCTCGCGCAGCGCCACCGTGGCCTCCAGCAGTGTCCCCTCTAGGGGACAGTAGCGGAGCACTAGAGGCCTTGAGATACCTACCTGCCCACCCGGGCACGTGCACCAGCGTGAGACACTGGTGCGCCGCCAGCCCCCTGTGGAAGGGCTCGCGCAGCGCCACCGTGGCCTCCAGCAGTGTCCCCTCTAGGGGACAGTAGCGGAGCACTAGAGGCCTTGAGATACCTACCTGCCCACCCGGGCACGTGCACCAGCGTGAGACACTGGTGCGCCGCCAGCCCCCTGTGGAAGGGCTCGCGCAGCGCCACCGTGGCCTCCAGCAGTGTCCCCTCTAGGGGACAGTAGCGGAGCACTAGAGGCCTTGAGATACCTACCTGCCCACCCGGGCACGTGCACCAGCGTGAGACACTGGTGCGCCGCCAGCCCCCTGTGGAAGGGCTCGCGCAGCGCCACCGTGGCCTCCAGCAGTGTCCCCTCTAGGGGACAGTAGCGGAGCACTAGAGGCCTTGAGATACCTACCTGCCCACCCGGGCACGTGCACCAGCGTGAGACACTGGTGCGCCGCCAGCCCCTGTGGAAGGGCTCGCGCAGCGCCACCGTGGCCTCCAGCAGTGTCCCCTCTAGGGGACAGTAGCGGAGCACTAGAGGCCTTGAGATACCTACCTGCCCACCCGGGCACGTGCACCAGCGTGAGACACTGGTGCGCCGCCAGCCCCTGTGGAAGGGCTCGCGCAGCGCCACCGTGGCCTCCAGCAGTGTCCCCTCTAGGGGACAGTAGCGGAGCACTAGAGGCCTTGAGATACCTACCTGCCCACCCGGGCACGTGCACCAGCGTGAGACACTGGTGCGCCGCCAGCCCCTGTGGAAGGGCTCGTGCAGCGCCACCGTGGCCTCCAGCAGTGTCCCCTCTAGGGGACAGTAGCGGAGCACTAGAGGCCTTGAGATACCTACCTGCCCACCCGGGCACGTGCACCAGCGTGAGACACTGGTGCGCCGCCAGCCCCTGTGGAAGGGCTCGTGCAGCGCCACCGTGGCCTCCAGCAGTGTCCCCTCTAGGGGACAGTAGCGGAGCACTAGAGGCCTTGAGATACCTACCTGCCCACCCGGGCACGTGCACCAACGTGAGACACTGGTGCGCCGCCAGCCCCCTGTGGAAGGGCTCGCGCAGCGCCACCGTGGCCTCCAGCAGTGTCCCCTCTAGGGGACAGTAGCGGAGCACTAGAGGCCTTGAGATACCTACCTGCCCACCCGGGCACGTGCACCAGCGTGAGACACTGGTGCGCCGCCAGCCCCTGTGGAAGGGCTCGCGCAGCGCCACCGTGGCCTCCAGCAGTGTCCCCTCTAGGGGACAGTAGCGGAGCACTAGAGGCCTTGAGATACCTACCTCCCCACCCGGGCACGTGCACCAGCGTGAGACACTGGTGCGCCGCCAGCCCCCTGTGGAAGGGCTCGTGCAGCGCCACCGTGGCCTCCAGCAGTGTCCCCTCTAGGGGACAGTAGCGGAGCACTAGAGGCCTTGAGATACCTACCTGCCCACCCGGGCACGTGCACCAGCGTGAGACACTGGTGCGCCGCCAGCCCCTGTGGAAGGGCTCGTGCAGCGCCACCGTGGCCTCCAGCAGTGTCCCCTCTAGGGGACAGTAGCGGAGCACTAGAGGCCTTGAGATACCTACCTGCCCACCCGGGCACGTGCACCAGCGTGAGACACTGGTGCGCCGCCAGCCCCCTGTGGAAGGGCTCGCGCAGCGCCACCGTGGCCTCCAGCAGTGTCCCCTCTAGGGGACAGTAGCGGAGCACTAGAGGCCTTGAGATACCTACCTTCCCACCCGGGCACGTGCACCAGCGAGAGACACTGGTGCGCCGCCAGCCCCCTGTGGAAGGGCTCGTGCAGCGCCACCGTGGCCTCCAGCAGTGTCCCCTCTAGGGGACAGTAGCGGAGCACTAGAGGCCTTGAGATACCTACCTGCCCACCCGGGCACGTGCACCAGCGTGAGACACTGGTGCGCCGCCAGCCCCTGTGGAAGGGCTCGCGCAGCGCCACCGTGGCCTCCAGCAGTGTCCCCTCTAGGGGACAGTAGCGGAGCACTAGAGGCCTTGAGATACCTACCTGCCCACCCGGGCACGTGCACCAGCGTGAGACACTGGTGCGCCGCCAGCCCCCTGTGGAAGGGCTCGCGCAGCGCCACCGTGGCCTCCAGCAGTGTCCCCTCTAGGGGACAGTAGCGGAGCACTAGAGGCCTTGAGATACCTACCTGCCCACCCGGGCACGTGCACCAGCGTGAGACACTGGTGCGCCGCCAGCCCCCTGTGGAAGGGCTCGCGCAGCGCCACCGTGGCCTTCCAGCAGTGTCCCCTCTAGGGGACAGTAGCGGAGCACTAGAGGCCTTGAGATACCTACCTGCCCACCCGGGCACGTGCACCAGCGTGAGACACTGGTGCGCCGCCAGCCCCTGTGGAAGGGCTCGCGCAGCGCCACCGTGGCCTCCAGCAGTGTCCCCTCTAGGGGACAGTAGCGGAGCACTAGAGGCCTTGAGATACCTACCTGCCCACCCGGGCACGTGCACCAGCGTGAGACACTGGTGCGCCGCCAGCCCCCTGTGGAAGGGCTCGCGCAGCGCCACCGTGGCCTCCAGCAGTGTCCCCTCTAGGGGACAGTAGCGGAGCACTAGAGGCCTTGAGATACCTACCTGCCCACCCGGGCACGTGCACCAGCGTGAGACACTGGTGCGCCGCCAGCCCCCTGTGGAAGGGCTCGCGCAGCGCCACCGTGGCCTCCAGCAGTGTCCCCTCTAGGGGACAGTAGCGGAGCACTAGAGGCCTTGAGATACCTACCTGCCCACCCGGGCACGTGCACCAGCGTGAGACACTGGTGCGCCGCCAGCCCTGTGGAAGGGCTCGCGCAGCGCCACCGTGGCCTCCAGCAGTGTCCCCTCTAGGGGACAGTAGCGGAGCACTAGAGGCCTTGAGATACCTACCTGCCCACCCGGGCACGTGCACCAGCGTGAGACACTGGTGCGCCGCCAGCCCCCTGTGGAAGGGCTCGCGCAGCGCCACCGTGGCCTCCAGCAGTGTCCCCTCTAGGGGACAGTAGCGGAGCACTAGAGGCCTTGAGATACCTACCTGCCCACCCGGGCACGTGCACCAGCGTGAGACACTGGTGCGCCGCCAGCCCCCTGTGGAAGGGCTCGCGCAGCGCCACCGTGGCCTCCAGCAGTGTCCCCTCTAGGGGACAGTAGCGGAGCACTAGAGGCCTTGAGATACCTACCTGCCCACCCGGGCACGTGCACCAGCGTGAGACACTGGTGCGCCGCCAGCCCCCTGTGGAAGGGCTCGTGCAGCGCCACCGTGGCCTCCAGCAGTGTCCCCTCTAGGGGACAGTAGCGGAGCACTAGAGGCCTTGAGATACCTACCTGCCCACCCGGGCACGTGCACCAGCGTGAGACACTGGTGCGCCGCCAGCCCCCTGTGGAAGGGCTCGCGCAGCGCCACCGTGGCCTCCAGCAGTGTCCCCTCTAGGGGACAGTAGCGGAGCACTAGAGGCCTTGAGATACCTACCTGCCCACCCGGGCACGTGCACCAGCGTGAGACACTGGTGCGCCGCCAGCCCCTGTGGAAGGGCTCGCGCAGCGCCACCGTGGCCTCCAGCAGTGTCCCCTCTAGGGGACAGTAGCGGAGCACTAGAGGCCTTGAGATACCTACCTGCCCACCCGGGCACGTGCACCAGCGTGAGACACTGGTGCGCCGCCAGCCCCCTGTGGAAGGGCTCGCGCAGCGCCACCGTGGCCTCCAGCAGTGTCCCCTCTAGGGGACAGTAGCGGAGCACTAGAGGCCTTGAGATACCTACCTGCCCACCCGGGCACGTGCACCAGCGTGAGACACTGGTGCGCCGCCAGCCCCTGTGGAAGGGCTCGCGCAGCGCCACCGTGGCCTCCAGCAGTGTCCCCTCTAGGGGACAGTAGCGGAGCACTAGAGGCCTTGAGATACCTACCTGCCCACCCGGGCACGTGCACCAGCGTGAGACACTGGTGCGCCGCCAGCCCCCTGTGGAAGGGCTCGCGCAGCGCCACCGTGGCCTCCAGCAGTGTCCCCTCTAGGGGACAGTAGCGGAGCACTAGAGGCCTTGAGATACCTACCTGCCCACCCGGGCACGTGCACCAGCGTGAGACACTGGTGCGCCGCCAGCCCCCTGTGGAAGGGCTCGCGCAGCGCCACCGTGGCCTCCAGCAGTGTCCCCTCTAGGGGACAGTAGCGGAGCACTAGAGGCCTTGAGATACCTACCTGCCCACCCGGGCACGTGCACCAGCGTGAGACACTGGTGCGCCGCCAGCCCCTGTGGAAGGGCTCGCGCAGCGCCACCGTGGCCTCCAGCAGTGTCCCCTCTAGGGGACAGTAGCGGAGCACTAGAGGCCTTGAGATACCTACCTGCCCACCCGGGCACGTGCACCAGCGTGAGACACTGGTGCGCCGCCAGCCCCCTGTGGAAGGGCTCGCGCAGCGCCACCGTGGCCTCCAGCAGTGTCCCCTCTAGGGGACAGTAGCGGAGCACTAGAGGCCTTGAGATACCTACCTGCCCACCCGGGCACGTGCACCAGCGTGAGACACTGGTGCGCCGCCAGCCCCCTGTGGAAGGGCTCGCGCAGCGCCACCGTGGCCTCCAGCAGTGTCCCCTCTAGGGGACAGTAGCGGAGCACTAGAGGCCTTGAGATACCTACCTGCCCACCCGGGCACGTGCACCAGCGTGAGACACTGGTGCGCCGCCAGCCCCCTGTGGAAGGGCTCGCGCAGCGCCACCGTGTTCTCCAGCAGTGTCCCCTCTAGGGGACAGTAGCGGAGCACTAGAGGCCTTGAGATACCTACCTGCCCACCCGGGCACGTGCACCAGCGTGAGACACTGGTGCGCCGCCAGCCCCCTGTGGAAGGGCTCGCGCAGCGCCACCGTGGCCTCCAGCAGTGTCCCCTCTAGGGGACAGTAGCGGAGCACTAGAGGCCTTGAGATACCTACCTGCCCACCCGGGCACGTGCACCAGCGTGAGACACTGGTGCGCCGCCAGCCCCCTGTGGAAGGGCTCGCGCAGCGCCACCGTGGCCTCCAGCAGTGTCCCCTCTAGGGGACAGTAGCGGAGCACTAGAGGCCTTGAGATACCTACCTGCCCACCCGGGCACGTGCACCAGCGTGAGACACTGGTGCGCCGCCAGCCCCTGTGGAAGGGCTCGCGCAGCGCCACCGTGGCCTCCAGCAGTGTCCCCTCTAGGGGACAGTAGCGGAGCACTAGAGGCCTTGAGATACCTACCTGCCCACCCGGGCACGTGCACCAGCGTGAGACACTGGTGCGCCGCCAGCCCCCTGTGGAAGGGCTCGCGCAGCGCCACCGTGGCCTCCAGCAGTGTCCCCTCTAGGGGACAGTAGCGGAGCACTAGAGGCCTTGAGATACCTACCTGCCCACCCGGGCACGTGCACCAGCGTGAGACACTGGTGCGCCGCCAGCCCTGTGGAAGGGCTCGCGCAGCGCCACCGTGGCCTCCAGCAGTGTCCCCTCTAGGGGACAGTAGCGGAGCACTAGAGGCCTTGAGATACCTACCTGCCCACCCGGGCACGTGCACCAGCGTGAGACACTGGTGCGCCGCCAGCCCCCTGTGGAAGGGCTCGCGCAGCGCCACCGTGGCCTCCAGCAGTGTCCCCTCTAGGGGACAGTAGCGGAGCACTAGAGGCCTTGAGATACCTACCTGCCCACCCGGGCACGTGCACCAGCGTGAGACACTGGTGCGCCGCCAGCCCCTGTGGAAGGGCTCGCGCAGCGCCACCGTGGCCTCCAGCAGTGTCCCCTCTAGGGGACAGTAGCGGAGCACTAGAGGCCTTGAGATACCTACCTGCCCACCCGGGCACGTGCACCAGCGTGAGACACTGGTGCGCCGCCAGCCCCCTGTGGAAGGGCTCGCGCAGCGCCACCGTGGCCTCCAGCAGTGTCCCCTCTAGGGGACAGTAGCGGAGCACTAGAGGCCTTGAGATACCTACCTGCCCACCCGGGCACGTGCACCAGCGTGAGACACTGGTGCGCCGCCAGCCCCCTGTGGAAGGGCTCGCGCAGCGCCACCGTGGCCTCCAGCAGTGTCCCCTCTAGGGGACAGTAGCGGAGCACTAGAGGCCTTGAGATACCTACCTGCCCACCCGGGCACGTGCACCAGCGTGAGACACTGGTGCGCCGCCAGCCCCCTGTGGAAGGGCTCGCGCAGCGCCACCGTGGCCTCCAGCAGTGTCCCCTCTAGGGGACAGTAGCGGAGCACTAGAGGCCTTGAGATACCTACCTGCCCACCCGGGCACGTGCACCAGCGTGAGACACTGGTGCGCCGCCAGCCCCCTGTGGAAGGGCTCGCGCAGCGCCACCGTGGCCTCCAGCAGTGTCCCCTCTAGGGGACAGTAGCGGAGCACTAGAGGCCTTGAGATACCTACCTGCCCACCCGGGCACGTGCACCAGCGTGAGACACTGGTGCGCCGCCAGCCCCCTGTGGAAGGGCTCGCGCAGCGCCACCGTGGCCTCCAGCACGTGCAGCTGCGTCTCCAGCTCCGCAGCCCAGCCCGCCACCGCCGCGTCCTCTAGTAGTGTCCCCTCAAGGGGACAGTAGCGAAGGACCACCCCGTGGGCCTCCGTCTCGCACACTTCTATGCTTATCTGTGGAAATTACATGATTAAGCGACATGATGTGGGAAGTTGTGGTGATCTAGTGGCTCTGTGAGCTGTAGACCTCGCGAGCTTAGAGATTGCATATCGAAGGAACTTCGCAATTTTCATAAAATTTCCAAAAAAATGGCTCGACTATCATTTTTCATATGTTTATTGAACCTGCTCTCAAAATTTCACGGGAATCGGTTGAGAATTGAGACTTCTAGAGGAGAACACATAGATATATCAAAGCATTTTTGGCTAAGCTGAAACGGAGACCTCCGAGAGTCGCAACGCTCGAGATAAAATAAAATAAAACTAGAAATATTTAAATATTATAAATAATTATAAAAAAAAACTAGAAAAAAGATTGTTTCTCAAATGTTTCTCACTGACAATACAATAAACAAAAGTGGTGAATGACACTAGTGACAACATATGACTATTATACAACAAGTATAAAGTGTATACTTTTTCAAAATTACTGACTTCATGAGGTAAATTGCACTTCTTCATGTTATATCATCACAACAAGCAGCAGCATTGGATTTCTGTCATCAGTTTGTTATAGATTTACTGATCGGTTACGTTGGATACCTACTTGGTCAGTTAAGAGATATGGCCATTAAAGTTTTGTGGCCTTTAAAATATATGGTCGTTCGAACAAAATGGCCGTTCAGGGATGTGGCCGTTCGATGGAAATGACGTTCAAATACGGATTCAAGATATAAAAACATGTTGGGTTATCTCACCATATCAGCCTCTCTCTGCAATACTTGTCCGAGCCAGGAGTTGAGCTTATCGTAATAAGGCGGCGGTTTCTCAGCGCCCGGCGGCGCGAATTGGAACGCTACACATGCTGACGCGTGGCTTATTGCTTCCTATAAAGAGAACAGTAATAGTTCCAACAAAATGCCACTAGATGGCGGTAGTTGTCAAGTCAAATGTCATTAGGTAACTTAAGAAAAATCTGACACCAATGTTGTCTATTAGATAATATAACAGACTTGAGAAGACGTGTCGACTTGGCTAAAGACACTATAAATGGGTAGCACAAATATTCAAAGTTAATAATGGCTGACTAAATTGGTAAATTACTAAGAAACTACTATTAATGTACGAGCTAAATTCAGTAGGTTTATTTTATTTAAGAATGAATGAATATTTATTTATTTGCACGAATGAATTAAATAAATTTACTTATAACTTACTACTATATCTACAGTAAGCGGCTCATCGCCACCCGGCCGTTCGCTCTGAAACAAAAAAAATATTTCGTTATAATTCTAATCAAAAAGCAGTAACTTCATATTGGGAGGTAAAAAAATGAAAGAGAAAGGGACATAGAAAGTAGGGGGTGAATAATAGAAGGTATAGGAATGAAAGGCGCCTAGAAAATGAGGGGGAGGAATCGAGAAACAAAAAGAAACTCAATAGTAACCTCAACTGCACGTTCAAAACAACAGTATTCTCAGCTCTGACAGATTTAAAAGCTGAAACGAGGGGAGAGTGAACCAGAGGGAGTCAGAAACAGAGAGAAACTCACCAGTTACTTGAACTAGGCATTAGGAACAACAGTATACTTAGGCGAATCTTACGCTAAATGAGGGGGTAGAAAACGAGAAACAGAGAGAAACTAACCGCAGTAACCTCAACTGCACGTTTGAAATAACATTACACAAAGGTTTGACGGATCTAAATCTTGAAAGAAAACGAGAAACAGATAAACTGACCAGTATCTTGGATTGCACATCAGGGACAACAGTATGAACAGTTCTAGCGGATTTTAACGCTGAAATGAGAGGGCGGAACGAGAAACAGAGAAACTTACCAACAACCTCAACTGCGCTTTACTAACAAACAGTACACACTGCTCTTTTGGATCTAAATACTAAAATGTGAGGGGAGGAAACGAGAAACAATGAGAAACTTACCAGCAACCTCAACTGCACGTTAGAAACCACAGTATAAACGCTGCTGTCGCTATCAATCGCTGTGTGAGTGCATGCGTCGGCCGGTAATGTTGGGAGCCGACCACAATACCAGCGATATTGAGTCTGAAACGGTTGATCGACATATACCCATACGCTCAACTGCGTCCTATAAAGTTATAGTTTAAAGCGTCTTCCCAGTACCTTACCGGTTATAAGAGGAAGGGCCGCTATACCCTATTGAGCAATTGCTCACCCAACGTAAGGGCAGACACTAGCACTCGTAAAGCCTTTTTGAAATTAAATGAATGTCGGACAACCGTTTCAGACTCTCAGTTCAAACAAAAGCGGCCTCCACACTAGAAAGGGGTGCAGGTACATGACAGAACAGGAAGTCCGACGACTTCTCTTTCTTTTGTGAAATTGCTGACAAATTGCAAAGTGTGCGTGTTAAACAAAACTTTGCTATCTCGTTGAGTGTTAAAGACGACCAAAGCTGCTGACGCATAGGAAGTGAAAGATAGAGACACTAGCTAGTAAGCAGCACAAATACAGAAAAATAAAAGTAGGAAAGAGTTTAGACAGGACATCAAAAGTTCACGTGGTTCAAAGTTCAAGTTTCAATAGTCCGATTAGTTAATCGAATTAACCGGAAAAAGAAGTTCATGTGGTCCGATTGGTAGGACAAAGGAAGTAGGAACACGTGGCCAGAGTGAGAGAGAAACAATGAGATAATAAGTGCAATACTCACCAATAACCTCAACTGCACGTTAGAAACAACAGTATAAACAGCTCTAACGAATCTGAACGTAGCGGTCAACCGCTGCGTTAGTCCACAGAGGTAGGGCTGGCAACCGCCCACCAAAATAAAAGTACGACAGAGACCTAGAGAGAAAATAAGTGCAATACTCACTAATAACCTCAACTGCACGTTAGAAACAACAGTATAAACAGCTCTAACGGATCTGAACGTAGCGGTCAACCGCTGCGTTAGTCCACAGAGGCAGGGCTGGCAACCGCCCACCAAAATAAAAGTACGACAGAGACCTAGAGAGAAAATAAGTGCAATACTCACCAATAACCTCAACTGCACGTTAGATACAACAGTATAAACAGCTCTGGCAGATCTGAACGCAGAGGTCAATCGCTACGTTCTTTCACAGAGGCAGGGCTGGCAATCGCCCGCCAAAATAAAAGTAGGAGATACCTAGAGAGAAAATAAGTGCAATATATATTCACCAATAACCTCAACTGCACGTTAGAAACAACAGTATAACCAGCTCTGGCAGATCTGAACGCAGCTGTCAACCGCTGCGTTAGTCCACAGAGGCAGGGCTGGCAACCGCCCGCCAAAATAAAAGTAAGACAGAGACCTAGAGAGAAAATAAGTGCAATACTCACCAATAACCTCAACTGCACGTTAGATACAACAGTATAAACAGCTCTGGCAGATCTGAACGCAGCGGTCATTTGCTAGGTTATTTCACAGAGCAGGGCTGGCAATCGCCCACCAAAATAAAAGTGCATTACTCACCAATAACCTCAACTGCACGTTAGATACCACAGTATAAACAGCTCTGGCAGATCTGAACGCAGCGGTCAACCGCTGAGTTAGTGCACGTGCACCGGCCGAGCGGACACACGTCCACAGAGGCAGGGCTGGCAATCGCCCGCCGCCTCCTGTAAGTCCGGCCAGGGCTGCCAAAGCACCTTCCCTGCTGCCCACCTAGTAAATACATATTTTTTTCTTTTATTAATGGCAAAGGCTAAGGCAATTATTGTTATTTGAATAGGCTTAAAAATATCACATTCAAATCGTCATATCCTACTTCCTACTACTAATATTATAAATGCGAAAGTATGGATGTGAGTTTGTGAATTTGTGAGGATGTTTGTTACTCAATTACGCAAAATCCACTGGACTGATTTTAATGAAACTTGGTACATGGGTAGAAAAATACCGGGAATAGCACATAGGGTACTTTTTATCCCGAAATTCCCACGGGAGCGAAGTCTCGGGGCGCATCTAGTATGACATAATACATAAAATATACTTAAAAAAAAAAAATAAAAAAAAAAAAAAAATGTATTTATTTCAGTAACAAAGTACAGTTTTACTTATAATGGATGGGGCCTCCTTTTAGACATCAAAAGCCTGTGTTAGGAGACCCCGCTCCTCCTTAACTAGAAAGATACATAAAAACACAAGTTGTAGCATTATAAACCAAATCACATACTAAATTTACGCGCTCTTACTTACAGCACTCACACCCTTCGATTGGTCATTAGCTGTGATTGGTTCTGGTATTTTGAAAAATGTCTGTTAGAATATGTTAAGGATATTAAAATCATATAAAAGTGAGCTGGAAGGATGTATTTCAAGATTTTTTTCTCATCAGACTATGCTACTGGGAAGTGAAACTTTTTTTTAAAGTAAAATTTTATCAAATCAATAACTAGAAATCAACGAACTAATATACCATAGAACTCTAACAACGCCAAAAAAATGGTTCCACGAAATATGCACCTCTGTGGGCGGGGCGTAAAATACACACCTCACTTCGCCTCAGTTCGCCGTGGCGCTGCGAGTTCAACGGTTGTACTTGTACCTAACACATAAGTGTCAATTGTACGTATCATCGAGTAATTTCGCAAGTTTAATTAGAAAAAATATGCCATCGTGTGTCGTAAAGTGGTGTAGAAATCACACAGATATGAAGAACAGCGGAATTACCTTTCTTTCCTTTGCCGAGACTACGTAGTACTTATATTAATTCTGTGCCGAGACTTCAAACGCGAAGCGGCTGAGCCGTTTGTTTGAGCGGTAGCCGGCTGCCGCGGTGTGTAGACCCCGCCCCGTGACCTTGACGCGCCCAATCGTGTACTAGCTTTTTCTATGAGAATGTGTGAGTGTCTTGTTGTATTTAAGTACATTTGTTTGCGTAAATGGAACCAAGATTAGAGCGTTCATTGTATGAGAGTTACACTTCCATATTTATTTATAATTCAATGCTAGAAATGTATATTTTTTTATATTTAAAAAGGATACGACAGTAGGCAGTCCTGGAACGCCAAACCAAGGTCCAGGCGTAAGCGTAAGCGAATCAGCTAAGTTGAATGTCTGAAAAAAAAACAAATGTATACATACAGTGTGGCAGAGAACATAATAAATGGGGGTGCTGTGTCAACAACACAGGGTATTTATCAACCAATCACATCGACCCTGCGTAGATTTATAACCAATCACGACCATTGAATTTGACATTGCACAAACATATATTTGTGACGACAACAGAAATAGGATTGCAAATTTCAATTACATTATCATTGATAATACTGAAGCAGTGGTGGTGGCCAAGTGGTAATGACACACCCCTGAGGTTGGATAGGACCCGAGTTCAAATCCTACCTGTGCCACATAAGTTTGTAGACCAATCTGACTCATGTATGGTAGTTTTCTCATATAGCACCACCACCTGCTTCTGGTGGAAACCTGCACATTAGCTGACTGTTTAGTTAACAAGTGTGTATACGGCTACTGCCACTAGATGGCGGTAAACGTAAACGTAATGTCAGATGTCTTTAGGCGACTTGAATAAAATCTGACACCAGTGTTAGTAATAACACAATTGATAAGAAAGATTGACAATACTAACCTCATCCCTCGCCATAACCGGTGGCAAAGCCAAGGCATGGCCACTCAGATGTAGATGTAGGTTCCTCTTAAGACATATCTGTGCTAGGGCTGCTACTGGCGAGCCCCAGCCAAGGGGCGGGGCACCAACTTCGCCCAACACCAGAAGTGGGATGCGGTTGGCCGATGCGTCCTCTTCGCATATCCTTTCTAGAGCGTCTATGTCCATACCGCGACCTATAGTTTAAAATATGTCTGTGTATTAGTCATTTGTCATATCTGATCGGACCAGAGAGTAGTGCGTCCAAACAAACAAAATCCAGCTATATTATAGTATGTTAAATGATTAAAACTAGTAAAAAAAATTATTGCCACACCAATGGAATTAACATTAAATTCCTAACATTTCGTATTTGTAAACCATAACCAACTGATATTGCACTGACGAAACATAGTTCTTAAAAAAACAAACAAATATGTGATGAGCACATTCCAATTATTGAGTAAAGCTTATCATATTTACGCGTAACTAGCTGCTGTCCAAAAGTTCGTCCGCGTGAATTCACACCAATATAAAACTAAGAAAAATATCTAGACAAGCCTTGCCCGCGACTTCATCCACGCTGAATATACATTTGTCAATATTTCAGATTTTAACTAAGACCTCTCGCAACAAAACTGTGAATACAGAATCAAATTTCATTCAGTAATGTTTACGTGATGCGCATACAAACATACAGATAGAAAAAAAACAATGTCTTTCAATTGAAATTCAAAGGAAATGAACAAGCGGGTCACCTGATGGTAAGTGATCACCGCTGCCCATGGACAACTGGAACATCAGTGTCACAAGATTGTTGCCGGCCTTTCAAGAAGACATAGACTCGTATACGTACCTGATGGGTGTACTGGTACAGGTTTGACGCAAGCCAATGGCAGACCAAGTTGTCTGCACAGATGCTGGACCACTCCGAGGGGGCTCGCAACACAGCTGTATATGCAAGGCAGTCGGTTAAGGAATGCCAATGCTGAAATAAAAAAAAAACTAAATTATGTCAAATATTTTTGTGAAATTGAAGAATAAAAAGCGAATTTCTCTCAAACTACCTTATTATTTTATTATATAACAATCCATAGTTAGTAAAGCTTGAGTTTTGACTAAATAGGGATAGATACTTTTATATGAGTTTCTTTTGGTGTCTTATCTCAGCAGTGGTCGATAAATTATGCTAGTACT
Organism: Ephestia elutella; assembly: GCA_018467065.1. NCBI lineage: Eukaryota > Metazoa > Arthropoda > Insecta > Lepidoptera > Pyralidae > Ephestia > Ephestia elutella. Next base: position 3,010,587 of record CM031580.1, on the reverse strand, counting down.
GTGCAGCTTTAATTATTTTTTAATAATATAAAATAAATGGAAATAATGCCTGTAAATAAAGCTCTAGAATTCAGAATAATTCACCAAGAACTCTTTAATGAATTCATTCCTTTTTGTTGTATTGTGTTTTTTATCTAAGAAATAAACATATTCTATTCTAATAAACAGATGATTTGCTCACTCTATTAGGGATCTAAACTCACCTCCATCTTCTAAGTAGCGAGGGTATCTGTGATGCAGCAGCATCCTTGTGACGCGCACAAGGCCTTCCAATTGCTCTTGATGGTAGTATGCATTGTAATTTACTAATCTAAAACAAATATTATTAATAAAATATTTTTTTATTTAAAATACAATATACAAAGGAAGATAGAAAATAATTTATTTTTCTTCACATTTACTTCCAGTAATTTCCCCTGACTGCTTTTTTGTTCCATGACAATGCATATCAAATTAACATACAGAGAACATTAGGGTTTGCGGTGCAAAGGTACCTAAAATCCCACATTGCAATGTGCACGCTTTGTAGATGGTTGTGTACATTATCTATTATTAAATTTTTTTTAACTCACTGTATGCCTTGAGCAACTGTTAGTGCAGTGCTAAATTATAAAGAAATAAATTGCCACATTAAATAACAGGGCAATGAAAAAGAGGAAGGTATTTATAATAGTAGATAAGCTATAAGTATTGCAAAATTCATTCAAAAAATGAAAATTAGCCTTCACAATAGCAATTAAGTAGTATAAACAATGATCTTTCACTGTATTACAGTACTATACATTTTACTACTGCAACACTAGCCAGTAATCTTATCCAGACTCAATTAGAATTCAAGGCAACTGATAACAAACACCTATAAAAGATTGGACACAGCATTTACGAGTTTCATAAAACAATATGCTATAAAATACCTGAACATATGAGCCATCCAGCGCGTAGTTTCGGTGGCAATATGAGCGCCAAGACGAGCAGCGTGGGACCTTTCCAGGCGACCAAACAAAGCCGAAATACTATGCGATAGTATAGCCGCACGGGTTGTGGCGTCCGTCGGCAGTAACGGCGGCTCCATACTTTCACAATTAGGGTCAGTCTTCACCACTAATTCCTCCAAAACCTTCAAAATCTCATCCATAGCAGTCTCCTCCGGCTCGAAGAAACCGGCGCTGATTTTGCGATGCTCTCGCTTTTTCTCATCTTCCGGCGTCTCCTGAGCATTGACGCCAGCTTCAAGCCGTCCAACTACTTCGGAAACTTGAAATTCCAGGCCGCCAAATGGGCGCCGGTCCTGTTGATAAGGAAAGAGTCAGTAGCGTCCAAAAAATGTAAGAATATGGAGAAAAGAATGAATCTTACCGCGGTTGGAGGGTCATTGTGTTTAGGACTAGGTTTGGGGGATTCCGTTTCAGAAGCTGATGCATCTCCCATTCTGCGTGGCGAATTTTTCGCAAATTTATATCACCAACATGAAAATCTGTAAACGTCACTTCTGATCAGGGCTACAATCTCAATACAAATGTTTTAGGCAATTCTTGACATAAAAGACTACTAAATTAAATAGATACAAAACACACATCAAATTTATGCAGTTAATATACTTTTCCAAAATGGTAGTATTATAATGTAGTAACTACTGCCTAACAATATAGATAGCGATCCAAGCGTAATTATGATACTAAATTAAAATATAGTTATTTAAATTTCATGTTCAAAGGCTGTATGTGCCTTTCAAATATGGTCGCGTTGTATCACGGTGTAATGTTCTATTCTTTACAATTATTCTCCCATTATAGTAGTTTTACTTTCTAAGATTTTATTTTATTTGAAATTTATCAGTCTAATTTATTTAAAATCTGCTATCGATAGTGGTTTAGCATAACACTACATATCTAATAAACAAAGTAATTATAATAATTTAAAAGTTCTTTCCATGTATTTTATTGTATTTTTAATTTTTAGCATATATTATATTTATGCGAGTGGCAACACTGTCGCATAAGTTTACTTTCAAAAGTTTCAAACAAGATTTTTTCACACAAATTCGTCCTTTTTCGTGCTTTTAGTGCGTTTTTGGTGTTTTTGGTGTAAATCTTGAGTTTATCATTACCATTTCGTTGGCTTAATCGTTGAGTTGAGAGTTTCTCCTCCGATAAGTTACGAATTGTGCTTTTGGTGGCTTCAGTGTTGGAGAAATAGACTCGTGTGTTATTTATAGTTCCGTCCGAGAAAGAGACTCTTTTAGTGGCATTATGCAGATGTCCCGTAAAATATGCTGTGTTCCTGGATGTTGGGAGTCTGGAAGTAAGTTATATTTTAACCTAAGCGTGTATATGCATGTACTCCTATCCTCTTCATGATATAATTATATTGGCCTCCGTGGCGCAATGGTAAAGACCTCGCCTTTGAACCGTAGTCTTTTTCAGACAATGGGACTCTACTGTAAAGCTAGCCCCAAAATCAACTTTGGGGCTAGCAAAATATGTCTGATTTGTTGTTTTGTTTGTATTGTAATACCTATACATATTAATGCTATCAATGTTTTATACCTGTATATAATTCAACCTAGTATACACTAATAGGGTCAGTTGAAATTGAATTAATAATGATGTAAATTTTTAGGGTCACACAAGACACTCCACACCTTTCCAAATCCAGAAATTGTGAGGGAACGTTTTAATAAATGGGTACTTGCTATTGGCGGTGGCATCATTAGTTTGGACAACAAGTTCATATATGAACAACGCCGTATTTGCCGTGCACATTTTGAAGAAAAATACCTTTGCCGTAGCAACAGGATCAGCAATATTGCATTGCCTACCTTGAACTTACCAGGTAAATATTATATGAAATGTGTAAGTTTTAGTATTATACCTTTCATTCAATTAATGGAATTTTAAATTTTTTAATTTAAAACAAATGGTTTTTATATGGTTTTTATACTTACATACAATGCAGTGGTTTGTAAACAGATGATACAGAAATATGATGATGGATAAAATACACTCGATAAGAAAAAAAGTGAATATCATATGAAAATTCAATCAAAATGTGATCTTCTTCAGGCTGCGATGATTAATTTACTAATATGGATATTGTGTAAATTGGTTTATAAATATTTCAGGTTTTATGAACGTTTCAAGATTTCCAAGCATTGGAAGAAGGCCATTGATGTCGACCCAGAATACTCCTGAACCATTACCATCAACATCAGCAGGTGTGTAGAAGTACTACCTATTTTATCCTTCTATTATTATAAACTACTACATTAAAAAAACAGTATGATTGGTGCACATATTTTTAATCCATACATTACTGCGCCTGGCTCACATTAAGTCAATAATAGTTAAAACTACATGAAACTATGTTGTATTGTTGTAAAGCAGCGATATAAACTGACATAGGAAGATAAAACAAGTGATATTTTTCAACTAGTATTAATTTCAGATATGAAGAAATAGATTGTTTATGACAAACAGAAAATTCTTTTTTTAATTTTTTTCTATTTCATTTGTGATTAAGCGATATAAAATGTCAGCAGCTGATTTTGTCTTTTTACTTTGATTGCAGCTCTTCAGTATGATTTTCATGCATATGAAGATGCAGAGAAAGAGAATAATGGTATGTATACATAGTATAAAACTTTTTTTCAAAAAAATGAACCGACTTCCATCATAAAACTTAAAATCATGAAATAACAATAAAGAAAAATGTATTAGCATGCTACCTACTGAATGAGGTGAAGTCTAGTCTAGGAGCTAGCACTTTATATGTTATTGCAACAAATTATCTGCCTAAGGATTCATGATCCAACTTTTATAGTCGCTAATCACTATTTCTATGTTGGGGACATACACAGAAAATCTTGAGCTTAGCTTAAAATAAGGAAGGCCACGCAGTCGCGGCCATTTGCTCTGTAATGCAATGTTGATATTTTTAATATTTTGTTAGGTATCTTTTAAATTACCGAACAGATTCTGACGTGGTTAAAATGGGACCAACTTGGGAATACACCCTTTTAAATAAAAAAACAATTTTGGAAATCAGTCTACAATTGGCGGAGAAATCGGCGAACATACATAAAAAAAAACATACATCGAAACATATAACCTCCTCCTTTTTTGGGAAGTCGGTTGAAAATGACACATATGTGACAGTCCATGACAAAAGGTCCCTTATGGGCATTGGCACTTACGTCATTCTGCTTATTATAATTATTCTATTGCTAAGTAAACTTGTACGATTTATATTTCTGAACAACTTAAGCGCCAATGACCATAAGGCACCTTTTCCCATGGATTAACACATATTACAATTTGACTTAAATATATTTTGTATAGGTAGCTAATGGACACATTTTTTTTTAGCCCCTGCTCCTGCTATGATAGATGTGGTCGAAACTAATAAAATTGGTGAAAACTTCCCAATTGAAGTTAGTGCGGAACAACAAATGGAATTTACTACTTCTACAATAGGGGAAGGTGGAAATAGATTAGTTATAAAAGAGGTATGTAAATATAAAAATAATTTGTTGCATTTTATTTAGGCACATTTTCCCATGGATTAACACATACAATTTGACTTAAATATATTTTGTATAGGTAGCTAATGGACATATTTTTTTAGCCCCTGCTTCTGCTATGATAGATGTGGTCGAAACTAATAAAATTGGTGAGAACTTCCCAATTGAAGTTAGTACGGAACCACAAAATGGAACTTACTATTTCTACAATAGGGGAAGGTGGAAATAGATTAGTTACAAAAAGAGGTACGTACATTTAAAAATAATTTGTTGCATTTTATTTCTAACTAGATGACTAGCCACCCACATGGCCTGTGGTAATTTGGGGATTCTGGATAGCTCATAGCATTCTGCGGGCAAACACTAGTATAGACATTTAGATTAACCTCCATTTTTAGAACCTTAATAATATTTATACCAAATTTTTAAAATCCTATTATTTTTAGGAAAAGGCAATGTAAAGGCGTCAATAAAAACACTTGCTGAACGTCAGCTATATATAAGGAGGTGAAAGCATTAAGAAGTAAACTTAGTAAATGCCGTAAAGCTGTACAAATCAAATCTGCAAGCTTAAAAGCAGCTAAGAAAATTACGGCTAATCCTGCATTTTTAAGTGTAATTGAAAAAGTACCTATTCCTGGAAAAAGACTGATTATGATGCAATTAAGAGAAGTCATGAAAAAGGACAAGGGTCGGCGCTTTACTTTTAATGAAAAAATAACAGCTCTATCAATTTGGAAGCAAAGCCCTAAGAGTTACCGCTTCTTAAGGAAGATATTAGTTTTACCGGCTCCACAAACTCTATCTAAATTATTATGCAGAGCAAATATATCTCCTGGTATAAATAAAAAGACTTTTAGTCAACTGAAACAAATATCAAAAAAAATGAAACCAGAAGACAAACTATGCATATTATTATTTGATGAAATATCTCTTCAGGCTAATTTGGCATACAGGGAAGGCCAAAATAAAGTTATTGGATTTGTAACAGATGGAACTGACACAAAGCCCGAATTTGCTGACCATGCTCAAGTTTTTATGGTAAGGGGCTTACAAGAAATTATAAGCAAGTGTTGTCATATACATTTGCTCAGGCAGCCACAAAAGGCGCCGAATTGGCTAGCCAAATAAAAACAGTGATAAATGAATTAAATGAAGCTGGGTTTACTGTGGTGGCCACTGTGTGTGATCAGGGTTCTAACAATAGAGCAGCCATTAAAATGTTAATACAAGAGGCACGAGGATTTTTTTGAAGAATGGACAGGAACCAAAAGACAATGTATTTATTGTAAATGAAAAAGAAATTGTGCCATTGTATGACCCCCCACATTTGATGAAATGTGTAAGAAATAATTTGCTAACAAAAAATTTGCAATATAAAGATGAGAAATGTGAGAAGACTTATATAGCAAAGTGGGATCATGTAAGTGAGTTACATGAAGCAAATCCGGGATATAAAGGTATTAGATTAATCCCGAAATTAACAGACAGTCATGTTATACCAGGTAAAATTCACAAGATGAAGGTGAAATATGCCACTCAAGTTTTCAGCCGGACTGTTGCTTCAAATATGGGATACCTCGCAGGTAGGTTATGTTGAGAAATATTTTAATAGGCTGTATTGCCTCTTATCACTGTTTATATTTTATCTATTTACTAATTGGGGAAGCCAATGCAAGCACCAGACGGGTGAACGGTCTTCCCATGCTGGGGCCATTTCACCCAGACAATTTCATTAATCACAGTTTAATAAGACATACAGTACAGTTGTGCAAGGATTGATACTGGCATACGGCTCCCGAGCACTAGTAACTAGCTCGCCATCCCCCACCTCTCACACCGCACACGATTGCAACGCATTGAGGTGTTTGATTAACAATCCATATAGGTAGAATGTGCTCTTGTATAAAATCATAACTTAAGTGTTTTTCTTTTTCAGAAAATAATATTCTAAAAGAGGATTGTAAAGAAACTGCAGATGTGCTGCTTTTTCTTTCGACAATTTGTTCGACTCGGTCAACGGCAGCTATGCGAAAAAAGAAAAATGCATGCTAAACCTTTATTAGGTCCGGCAAAATTAAACTCGTGCCATATAAAGTTTTGGCATGAGGCAAAAAATCGCCTAAACAATATGAATTATATTAACAAAGGCACAGGAAATATAGAATATGTGCCAACAATTAATAATTGGGCATGGACGTTGGATGGTATTATAGTTTTATTAAATAATTTAAAAAAAAATTACAATATATCTTCAATTTGGATGCGGCACCTTAATCAGGACCCCATTGAGAACTTCTTTGGGGCTATAAGAAGTCATGGGTGCCGAAATACAAATCCTACACCAGATAGGTTTACAAGTGCATTTACGACATTAATGATAAATAATATGTCCAGTGCCCATGCACCTGGAGCAGAATTGTGAGAAAGATATGTGTGAGAACTTAGAATCATTCATCACTCTGGATGAAGTTGATTGCACAGCTGCGCCAGCCTGTACTCTAGAGGAAATTCCTGAGGTGAAAATAACAAATATAAAAGACAAAAATGATCCTCGTATACGAGGACCATTAGAATACGTCACTGGATATTTTGGGCGTAATGTAAAAAAATATATTTAAAGCTTGTGCAACGTGTCACAAAGACATGATTGAAAGTAAATCCAGTGGCTATATAAAATATAGAGAGTACACAGGTCAGCAGTGGCTGTGCAATCCAACAGAGTCTCTCTTGAAATGTATTTCTGCAATACAAGATATAATCTATGATTTAATAAAACAAAACCTGACAATACACTACATTAGTGAATATGTTAAAACAATTATTTTAATCCATGTAGATTTTGATTTTCTAAATTGTAAAATACACAAAGAAAAAGTAATTGAATACTTATTAGAATCAACGACAAAGTTTTTATATTTAATTATTGTAAGAATATAAATAAAATCCTAGTCGGAAAGAGAGACCCAGATGATGAAGATGATGTATTTCAATTCAAAGCAAAAAAATATTGTAATAAATGTTTTAAAAGAAAAAAATAAATATGTATTGCTTAAATTATATTATTTTTTATTCATTTCAATCTTTCAACTTTGAGTTATTTTTTGTGTAAATTTTATTGTACTGCATACGTTTTATACTATTGTAACTTTCGATCACATTGTAACCTTTTTAAAATTAAAAAATGTACATATTAAGAATAACTCAAAGCGATAAAATCCCAGTTTCCACAAAAAATCGAAACCAAAAACTATATAATATGACATATACGTACTTACTATAGGAGTGATTATGTATACCATAACTATTAGTACCAAACCTCATATTCAGGAGGCAGCACTGAGCCTATTGCTTATTTTAGTCGCCAAGAGAGGTCTCTATTTCAGTATAATAAAAGGTACTCTGCTGCTTCTGATGTATGTGATGTTTTGACGTAAAAGTACAGCGGTCAACAAATCATAAAAACATTTTAGAGCCCTAGCACAATGCGACTTTTTGAAGCAAAATAATTTCTCGGAAATATTCTCGGGAACGAAAATTTTTCCTAAAAACCGAGAAATTCGCGAATCTTTTTCGTCCTAATGAAGTTTTTGAGAACAGGAATTTTCTCGGCGGGGCGGCACGGCACTTCGCTAAATGTTTTACAAAAAAAAACAAACTTATCTTAAATAAATCATCATTTTAAAAATAACCAAGGCTCTTCCGTTTAATAGTTTTGTGTCATAGTCCTCATATCATAATATGTGTCTTAAATCCATACGAAAATCAAAACGAAAGTGTGCGCCCACTCGAACATTTATGGATCTAACATTTCAGAACGGAAATAAACAAACTGACGTGTTAGCCACAGAAGTAAAATTTTTTTTTAAATATAATTTTTTTTTTTCTTACTATTATTATATGTCTGTGGTGTTAGCTAAGCTTAAATTGTTGGCCAATCATTCCAAAATAGAAGAAAATATTAAAATATAAAATGTCATTCGTATTGTCATTAATAACTAGCAACACTGGAGACAACTCAGTGACGTTTTGAATTTCGGCTGAAGTTTCAGTCAAATTCAATCGATTTTTATGTGAATTAGCGATAAAATAGCAATAATGTCGCTAGCTAAATTATTTTCAGTGTCCGCACGAGGTAATAAAATTATCTTTAAAACTTCATGTTGTCCCCTAGCACTGATATTGCTAGGTTGTCCTGTTGTTACCTGTACTAACTGTTGTTTATAACCTCTATTGCGTATTTACCTGCTGATTTGTTCCTTGTTTTAGGCGTAATTTAGATTATTTCCTAGTATTGCACAATAAACAATTATAATAAAAGTGTTAAATTATCTATAAAACTTTTATTGTGAATGTTGTTCATTTTAAACATTTTTCAGAGAACTTCACACATTAATTTTTCTTCTATGTCAATATCTGTAAACACAAAAACTTGTTATTAGCGTGTATACTATATATTTTATCATAAATTTCAGTTCGTGCGACTTGTGCTGGCAATATGGTGGTTCGAAATTCCTCAGGAGGCAATGTAGAGAAAGTATATCCACCAGTCTCTCCAGGCTACAAATATGTGAACGCTGAGGACCCTGAGATGTCATTTAGATCCATGTCAGACAGAGCAGCTCAAACCATGTTTTGGACAGAGCTTGCGAGGGGATTTGCTGTCACATTAGCCCACATTTTCAAGGTATGTACTGAAATTCCATTTATCTATTTACATTATTAAGTGATGATAATAGTTTGTACTTTGTAACCGTGAGACAAGATTTCATTATTCAGTCAACATAAGTTAGTAGTAATTGAAGTCAGTCATACTGGAAAAAATTTAAGTTAGTTTGAATAAATCAATTATGATCAATTGATCAGTTTTTAACAAAGTAGTTACCAGGGTTGTTTTTGAATAGAGTATCGCTGCCATTATATTTTTGAACATGTGTTTGATACACTTTTACACCTTTGTATATTGGTCACAATTAACTTTGTTTATGTGTAGTGTATTATTTTAGGCAGTATAAGTTCATGATTAATCCTTCTAGCTCAGCGTTTTATGATAACAATTCTTTAACACCAAACCTCTGACTCCTTCGTTGTTGAAGGATTATTATAAATGTTATTTTCTTTTATTGACTCTGCTTCGAAAAAAATTTAGAACTTGAATCCCTGAACAAAATTTAAAAATGAAACTAATTACAGGAACCAGCTACCATCAATTACCCGTTCGAGAAGGGCCCCCTTTCGCCCCGCTTCAGAGGTGAACATGCTTTGCGCAGGTATCCTTCTGGAGAGGAGAGGTGCATTGCATGCAAACTCTGTGAAGCTATCTGCCCGGCCCAGGTATGTTGTTTAAATTAGATTGGTTTTACACCATGTACTCTAATATCATCTGGTTGAGCTGAAACTTGCCATAATATGGCAGTTGAAAATGTATTAGTATTATTATTTCTTTTTTATTTTTTCTCCTCTCTTTAGGGTAGGTATTTCAACTAAAGCGGGCCATGGCCAAGCAATAGCAGAAGAATGATTAAATAAAGTAGTTTATTATTATTGGTATGAAGATGAACCTACACCAAATTTAAAATTAGACCTTAAACAATACAATCGAAAACCGTATCAAATTTCGTCCAGTAGTTTTTGCGTGATGCACTGCAAACATACTAAAAAAAACTAGTTTTGGCTTCAGTTGGTCTGGCCCTATAAAGACCCCTAACATTTTTTTTCTTAAATATCTTTTATGTACAGTCACAATTAAATTACTTTAATTAGACATGTACAGTGTACCTATCCATTTATTTACAGGCTATCACAATCGAGGCAGAGGAGCGAAAGGATGGCTCAAGAAGGACGACTCGCTACGACATTGATATGACAAAATGCATCTACTGTGGGTTCTGTCAGGTAATAATTTGAATTTAGTATTTTAGAAGATGGTCTGATGAATTGTCGGCCTTTGATAGGCGGTGGCAGCAGCTATATAGTGAGCGATAGAGGTAGTTGGAGAGATACAGAGCGACAAGGATCTTTTTGCATGTGAGTGAGGGCGCCACCTACGTTTTAATTAAGAAATTTTAGTTTAGATATTAGTTCCGTTTTCTACCACGTGCAAAAAGATCCCTGTCGCACTGTAAGGGGGAGGCTTTTACCCAACAGTGGGACCTATTGGCGAAATAAAAAAAAGATTGTGACAGTGTCACTTTCACGACCAGTGCGACATGCCCGGCGTGCTTCCGTGAATATTGATGAAGTTCTACAGTTAAGGGCCCGTACTAGGTCAGATTGCTTCACATGATCGTCTGTAATATCTACATTAATGTAAAACTGAATGTAAAATCAAGATATAGCAAACTTCAGGACTAGCACGAAGGATTATGTTACTCAAAAACACGATTGCATAAAATTTTCTCGATAGAAAAAATTGCGAAGTTGCCTCCAAATCACCTATAATTAACACTTTAAACTGCTATTATTCAAGCAATACATTAAAATAAAGATTGAAAATTTTTGTATAAATTACTCTATAGATAAGGCAGGGATCATGGTACTTACTTTTTTAAATATCTTTTTATAGAGCTTTTGAAAAAATAATACATTTAATTGCCCCCATGCTTTAACCATCCGCCTCTGAGCCGCCGCGCCGCCCGCGACCCCGCGAGCATTTATTTAGAACGCGGATTGGATGCGTGCGGGCGAACTGGGTAGCGGGGGAAAATCTTAGTTTTCATTGGCCTAGTGCGGGCCCTTAAGTGATAAATATCAAAGTATCTTCTCACATATAAAGTAAAATTATTAAATTATAACTTGCAGGAAGCCTGCCCCGTCGACGCTATCGTAGAAGGGCCCAACTTCGAATTTTCGACAGAAACCCACGAGGAACTCCTTTACAACAAAGAAAAGCTGCTATCAAACGGAGACAAATGGGAGAGCGAAATAGCATCTAACATAAGAGCAGATCATCTCTACCGCTAAAACGATAATTTATTACCTTAGTGTAAATAATTTTAAGACCTATTTTGCAACAACATTTAAGATTAGAATTTTTGGTTGTTTTTAGACGTGTAATCAGAATAAAATTATATACAATGGTATTGGTTCTTGTGTACAAAATAGGGCTTAAAACTAGCAATATTAAATTGTTTTTGTGATAAATAAAACATATTCTCAGTTGATAGAATTTAATTTAAATAAAAAATACTCATTGTTCATAATGAGGTAGTCTGTAGATTCTTAAAATCGTAGTCTAAAATTAAAGAGACCTGTCTTTGGACCTGGCCTAAACAAATGATCTTCTTTTATTGTGCATGGGCCATGAACAAAAAATATACTAATATAATTTTAATAACACTTAATTAAAATAAATTGATGACGTCTATTTAATATGTGGCAGCAACAGTTCATCACTGTTATGTTGCTAATACTATAAAAATAGTAACTTTCTATTTCTTATTTAACAGTATTATTGATTTTCATAATATATATATATATATAAGGTGGACACAAATTAACTACAAATATTTTCAGGGCTAATTACTGATATTATTTAAAAAGTATATCAGTGGTTTTTTCAATTTTCTACACGCTAGTTTTCGAGAAAAATTAACGTTTATGTTTTTTGAAAACCGTAACATTATAACATCCTGTACACAGCTTTGCGTAAAATGACAATTAAAATGACACACACAAACAAAAGCCGCCCCGCCCACCGGTCGGTCGCTGTCGTTTTTTACGTGACCATAATAAATCGCTTGACATCTCTGTCTTTCACGCACTTTTCATAAATAAAGAGGAATACAGCAAATCAATTTCATTCAACTATTAATTGGTGGGAGGAGCTTAAAGAGGTATGAAGTCTACACATTTAACTACAGTATGATAAAATGTCATCATTTAATAATATTTTTTTTGTTAGAAAAAACAAAAAAAAAATAGCGTATCGATTTTTAAAATTGTATCTCCAATACGTTAATTTAGCACCCTGGAGCCAGCCCTGAAAATATTTGTAGTTAATTTGAGTCCACCTTATATATATAATTATTTTTCAGTCCATAACATAACTAGGCGTCATGACGCGTCATATCATTTGCGTTAAAGTACTAGATATCATTCCAAATACAAGAACTTATTGAAATAAACACTACTTATCTAATAATAAGTAACATTTTAATGGTTCTAGTACAATGAAATTAAATTTTATGTAAGCAAGAGGTAGCCTGCAAGTGGTCAACATTGGGTAATTATTTAATTAATTAGCGTTGTGCCGCCGAGAAATTTCCTGTTCTCGAAAATTTCTTTCCTTGAAAATTTCCGAAAATTCTCGGTTTTTTAGGAAAATTTTCTGTTCTAGAGAATATTTCCGAGAAACCAAGAAACTCGCAACTGGAAACGGCAAATCACTATTTAGTCATAATTAAATCTCATTGCAATCCATATGGTAATCCATTGACAAAAATATTCAATAACTCGCAACAGCAAGATTGTACTATCAACATGAATTATCTAATTATATATCGTCAGTTGGTGTGGTTCCCGCCTAAAATTTTATAAGTGTACCTCTGAAGATCATCTTTTACCACATCTAGACTTCTGTCAGCGTCGATTGTGAGCACCTCACAACCCACATCCGGAGAATTTAGCCAGTTTTCATATGCGTCATGTACCTGTAAAATATAGTCAAAAGATAATTATTTTATTAAAACTTACATACATACATAGAATCACGTCTTTATCCCTTACGGGGTAGACAGAGCCATGAGTCGTGAGACTCGAATGTCACGCTTAGCTGAATAGTGGGCTTTGATGGAATGGAGATTCAGATATAGTGACAGGTTGCTAGCACATCGCCTATGAGTGGAGGAATCTCCAGTTTAAAGCCCTGGTAAAATTAACAAAACTTAATTATTAAAACTTTGCCAACAAAGAAGGCACTTTTACTCGTCGACGAATAATTATAAAATCATTTCGTATTATCTATATATGTATTGTATAATCTCAAAGCTCCTTACTACTAGCATTTTGGAACAACTACTGCTAAGAAGAAATGCCAAAAGAAACTCATTAAACAGTCTTGGTCGCCTTACATGCCAGAGACTGCATTTTTAAAAGGATTTACCTGTATTTTAAGTTGAATTCATCAAACAATAACTTCATTGTGGGCCTAGCAGATTAGGTATAAAAATTGAGTCCAAAAGGCACTGGCAACATGAATTAAATCCGATCAAGTTACACAGTTTTGCAATGAATCTCTAGGCTAAAATGTGGTAAGTTTGCTGACATGAAAATATTTCTTCTAGGTCATCAGAGTAGGTACATGTAAATAGTGCAAGCCCAAAAGTAAATAAGTCCTAAAATCATCGCGTTTTAGATGACAATTATTGATTAACAATAGACTAAAACTAAATACCTCATGTGGTCTCTTCGTCATTGAAAGATCAATAAACAAATTTTTACAAACCTGTTGTAGATACTCCAGCGGTACCTCTGACTCCTCAGCCCTGCCTCTCTTCATCATCCTCTCCCACACCACTTGTGGAGAGGTCTTTAAATACACTGTAAATTAATGTACTTAATAAATAATCATCTTTTGGACGTAACAAA